>CM076575.1:1608632065-1609232065 GCA_034641835.2 Pinus albicaulis | reverse complement strand
AAATTTTGGACCCTTGGGCCTTGGTGGTTAAGTCAAAGTCAAAATTTTGAGGTAATTAAAAAAGAATTAAATAATAAATTCGAATTTCCTCAAAATTATAATTTCGACGGTCCATATTAAAAGATAATTAAATTTTTTTCGACGACGAGATTATTTTGACAAGGATCAACCGAACTAGCCGTTGGAGATTTTATCTTATACATTAGAGGTCTTTGTATGTCATTTGCATCGCATCTTTGAATCGTGCACTTGTTCTCAGAAGCTCTTGTAATTTTTGTTGATCAGTAAAGCAGAAAGACTTTGGGGTTACAGACTTTGGTGTTTCTTTTCCATATCTATGTGCTGATATTATCTCTAAACTCTGCTACTTTTATTGGCATTTGATGGTTGATAGCCTTTATGGACTAATCTACATATAGGTATCTTGTGCAAGTTTATGGGTTTTCTTAAATTTCATTTTGATTTGACAGAAATACCAGTTATTTATTTTTCTGAAGGGTCTTATGGTTATTTTTTAAATCTCTATTAATCTAAAATTCAGATCTAAGTGTGTAGAGATTATTATTCAAGATTTGAGCGTTTGGGGGAATCTTCAGTTAGATTAGCCGACTCTCAGATTTCAGAAAATATGAAAAAGCCCATTGTTTCCTAATTTATGCTGTTATCTTACGATTTTTTTTTCAGGGTCTTCTTAGGCTTGTGCCTCTCTTAATTTCACGTTTTTATTAATTGTGCAAAATGGTTTTAAATCTGGCCATGAGGACAGTTGATCTGTAGAATAGCACTGTAAATTTGCAAATATAGTTATTTTTAACTCACCGGGGTTTAAGGGTTTTATTTTCTGTGCATATTTTTAGGGTTTGGGTTCCTTGTTTCCGTTTTCTGCAGGTTCTATTGGGAGATTATCAGAATTTTTTTTTTAGATCTGACCCAGATCTAGGCCCTTGAGGGTAAGATCTGGCCTCATGTTCATTCTGGATTGCAGATCTGGGTAGTGTCTCGTTTTAAGAATCAAATAATCAAGGTTGCAGGGAAGCTTCCCCCCTCCCCCCATCCTGCTCCCAAAACACGCTTCGTTCACAAGCATGCTCCAGAAAACACTTCCTGAGGGGAGCATTTTCGGGAGCGCGCTTCCGAGCCTGAAAAACGCTCCCTTTTTTTTGGAGTGTTGCAGGGAGCGCTCGGGAGCGAACACTCCCTGAGTGCTTCCCCCATTAAAAAAACGCTTCAGGAGCATTATTTTAATGAAGGGAATGCTCCCCTGACGCGAAAGTATTAACAACAAATTTAAATAAAAATAAATAAAAATTGGACGGCAAATTTGCCAAATTTTTTGGATGGGAGGGGGGGGGGGGGGGGTGTGCGGGGGTTGGGTAAATAAAAGCCCACCCTCCTCATTTGTTTTTCATTGTTTTAGTTAGAGAGTGAGAGCAAGAGCTTGAGAGGTAGAGAGCAAGTTGGAGAGCAAGAGAGATTGAGAGTTTGGAGAGCGGAAGTGCTAAGGAGAGAGCAAGGAGCAAGGAGCAAGCTGCAATAGAGCAAGTGGAGGATTGAAGGAGTCAGGAGTCAGGACAAAGAGGTAGGACTTCTAATCTAGTTTTTTATTTTCTAGGAATCATTTTTAAGTTGTTCAAAAATGAAAACTTGATTTTTTTTTTCTCAATGCTGCATTTTAGCGTGTTGAAAAGTGAAAAATTGAATTGTTTTTTTCCTATGTTGCATTTCCTATTCCCATTTGGCATTCCTCCATTTTTTTTGCAGGCTAGAAACTTGAAAGTTGAAACATCATGGCTATATGGCTAGGGATTTTCTTCATATTGGTTCCTTTCTTTGTAATAATGGTGTTGGAAAGTAGAAGAAAGAGGCCCATTAGAGAAGAGGAGGATGAAGAAGTGGGTTATAGTGGGTTTGATGAAAATCCTGAAAAGGAGGAGTATGCTGAGAAGGAAGGGGACAGTGGAGAACATGAGGCCACAGAGACCCCAACTAGACAAGACCAAAGTCAAACACCTTTGTGGAAATATGTTCAGAGGCAGGAAGGAGGGAAAGGTGGTGGAACCACTAAATTTCTTTGCCCCCATTGCAATAAAGAATACACAGGTTCATACACCCATGCCAGAAGGCACCTTTGTGGGAAAATGCCAGGGGATGGAAACAAAAATCTAGGAATCAAATTTTGTGTAAGCGTGCCAGCAACAGGGAGAGAGAAATATAGAAAGGAAGAGGAGGTTGCCCTACAAAGATCTAAAAGATCTAGGAGTTTCATTGATTCTTATATACCATCAGGTCCATCACATCATGGACAAAGAAGTCCATCAACTTCCACCCATGGAAATGGATATGGAGGCACACCTGGACCAAACATCTCCTTAAGGCATAGAACTATATCCAATTTCCTTGAGGAAGGGTGTAGGAATGATGTGGATTCAAAAAATTTCCGATTTCTATATGCATGTGGGGTGCCATTCAATGTTGTTCGCTCACCTTATTGGCATAAAATGGTTTCTAATAATGCCCCCAAAGGATACAAGAGCCCTGGGTATGAGTCATGACAAGGCCAGAACCGTGGGACTTGATCATGAAAAAGCTAAAATAAACAATTTTTTGGCTAGAATGACAAATTCTTGGAATGAGCATGGGGTGCCCATTGTATCTGATGGATGGACCATTGTAAAAGGAAAGCCATTGATAAGTGTTATGGTTGTGTCGGTTAGTGGTGCAATATTCCTTTCAGCATATGATTATTCAGAAAAATTCAAGACTGGCATTAACATTGTAGAACCATTACTTGAAATAATTGAAAGTACTGGGCCATACAATGTCATCCAAGTCATCACTGATAATGTTGCTAACTGTAAGGCAACAGGAGCGATTATTGAAGATAAATACCCCAACATATTTTGGTCTGGGTGTTTGGTTCACACAATGAACCTTTTGATGCATGATTTCATTAAAAACAAACAACCTCAATTCAATGGCTTGGTGATTTGTACAAGAGAGGTAAAAAAATGATAAGATTTATTACAAATCATAGCAATACCCATAGGCTTTTCCGTACTCACTCCAAATTGGAATTGTTGAAGATAGCAAAGACTGGATTTGCTAGCTATTACCTCACCTTCAAGCACCTTTTGAAGGTAAGAGAGTCATTGGCAGCAATGGTATCAATCCCACACTGGCAGGTATTAAAAGATAGGGCAACGAAAATAATTGATAGGCAAGGTTTTGAACATGTGGAGGAGATCGCCCTTGACCCTTTGTTTTGGGCATGTGTGAGGGAAATTTTGAATTTCACCAAGCCCATTTATCACATGATTCATTTTTCAGATACAGATAAATCAATGATTGGGGAGATTTATGAGCAAATGGATAGCATGTTGGGGCAAATAAAATATGTTGTTAAGGATAATGATCCCCACTTGTATGCAATGATTTACAACTGTGTGTGCACGGTGTAATAAACTCAATGTTTCACTACATGCCTTGGCATATATCCTTATGCCAAAATACTACTCTCCATCTTGGTTGGGCCAACCTGCACCTGGAGGTGGGGTTAGGATCAAACCTCACACAGATCCAGAGCTACAAGAGAGGTACATGAAGGCATTAGACAAGCTGGTCCCCGACAGGGAGGAGTGTGCTAGATTGCGCCTTGAATTAGGCAGATACTTTAGTTTCACTGGTAACTTTGGTTCTTTCCATGCAATGGAAGACAGAGACAGATTTGATGCTCTCACATGGTGGGAAGCATATGGCAGAATGGGACTTTTGCCAAAGTTGGCAAAAAAAAAATCTCTCACAAGTTGTGAATACTTCTTCTGCAGAGAGGTGTTGGAGCCCCTACAGCTTCATACATAATGTGAGAAGAAACAGACTGAATGAAAACCAAGTTGAAATCTTGGTTTATGTGCATTACAACTTGAGATTGTTGAGTCATTACTGTGATTGGGCATATGAGGATCAATCATATAAAGTCTGGGACAACAACCTAGAGGATAATAATTTGGACGACGACACTGTACATATGGAAGAATTGGAAGCAGAACTTTTGAGGGATGATGATGAAGCATCAGCAACCATGCCACCGCCACACATAGGGCCAGTCCCACCATCCAGTAGCAGTGCGGGTGCCAGAGCCAGTGCTCGATATCCAACTATTGTTCCTTTGCAGATTCAGCCTCCACCTACATCCTCACGTTGCCCTCCGCCTTCTAGTCATGGTCGTGGACGTGGTACTCCTGAGAGTACTAGAAGACCACTATTGCCTCATGGTTCTCACAAATTAGACATTTCTTGTGGGCGTGGCAAGGGGCCAGCCAATAGAGAAAATAGGTTTGTTGTTTACTAGTCTTTTCTATTTTCTAGTAGTTTTTATCTTTTATAATTGTTGAACAGTTGAAACTTGACTCTTTCATATTTAATGACAATTTAAGTTTGAAGTTTGAATTTGAAAGGTGAAACTTTGAAGTTGGCATTTATAAGTTTATAAGTCATTATGAATTATGAATATGATGCTTCATGAAAGTTATATGGTGATCAATGAATCAATGATGATAAATGTTATATATCAATAACGATAAATGTTATATATTGAATTTTGAAATCAATGAATCAACGATGATAAATGATATATATCAATGATCATAAATGTTATATATTGAAATTTGAAATCAATGATGATAAATGTTATATATTGAATTTTGAAATCAATGAATCAATAATGATAAATGATATATATCAATGATGATAAATGTTATATATTGAATTTTGAAAGCTTGAAACCTTCAGATTGATGATTCGCGAGACTCAAGAGTCAATATGTTGTATGTTTCCAACTTGTGGGCGTGGTTGATGAAGATTATAATTTCTAGATCATTGATGTTATGTGATTCAATTTATGTTTTTATGTTTTTTATGTCTAATTCATCATTCTACATGCTTTTGTTGACATATATGCATCAAAATATAAAAAATATAAAAATATATATATATATATATATATATATATATAACGCTCCCTGAAATGCTCCGGACTGGGAGCTTTTGAAATTGGCGCTCCCTCTCCCGCTCCCTGCTCCTGCTCTCACTCCCAAGCAACCATGCAAATAATTGCAAGTGTATCTCTTTTAAATTGAATTAAATCTCTAATTGTGCTGGGTAAAGAAGAAAATTTTCAAAATTGGTGTGCTTGAACTCCGGCTTGGTTTTCTTTCTGAATTTCTCACGCAGCCTCCAAACCTGTGCACTACCTCCAGCATGCTCCAACTCCTGAATTCTGAAATTGAGCATTGAACGCTGCCTTTCCCTCACACATTATGCCTTTTCGTCCCTCGCCAGCAGCCCTCACACATTCCTCTGCCCATCCATGCTCCTCTGCATGAAGCATTTTTCTGCCCACGCACTATCCTTTCCTCCTGCGTCCTCATTTCTCCTCATTCATCTGCTTCCGTTCCATTTCCTTGACTGCATTATCTACGCTTCCTTCTGCGCTGCTCATCACGATGTCCGTTGCCTTTACGCTTTCCCTGCCTACGTGTGCTCCATCCGTAGCCTCCGTCCATCGCTCTCCCTCCACGACATCTTTCCCATCCGCACTTCATCCCCTCCGCAACCTTACCTCAAGCTCGTCATTTCTTCTGCCGTTGATCCCATCCTCGTTGCCAGCCTTCACGTCCTTGCCTTCGACTTGCATAAACCTACGACTTATGCAAGTTAGCTTCAAATTTTTTATTTTTACTTAGCTTTAGTTTTAGTTTTAAACTTTAGATTTTCGATTTTGCTGAGGTTAGTTTAGTTAGCATTAAATTTAATTAATTTACTTTTTGGGGGGTTTTGATTTTATTTAGTTTTCCATTTTCTACTCTTTAGATTTAAAAAAAAAAACTTCAAAATCAAAACAAATTCAAATCTCCTAATTTTTAACCTTTTACTTTTTTTAGGAGTTTTTGTAGTTTCATTAACTTTAGAATTTTTTTTTATAAAAAGGAAAAAGCCTCAAGATTTTTCATAAAATTAAAAAATATATATATAAAAATTTTAAATTTTTTAACTTTTAACCTTAGGAAATTTTGTTCTAGATTTTTTTTCTTTTTTGGAAGTGTTCTTGGATGTTAGATCTAAATTATTGCATAGTCAAGGGTGGAACTTTAATTTTAATATCTGAAGTTTGACTATAGAGTAAATTTAAAATTCTGGATTGGAATTGCCAAGAATATCATTTTAATTCGGAATTATTTGAAATGTCAAGCATTTAAATTCGATGGTCTTCTCATGATAATATCTTTTCGGAATTTAAATTGTTTAAATCTCGCATCTGGTTCGAAATATTTTCATGCTTGGCATTCATTGGGATTGATGGATGTTTAATGAGCTTTAATTGTGGTTTTAAATTGCTTGAAATAGGTGATTAATTTCTTAAACAACTTTAAGAATATTTTAAGTGATGATAAATTGCATGTCTTTATTTCCTAGATTGAATATTGTTGATGTATGAAATTGAAAGTGTTTTATCGAAGGTTAAATCGCATTATTGAAAAGGGCTTATCTTCTAGTTTGATAAATTGAGCATTTAGTTGAAGAATTTAATATTGTCGTGGTGGATTGATTTTTTCATAGCAAGATAATTGTCTTTTTTAGCAGCAGTTACCTATCAATTACTTGATCTTAATTTCGTAACGAGATATTTTGACTCCACAAGGCACTAGTCTTAAACTTCAAATCTAACTGAATCTGTAAAATCTCGTTAAATCTTAACAAGTACTTGGTCATTTGATTGTGTCTCTTGAATTGGTTGGTTTCCAACCAGTTCTCTTTCTTCCATTACATTAGGGTCTACCCCTCTTAGTCTGCAAGGAGACAACTTAAATAGAAAGATTGGGGATCAGGGTGACAGCCCCCGATCTAAGCCGTTGTCACGGTGCTTAGACATTCTGTGCGACAACAGTACCCAATGAAGGCTTCCTCTTAGATGCTTAATAAAAGGTATACGTCAAAATGACCATCAATGAACTCGTCATTCTACATGGTCAACTGCAGAGAGTGGATCACCATCCAACATGGAAACCCCACGTTCCATCCTTACCGCGACATGATTAGGGTGCCCAGGCATGTTAGCAATGTCCAAGGCGAGAAATTTATCAAAGAAAGACAACCTATTTGAGATATGCATGAAAAATATGTGGGAGTCGCCAGGGTGAATTTAAACATGCCTAGAAAAATGTTTGCTTCACCCTACAAGCATCGACCTTGAGGTTCAATTAAAAACTAGGGCTTTTCTCTTCCAATGGAGTCGCCAATAATGATATGTCAATATGACATAAGGGGAACAAAACACATGTCTTGATCCCCGACAACAGCGTCAGAAATGTTACCACTCAAACCAAAAGAATGGAGCTTACTTTCTCTTTAAGCAAGGTACAAGACTTTCTAGGGAAAGGAGATGAGGATTTAAGGGTTAGGCTAGAGGAATATGACTTGAAAAGGAACTTCCCAATCCCTAAAATCCTTACAAAACTTGGATTCCCGAGTTGTCCTTGATGAATTGTCTTTGATATGAAATCGGACCAAACGAGGCCAAGTGGACCCTACATAGGTTAAGGGAATGGAAACTAGCAACCGATGATATTCTTAACCTGACCAAGGCAAGGGGAAGGGATCAAACAAGAATTTTCACCTAAAGATGTCAAATTGATCTTATGAGGTAGTAGCCTTGGGAACACTAGGGCAAAATTTGATCTTAGACCTAGGACTAAAGGTATCTCGCAATCCCACTGTCGAAATCTCTTAAACTTCAAATGAGACCTTGAGAACACACAAGCAGAGTAGATCCTAGGAGATGAAATTTTTTCTAGGGCTAGCTTCCCGGGAAATTGATGCCCTAGGTGGACCCAATGGGGCTAGACCTAGAAGAGGGAGGAAAAATATGAAAAAATATGGTTTAAATGACCACCCTTTAATGGATGAGTGCTTAATTCCTCTTGGAGATATGGAGTCTAGGAGAATTGTGAAGATGGACTTTGTTTCTTGCTTAAGGAGGCTCTCAAAGTCAACTTCGTCCAATGTTAAAGGCAAGAAAAGAAAAGTGACCTTAAAATATTTTATACTTCGTTGCAAATGGGAGAGGCAAAGTGACCTTAAAAGCTTTTTTTACTTCGTTGCAAATGGGAGAGGCTTATTGAGATAACTCGATCTCTAGGACAATTCATTCATCAAACATGGCCAATACATAGAGACAAGCTAAATAGAAACATAATTCCACATTGATGCCGTAAATGCATGTAACAATTAGCCCTAAAATAGCGAAAATCTCATAACCAATGTATGCAGCAAAATGAAAGAAAATAGCGTTAAAATTCCACTTACATATAAGAGAATATATCCAACTAGCATCACATTTGCAATATAGGAAGCTCCAAGAATAGAAGAACCCAATCCATACATCAAAATTCATCCATTATCCAAAAATATCCATCAAGGGAAAAGTTTTCTAATGAGAGAATGATCCAAATCCAAGTGATGATACAAATGAAATCAAGTTACTCCTAATTATACACCAATTAGGAGTTCGAAATACCTAATGGTCCTACATTAGCCCCTAAAAATAAAATAAAGTGCAAATTAACTAACTTTGCGTGACAAGCCCACCAAACTAGCTCACAAATAAAATAATAGGCCTCTCAGGAGGTCAAATAATAATTTATGCATATCGTAGGGCCCTCCAAGAGGTCTGATGAGGTCCATAAGTGCCATATTGATGAATAGGATCCTCAAAAGTGATGGACAATGGGGTGGCCCCTTGTTCTCCAAATAATAAACCTGTGGTGCTCCCATTGGGTGTGGGGGCACACCAATGACCTCATGGGTCTTCATATGAGTCAAAGATGCTTGTAAACCATCTGTAAGGGCTCAGATGATCGAATGAATGTTGTCATGTCATCGTACAAGTCTAGGGACACCTGCCAAGTGTGTGGTGCACTTGTGGTGTCAACTGGGCATAGTGTACCAAATGCATCCTCCTCCTCCAAAAGGTGGATCTCTGCCAATATTTGAACATCTTTGAGGATCCATGGAGTGTTGTCTATTGTTGTGGACGCCCATATGCCAATGTAGCCCTTTAGACGGTTAGGACCCATATAGGGAGACCAAACACTAATGGACGCCATCTGCAATCCTGCATTAGATCCAATGCATCCCCTAGCCTTAATCAGGTAAAAGAGCCTACAAACCATAGACAACAATTGGACACTTCATAATGGCCTACCCTTCCATAGTGGCCTTTAGCATGTGCTAATGTTTCAAAACGCCAAAGGAGGTTAGCCAAGCACCTTATTAGGTGGTTTCTACTTTTAGAGGGGACAGTATGTCCAATGTACATCCCTCAAATGGTGGTGGCATGTGATAAAGAGATGAATGAAATAGGAAATGAGATGGGCAATCGTGGGCCACATATCGAGGCATAAGGGTACCTAAAAAAACAGAAGCCTGCACCTGGTTATATAATGTATAGGAGGGAGCAATCCTGGTACATGAAGTGCCCCGACCTTGATTTGTAAGATAAGCCCCTTTTTGGTAGGGTGGTTCATTACAGTGATTACCCCCTTTTTGGTAGGGTGGTTCATTGCCCTCCAGCGGTTGGGACAATCATTGGTTATTTAATGATAAAGGAGGTTTATCTAAGTCCTATGCAACCAAGGTGATAGCCAGGGGTATGGCGTAGAACTCATGCATTGGCTTTTGCCCATGTGCTAATTATGTTTGTCCTAGCCATCTTTTGCATCTTGTGGTACATTCTCCTGTTGAATGTGGCCATTTATGCTTTTACTATTCCTTTCAGCTACTTCAACCTCTGGGGCATCGTTACAAGTCCGACCCAACATGGGGGCAAGGGAATGGGGAGGCTAACCCTATGTGGACGAAGTGAAGACATGTGGACCCAGGTGGGAGAGATGATGAATGGGGGTATAGTGAGTGGAAGGGGAATGATATATGTGGATAAAGGAGCGGGACCATGCAACCAAAGTCAAGGTTTCCCAAGTATTACCAAACTAAAACCAAATGGTCAGTAAAGGAGATCCCAAGGGACTAAAATCCAAGGGTAGCATCCAAAAGAGGTCAAGGGGACAAAAGCACACACTAAACCCATTCTTTCCGCTGAATCCCCCCCCATTAATCCATGCCCACAAGTGTCCATGATAAGTAAACCCAATACTCAATTACCAAATGATAAGACATACCTTTGGGTTTGGGAGGCCCACCTTCAAACATACGATCAATATAGATGTTTGTGGGCAAGGGAATGGAGAGGCTAACCCTATGTGGACCCAGTGACGACATGTGGACCCAGGTGGGAGAGATGATGAATGGGGGTATAGTGAGTGGAAGGGGAGTGATATAAGTGGATAAGGGAGCGAGACCACGCAATCAAAGTCAGGGTTTCCAAAGTAGTACCACCCTAAAACGAAATGGTCAGTAAAGGAGATCCCATGGGACTAAAATTTAAGGGTAACATCCAGAAGAGGTCAAGGGTTGCATGATTTAGCCAAATTTCCTTGGGTCAATGAGACAATACAAGAGCCAAAACAATTGCAAACTTCAACATCAACCATCGTCTCACTTTGAGCATATACAGGAAGAATGCATCTAAAGAGTTGTTGAGGCCTTGTGATACAAGGTTTGCTACTTTTTATATTACTCTGAAAAGAGTTGTTGAGGAAAAAGCAAGCCTAAGAGTTGTTTTCTGCGATACTAAATGGGAGAGATCTCCCCTTTCAAAAAAAACTAAGGGGAAACATGTTGAACAAATAGTGTTCAATAATGGCTTTTGGAAAAATTCAGACAAGGTTTTAAAAATATGTGGCCCAATTGTTAATGCGCTCCGCATGATTGATGGTGACAAACCTTGTATGGGTTTTGTTTATGAAAGTATTGATCGTTGCAAAGAGGCCATTGCAAGTGCTTTTAATAATGTCGAAGCTGATTACCAGGAGATATGGGAAGTAATTGATCAAAGATGGAAGATGATGCATAGTCCATTACATGTAGCAGCATGTTATTTGGACCCTAGATTGTTTGGGTTATCAAGACATAGGGATGAAGAAGTCATGAATGGACTTATTCAGGCTATTGAGAAGCTAAATCCAGATCCAACAATTGCAGGTTTGATCAAATCTCAGTTGAGGCCCGAGGGCATACAGGTTAGAAGAAGGGCTATTTGGTAACAATCAACAAAGTATGATAGGAGCATAAGTGATCCAGCAGTATGGTGGGAGTTTTATGGTCCAGGGGCACTAGAATTGCAAACTTTTGCAATTCGTATCTTAAGTCAAGGATCAAGTGCATCAGCGTGTGAAAGGAATTGGAGTTCCTTTGACCACATTCATTCCAAGAAAATAAATAGATTGTTATCTGGATGATTAGAAGATCTTGTTTATGTTCGTAGTAACTTGCAGTTTCCTTTGAAAAATGTGTCAAAAGAGTCATCCAATTCCTCTACTCAGTGGATCGATCCTGTTCTTAATGCATCAAGGGATGAAGCTGATTTTTACAATGATAGTGACATTGACAGAGAACTGAGTGATGAATCTGATGCTGAGGCATCTAGCGGATTCACAACCCATACTGCTCTTGATGATATAGAACTTTTTGATATTACAAGTGGGCAATGAGAATATCAAGAATAAAACTTGTGTTCTCGTTTTAGACTTCTAGTTTACTTTTTGCTAGACTTCTAGTTTACTTTTTGCATGAAGAATATTCTAAAACTGCCAAACTACTTTAAAGTTTATATATTTTGAATATTTTTTTATCAAATTGTTTTCAATATATGAAATCTGATATGGCCCATGGTTTTGTTGAATTTGATATTCTTATAGTGCTACTAGCCTACTGCTAATGTCTATGATAAATTTATCACTTTGTTTACTATGTATGGAAGACTGAAGTTAGTTATTTATTGGAAATTTGGCACTCACTTTCATGGTTTATATGTGGAAATGATGTAAATGTTTGAGCAATAATCCTATCATCTATGTGTTTGCAATGTGCATTGTGCACTTTGAAAATTGACATGCTTATTTATTTATGTGCATCATATTTATCTTTCAACATGCTTAAAATTGTTATATATATATACAAATTTCTATATGTCGAATTTTATGCCGAACTTTATTGGCAAAATTTTCGGTGCCAAACTTTTTTCGAATTTCAACATCGCCGAACTCGAACACAAACATGAACCTGGTGACTTAGATTGCCACAGAAAAAATAGTCCTTTATCACAGAAGTATATTGCCACAGGAAGCTCAAGTCTCACAGAAGTATATGCCTTGGAAGTTCACTTTGTTTTGAAGAATAGTGCCTCAGGTAGCCCGCATTTTTTTCTCTGAACAGGTGATTCAAATGAGTGTCAAATGGCAGAATAATAATGCCAATATATAGTGGTTTCCATGTCCGAAAAGGTGGCTCTTAAAGCTAAGCCGTCTTTCCATCTGGAGAGCCGACTTGGCAGTAGGGATTTGACCAAAAGACGTATAAAAATTTATTTTTATTTTTCTTTTAAATGTCCAAATTGTACATGACAAAAATAATTTTTCTTTTGACTTCAATAAATTCGTTTACTTTTATAAAATCATAATATTATGAAGAAAGAACCTAGTTACATTTTTAACACTTTAAAGATTTAGTTTTATCAATTAAATGTCAAATGTATTTCCCCTAATGGAAAAATATTTAAATGGCTAATCTGCACTGTGTTACATTTTTTTTTTAAGAGGTGTGTTAAAAATTCATGGAAGAGCTGTAAGGTACTATACCGTATAGATATCCCATTAAAGAATGCAATTGAAATAATAATACAATCAATTTATTTCCCAGCCAATTTCTTTCATGGTTATTACATATTGAAGAATCACTCTAAACGCGGCCCCAGGCCTACATTTACAAACAAAAAAAGGCCATCAAGCTTATTCAGAATTGGAGAATATTGTGCTAGAGGCATCAGTCTTGTTTATTCCAAAGGGGAATAAATAATATCAAATTTTCTTGAAGTCAGACAATCCTGTAAATTATAAGAGTGTAGCAAATGCAGATATAGCAGACTTTTATAGAATGTACTAATGTAGTCAATTCAAGGATCCCATGGACTACTGTTGACTGGAAATGCTAGCATGTCCATGTCATAATTTTGGTTGGTTTTACTTCCTAATTTACAATATAAACAGGCATGATGTAAAATCTGTCTAGGGTTGTTAAGCATGTCAAAATCTCTCTATCATGGCTGGTGGTCAAAACAAAATATAACGTTGCCTAATGTCCATAACATAAGTTTGCTTGAAGATGGCAAACTGCAAGGCCAAAGTACTCACCCCAGGATATTCACACAGAAATGAACGCAGAAACTGGTTGAAAGAAAATGAGACCTACTTACAATTTTTATTTCGTACTTACATCAGAAAGAAGTTTCTCTTTCTCCTGCAAGCATTTCTTTAATTCTGTTTCCGTTGCAGACAGTTCACCAATACTGACAATTTTATCTTCCAGAGCCTCTAATTCTTGAGCGAGTTCATCAACTTCTGCTTTAGTTTTCCGATAATTTATATTGTCGTCTATATTTCTTTTCACTTGGTCCTGACTCCGCAATAACTCTTGGCTTCTATTCAATTCAGATGAAAATTCCGTTTTTCTCTTCTCACACTGATGCTGTTGAGATTCACAAAGTGACAGCTTTTCCTGTAGTTCTTTCAGCCTTTCATCCTTTCTGGAATCAATATATCTGGAGTCCAAACCACCATAAGATAACAGGGAAATAATGAAAAGCCACGGACCAGTCAAAACAAATTTTGACTGCAGGTCAATTTCTATTTTAAAACTTCAAAGCAAGTAAACTTACTCTTTGATCTTGGAGGAAAAGCTGAAAAGCTTATCAATATCTTGTTGGAAAAGCCCCAGCATTTCTGAACGTTCTGCATTCTCATGCTCACATTTATTCTTCAGTATGTCATACTCCTTCATTAGCTTTTCCTTCTCCTTAACTAATGGAAGTAAACCTTCCATCAAAAGCTGCAAAACCGTCAGCATGAGCAATATAAAATGTTTAAAAATGCAATCTTCCAGTCAGATAGATCTAAATAAACAATCACCAATCTATAAATATTTATCCTTTCAAACACCAAGTGACGCATAATATACATTGAAATAAAATAAAAATCTAATTAGAAGCATCAATTGATTTTCTTCTTAAAAGATATCCATAAAATGACTAACTATAGTATCTCCACAGCAGAAAATATGATAGTAATAATCTATAATAGCAATAATCTGTGATTCTGTAGTAGTAACAATTTATCTTTAAGGTCATGGCCTAGCCAGACACTTAATTGATGTATGAGACCCCTTTTTTTGGGGACAACGAACCCCCTCCACGCAGCAATTTGACTGCTTACTCTACAGAAGTGTACATTACTAATACTTACCCCCACCCGAAATGAACCTATGACCTCCAGGAAGGAAACCCTCCTCCAGATTAAAATCTGTGACCTCATGGAGGAAGCACGTCCTAAACCATTAGGATTTATGGAAAGTTGAGAGTTGAAACAAACAATGTATGGTATGCTAAAGAAAAAATCACGCATAGGTGAGTTTCATGTCAAACTGAAAATCAAGAGAGCTTATAAGTTATATTGAATCAGTAAATGATAGCAAACAATGGGATGCGACATTTACCTTACAATATCTTAGAAAGTCGTGTAATCAGGATGAATGCCTGATGACGGGTAAAACCCACAGTCCCGGTTCCCGAATTATTTGAATCTCAACCTATGTGTAAAAGGCATCCAAAGCTTCTAATGTTCACTCAATTGATAACCCCCATATATTGTCTCCAACCTTATACTCCGCAATCTCTCCAATACAACGTTCGGGCACTAACTATTAAGGTCGACACCCAAACAATTATCTCCGCACTAACCTTATGACTAAGGTTAAATACTACTGGGCTTATGTAAATAACCGGCTATATTTCCAATGGAGCACTTTATGTACTTTAGGCCCCGGGCCCACACCTACACAACGGGAATTCAACCAAATAAACGTCCATACCTTAGTTTATCTCCCGTGTTACTTTTGTGTGCGATCACCATTCGATGGCTATCCTTCAGATCAGACGGCGTATATCAATATCGCTCCGATCTCACAGTCAAACGTTAACGCGCGATGAGATTGGTATCGTGAAACCGCTTCCTCCACGTGTCAGCCTATGGCATAGATCGCGAGCAATTTAGAAATACAGCTTATCCTCCAAAGGCGGTGCGATCAAACTGCCGAGTTCACCCCAAACCACGTTCACTGTTTATATTTCGTGGTTCCGCTCCCCTTACTCCAGGTTCCGATTCAACACTTCAATGTACTGTTTTCATCTTAACTCCACTCCATTAGCAGGTTCCCCCACACGACTACAAAATCACTCTTCCTCGTGAGTCTTCTTCCATGCAGAGGTTAAATCCTCACAGGTTGACTCACATTCGAAAGCGAGTCCCTCTTCCTATGACTCTCGCTACAGAGTTCTTCACACTGCAATCGATTCAATAACCGAGACTGCAATTCTCACACAGAAGTTTATCATGCGTTTCTTACATATACTCTGTCGCAGGGTCTCATCCATACAGAATTCTTCTACCTCGGAATCGATCCTTACGGTGATCGATTCACCTCACCTTACAAGTCAATTCCTCCAATAACTCACAGAAGACGATCAAAACCCCGATTTCAATTTACTGGCAGTGCTTTGCACAGAGGTTCCTATTCACAAAACCAGGACCCCTACCCATACTCTCACGAAGGGTTCGAACAGTCAAAGCAGGCAAATTCAATCATTTCATAACTCAGAATTCATAGTTATTCTAGAGCCTCAACATTATTCAAATAGATTCTACCAAGAACACATAAAGTCACACATGGAACTTATAAACAATTCTCCATAAACAGATATATATATACAGGTGATCCATCTCAAAAGTAATCACTTAAAATTTCATGGTTGGCCAGATATTCAATGCGAAGGCCACTAACCTCCTACTCTGTTGCTGAAGAAGTTCTAGTCTCTAACTCTACAGGTATTTACATTTATACAGATACAAATGAGTCGATTCGACTTCTTGACAGAACCTCTTGAAATTCCCTAGTTCCTAATTTTAGACTTCAAACTGAAACTACTGAAACTGATCCTAAATCTACTCATACCCTTGGCTGTCTCTTCATATTCCTGTCTTAACCAATTTCTCATGTTCTCAAATGACTTGAGAACAATTACAATTCCCTACCAAATTTATTCAAAATATTAATATTTATAAGAAATTTTAAGAACATGGGACCCCCTATGTCTACTTATGTACAAAGTAACTTTTGAGCCTAATGCCCCTGCATCAATGCCTAAACACAAATCCTTTTGTTTTGGACATAGAACATGATTTATATTTGAAATATGCTTTTATCATTTTGTATATCTTGAGAAGCTCATCCTTGCAGCTTTGGAAAATCTAAGTCAATGCACGTTAAGCGAGCTCTGTCACTTCCATATCTGGATTTCTCCTAGTTCCTTGAAAATGTCCCTTAACCTTGGTATAAATGAACAGTCATATGTTCTGCTAATCTATAATAAGTTAATAACTTGGCAATGAAAATTTTTCTCTTGAGATAAATAATAATGCACAATAATAGAGAAATGGCTCCCCATATGTGCAGATCAGAGTAGGTGTGATTTGAACCAAATTCTCTTTTAACTTAATTAATACTGACCTAAACAATCTCATAAGGCCCTCCAGGCAACTTCATCCCACTTTTGGTGCTCTTATTTCTATGCTGACAGGCAATATTAAACAGCCACTTTCTCCAACTATCACTTACTTCACTTTTCCCTGCTTTTCTTAGCATCTGCGAAGGTCAGTGTGCCGTTTAAGAATTAAAGAAGTAACTTAAGCAGTCCCTCCCTAAATACAGAGTGTAAGAATATATTTTAACAAATATGTCCAAAGTTCACCAAAGCATCACAAGTAGCTACTAGCACCCATTCTAAGGTAATGACCATACACATATATCCATGCAATCAACCTTAAGAGCAGCATAGTGACATCTGACACAAGCTCAAGAGCCCGTTGGCTCTAGAAGACACCCTTATAAGAAGATTTATACAGGTAACTTGTCCATCAGAACTTTTTAGAATCTAGATCTCCTAAAGCAATTTCTCAAATACATCAGAAAAACCACTATGTCTAAGATAGATACTGAAATTAACTTCATGCACACTTCTCTAAAATTGAATTTTTAGTCACACGAAATCCAATAAACATTGAGGTTTCAAACATGACACACTTGTATATTACAATACAAGTAAACCTCTAAGTGGACAGCACTTTAACACTTAAAACAATGGCTAAACTCAAATATTAGACAACCATCAAGGTATATTAGACCTGTTACCTGCTCATATGCACATGGCAGGGAATGAAAACCCCACTGCCCAATGGATGCGACACTTATGAAATTTTTTGAAGATCAAAAGTCCAGCAGGACATATCTGCCCCTTCTTCTATCACCTCTTCTATTTTTTTCTCTCAACTTTTGTACCCTGCTAGAGAATTGTAACAAATGTGCTACCATGATGAACTTATGTAAAAGACTTAGGCCATTTGTGTTGAGAATTTGGAGGGCTGGTGATTAATTCAAATTCTCTTCTTGATAATTACTTGTGAGATTACTTGAGTTACTTATGTCTTTTCTTCCTTAGCTTATTTATGTAAAAATTTATAGTTTCCCACCCCGGTTTTCAGTTTTTCACCTTATTACTCCAAAATAGTTAAATGCCCTTTCCCATATCCATACATTTAACAAACTGGAAAATAACTTTTGCTGAAAACACAAATTCTGGAAAAATTACAGAATGCTGGAAAATGCAAAAATAAATATCAGCAGTAACAAACAGCCATTCAACACATCATAACACAGTAATTTTTGGTCAAGGTGACCCTGGAAAAACCCCCTACAACTCTTGGGGAAAACCAGTCTGGAAGCTTCTCTTTTATTTCTGAAAAATGCTTTTACAGTGAGCAGTAATACACAAAAAATTACAGCAAACACAAAAATCACTTATCTTGACTTTCGTGCCACCCTCCACCTTGAAAAACGTGCCAAACAGCAAACAGAAAATTTTCAAAGAAATTACAACATTAAATTTTGTCTTAGCTGCCTCGAAAAGCGTGCCAGGAATGACCGTACAGACTGTACGGATTTCGTACGGATGGGACAGCAGCCCCCTTTCTCGATTTTCGTGCCCAGAAAAATCTGCCTTGAAAACCGTGCTCCTTGCTGCTGTTCCAGCTCTCGAAAACAGTGCTGCCCCTCTCTCGAAAACCGTGCAAATGCTGTACGGACTTTCTGCCTTGGTTAATGTGCCAATGAACTCTGCTGTACGGATTTTTCAGCCTTGGGAAGTGTGCTCTCTTGCTGTACGGACTTGCTGTGCTGCCTTTGTTGCTCTCCCTCTGCTCAGAAATCACTCTTCAGCTCCCTCTCCTCCTCTCTCAATCTGCTCATGAAAGAATGAATGACCTTTTCCTCCTTTTCCTCCTTTAACCTAACCCTAAGTGACTTTTGGGGAATCCCTAAATCCAATGGCTGAGATAAATTGAGATCTAGGGCTGAGATTAAATGTTCATTTAAATCTCACTTTCTATTTTTTAATTCACCCCACTTTAATAAAGACCCACTTAGTCTTTTATTTCCAAAGTCACTTTTTCCTTTCTAATTTTACATTGACTTTATTAAAAGTCACTTTAAAATTAGACTTTAGTAACTTTATCACTTAAAGTCACTTTTAAATTATATTTGACTTTATAACTTTATAAAGTCACTTTAGTAACTTTATCACTTAAAGTCACTTTAGGAGAAAAATTAAATTCTTTTGGACACTTTTCCCTAGGCCAAAGATCAAAGCCTTAGGGAACCACCTGTCCTCCGGTACCAAATTTCAACAATTTAGTCTTTCATCAAGTCAATTATCAAAATACACGAGACACAAGAATTAGGCTCCTAGAGCCAGGGCAAAACCTCTCCCTCTTGGAGAGGAAAACCCATGAGAAAATTTTTCTTAGAGATCTTCAAATGACAAGTACCATGACCAAGACTTAGACCCTTGACCTATGAATGCCTCCAAGATCTCGTCACTGCTTCTTTGGCTGCCTTTAATGCTGATCCTTCTTACTTGCACTGAGCTTTTCTTCAAAAACTACTTCTCACCGATTCAGATATTAGATCATTCGAGAATGTATTCTTCACTTGATATCTTCTTGAATCTTTTTTTTTTTTAGTAGTACTTTCATTGTAGGAAGGTAAATCACAGATTTACCTTCCTTACTTTGCAATCCAGAATTCATTGTAACCTTTACGCATCTATATCAGACTTATTGACTTCACATTACATCACATAGTTACAGTTTGACCGCAATCTTCCCAGGCTTGACCGCAGCTTCTTATCAATCCACAGCTTCTTCTTATCAATCCGCACAGGAGTCCGCATACACTTGTATTCATATTTATTTCAGTATTATATTTGTACAGGAGTCTGCATCTGTCACTGTATACATAACCGCAATTCTTCTTGATTTCAGGTCTGCTTACAAACATTGTGATACATCAAAAAGATCCACATTCTTCTGTGATAGATTGGTTACCAAAAATGATCCGCATTGCTACCCATTAACTTCCGAAGACTGATACGCATCCTTTACCCATTAACTCGCATATTTACGGACCTTTATTAATGTTATCGTAACCTCTTTATGATCCACAAACTATTGCCACAAATGAGCCGCAGCACACAAATATATATAGTGTTTATGTCTAGCTTTTTAGGCCGACCTGCCAACATGATAGATGGCCGACTCCACTGCTATATATAGGCCGACTAGGAAAGTTTATTTTTCCAGCGTAAGTAAGGACTATCTTTATGCATCATACATGAGCCATTCTTCACAGTATCATGACAAGATCTTGGAGCATATTTTCCTGACTCAACTCTTCATGTTCACGACTCTTAATTACATTTATATCTAGAAGACAAATCCTAATAGACATCAAGAAGAAGTCAATTGCCCTATAATAAATCTTGCTCATGAAACCCATCAAGCAAGTACAACAAAAATACATTTTATTATCTTTATCTTCTTCTTTACATAAAATACATAATTACGTAGTCAATATAAAGACCGACCTACTTACAGTTTTCAACACTCCCTCTCAACTAGGGAGGTATTCAAAGTTCAAACAGGTACATGGTCACTTTCAAACTGAAGAATCTCATTAGAAGAATCGGATTGTTAATCGCATCTGTATAGCATCATATCAACCAGCATTGTCTAGTGCAAGGCCTTGACTAACAGCTCGGTCTCTCAACAAGACTATGGTCTACAATTCTGGTGAGACACATGACTTATAGACACCATAGTCATTGTCTCTCCAAGGTACATACTCCACCCAGGTGTTCCCAAATTATGTCTTGCCCTCCAAGAATATCGTTCCTTAACTACTCTTATCTTGAATGCCCTATCTCATTCTCAAAGAGTATCAAATGCCAAATGATTACCCAATCATCCATTCTGTCTTCCAGGTGACGACCAGAATGATGTGTCTATCCATTCTCTCCACATGGCCTTCACTAAGACTTACGGTTGTTAGTCCTAGTCTAGTGCATGACACATGTATTAGAGAATCACATATGCCAGTCTTGGACATACTTCAAATTTTTAACAAGTAGGAAACTTACCACCAAGCTCCCTCTCAACTAGGATCCTGCAGGCTGCAGCAACAATCCAGCTACTCATGGAGAATTTCTCCCCTCGATGTCATGCATTTCGATATTGAGGAATCTTCAACTTTTGGCTTCATAGTGCATAAATCATCCATCACTTTCAGTCACAAGTCATGTCCACTATCAAAAGTGATTCATCAGTCTTTCTCATCTGGTTCATCTTTATGCCATGCTGCTTTCCATCGAATCATCCCCAAGGATCATACATCCTTTCTCATGATTAGCAGCCCAGCTGAAATTCATCCAGATAAACATATAAATTTGAACTTTTAAAACAAAAGTTACCTTAGTAATGATGTTTCACCATGACATCTTCTTGTAGGCATCGACATCCTTTATTCAGATTGACACATCTCCTAATGATATGTTTTGTCAAGGGTCTTCTTCTTTACCAGAATTCTGTCAGAGTCTACATATCCTCCCAAGAGATCTCTGAATCACATCTTCTTGGCTTTCGGATGATAACTACCTCTTGACGTTGCATTTCAAGATCTCTTCCTTTCTGCCCATTCTTCATTCCCAGGAACTTACAAATTTTCCAGTTCCTCATTCATATACAGCCAACTCATATTCCATGAGGATATATTATGTTGATTTCATATGTCAGTGCACCAAGAGATATTCCTCCATAGATCATACTTCTAAACACAGAAGTCCATTACCTGCAACCATATGACATGACTTCATAGCATCCAGCGTCAGCATACAAATATATACATACCTCATACTTTTATCATTCAAGTACTAGAATGAAGAGCTTCATTCCCCTGAACTACTTCATTCATATGTCATCACATCCCAGAATCCTGTTTCCATGATGACCCTTGATCTTGATGACTGCTTTCCATTAGTAATGTTAGCAGAGAGGTTTTCCCAGACTGCTTCAACAAGAGCTCCTACCATGCTTTGATCAGGATGTTGCACTGCTTCCTATCATACAACCAACAAAAATCACTTAAAGGAGAAGAAGATCTCTATCTTAATGTAGATCCCTCGCTTCTTCTTTCTTAGATTGCTTTGCATTAGGTTCTTCCCTCATTTCTGAGACATAGGATTCTACCCTATTTCTCGTCTTTTTCAGATTTAGGACAATCTCTTTTAATATGCCCAAGTTCATTACATCCAAAGCATCGTACTTTGTCCATATTTCTTCTTTTATTCTAAGAACCAAATTTACTGAATCTTCCTTTCTTCCTGAATACTGTTGCAAAGGCTAGATTCCCTTCACTTGATCCTGTATCAGCTTTGGCTCTAGATCTTGTGTCCTCTATTTGCATAAAGACCATAAATAGTGGAATCGTGTGGCTTCTTTCTTCTAGTCTATACTTGAAGTGAATTTTCCCCATTCTTCTGGCAGAGCTTTCAACACCACGGTAGTCATCTTAGTGTCAAACATTTCTTCTCCCAGTTCCTGCAGTTGACCTCAAAGTAATTGGTTCTCCTGCAGTACTCACAGAGAATAGCTCCACCAATTTCTCATATATTTCGTTTAATGATTCTAGATTTAATACATCGGAGATGAGAGAGTCTTTTATGGATTCTGGAAGAATCCATTGGGCTCTTATATATCCCTTCATATATTTGGCATGACTTCATTGTCCTTGTCTTCCATGCAAGAAAGTTTGAAACCCTAACTAGTTTGTTGCTTTCTTTGCAAAGAAGACATTTTGATAGATTCATATGAAATCATAAAGATACGTAATTGAGAAGATGTTTTTCTTCATTTATCAACTTCCTTGTTGAATATGATGGCAGGAACTCCCTCTTAGATTGATTTCAAAGTAGGTGATCTTGGATCCTTGATGATCAAGGATGACTTTAGAATGGCGATGTCTTCAATACTGTTGGGTGGTGCTTAATGATATTTCTTCCAACTATGTCAAGAATCTTTGATGTCAAAGATCACCTCCTCAATGTGTGGATTCTTTGAACAAGGATGAATGTCTTCTTGAGATGGCTTGAGGATTTCCTTCCAGATTGACTTGACTTTTCAATGTAGACTTTGACTTTTGCTTTGATGCTTTCTAGAAAACTGAATTTTGATCCTTGAGTGTCTTCTTGTGAAACAGCCCTTAGTCTTTAGCACCTTAGCTCTGATACCATATTCAGAATTTGGACGGCTGGTGATTAATTCAAATTCTCTCCTTGATAATTACTTGTGAGATTATTTGAGTTACTTGTGTCTTTTCTTCCTTTGCTTATTTAGTCTTTCATCAAGTCAATTATCAAAATACACAAGATACAAGAATTAGGCTCAAGGGCAAAACCATACCCTCTCTTGGAGAGGAAAACCCACTAGAAAATTCTTCTTAGAGATCTTCAAATGACAAGTACCTGTGAAAAATCCTAGATCTGGATTCCTACTGAAACAAATCTGAATTACTTCTCCTATTATTTGATAATTATTTCATTACATTGAAATACCGAAGTAATTACTGAAGCAGTCTACACAAATAATACTACGAAACAAATCTAAGTGTTGAAACAATCTGAACAAAACTCAATGAAAGACAACCACATAGACACAGTTATTTTTCGACTAAGTCCTCGAAAAAACTCAACGTGGGAAAACCGATGCAGCAGATCTGAGGGTTTATATTATTAAGCAGCAGAATCTTGAATACAACTAGGGTGCCAACATCTGGCTAACCCTTTAGAGAAATCTAGACAGCAAAAATGACTGTGAGATACACCTCACTCAGCAAGTCTCCGACTGATCAAAAACAGCGTTGATGAAGCCCTCACTGCCTCTGTGTGACTGCTTACGCTGGATCTGCATAAGCCTACGTAGGCAATAGAGGGACTGCGTCACCCTTTCCTGTAGCTGATCTGGATGATCTGAAGCTGGATCTTGGCCCTCTTGGCTCAGAACCCCAGCCTCTATCTTTCTCCAGACTGACTCCAAGAGACACTGTGCTGGCTCTGTGTGATTCTCTGCAGTAATTGTGTCACCCTAGCCAGAAACTGTGTTGTCTCTCTCCTGCGTTGATGCTGCCTCTCCCTGAAATGTATTCTTAGCCCTCCTGACCAATCTCTGCTTCTACCCCTCTCTGGATCTAATCACTGAATCAAATCACTTGGCAAACCCAGCCCTAGTGATTTGTTCTTGATCAAAAGTTGTGTTTCCTCACACAAATTCGAAAATGCTCAACGGCTCAAGTGTGAAGTGTGTATTCCATAAGCCCCTCACCCTCCTTATAATCTTCCATTGACTCTTCAACGGTCCAGATTAAAACTTAATCAAGGGCTAAGATTAACTTGGAGGCGATCCATGACTTTATCTAGAAGATTCACACTTCATTTAATTAATACACTTTAATTAATCAAATTCCCTAAGTTTAGACTTAGGGAAACATTAAAAAATGATTAATTAATTTAATTAAATCATCTCTAAGTGGAATTTTCCAAAACCATTTATGGGTTTTATGGAATACATGTGTCTTAGCCTATATACAAAGTTACAAGGCTAGAGCACATCTAATGCTACGATAAATCAACACTCCCTCTTAGCGAGGAAAGTGCTCTAGCAAGACAACTCAATGTGCTGCTGATCTGACTTTTGTAACATCTTTGTTGTGTTGTTGATGCTGCTCACCAACGCTGCACAAAAATGTTGCAACTGTACTGCTGTTGACTCTACATGTTGTTGTCAACTGCTACTGTACTGCAACTCCCTCTAAATTTGGCAACCATGTTGTTGCACTGCGTGAGCACTACTCTGCATTGCGCTACCTCTCTGTGCACTGCGCTGCTTCTGATCATCTGCAGTTGTTGCTATTCATCTCTGTTGTTATTGTACTAATACTACTGTTGCTAATTGCAACGGAAAAACATCTAAAATTGGACAAGTAAATCTGCAACTGAAAAATAAGACTGACTGCTGCTAGTTTCTGCACTAGCTCTCTGAAAATACTGCGATGTTGTTGCTCTGCATTGCATGAGCACTACTCTGCACTGCATTGCACCAGTGTGCACTGTGTTGTTGTTGCCTCTTCTTTGCGATGATCAGGCTCTAGTACTGCTAGCCACTACATCATCTCATCTTCTTCTGCTACCACTGTCCATCCTGCTACTGTCTTTAGGCTGTCGTAGCTCACATGTGATCCAAGAGTTCGGAAATACTCTAGTATCCCACCTCCTTGTAGATTCTGGATCTACAAATCCAAATCAGCCCACTTTTCTCCTTTTGGAATATGAGCTAACATAGCACAATCTTTCTCTGCCTCAATCTTGGCAGCTCCTACATGTGGATCTTCCTTCTCCTCTTTATCCTTTTTCTTAAGAGGGCATTGTGTGGCATAATGCCCCATTTCTCCACACCGGAAGCACTTGATCTTGGATAGATCTTTCTTCTTCTGCTTTTGTTGCCCTTTTGATGCAAGGGCAGTGTTATCTTCTTCCTCCTTCTTGACCTTTGAACTGCTACTGCCATACTCCAAGTGGATTTTTAGGAGATCTCTCCTCAACTCCTCTTGCTGTAATGCTACCCACATTGCTTCCCATCCTGGAAGCCTTTCTCTACCCAATATACTTTGGACAAAAACTTGATAATCTTCTGAAACAGAGTTCAGCATGAGCCTTACTAGCTCTGAGTCTTTAGGAGCAGATCCTACTTTAGACAGTTGATCTCGGTTCTCCTGAATCCGAGACAATAAGGAGTCAAAACGCTCTCCCTTCTTCATCCTCATATTCTGCATCTTCACTTCAAGGGACATCTTACGCTGCTCGGAAGATCCTTGGTACAGCTTTTCTAGCCCTACCCACATTTCTCTAGCAGTGTTTTTGGCTACTATGTGAGGTACGATGTGATCCTTCACTCCATCAAGGATCAATCTCTTGGCTTTAGCCATATTCTTCTTGAACTGCCTCAAGTGTGCTACATCAAGGGGTTCTGCAACTACGTTGTCTATGAGGGCTTTCGGAACATGTTCATCAAGGAGAAATTATATCCTTGCTTTCCATATGACATAGTTGGAGGCACCCTCCAATCTATCTTGGTCACATAGTCCATTGCTGGCCATCTCCTCAACTGTCGATGCCTTGCTCTAACCCTCTGCTCAGCTTGACTTACTTACTCCTTGTGGAGTAAATCACTTCTTCTGCTGCTACACGGGAAAAACCGAGTTTCTTTGAGTAAGAAACCCTCTGAGATCAAGAAATCCCCAACTGTGTTTTTCAGAATTTTCTAACGCTTATGCACCAGTTCTTACTATTGTGCAGTAACTGCGTCCTTCAGCTACATTTCTCTGCTACGCTGCCTCTTCGACAACTGCAAAAGCTTACCCCTCTGTCAAATCTCTTAGAGGGAGCCCTTTCTGCACTGGAATGCCCTCCTGGCCTGGACAGCGTAATTTTCTGGGAGGATCTACTGTTGCTTACGTAGATCCCAGACTCTACAACGTTGATCTGTTGGTTCTCTTCGTTTCTCCTGCACTTCAGCTTAAATAAGCTCTGATACCATGTGAAAAATCCTAGATCTAGATTCCTACTGCAACAAATCTGAATTACTTCTCCTATTATTTGATAATTATTTCATTACATTGAAATACCCAAGTAATTAATGAAGCAGTCTATACAAATAATATTGCGGAATAAATCTAAGTGCTGAAACAATCTGAACAAAACTCAATGAAAGACAACCACAATGACACAGTTATTTTTGGACTAAGTCCCTGGAAAAACCCAACTTGGGAAAACCGATGCAGCAGACCTGAGGGTTTGTATTATTAAGCAGCAAAATCTTGAATACAACTAGGGTGCCAACATCCGACTAACCCATTAGAGAAATCTAGACAGCAAAAATGACTGTGAGATATACCTCACTCAGCAAGTCTTCGGCTGATCAAAAACAACGTTGATGAAGCCCTCACTGCCTCTGTGTGACTACTTACGTTGGATCTGTGTAAGCCTGCGTAGGCAAGCTAGAGGGACTACGTCACCCTTTCCTGTAGCTAATCTGGTTGATCTGAAGCTGGATCTTGGCCCTCCTGGCTCAGAACCCCAGCCTCTATCTTTCTCCGGACTGACTCCAGGTAAAGTCAGTCCAGAGAAAGATAGAGGCTAGGGTTTTGGGTTGATGAAATGCAGGTAGAGTATGATGCATTGGTGCATAACAGAACTTGTGAGTTGATGGATTTGCTTGAAGTCGGCAACCAACTGCAAGTGGGTATAAATATCAAATACAATGTCAACAAAAGCATTGATATGCACAAAGCAACGCCTGGAAAAGGCTATGCACAACAAGAAGGATCTGACTATGAACACAAATTTGCTCCCAAGAAAAAAGCTTATTACAACAACTTAGTTCATTCTTTCATGTTTAGTTTGGTTGGAAAGTACAGCCTATGGATGTTTGGAGTGCTTTGCTGACTGGTGACTTGGTTATAGAATTTTATATGTAACAACCAGATGTGGTCATCAAAGTCAAAGAAACGCAGGCATGCATGCAAATCCAAGCCGTGCATGGCTCGAAAAAAGCTCCAACATCTTGATATGTAGAGATTGATTGCCATCTTCCAAACAATGGCTTTTGAAGAAGCCCCTGAAGTTAAAACCTATATAAAGACATAAAAGATAGCCAAATTCTATTTGCCTTTGTATATTGACAGTTTTATGATTGCAGGTAATCAAAAATTGTTAAAATTGGACAACTAGGTCCAAACTCCATGTTGTGATGCTCAAATGAAGACACCAATATTTTTATTGGGTTCCTCTTTCAAAGAGGTGCAAGATCGATCTAAAGATCATCTTGATCCGATGAGTAGAACATTTATTCTGAATTTATTTTCAATACTTTCAAAATATGTTTAGGTCAGCCTTAAGGTTTTACACCCCCAGCAAATGTGTCACACACCCTCAGTGATTGATATAAATAGAGTCAACGTTGGAGGACATTTCAATCATCTCATCACACACATCCTCGTGATCTAAATATGGATGATGTCAGAAATGGATGCCGTAAATCTGGATGATGCCGGAAATGAATGGCGTAAATCTGGATGATGCCGGAAATGGATGCCGTAAATATGGATGATGTCGTAAATCTGGATGATGCCTGCCAGTAATGGATGTCGTAAATCTAGATGATGCGGGAAAATGCCGTAAATATGGATGATGCCGAAAATCTAGATGTGCGATTCTTTTGTTGAATTATGTTGATTTTTGATGAGTTGTCTTTAAGGGCTGTGTGTGTGGCACTTCTGGTTGGCTGACCGTATTGAGGCAATGTTGGTTGAAGCATCCCGTTGACGGTCGTAATGCACCAACACATTTATATTTTTCTGGCTTGTCTTCTGTCGATCCACTGGTATGTTCTATCAACACTTTACTTTCTTGTTTATGTGATTGCTGACTGACATTGGGGATAAAAGTAAAGTTGCATCAAGCATAGAACATCTTCAAAAATTTACATGGTATCAGAGCTGAGGTGAAGACAAAGCCCTAGTTTGTAGCAATCATCGAAGAAGAGGATGGGTTCCTCAAACTACAATGACTTTAAGGCTGATGAAAAATTGACTGGGAAGGATGACTTCCATGCTTGGAAGATGACATTGGATCTTAATTTGGAAGACCAAGATGACATGGACTATGTGCAGGGTAAAATCCAAGAGCCTCCATCCACTGCAACTGTTGCTGCCAAATCAAAGTACAAGAAGGGGGAAATCAAAGCAAAGCTGATGATCAAGGACTCGTTCATAAGAGTCTGGTTGCCTACATCTCTGAGCTAGGTCACTATGCTAGAGAATGCCCTTTCAAGAAGGTCAAGAAAAGGAAGGCTCCCTCCGACGGAAATGGGCAACCTCTCAAAAGGTCAAGAAATTCCAGGTATGAGGAATCAAATGTCTTTGATGATAAAAGAAATGAATTCATTCTTGTATCTGCCCTCTCTGCTGCATCTCCACCCGACACTATGGATGTCAATTTGAAAGATAGTGGTGCCTCAAGGCACATCATTGGGTTCAAGGAAGCACTTACTGATATGGTTGAGAAGGATACTAATCTACAAATTATCCTTGGAGACAATGCCACATATCCTATGAAAGGGACAGGGACTGTGACCCTCCACTTGTCTCAAGGTCAAGTCCTTTACATGTAAGATGTATTATATGTACCTAATTTGAAGAAGAACCTTGCGTCTGTTTCGGCCATGGAAGACAAAGGTTTCAATGTGGCATTCATTGATGGAAGGTGCGCATGTGGAAGAAGAGTTTCAAGGAAGCTATCACGATTGGGTTTAGAGTTGGTGGTTGGAGGGAGTCCACTAGGAGCGATGACATGTGATACTATCCGACAGACTGAACTATGGCACCGGAGATTTCAACAACTTCACTACAAAGCCCTTCCCGAAGCAAGGAAGGTGGTGACGGGGATGCCTGAGTTCTCAAATAATCATGAAGGTGTATGTCAGGGTTGTGCCGAAGGAAAGTATAAAGGGGACCTTTCCCCTCAAGTGTCACAAAGACATCTGATGTCTTGCAATTAGTACATTCTGATCTGTCTGGTATGCTGCCCATGACATCCTTGGGAGGATGTTTGTAATATTCCCAATTAGCTTTGCTAATTGGAATATTGCATTTTTGTGTTATTTTGCTGCTTTAGATAGGAATAATAAATAAAGTGAGAAATAAGAGGGGTCACCTCACTTTAGTCACCTCACTTTATAATAAAGTGTTCTTTTTCCTAGTAGCTTGACGTTGTAACTTAGAGAGGGGGCCTTGGGGGTCCACGTGGATATGATGGAGGAGACATACGGTTAACCCAAGGTAAACTGCGCAGATCCAGGGTGAGTTGAGTTTTGGAGGGAGATTGGTGTTATAAAAGGAGAGGCTCTCACCTCATTTGATCATTCATGATTTGATATTCTTATTGATAGCTGGACTCTTGTCTGCTTCAGCACGCCGGTTGTTTAGTCGGTCTGCAGCACTGTCTAGTGCACGAGTGTCTCCGGTCGGAGATCTCACCCTTAGCCTCGGGGGACTTCGAGTGCCTGCCCTGGTAAGGTTTTTCTGGTTTCACCCTTAGCTTCGGGGGACTTCGAGTGCCCGCCCTAGTGAGGTTTGTTCTGAGTACACTTTTCAGTTCCAGCAGTGAAGCAGCAGCAATTTCTGAAGTATATATGAGGAGGAGAAAGCCCTCTTGTGGCTGCGCAGAGGAAGAGGAGGAAGGACGCTGATTCTTGAAGGAGAAGGACGTTGTCTCATCTGGAAGGAGGACGCTGTACCTTTCAGGAGGGGAGGACGCTGTCCAAGGAGGACGCAGTTCCAGTCTGGCAGAGGAAACGTTGTTTTGGGAGGCAGAAGGACGCTGTCTAGCCCTAGAGTGAGGACGCTGTCCATTTCTGGAGGTAAGGGTTGCAGATCTGAAGGTTTATTACCAGATCCAGTTGTGGGAAGGATAGATCTTGCAGATCTAGTCTTGTATGTTGCAGATCTAGTATTGTATGTTGCAGATCTGGAGGTTTAGCACTAGATCCAGCTGAAGGAGTGACAGATCTGAGGAGATATTGATAGATCTAGCCCAGATCTGAAGGAATAACACCAGATCTAGCCCTAGAGGCTGTAGATCTGAGGAGATAGTTCCAGATCTAGTATAGATCCGAGGGTTTGGCATCAGATCTGATATTGGAGGACGCTGATCAGGAAGGGAAGGACGCAGGTCTGATTGGAGGCTTCAGATCCATCAGGAGAAACGCAGTTCTGAGGAGCAGGCTATTGTGAGAGGGGCTCATCAGCGTTTCCAGCATTCTGTAGCAGGTTCATCTGTCTGGAGGATTGAGGGCCTTGTGCTTCATCAGCCGCGCCGCCCGCGCACGCGTTTTCCGCAGAGAGGTTTGCGGCTAGAGACCGGGGCCCCCGCACCAGCGTGCGCCCCCATCTCCCCGTAGCACCAGGACGCCGTCCTTATTGGCACCATTTTCTTGTATGAGGGTCATCACCTGCTCAGGGCAAGGATAGGTGCACCGATTTCGATTTACCTACCCTCTGTATGTACCTCTCTCGATTACCAAAATGGCTCGCTTCCGGGTATTACATGTGTCACATCCAATGATCCGTCCGCATTTACTTTCTATATCCTTCGGCATATTTCGTTATATTACCGGCGGCTCCTTGCAGACACGGCGGGCGAATGGCCGAGATCCGGCCCGACCGTGGTGCTAGCAATCTATGGCACCTAGGGGTCGCCCCACTCTCCTCGGGGGAAGCGATTCTGATTCAGAGGCAGAACGGAGGAATCCAATGGAGGCCATATTGTCAAAATGGACGGAGAAGTTGACTGAGAGGATGGATGCAAAGATGGATGCATTCATGCAGGAGGTAACTAAGAAGGTTGCAGAAGGGACGCAGAAAGAGCCCCTTAGAGTCTTTCAGGTAGGGGAAGGATCGGGAGCGTCTAGTTGCATACCAGATGCTATTCCCATTGGGACAGCGCAGAAGACCGATTCCATGGACACGCGACCGACCATGCCTACTTTCCCGGTAGAGGAAGTGGAGCAAACGGCATCAAGAGATGAGGGTCCCGATCTTCATGCAGTTTGGTTTGCAGATTGGCGAAGCCTGGGGCAGGAATTCATGGATGCTCTCCCTTTTAATCAATATCTGCAGTTCCGAAGCGGCAGTAAGCCTCATGATCGAAATAAGGGACGGGGTTCCCACCGTGATAGTAACCGTGCAGCCAACAAATTTCATTTGCCGATGTTTGATGGGTCACCAAAGACCACAGCCAGGTCTTGGGTGGAGAAACTAGACCTCTATTTTCAGCTTAACCAGATGCCAGAGAAGGAGGCCATTAAGATGGCTGCATTACATCTAGAGGGTGAGGCCCAAAACTGGTGGTTTCATGGGTTGACAACACTGGGGCATTCCACAGTGACTACATATGCTGAGTTCACCAAGAGGGTGGTGAAACGTTTTGATCAGAAGGACCCGGATCAGCCTTTCCTCGAGCTGACCAAGCTCAAACAGACAGGTAGTGCAGAGGCATACATCTCAGACTTTTTGAGGGTTTCAGTGATGGTACCTGACATATCAGCAGCTCGGTTGATCACGATGTTTGTAGAGGGGCTGTCAGAACCACTTCGTGGTCTAGTACGGTCGAACAAACCGGCTACCCTTCAGGATGCTATCAGTAGGGCCCGTGACCTACAAGATGTCTTGCCTAGGACTCGGCCACCTTATCCCCAGAGACAGGCTTTCCAGCCTAAGGGTAAGGACACGAGGGTTCCGGCTCCCAAGGCGAATCCCGGACGAGGACAGTATGATGATGAGGCTAGGAGAGAGCTGAGACGGAAGCGATTGTGCTTCACCTGCCAGGAGCCATGGGCACCAGGACACAAGTGCACAGCAGGCGTGTGCCGCGTCGATTTCGGCGGAGGCCCTCCGAGACAGCGAGAAGAGGATGAGCGATGATGAGGAGGTCGGAGCAGGCACGCGTAGTGCTTTTTACCATCTGGCCGACCCGATGCAATCTAGGCATCATTTGGTAACTCAATCGGGGAGCCTTCAGCGTTAAGAGGAGTCCCCATATCCATATTGCGCGCACGGTGGAGCGCGTACGTCGTGTCCCGCCCAGGCGCACAAAGGCCACCCACAACTTCATCGATGCCCGCATGGCAGCACCCGTAGCATAACGCACGGGAGCTTTGATGGGTTTTCGTTTTGGTCCCAGGAGACTCCATCATGGTTTAAAGCCATATAAAATGTAGTTGTTCAGTGACGATGGGCACCTATACTTTGACTGATCACTTCTTTGTGGTGGACATTCCGGACACCAATGTGATATTGGGAGTGCAGTGGCTTATCACTCTGGGAAAGGTCACAACAGATTGGAAAGCCTTAGAAATGGAGTGGGATGATCCCAAGACGGGGAGGCATGAGAAGATCCGAGGCCAGAACACATATCCGCCCCAGACAGTATCAGCACACAGCATGGATGCGACATTCCGCAGGGGAGATATAGAGTGGGCAGTCGAGTTGCGGGCTTCAGAGATAATAGATACGGGAAGGGCGGTGCACCCTGATCTACAGACTCTCCTCGACAGGTATGCAGTAGTTTTTGGAGACATTCCACCAGGACAGCCACCAGATCGGGGGTTTGAGCACACCATCGAGTTGGAGCAGGGGATACAGGCAGTGATCACCACCCCATATAGGCATCCCAAAGCCTATCGGGATGAGATAGAGCGGGCCATTCAGGAGCTGCTGGCCCTTGGACACATTCGACCCAGCACCAGTCCTTTTGCTTCTTCAGTAGTGCTGGTGAAGAAGAAGGATGGCACATTACGCATGTGCATTGATTACAGAGCTCTGAACAAGAAGACTTTGAAAAACAGGTACCCCATTCCCAGGATCGATGAGTTGATGGACGAGTTGAGAGGAGCACGATTCTTCTCAAAGATTGATTTGAGGTCCGGGTACCATCAGATACGCATGAGGGAACAGGACATTCCCAAGACTGCTTTCAAGTGTCATTATGGGCACTTTGAGTTTCTGGTTATGCCATTTGGACTGACCAACGCACCTGCCACTTTTCAGTCTTGCATGAACCATATCTTCAGGGATCATCTGAGGAAGTTCGTGCTAGTTTTCTTTGATGATATTCTCATATACAGCAGGACCTGGGAGGAGCACCTCCAGCACATTGAGACGGTCTTGCGCATTCTGGAGGAGCAGCAGTTCTTTGCCAAACTCTCCAAGTGTGAGTTTGGGTTGACAGAGATGTTGTATTTGGGACACATCATAGGAGTGGACGGAGTGCGAGTCCATGACGAGAAGATCCAGGCTATCAGGGACTGGCCAGAGCCGCGGAATGTGACAGAGTGTAGAGGGTTCATTGGTATCTGTACTTACTACAGGAAGTTCGTCAAGGGCTTCTCACAACTTGCTGCACCCCTCACAGAGCTGACGAGGAAGGGGGCATTCAGTTGGACAGATACCGCCCAGCGAGCTTTTGATAAGCTCAAGGAGGTGATGAGTAGTTGTCCGGTGCTGGCATTGCCCGATTTTACTCAGCCCTTTATCCTAGAGTGCGATGCATCAGGGGAAGGGATTGGAGCAGCTTTGATGCAGGAGGGTCATCCGATTGCATTCGAGAGCCGGAAGCTCCTTCCACACGAGAGACTTTACCCCATCTATGATAAGGAGATGTTGGCCATCATGCATGCATTGGCCAAATTCCGGCAGTACTTGGTAGGCGGCAGATTCAGAGTCAGGACAGATCATAATAGCCTGAAGTACTTTCTGGAGCAGAAGCAGTTACAGGAGAGGCAGCAGAAGTGGATCAGCAAGATCCAGGCCTACGATTTTGACATAGAGTATGTCAAAGGGAAGAACAATGTGGTAGCAGATGCCCTTTCCCGTAGACCAGCCACATTATCCCTCATGAGCTTGGACGCCGATTGGAAGGCTCGACTACTGGTTGAGTATTCCAAGGATAGATTTGCATGCGAGGTGTTGGATGGACAGGTAGCAGATAGCAGATACAGGGTGGCAGATGAGGTCATCTATTACAGGGATCGGATCTTCTTGACTGAGGGATCTCAGCTCAAGGAGAAGATACTCCATGCCTCTCATGATTCACCATTGGCGGGCCACCAGGGGTTCACCAAGATGTACAGGGCCATCCGGGAGAGATTTGCATGGAAGGGCCTCAAGGAGGACGTACTCCAGCATGTCAGGGAGTGCGAGGTTTGCCAGCGGAACAAAGGGGAGATGAACCATCCCGCAGGGTTGTTACAGCCGCTTCCCATTCCTGAGGGGAAGTGGGAGAGTGTCTCGATGGACTTCATCACGGGTTTGCCCACAGTGCAGGGCAAGGACTCCATCTTCGTAGTAGTTGACCGGCTAACGAAGTATGCTCACTTCTTTGCCATTTCGGCACACTACACAGCAGCACAGGTGGCAGAGTTGTTTTTCCGGGAGGTTTTCAGATTGCACGGTCTACCCAAGACCATTGTTAGTGACAGGGACAGCCGCTTTATGGGAGGATTTTGGCAGGAGCTCTTTCGACTAGTAGGGACAGAGTTGACACCGAGCACCAGCTATCATCCCCAGACGGACGGGCAGACAGAGATAGTTAACAAGTGGCTGGAGGGCTACTTGCGTAACTACGTCAGTGGGCAGCAATGAGCGTGGCTGAAATGGCTACATCTGGGCGAGTACTGCTACAACACAACCCATCATATGTCTATCGGTATGACACCTTTTTATGCATTGTATGGATATCATTCCTTATCTTTTGTGGATGTGATGTTTGGGGTTAGCAGGGCTCCGCGAGCCAAACTATGGATCCAAGAGAGCCAAGACATCCTTCTGACTCTCAAGGACAACATAGCCACCGCACAAAATCAGCAGAAATTATATGCAGACAGGGGCCGAGTGGAGAGACACTTTGAGGTAGGGGATTTGGTCTACTTGCGGTTACAGCCATACCGCCAGTCTTCACTCAAACAGAAGGGGGCAGAGAAGCTTAAGCCTCGTTTTTATGGACCATACAGGGTGATTCGTAGGATCGGACAGGTTGCATATGAGCTGGAGTTGCCCCAAGGCAGCTGGATTCATAACATTTTCCATGTATCATGCCTGAAGAAGGCACTGGGCCAGCATGTGACAGTCACCGGGGAGCTACCTCCGACAGATGATGAGGGGCACTTGGTATTACAACCAGAGGCCATTATTGACACCAGGGAGAGACAGCTGCGTAGCAGGAAGATCAGAGAGTTCCTGGTGAGATGGAAGAATCTGCCAGATGAGGATGCCACTTGGGAGGATGAGAAGATCTTGCAGCATCCCTCACTTCAGTTGCTTGAGGACAAGCAACGATTTGCCGGGGGAGACTGTAATATTCCCAATTAGCTTTGCTAATTGGAATATTGCATTTTTGTGTTATTTTGCTGCTTTAGATAGAAATAATAAATAAAGTGAGAAATAAGAGGGGTTACCTCACTTTAGTCACCTCACTTTATAATAAAGTGTTCTTTTTACTAGTAGCTTGACGTTGTAACTTAGAGAGGGGGCCTTGGGGGTCCACGTGGATATGGTGGAGGAGACATAAGGTTAACCCAAGGTAAACTGCGCAGATCCAGGGTGAGTTGAGTTTTGGAGGGAGATTGGTGTTATAAAAGGAGAGGCTCTCACCTCATTTGATCATTCATGATTTGATATTCTTATTGATAGCTGGACTCTTATCTGCTTCAGCACGCCGGTTGTTTAGTCGGTCTGCAGCACTGTTTAGGGCACGAGTGTCTCCGGTCGGAGATCTCACCCTTAGCCTCGGGGGACTTCGAGTGCCTGCCCTGGTAAGGTTTTTCTGGTTTCACCCTTAGCTTCGGGGGACTTCGAGTGCCCGCCCTAGTGAGGTTTGTTCTGAGTACACTTTGCAGTTCCAGCAGTGAAGCAGCAGCAATTTCTGAAGTATATCTGAGGAGGAGAAAGCCCTCTTGTGGCTGCGCAGAGGAAGAGGAGGAAGGACGCTGATTCTTGAAGGAGAAGGACGCTGTCTCATCTGGAAAGAGGACGCTGTGCCTTTCAGGAGGGGAGGACGCTGTCCAAGGAGGACGCAGTTCCAGTCTGACAGAGAAAACGCTGTTTTGGGAGGCAGAAGGACGCTGTCTAGCCCTAGAGTGAGGACGCTGTCCATTTCTGGAGGTAAGGATTGCAGATCTGAAGGTTTATTGCTAGATCCAGTTGTGGGAAGGATAGATCTTGCAGATCTAGTCTTGTATGTTGCAGATCTAGTATTGTATGCTGCGCATCCGAGGCTTAGCACCAGATCCGCCTAGAGGAGTGACATCTCGAGGAGATATCGATAGATTCGAGCCCGATTCGAAGGAATAACACTGCATCTAGCCCTAGAGGTCAGAGACTAAGGAGATAGTTCCGCATCTAGTATAGATCTGAGGGTTTGGCATCCGATCTGATATTGGAGGACGCAGATCAGGAAGGGAAGGACGCAGGTCTGATTGGAGGCTTCAGATCCATCAGGAGAAACGCAGTTCTGAGGAGCAGGCTATTGTGAGAGGGGCTCATTAGCGTTTCCAGCATTCTGTAGCAGGTTCATCTGTCTGGAGGATTGAGGGCCTTGTGCTTCACCTGTTTCTGCGCTGTCACTAGCAGAGACAGCGTTTTCCAGTAGAGAGGGTTTGCAGTTAGAGATCAGCCCCAGTACCAGCGCAGTTCATCTCCAGAGCAGCTAGGACGCTGCCCTTATTGCAGCCATTTTCTTGTATGGGAGGGTCATCACTTGCCTAGGGCAAGGATAGGTGCACTGATTCTGATTTATTTGTACTCCTCTCTATGTACTTTCTGATTAATAAAATGGCTCAGTTTCTGGTATTACATGTGTCATGATTCAGTGATCTGGTTCAGCATTGCATTTTCTATATCTGTCTGGCATATTTCTGTTATATTACTGGTTATTCCCCTTTGGGGATATTATCTTATTATATGAGACGAACGAGTTCAAGAACTTTTGTAGAGGAGCTAGCATCAAGAGGGAGACCACAATGTCTGTGGGCTACAACGAAACTTCGAAGGCCTATAAGGTATATGTGCCTCGTCAAAGGGAAGTGGAGATATGCCACGATGTTACCTTTGATGAAGATGCTTCCATGAGGAAAGTAGTCAATCTTCCGAGATCTGAGGAAGATCATGAAGCAAGGCCTGGAAATCAAGAAGAACCGAAGGATGAGACAATGCCTGATGCTGAAGGACCAATGGACTCAATTGATCCAGCTCCTTCAATAAGGAAGAGACCATCATGGCTCAGGGATCACTCTCGAGGATGCCGAGGGACATATGGCCCCAAAGGGGGACATTCGTGAAAGCAAGAAGCTAAGTAGATACCAAGGGTATCTAGCAACCATGAGTACTATTGTACAATATGAGCCTGGATCTTTTGAGGAAGCCGTAAATCATCAAGTCTGGAAGGATGCTATGCACCAAGAGTATGAGTCCATAATGAAGAATGATGTCTGGGATGTGGTTCCAAGACCAGAGGACAAAGCAGTTGTCACCTCGAAATGGCTCTACAAGATCAAGCATGGATCTGATGGAAGTGTTGAAAAGTTCAAGGCAAGATTCGTTGCCCCGTGGCTTCTCTCAAAAGGAAGGCATAGACTATGATGATATATTTGCACCTGTGGCCCGATATACCACCATCCGATCTATCATAGCCCTTGCTGCTACGCAAGGATGGAGTCTTCATCAGATGGATGTGAAGACCGCAATTCTGCATGGCGCGATAGAGGAATAGGTGTATCTGGAGCAACCTCTAGGGTTCGAAGTCCAAGATCGGGACACCCATGTTTGCAAGTTGAAGAAAGCCCTCCATGGGTTGAAGCAAGCACCCAGAGCTTGGTACGAGAGGATAGATAGCTACCTGATGAAGCCAGGCTTCACTCGTAGTAATGTTGATCCAAACCTTTACTTCAAGGTTGATAGAGAGAAGCCTCTCATTCTGGTGTTGTATGTGGACAACCTCTTCCTGAAAGGTGTTGTCCCTCTCATTCATCAGTGCAAGACGGAGCTCGCTGCTGTGTTCGAGATGAAGGATCTAGGACTAGGCCTGGAGGTCTGGCAGAGACCTACCAAGATTTTCCTTTCTCAAGAAAAATACATTGTGAAGCTTCTGGAAAGATTTAGTATGATGGATTGTAAGTCCATGTCGACACCAATGGAGCTCAACTTTAAGAAGTTGAGTGGCAGCACTACTGGGCCCGTGCTAGCAAATCCTACTCAGTATCTTCAACTCGTAGGGGCCCTGATGTTCTTAGTGAACACCCGTCCGAAAGTATGTTGTGCAGTGTACACTTTGAGTCAACACATGGTTGATCATAACATTCACTGGGTTGGTGCCAAGAAACTCTTGAGATATCTCTGAGGCACGATAGACCATGGGCTGAGATACACTGCTGGGAGTATGACACTCCATGGATATACTGATGCTGATTGGGCTGGCAGTGTGGTGGATCGCAAAAGCACATCTAGATGCTACTTCACACGTAGATCTGCTTCGGGCAGGAAACTGAAGTCGGTAGCCTTGAGCACCACTAAGGCTGAATACATTGTAACATGTATGGCCTGTTGTGAAGTCACTTGGTTGCGAAAGCTCTTCAGTGAGTTGTTCGAGCATGTGCTAGATGCCACCGTTATCCTTTGTGATAACTAGAGGGGAATTCGTTTGTCATAGAATCTCGTGTTCCACGAATGATCAAAGCATATTGATGGATGGTACCACTTTATCTGGGATATGGTATAGCGAGGCGCCATAAGGCTCGATCATATCGGAACTGATGAGCAGGTCGCGAATATTCTCACAATGCCCATGGGGAAGGTCATGTTCCTAACCTTCCATGAGAATCTTGGTATCGTGGAATGACCCTATTCTGAGGGTCCTATTGGACGATGAGCTCTAGGAGCTATGGGGCGCTTTGGGGATAGCTTCTGGAAGCTATAAGCAACCACAGGACTAGGCTTGCTGAACCTTGTTGGTGTGCTTGGGCCCCACCGTTATGATGATTGAGTTTATTCGCCTCTCATGATTTGTGCCTCGTATGCATCCTACCCATTTGAGTTTCGGACTCATGGGAAGTACCTCTCATTTGGCCAATGAGGTGGGAAGAGCTAGAGACTAGTAGCAAAGACTGATGGATGCATCGAAGATTTCTGTACTCTCTATCTCGGATGACACGTGTCCAACCACTTGATCTGGGATCAAGTCTAGTGAGGTTTCGGACCTCCTACTGACTTCGGGTCAGATAAACCAACTTCGGGTTGGTATGTGACTCTTTGAGTCCATGTGACATTTCGAACCTCCTACTGACTTCGGGTCAGATAAACCAACTTCGGGTTAGTATGTGACTCTTTGAGTCCATGTGAGGTTTCGGACCTCCAACTGACTTCAGGTCAGTGAGACTAACTTCGGGTTAGTACATATGACTCTCTTGAATCCAAGTGAGGTTTCGGACCTCCTACTGACTTCAGGTCAGATAAACCGACTCCGGGTTGGTATGAGACTCTTTGTGAGTCCTATAGAGGTTTCGAACTCCTGGGCTGATCTGTCAGTCGAGAATGATGTCTTTGTGACTGGCCCACTTCGGTTCTGAAATAAAGAGGCCAGCAAAGCAAGTTATGGCAAGATGACGCACGATGTTTGATTGCACAGGTGGATGGAGTTCTCCCTAGTTGAGAGGGAGTGTTAAAATTGGACAACTAAGTCCAAACTCCATGTTGTGATGCTCAGATGAAGACACCAATATTTTTATTGGGTTTCTCTTTCGAAGAGCTGCAAGATCAATCTAAAGATCATCTTGATCCAATGAGCTGAACATTTATTTTGAATTTATTTTTAATGCTTTCAAAATATGTGCAGGTCGGCCTTAAGGTTTTACACCCCCAGCAAATGTGTCACACACCCTTAGTGATTGATATAAATAGAGTCAACGTTGGAGGACATTTCAATCATCTCATCACACACATCCTCATGATCTAAATATGGATGATGCCGGGAATGAATGCCGTAAATCTGGATGATGCCGGAACTGGATGCCGTAAATATGGATGATGCCGAAAATTTGGATGTGGGATTCTTTTGTTGAATTATGTTGATTTTTTATGAGCTGTCTTTAAGGGCTGTGTGTGTGACACTTCTGGTTGGCTGACCGTATTGAGACTTTGCTGGTTGAAGCATCCTATTGACCGCCATAACGCACCAACACACTTATATTTTTCTGGCTTGTCTTTTGTCGATCTACTGGTATGTTCTATCAGCACTTTACTTTCTTGTTTATGTGATTGCTGACTAACATTGGGGATAAAAGTAAAGTTGCATCAAGCATAGAACATCTTCAAAAATTGAAGGCAATCTTTAATTAAAGAAGTTATAACTTATGAGTCAGTTGAATAAGACCTTTAAGATGACAAATCATGGATCCTCCATTATTGTCATGCCTTGGAAATTTGCAAGACAAATAAAAGAAACTTCCTTTCTGAGACAAAATATGCAATTGAACTTGAAAAGTTCAGAATGAATAAGTGTAATGCTTCAGCTTCCCTCCAATGCACAGAAAGTTATATCATTTTTATGGTTTATCCTACCAACACCAGGCCTGATCCTTGTTTTGTAATTAGATTAATTACTAATTTTATGAATGAACCAAAAGGAATCCATTGGACCACAGACTCATGGATTCTGAAGTGTGTAAAGGGCACACTTAATATGGAATTGAATTCACTAAGATGTGTGATTTTCAGTTGATTTGATTCACAAACACAGATTAGGTAGACAATGTAGATGACAGAAAGTCCCCCACCAGACATGTCTAGCATTGGTTCATGAGCAGTTGCATGGCTCAGCAAAAGTCAGCCTACAGTTGCTCTATCTTCCACAAAGGCAGGGAACAAACCTGCAGCCAGCACAATTTGTAAATGCCCCTCCTTTGGCAGACATGAAAATGGCCTTATTTTGGCAGAAAATCTATAATGCTTTGAATATATGATGTACTTTGCGCTTTACACTGAACAAGAATAAGATACACTAGTTTCAAGGAAAAAATAGGTTACACTTGAAAAATGTGTTCTTACAACTGATAGTAATAAAGAAAGTCAACAGATGACGCAGATTGTCTATGCTATGCAATGTAAAGCTTTCCATTTTCACCTTATCAATCCCCATTAAAAGATGTATATGAAAGACATTGGAAGGCATCTGACATATTACATTTCCCGATTGCATGCCCAAAAGGAAAATATTAGAAACTACCGATATAGATGCAATAAGACATAACTCATTTAGCATGCATTTACCCAACGACTTTTCCAATTGTACATCAATGTATATGCCCATTGTTTATGTTGCTCATCCAAAATTACTTGAAAATCATAACATGGCTCTCTTCATTAAAACAAACAATTAGAAAACATGTAAACCCTTCTGCAATCGTTAATTATAGAACAGGGTCAGGAGGACGAAATAGTTCTCCAGAATACACAACACAGTCTCATATATTCATATACATTTTGAGACAATGCATAGACAAACCAAAAAAAAAAAAAACAGTAATCTCTATATGGAGCATGATGCATACCTGTTCATCAAGCTCCGATTGGCCCCTTTTCTCTTCTAGCTTCTCCTGTTCCTCTCTTAGATGCTTGATTCTAGTGAGTTCATTATAAGCACAAAGTTTTTCCTCCCTTGCACCATGCCATCGCAGTTTCAATGCAGACAAATCATTCATCATGTGTTTTTGATCGTCCCTAAGCTTTTCTAATGATATACGTTGATGATCCCTGCAAGCAATTTGCAATGAAAATAAAACAAATATATATGTCAGGTTAAAACTGAATGAATAGAACATGCGAATATGAAACAGCAATATGCATTCCTACCTTTTGTTTCTACAGGACATGAACGATAGTTAAAATAAATCTGACTGATACTATGTATCAAACAGCTCATTAAGCCTTGCCTCACCAAAGCAGCATATACTCCAAAAGACTTACCGCTTATCTTCAAGAGATGCCAGCTCAGAATGAACTTCGTCCAAGGAACGTACACCTTGGGATCGAACATCAAGCTTGTATTCCAAATCTTCAACTTGTTTTTGTAAACTCTGCATCTCTAGCCAGAGCCTATCTACAGTTTCAACCGGTTGGAGTAATCTTTCCACAGATTCCCTCTCAGCTTTTGCATGTGCTAGCAGACCAAGAAGCTGTTGATGTGTACCAGTGAACAGCATACAAACAATAACAAGTTACTACATCAATTATAGCCTCGTATGGAACAACCATCTCTCAACTTAAGGACATGTGATAAAGCAGAGTACAATAAAAAAATAAACAAAGTTTCACAACCAATGTTCTGAAATCAAATGAAATTAGTTATACCAAATTGAGACATCCTGTGATAGTGTGGTTGTTAAATTTAGCTACCCATGGTATGTTCTATGCTAAGAGCAGTTTACTTCAATCTTTCTTATTAGCCCAATTCAATTTCAGATATGCAATCACATAACCATTGAAATTAAATGCTGATAGAATATAAAAAAATCGACAGAAGACAAGCCAAGACAAGAGACACAAGAATTCTTATAATTCTTCTTATTCAGCAGAGAGAGAGAAAATATCTTTTACAGAAGTCAACAGGATGCCCTAGCCAGCAAAGTCTTCGCTGGTCAAACCACCAATTCAGCCTCCTAACAAGCTTGGTCAAACTCGGTCAAACTCGGCCTTCCATCAAAGTCAAACACAGCCCAAAACAGTCCACAAATCTGGTCAATGCAGAGTTCAAAGTCTGCGGTCAAAACAGCAGTCAAAGCTGTGGTCAACGTTGCGGTCAACTGCAGTAAGAGTCAACGTTTGACCTCGGTTTCTGTGCCTCCGGCTGTGGCCTCTCCAAATCGGATTTCTGACCTCAAAAATGCAGTCAAAAGATGAGAGTTGACCCAAAGTCAAAGCTGGTCAACGTTGTCCAGAAAAAGCCCTAAACCAGTCCGAAAATTGCAGCTTCCTTTTTCACACGTGTGGAGGAGACAAAAGCCTTTAAGGCTGTACGAACCAATCAGATGAGGGAGAGATGTGTGAGATGAATGAATGATGAAATGAGGATCATGTCTCCTTTTTATATCCATGACTGTGGGTGTGTGACAACTTTTTGTTGAAAAGTGTAACTAGGTCGGTCTTCATAATAATGTACTTATGAAAAGAAGAAGTCAAAATAATAAAATGTATTTTTGTTTTACTTGCTTCATGGGTTTCATGAGCAAGATTTATTATAGGTCTATAGACTTCTTTTTTATGTCTATTAGGAATTATCTTCTAGATATAAATGAAGTTAAGTGTCATATTCATGAAGGGTCTAGTCATCAATATGCTCCAAGATCTTGACAATATACCATGAAGAGATGACTCCCGAAAGATGCAAGAAGATGCTCTCACAAACGCTGAAATTACAGTCCTTCATGTCGGCCCATATTCATTGGGAAAGTCGGCCTACAGGTCGGCCTAAAAGCCAGACGGAACACTATATATAACCCTGTCAACTGTGGCTCATTAGCACACAACAACTGCGGTTGTATCAGTGATTTGACAGTGGAAAGTTTGCGGATATCTCAGAGATTACATTGCAGATATTTCTGAGATTACATTGCAAATATTTCTAAGTTTACAGTGCAGATCTGAGACAGTGGTGCAAGAAGAAGATTGCGGTGTAATGCAAGAAGAAGATTGCGGTGGAATGCCAGAAGAGGATTGCGGATAACAAGGGTACTAAATTGCGGACTGATGCCACAAGATTTCGGATTAGTGCAAGAAGGATACAGTTGCTGATATAAAATTGTTAAGGGTTGTTGATCTGAAGAAAGAAAGTGTTGAAGTTAAGACAGTCATCATAAGGAGAAGAGGAAGCAATAGTGAGGAAGGTAAATCTTTGATTTACCTTCCTACAGTTCCAGCAATTCAAATACAAGCATATACAAGGTGAAGATCAAGGTCCCTAGTACTGATACAGAACTAAGAAAATTGGTGAAAAGAAGAATCAAGGTTGAAGAAGTTGAATATAGGTCTTGGAAGCATATCTAGGTCAAGGGTCTGAGTCTGGGTCATGGTACTTGTCATTTGAAGATCTATAAGAAGAAGTTCTTTGCGAGTTTTCCTCTCCAAGAACGAGAGGTTTTTCCCTGGCTCTAGGAGCCTAACTTTTGTGTCTTGTGCATTTTGATAATTGACTTGATGAAAGATTAAAGAAGAGAAGACATAAGTAATACTAACAAGCTCACAAGTAAGAGAATTTGTATTAATCACCAGCCCTCCAAATTCTCAACACTTTTGGGGCTTGTGAGCCTCCATTACAACTCTGGCCGAGCTCGACAAATTGCACATGCATGGAAAAATAAATTCAATATACAACTTATGCTCATCCAAACAAGATGATATTTAGATCAATCTTGCACCTCTCCGAAAGAGGAATCCAACAAAAATATCATCTTCATCATTTGAATACGCAACATGGAGTTTGGCCAGAGTTTCCAAATTTAACACTCCCTCTCAACTAGGGAGAACTCCACCTGACCATCCATCTGTCAACCAGTGCAATATTGTCATCCAATACCATCATGTACTATAATATATCATCATGCAATCTTGTACCATCCTATTGTCTATGCTTTGTTGGTTCTGCTCTGCTATAGAAGAAATAATAAGAAAATATGATCGAGAGTGAGAACCAAAGACCTTACCACTCTCCACTAACCTAAAGTCAGTATAGAGGTAAAAACCTCAACAAGACTTGATCCCAGATCAAGTTGTTGGACACATCCAATCCTAGACATAGAGAGTACGACAATACACGATGCGTCCATCGGTAATGTTATGGTCTCTATCCTCATTGACCAGATGAGAGGTACTTCCCATGAGTCCTGGACTACATGGGTAGGAATCAGGATGCATGTGGGGCATAGATCAAAGAGAGGGTGAACCAACTCAATATCATAACAGTGGAAATAGCACTCCAACAAGGTAAGGCGAACCTAGCCTTGTGGTTGAGTATAGCTCCAAGTAGCTATCCCCAAGCACCCTCGAACTCCTAGAGCTCATAGTCCAAATCAAGCGGAACCCTCACAATAGGGTCCGTCCACGATACCAAGCTTCTCACGGAAGGTTAAGAATTTGACCTTCCACAAGGGCTTCGTAACAATGTCAACGACTTGCTCATCAGTACCAATGTTATGGAGCCTTACAGCGCCTTATTGTACCATGTCTCGGACACAGTGGTACCTACTATCAATATGCTTTGATCGGTCATGGAACAAGGGGTTCATAGAAAGATGAATCCCACTTCGGTTATTGCAAAGGATCACGGTGGTATCCAGCGCATTCCCAAACAGCTAACTCAAGAGCATTCTCAACCAAACAGCTTCACAACAGGCTATACTTGTTGCAATGTATTCGGCCTCAGCGATGCTCAAAGCAACTGATTTCTGCTTCTTGCTCGTCCAAGAGATCGATGCATAACCTAGGGTGAACCAACATCCAGATGTGCTTTTACGATCAACCACACTACCTGCCCAATTGGCATCAGTATATCCATGGAGCCTCATACTCCCAACAGTGTATCTCAGCCCATGGTTCATTATGCCCCGGAGATACCTCAAGAGATTCTTGGCACCAATCCAGTGAATGCGATGAGGCTCGACCATGTATTGACTCTATGTGTTTACTAAAAAACATATTTCCGGACGTGAGTTCACTAAGAACATCAAGGCCCCCATGAGTTGACAATACTCGATGGGATTTTCCAACTCGGGCCCACCAGAACTTTCACACAACTTCTTAAAGTTGAGTTCCATAGGAGTAGTCACGGACTTGCAGTCCACCATACCAAATCTCTCCAGCAACTTCAAAACATATTTTCCTTGAGAAAAGAAAATCTCACCTGGGTTTTGTCAGATCTCCCAGCCTAGGAAATAGTGCATCAATCCTAGGTCCTTCATCTCGAACTCAGAAGCTAGCTCCCTCTTACATTGATGAATGAGAAGGTCAGCACCTGTCAGGAAGAGATTGTCCACATAGAGAACCAGAATGAGAGGCCTGTCATTATCAACCTTAAAATAAAGGTTTGGATCAGGATCACTTTGAATAAAGCCCAGCTTCATCAAGTAGCTATTGATCCTCTCATACCAAGCCCTGAGGACTTGCTTTAACCCATAGAGGGCTTTCTTCAACCTGCATACATGTGTGTCTCTATCTTAAACTTCGAACCCTGGAGGTTGTTCCAGTTGAGATTTTGTGTATTTGGGGTAGCATCAGTTGTGCTCCAAGTCCCAAATTTTGAGGAAGGACTAGAGTACACCTGATCTACAAGACCCAGAAATGGATTTGGGAAATTTCATCTGGTTTAGGAGATATTAAATTAATTAATTATTTTAAGTGCATTTCCTAAGTTAAAACTTAGGGAAGTTAAATAATTAAAGTGAATTTAATTAAACATGTGATGAAATTGTCTTAAGTCACACGGATCAAGCTTTCTTTTAATCTTAGCCATTGACTAAAGATTTAATCTTGGTCGTTGATTTGTCAATAAGAAAAGTATAAAGGAAAGGCTTGGGGTCATTTGTAAAGGCACACAGAGGCAGAGCACTAAAGCTAAGCTGAGATTCTAGGGCAAGGTTTGCTAAGAATACTCAGAAGTGTTTCAGCTGCAAAGAGGGGAATTTAGACCAAGGGATGATCTGATCCCGGGGTCTAGAATACACAAGGGGCAGAGATCATCTCAAGGACAGCGCAAAGGAAGGCAGCAGCAGCAGCAAGGACAACGTAATTTTCAGAAAACCCCCAAGGGTTACGCAGAGACCCTTCAGGGGCAGCGTAGTGACTGCGTCGCCTAGTCTGGGGTAATGCAGTCCCTTCTGAAGCAGCGTTGAGGGTTTGGAGGACTTCCAAGGCTGACGCAGAGGCTTTCAGGGGCTTTAGAAGCTGACGTGAGGCCTTTCAGGGGCAACGCTGGGGTTTCTAGGCCCTAATCTAGGTTGAGTTTTGTAAATCCCGTTTGAGGGTGTGGATCAGTCATTATTTTGGCCCTAGATCAGCCAATGAGCTGTAGATCTAGTATTTTCTCTGTCGCGATTTCCAGATCTGGAACCCGGATTTGTGTATTCAGAAATATTCTTAATAATAGAACCCTCCAGCAGCCAGAGAAGGGTTTTCCCACCTTGGGTTTTTCTAGAGACTATTTGTCCAAAAATCACTGTGTCACTTTATCAATGCGTGCATGTGCTTATTCTAGATCTGAATTGGTAGAGATCTGTTATGTGTTTTGCTTCGATGTTAACATGAATTTATTCAATTGATAACTTATCTAAGTAGGAGGAGCTTAACCGGATTAACAATAATAATTTCTGCATAAGATATAAGATTCAAAAATTTCTACATGGTATCAGAGCAATTGCAGATCTAGGAGGGACACCAGCTGAAGAGACTGAAGGTTCTAGCTGCAGAAAGTAGCTGGAAAAGCAGCAGAAACGCGGATCTGAAGGGATAGCGCAATTTTCAGGAGCAGATTCACACAGATGGAAGGGTGACGTTGTCCAGCGCTGTGTCCTAGCAAGCCCACGCAACTACTGTGCAACGGCAGCTCAGAAACAACGCTGGTTTGGTCTGAAGCCAGCCAGTGTGATTCAAATCTGAATCTGTCAAATCCAGAAAATACTGCATAAATTCAGAAGAGTTGGTGGGGTTAAAATTCTGAAGTTTTCAGATTTTTAGCCTTAGCACAAGTGATAGATTGAGAGGAGATCAGCTTCTCAGGAATTTCTTGCCAAAGAAAACTTAGAATTTGATCAGAGGATCAAAGAAGAAGTTGAATCGTAGTTGATTTGGTAGATTTCCAAGAAGGGAGATCAAGTGTCAGACGAAGCAAAAGGCACCTGTTTCACCAAGGACCTTAGATCCATTTCTCTAGCAAAGAGAAAAGGAAGTTCCGACACATTCGGAGCAAATGGCTCCTCATGGACTGCGTGATCAGGATAGGTTAGATGGCCTCTTAAACTTTTCGGTTTGGAAGGCAAGGATCCTGATTGTCCTTGAGGCATACAATCTAAGAGACCATGCAGAGCAGACTCTGGCCACACCAACAGATGCAAATCTCCTTTGGAAGCATAAGGAAGTTGTTGGGCATGCCAAGCGGTTGATTATGAATAGTATCAAGGACCATATTGTACCACACATAGCTTAGAAGAAGACAGCTAATGAGATGTGGAAAGCCTTGACTTCCCTGTATGAGGGAAAGTTTGTCCAAAGAAAAATGATGTTGGAGACCCAAATGAGGTCATTCATGATGGCCAAGGAAGAAGACATGGAGCACTTCCTCTTCAGACTACAGTCAATCAGGGATCAACTAACTGCAACGGGTGCAACGGTAGATGATGTTGTGATAGTCAGAACTGCCCTCAATGTAGTCACAAATGAGTGGGAAACCTTTGTCCAGAGTATCTTGGGCAGAGCGGACCTCCCACATTGGGACAACTTGTGGTCAATTCTGCGTCAAGAACTCCGCAGGTTCACCAAGAGGCAGCACAGCCCAGGATTGAGCAAAGTGAAGAAGGAAGATGAGGAAGATGCAGCCTTGGCATCAAAGAAGCAGCCAAAGAAGAAGAAGGATCTTTCAAAGATAAAGTGCTTACAGTGTGGTGAAATGGGACATTTTACCAGCCATTGTCCGAAGAATAAAAGGGACAAGGAAGCATCTTCTTCCAAAGCAGTTGTGACAGATTATGGGTCAAGAGATGATGCAGCCATGAGTGCTCATGAACCACGAAAGTGGGGTGACATGGACATGTAGAAGAGCTACATGGAACATGGCGGGATCCTTGAGTAGCTCACCTCTTGGATCACAAGCGAGCTACGGCAGCCTTAAGACAGCAGTGGGACAAGTGGAGCAGTGGGTGCATAGATCACAGATGAGGCAGAAGCAGAGGCAGATCTGAAGGTTGGGAGGAGCAGCGCATAGCAAAGCAACAGCAGTGTAGAAGCAGTAGCAGCACAAAGGCAGATGAGACTTCAGCAGCGCAGAGCAGTGTTGCTTACGCAGTGCACAGCTGCAGCAGCGCAGAAGGCTTCAGAGGGACAGCGCAGTGCAGCAGTAGCGTGATAGATTTCAGCACAAGGAGCTAATGTGACTTTAGTAGTGCAGAGGGAGTCTGATCGCGCAGGCAGAGTTGTAGCTGTGCATCGTTCTTTAGATGCCAGCACAGATCTGTAGCTTATGGAGCTTCAGTGATGAGGATGCAGCCCATCTAACTTGTTTGTCAAAGATTGAGCAGGAGATTCAGTTGTTTCTCTCAACAACTAAAGTTGCAATGCAGCAAATCAGCAGTGGCAGTGCTATGAGCAGCACAGATGCAGCATATTGAGAGGGAGCGGCAATACAGAAGTTGCAGTGGCAGTGGCAGAGTCATGGGCGATAATACAGAATGGCAGCAGCAGTGCAGAGTTGAGTGACAGGAGGCCAAGCTTCAATAGCACGGAACCAATACCCAAAGTTATGTAATGCATAGTGTGATGTATTTCTAGAGCACACCCTTGATGCTAAGAGGGAGTGTTGAGATTTTGTGTATTTGGGGTAGTATCAATTGTGCTCTAAGTCCAAAATTTTGAGGAAGGACTAGAGTACACCTGATCTACAAGACCCAGAAATGGATTTGGGAAATTTCGTCTGGTTTAGGAGATATTAAATTAATTAATTATTTTAAGTGTATTTCCTAAGTTAAAGCTTAGGGAACTTAAATAATTAAAGTGAATTTAATTAAACATGTGATGAAATTGTCTTAAGTCACACGGATCAAGTTTCCTTTTAATCTTAGTCATTGATTAAAGACTTAATCTTGGTCGTTGATTTGACAATGAGAAAAGTATCAAGGAAAGGCTTGGGGTCATTTGTAAAGACACACAAAGGTAGAGCACTGAAGCTAAGCTGAGATTCTAGGGCAGGGTTTGCTAAGAACACTCAGAAGTGTTTCAGCTGCAGAGAGGGGAATTTAGACCAAGGGGATGATCTGATCTTGGGGTCTAGAATACACAAGAGGTAGAGATTAGCTCAAGGACAACGTAGACGAAGGCATCAGCAACAAGGACAACGTAATTTTCTAGAAACCCCCAGGGGTTACACAGAGACCCTTCAGGGGCAATGTAGTGACTGCGTCACCTAGTAAGGGGTAACGCAGTCCCTTCCGGAGCAGCGCTGAGGGTTTGGAGGACTTCCAAGTCTGAGGCAGAGGCTTTCAGGGGCTTCAGAGGCTGACACAGGGCCTTTCAAGGGCAGCGCTAGGGTTTCTAGGCCCTAATCTTGGCCGAGTTCCGTAAATCCCATTTGAGGGTGTGGATCAATCATTATTTTGGCCCTAGATCAGCGAGTGAGCTGTAGATCTAGTATTTTCTCTGTCGGGATTTCCAGACTTGGAACCCAGATTTGTGTATTCAGAAATATTCTTAATAATAGAACCCTCCAGCAGCCAGAGACCGATTTTCCCACCTTGGGTTTTTCCGGGGACTATTTGTCCAAAAATAATTGTCACTTTGTCAATGTGTGCATGTGCTTATTCTAGATCTGAATTGGTAGAGAAATGTTATGTGTTTTTCTTCGATGTTAACTTGAATTTATTCAGTTGATAACTTATCTGTAACAAATATAATTTGTATAAAATAGAATAAATATAATAAATATAATTACTAACTAATCAAATAGTGATTATGTTAAGTAGTTATTAGTTAGCTGAAAAGGCATGTCTAAAAGACATGCCCATTCGTGAAAAGGCACCTGCATAGGTATAAACGCAGGGCCTCATTGTATCATTCAATCATCTTATTATATCATATACATTTTTAATAAAATATTATTATTAAAATACCTCTTGTGTATTTTTATAATTAAAGCCATTTTTGCTATCAAAGTCAACAAGCATACCAATTTTGTTGCTACAGTGGTATCAGAGCCATATCGGAGCCATATCAAAGCCAAGTCGAAGCCATGTCGCACAACATCATCTTACAAGCTTATGAACGTAGTATACAAGCCCGGGAACATTGTTTACCATACAATGTGCCATTACGTGAAGAACCTAAAGAAAGTGAAAAAATTAATAAAATTCTAGAAAAGCTTCAGCAATTAGAAACTTCATGTGCAAAAGTCACAACCTGTGTTAAAAATTTCTGCACTAATCCATAATTATGAAGATACGAAAATGGTCGATTCTAATAATGGTGATAAAAGGGAAAATGAAGTTACTGATGATAAGAAAGTGCTGAAGAAAATCCTGAAGCAAGGAGAAGGTTATGAACGACCTAATAATGAGAGGACAGTTAGTTATGCCAAAGGAAAATCAAGTAGAACATCCATGGAAAATTCAAGAAAATATATTCCCCCCCCCCAATGCGTAATAAAAGAAAACAACCAACTAATATTGAAGGAAAAAAGGAAGAGAAATGTTGGAAATGTGGAGACAAATATTTCGCAGGACATAAATGTGCCTTTTATACAAGAAATATCATTGCCAGCAACAGTAAAAAAACAGAAAAAGATGATGCTGAAAATAATGATGGAGAAACATCAGTAGGAAAGGGCAAAGATGTTCAGGGATTGAGAGAAATGTTGATGATGGGTATAGATCAGGAACAAGGGTGTGCTGCATCATCTAGTGGTTTTGTTAATGATGCTGATTGCATTAAGAAACCTCGTGATGATAGAAACAGTGGGCATACCAGAGTAGCATTTGAGAAAAAGGACTTCGAAATTTCTGTTGGAGAAGAAGAAGCTGCAACCCGTTTAAAGAATTTTATGGAGATCAATAATAAGGAAGATGACAATGACATTGAAGAAGCGAAACAACATGAAGCTAGAGAAGATGTAATAGATAATGATGATATCAATCAAGATAAGGATCCAGATAAAGCGGACCTTAATATGGAGGAAGATGAAGTTATTGAGAATACCATTCGTTCTGCTAATAACAACATTTGCAGTCAGAAATCCATTTTAATAATGAGCGAAAACAAAGATGACACTATTCTTTTCGGCAAGTTTGCAGCACTGGACAAAACCCTGGGGAAAGGGGCATTTGCCAAAGTTTACCTTGCCAGAAACCTAAAAACTGGCGAGAACGTTGCCATCAAGGTAGTAACAGATCGTGACACACAGCAGATAGCAACAGAGGATTTTGTTTTTTGGAGGCTTACTGTAAGAAACGATGGAATAGAGACGCAATTTCAATGGCAACGTAAACTGCTGAAGGATACTGCACCTGTTCATTCAGTGAAGTTGGATTTCGAGTTTCTTGGGATGATTCCAGGGAAGCCTTATACACTCCATACAAACATCTACGGAAACGGCTCCAGTGACGGTAATATTACCAGTCGTATCGGAAGAGAATAGCGGTTTCATCTTTGGTTCGATCCCACGCAAGATTTCCACAATTACACAATTCTCTGGACTCCTCATCACATCATGTTTTTCATGGACAATATCCCTATCCGACAATTCCGGAAGGTCAAGAGTGTGAAAAAACAGTTTCCGGCAAAGCCAATGTCCATCTACACAACCGTGTGGGACGGATCTGAGTGGGCAATAGATGGAGGGAAACACTGAGCAAACTACAGTTACGAACCCTTTCTCTCAACTTACACCCACTTCATAATCAGCGGTTGCACGGCTGGTGAACCTGATTGCAAGCTCGGGCGTTTGGATCATCTCTTCCAGCTCGTATTGAACTTGTATGGATGGAAATTGACTTGGGATTCCTGCACAACCATGGTGATGGTAGTGCAAATACCAGAGGCATTTTTTGTATGTCGCGAGAAGGCGCCTATGTTAACGCTAATAAGATTCATTCATCACAGCCAAATCGTTCGCCTTTCTATTGCTACCATGGAAGAAGAAATATACCCCATGCAAAAACCGCGTGACTTCGGAATTTAAATAAATTCGATTTATGTATGGTTCGATTGACTATAAATGGGATAGTTAGATATATTGTGGGCGTCAAATTTGATGGACCGAGTACCTAATACGACGTGTTTTTTTTAAATTGGGTCACCACACTTATGAATCAGTTAATTCCATAACATTAAATACAAACTATATACATAATATAGTTGTATGTTTAAAAAAAAAAATTATTATTAATATATATATTACAATTACAAAAATAAAATAAAATAAAATAAAACTTATAACGCTGTTATAATTTGACTTTATTTAATCATAAAGTTATTTTATAATTAAAAAAAAAAGATGACCCTAAATTCAAGGCCCATATTGTCCGCAAATTATACAAGCCAAGGTATCTGTGATGAATTACACAAACCCAAGATGACAAACGCCAAATGAAGGAAATTGTCAAAATTAAGCTTTGAGGACAAAGCTTCTAAAGGAAGAGGCAATGTAACAAATATAATTTGTATAAAATAGAATAAATAGAATAAATATAATTACTAACTAATCAAATAGTGATTATGTTAAGTAGTTATTAGTTAGCTGAAAAGGCATGTCTAAAAGACATGCCCATTCGTGAAAAGGCACCTGCATAGGTATAAAAGCAGGGCCTCATTGTATCATTCAATCATCTTATTATATCATATACATTTTTAATAAAATATTATTATTAAAATACCTCTTGCGTATTTTTATAATTAAAGCCATTTTTGCTATCAAAGTCAACAAGCATACCAGTTTTTTTGCTACATTATCTAAGTAGGAGGAGCTTAACCAGATTAACGGTAATAATTTCTGCATAAGGTATAAGATTCATAAATTTCTACAGTTCCACATAGACCTCTTCCTTGATTGAGCCATGTAAGAAGGCAGTCTTCACATCCATCTGATGTAGACTCCATCCTTGCGATGCAGCAAAGGCAATGATTGATCAAATGGTGGTTTAGCGAGCAACAGGTGCAAATATTTCATCATAATCTATTCCTTCTTTCTACGAGAAGCCTCAGGCAACAAATCTTGCCTTGAACTTTTCAACACTTCCATCGACTCCATGCTTCATCTTGTAGAGCCATTTCGAGGTGACAAAAGATTTGTCCGTTGGTCTACGGACCACATCCCAGACATCATTGTTCATGATCAACTCATATTCCTCGTGCATAGCATCCTTCCAGACTTGATGCTTCATGGCTTCTTCAAACGTTCCAAGCTCAGATTGTACAATGGTGCTCATGGCTGCTAGCTACCCTTGGTACATATTCAGCTTCTTACTTTCAAAGAATGTTCCCCTTGGAGCAATATGTCTCTCGGCATCTCGAGAGTCTCTCTAAGCCATGAGGGCCTCCTTTTATTTGAAAAAGGTGGATCTATAGGATCCATCAAACCTTCAACTTTGGGCATCGTTTCATCCTTCGATTCTTCTGGCCTTCCATCTTTTTCTTCTTCTTTGTCTACATTGGGGATAGGAAGATATCTAATCTTCCTGAGGGCAGCATCTTCGTTGAAGCTGACATCATGACATATCTCCACTTCTCTTTGACCAGGCAAATAGATTCTATATGCCTTCGTGGTTTCACTGTAGCCCATAAGCATTCCCTTCTTTCCAGAAGCATCCAACTTGCTTCTCTTTTCTTTGGGCACATGAAAATATATGGGACTTGCAAAAACTTTAAAATAAGAGACATCAAGCTCCTTACCAAAGAAGACTTCTTCGGGAGTTTTGGAGTCCAATGCAAAATGTGGGCATCTATTTTGAACATACACAGCGGTTTTGGTAGCTTCTCCCCATGGGAACTTTGGAAGACCTTGGTCATAAAGCATGGCACAGGCAGCTTCCGAAATGGTTTTATTCTTCCTTTCAACAACACCATTTTGTTTAGGAGTATACACAACAGTGGTCTCCCTCTTAGTGTCAGCTTCCCTGCAATAGTCATTGAATTGATTTGACTCATATTCAGTTCCATTATAGGTCCTCAAAATTTTAATCTTCTTCCCTGTTTTACTTTCAACCAAGGCCTTGAAGGAGCGGAACCACTTGAATGCTTCGTCCTTCTTCTTCAAAAATTATATCCAAGTTTTGCAGTAGAAGACATCTACAAAAGTTATATAATACAAGCATCCTCCCAAGGATGTTATGATAGCATACCAAATAGATCAGAAGGAATCAATTGTAAAATATCAGATGTCTTTGTGACACTCGAGGGGAATGGTCCCCTTGTATACTTTCCATCGACACAACGCTGGCATACACCTTTATGATCATCTTTGAAATCGGGCATACATGTCACCACCTTACTTGCTTCGAGAAGGGCTTTATAATGAAGGTGTGCAAACCTCCGGTGCCATAGCTCGGATTGAAGAGTTGTGTTGCATGTCATGGCTCACAGCGGACTTCCCGCAACCTGAAAGAGTGTATCAACCCTGAAACCAACAGTAAACGCTTCTTTGAAGTTCCTCTTCCAAATGAGTACCTTTCCATCGATGAATGCCACCTTGAATACTTTGTCTTCCATTGTCGAGATAGACACTAGATTCTTCTTCAAGTCAAGTACGTACAACACATCTTGCAAACGGAGGACTTGACCTTGATTTAGATGAAGGGTCACAGTCCCTGTCCCTTTCATGGGATAGGTGGCATTGTCTCCAAGGATAATCTCCAAATTAGTATCCTTTCAATCAAATCAGAGAGGGCCTCTTTATATCCAATGAAGTTCCTTGAGGCACCACTATCAATCAACCAGTTATCCATGGTATTGGGAGGAGATGCAGCAAAGAGGGCAGAGATAAGAATATATTCATTTCTCTTATTATCAACAACATTAGATTCATCATACATGGAGGTCCTTGACCTCTTGAAAGATTGACCATTTCCATTTCTATTCCGATTAGAGGGAGCCTTCCTCTTTCCTTTCAACTTGTTCCTTTGATCATTCCCCCTGAAGTTGTTGTTGTTGTTGTTGTAGTCATCATCTCGAGGAGAGTCCCTTTTATTAGGGCACTCTCTAGCATAGTGACCAAACTTGTTACAATTGTAACATTTTCCCTTCCTTCCATTGGGACCCGCTCTTCCATGATTTTGATTTCTCGGACCAGCATTGTTCCTCTTCTTTGCATGAGCAGTGAAGGCAGTAGGGTCACTTCCATTCCCATTTGAGGGATGGTCTCTCTCCATCATCCTTCTTTCCTCTTGAGAGCATCTCATCAACAATTCATCAGAATCAGGAATTATATTATTATTGAGAATAGTAGTATTAAATGCATACCATGGCCGAGGAACTCATCCAAGAGCAATGAGAGTGAGCTCTCAGGCAGCGATAGCCTCTCCAATAGCTAAGAGATCATTCTTGATTTCGGTGATCCTCGTGAAGTAGGATTGGATGGACTCTCCCCTTGTCCATCTTGATGTTCTTCAACTTGTTCTTCAAAAAGAGAATTTGATTAGCATTGCTAGCCCTGAACATGCTAACCAACATATCATACATCTCCTTAGATGTGCCCAGCTCGGAGATATAAGCAACCAAGTGCTTATGAATAGAATTCATGATGATCTCCTTCGCCTTGTTTTCCCTTTTCTTGTACTTGGTTTTAGTGGCAGCCAGTGCATTTGATGGAGGTTCGGTGATCTTTCCTTGCACATAATCCATAACATCTTGATCCTCCAATGTCAAATCCAAGCACATTTTTCATGCATGATAATCAAACTTATCATTCAGCTTGTCATCAGATTTGAAGAATGAGGAAGTCATTGTCCCTTGTCCTTGTCTATTCAACTTCGGTGATTGCTCTTTTCACTCATGCTTGGGTTTTGTCTTCACCTTAACTCTAATACCATGTTAAATTTAGTTAACCATGGTATGTTCTATGCTTAGCGCAGTTTACTTCAATCTTTCTTATTAGCTCAATTCAATTTTAGATATGCAATCACATAACCATTGAAAGTAAATGTTGATAGAACATAAAATAAATCGACAGAAGACAAGCCAAGAAAAGAGACACAAGAATTCTTATAATTTTTCTTATTCAGTAAAGAGAGAGAAAATATATTTTACAACAGTCAACAGGATGCCCTAGCCAGCAAAGTCTTCTCTAGTCAAACCAGATATTCAGCCTCCAAACAAGTTTGGTCAAACTTGGTCAAACTCAGCCTTCCATCAAAGTCAAAAACAGCCCAAAAAAGACCACAAATCTGGTCAAAACAGAGAGCTCAAAGTCTGGTCAAAACAGCAGTCAAAGTTGCGGTCAACGTTGCGGTCAGCTGCAATCAAATTCAATGTTTGACCTCAGTTTCTGACATCTGTGACTTCAACTGCCGCCTCTCCAAATCGGATTTCTGACCTCAAAAACACAGTCAAAATATGAGAGTTGACTCAAAGTCAACGCTGGTCAACGCTGTCCATAAAAGCCCTAAACCAGTTCAAAAATTGCAGCTTCCTCTTTCACACGTGTGGAGAAGAGACAAGCCTCTAAGGCTGTATGAACCAATCAGATGAGAGAGAGATGTGAGAGATAAATGAATGATGAAATGAGGATCATGTCTCTCCTTTTCATATCCATGACTGTGGGTGCGTAACACAACTTTTGGGGCTTGTGAGCCTACATTAAAATTCTGGTCGACCTTGACAAATTATACGTGTGGAAAAATAAATTCAAAATACAACTTCTGCTCATCCAAACAAGATGATCTTTAGATCAATCTTGCACCTCTCCGAAAGAGCAATCCAACAAAAATATCATCTCCATCATATGAGCAGTGCAATATGGACTTTGGCCCTAGTTGCCAAATTTAACAGTGGTCAGCTGCTCCAACTGTCTAGAGAATATACAACCATGCACACTATTCAGGCTTAGTGCAACAATCCAATTTTAAGGAAGGTCGCTCCATTTCTGACTATGGATAATTTGAGACTTAATAAAACATTCAGCACTGCGCAAGGTTTCCCATCTTAAGTCATGGACTGATGCAATTGATCCATTGTACTAGTCTGTCCTCGAAATATGGGATACAAAAGATATAAATCACTGGTCAGTTGATTTTCCTTTTTAAAGTGTTATGGAGGCACCAAAAAAATAGCTAATTTATCAGTGACGTAACAATGTTACTCCAAAACAAAAACAATATCAATAAAAAACACCCTTAAAAAATATGATATCTGTGTGCTGATTTCTTGGTGATTTTTGCAGATTTCAGACACTAAATATATTCTTCTAAGTTTGACAATTTTTCCAGAATTATGATGTCCAAAATTCATGATCCATGGGGATCTTTTGCTGATGCCAATGCTTGCAACATTAATAGAAAACACATTACATTATGCAAGCATACAAAAACAGTCAGTTCACAGAATTATGGGTGTTTCCTAAGATGTCCTAGAGATGGAACTACTGTCTGACACAGGGCTGCTTGGGAGCGGGAGCAGAAGCGGGAAGTGGGGGCAGAAGTGGCAAGTGACATTTTCAAAAGCTCCCAGGTCGGGAGCGAATTTTTATATAATATATATTTTTATATATTCTGATGCATATATGTCAACAAAAGCATGTAGAATGATGAATTAGATATAAAAAGCATAAAAACATGGATTAAACCATATAACATTAATCATCTAGAACTTATAATCTTCATCAACCACGTCGAAAAATTAGTAACATACAACATATCGAGTCGCATGATTCATCAATCCTCAAGTTTAAAGCTTTCAAAATTTAATATATAACAGTTGTCATCATTGACTATAGGTTTTAACCCTGTACAGAAATTATCTGCAAACGAATATTAAAGACAAAAAATAAACAGTAGCAAGAGCATAAAACATAAAACAGATAAACACAAAGATATTCCCCTGGATCCCAAATCGGAACAACCAGCTTGATTTTTCATTATATTCCTTTTAGTGTTACAACACATATATATACATGCTGAAGCATACATAAACCCTAATCCATTAACCCTAGATTAAAACATAACCGTAGTTCCCTTAACCGGATCTACAAAATACCAGTGGCTGAAAACCATCATGCCCCAAAACCATGTGCAAACCCATGCACAAAACCATGGGCAGGTCCACCCACCGGAAAATAAAGACCAAAAAAATTTTCAAGGCGTTGCCCCGAACCCCGACAGGGGAGGCTACCGCCCCCCTGTGACCCCCCCGACATTGCACCCAACACAACGTACAGGGGGGACTATCACCCTCCCTGTGACCCCCCCGCGCATGATTAGTTGTGGAAAGAATATAACACATACCCAACATTGACCACAAAAGTTGTACTTGTGACCATTACCAAGAAACCAAACTATAACAAAGAATATCTAACATGAAATGAAATGTTTCAACTTTCACAAACCATCATATTCAAAATTCATTACCAATGAGTTATAATTGCCAACTTCAAACATCAAATTTAAATTGTCATATATTGTTTACAAAAAATATCATAATAAATATGAAAGAGTACACAGTTATAAAAACTACTAGAAACTATGTTACTGTTGAGGATAAGCATGAGCTGTGGTCCACCACAAAATTTGATATTTGACTGTTCAGGCCACAAAGAACTTGTAATACCCAAGTCTTAGAGAACAGCGAGACAGTGCTCCTCTTAAATCCAAACTACTTCAGAAATGGTCCAACGAATACTACAAGGCACCTTAGATCCTCAAGGAATAGATCAAAACAGGAGATACGTATAAGTTTGGAATGCCAGATCAACGACTGTTGGAACCCTTTCGTCAGTATTGCTTTTGAGAAGGATACAAATTCACTTGTGACAAAAAATTCAATGAAACTCTATTGCCCAGGTGAAAACATCGAACCCTTTATCCTACAAAAATAAACCGAAGTGACCTCCATGTTGAGTATGTTGTCATTGATGTCAAAGAAAGAGCAGGTGCAGGATGTCGGGTAGGTGCAGGATGTCAAGCAGGTACAAGATGACGAGTAGATGCTAGATGTGGAGTGAATGCAGGATGTCGGGTAGGTGCAGGATGTCGAGCAGGTACAAGATGACAAGCAGATGTACGATATCAAGCAGTCAAAGGATGTCGCATAGATGTTAGACGTCGAGCAGGTGTTGCATGTACAGTGAGTACGAATACCATCATTGATGTCAAGGATGATGCATCCTAATGAAACTCTAGCTCTAGGGTTTGGATTTCCTAGGTTTGGATTTTCTGAAGCTAGGGAAGCATTAGAGACAGAGGGATCAGCAAAGATTCGAGAGCAAGAGCCCTCGAGGAGATACACTGGATACAGCATTCGGGGAGATTACCTGCATGTACGTCAAGTCCTTGGTTGATTTCTCTTACATTTTTTAACCAAGGTGTATATGGCAGTTCACAGATATTTGGTACACCCATTTGCCTAGATTACCAGAGCAGTCATTTTGATCTTTAATGACTCACTAAATTTGAAAAGATCATCAAGCGCTTGTCCTTTCACGCTTGTTTCCAAACTGAAAGTGATAGAGTCATCTTTTACTCGTTTCTAGACTCTTAAAACATGAAACAGTGAGATTTTCCAGTTTCAATGTCATAAAATTAATCACCCACGAAATATTCCTGGTTAGAATTTTTGTCCCTGGTGTATTTTCAGGTCGTTTCCAATGGCAAATTTTCCGGAGTTCACCAACCAAGGAATCCCCTCCGATGGGAATCCTGGTCCTTTTCCTGCTTTTGGAAATGTTGGTGCTCCTTATATGGCAACGTTGTCCCTTCCTGGGTTAACTGTTGGGTTGCCTGTTTGGTTGTTTTCAACCTCTGTGGTTCCAGATGTCCCGGCTACTGTTCGATCAGTGCCTCTGCCTGAACAACGCCATGTTGATTCTAAGGTGGGCCTCTCCCCTTCTTCGCCTGTTTCTGCGTCCTCCTCTTCTACTTCGCCTGGTGAAAGTCTGGATTCGAGTAACCAGATGGCTAAGAAGAAGAAGAAGAAGACTAAGAAGAAGAAGTCTGATAAGAGAGAGGCTAAGGCTGCAGCTACTGCTTCTAAAACGTTCGCTCTTGATAAACCTTCTAACCCTCCACGGAAAGTTAAGTTCCCTTGCATGTTATGCCAGGGAAACCATCTTCTTCGAGATTGCCCTGGTATTCCCAAGGTGCTCGAAGTATGGTCCAACAGTCGTCTGTCGTTACCTTTGGCTTCCGGGAGTCAGGTTGGGGGCACGTCTTCAGCTAGTGCTGGTAAAGCTCCTATGATTCAGGGTAAGCTCACCAATCCCTGTAAGTTGTGTGAAGGGCACCATGCCATTCACCTTTGTCCGTATATGGATGAAGCCAAGAGAGTTTTGGACAACTCGACTTTTTCTGCACCATGCCTTCCAGCTGGTTACAAGCAGCTATCTTTGAGTCCTCCGCTAGTTGATCCTTCGATCAGTCAAGAGTCATCCGTGGTTGATCCCGCCCCCCCGGAAATTCCAAATCATGAATCCATTCCTGACCAGCCATTGGTCGTGGGATCGGTTGAGTTGGCCCCGTCTGCGGTGCACCAGGTCTTTTCCGTCAAGAGTGGATCTCATATCCCTCAAGTTCTTCTTGTTTCTTCAGATTCCTTGGACTTGGAGAAATATTCCCCTGTCCCTGTACCTCAGGAAGTTGCTCCTCTGCCTCCCATGATAGAGGTCCCGAAGGATACTCCTTCTGCCTCCATGATGGAGGTCATGGAGGATGCTCCTTCTTCTACTGTAACACTAGGGGAAGACCATCTCAGTTCGATGGTAGCCCCTCCAAGTAGTTTGGTTGCTTCCTTCGATTGGGGTCGATTCGCAGGTTATCGCCTTCCTTCTTATGTGCCCTTTGAGATCACGGTACAGGTCTCCCATATGGTCGTACCCAGCACCATTATAGATGAAGGCGCATCTGTTAGTATTATGTCTTCCACTACTTGGCAGGCTTTTGATTCTCCACCACTTATGCCTGTTACGCATAATCTGTTGGCGTTTAACAGAGGAACTAGTCAACTGTTAGGGATCCTTCCAAAGTTGCCTGTTACTTTGGGAGGGAAAACTGTCCATATGGATGTGATGGTTGTTCCTAGCCCCTTCGACTTTAATTTACTCCTGGGCCACGATTATACTTATGCCATGGGAGCGCTTGTCTCCTCCCTCTTTCGTGTGATGTGTTTTCCGCACCAAGGTCGAATCGTGACCATTGATCAGCTTGTGTTCTTTGGTCCTAATATGGCAGCTCACCCACCGTCATCCCTGTCGAATCTTTATCCGCCGGTTGTGTCATCCCCGTCGCATGTGAATTATGTGGCTACCTGTTCTGTGCCCGTATTCAGTGATAGTGCCATTGTGCTTCAGGTGTTGGGGTCCTGATTTCCGAGATCTTTTTCTCCCATCGGATGAGAACCTCTTGGAAGCCATGACTTCTTATTCATTATGATGAGGTCTGTCGGAGCATGGTTCATCTGCTTGTGTCAAGCTCCTTAAACCATGAAACAAGGTCTGTCGGAGCAGAGTTCGTTTTCTTGTGTCAAGCTCCTTAAAAAATGAAACAAGTTGGTCGGAGCAGAGTTCGTTTTCTTGTGTCAAGCTCGTTAAAAAATGAAACAAGGTGTCCAGAGCATAGTTCGTTTTCTTGTGTCAAGCTTGTTAAAAAATGAAATAAGGTGTTCCGAGGATAGTTTGTCTTCTGTATCAACCTCATTAAAAAATGAAACAAGGTCATCTGAGGATAGTTCTTTTAATGTGTCAACCTCGTTAAAACAATGAAACACTTTCCCGTTCAATTCGAGTCTTTGCCAGATCTCGTAAAATCCCAGTCGAGTCTTTCTCTGATCTCGTAATTTGAACCTTCACTCCATCTACCTTTCATATGGATTGAAGCTTGGGGGGCATGTACCTCGAATTGAGTCACCATGCTGGAGGCATGCAAAATGTTTCAAGCATAGTTTGTTTCTATTTCAAGCTTGTGTAAAAATGAAACCGGTTCCAAGCATAGTTTATCTTTGTTTCAAGCTTGTGTAAAAATGAAACCAACTTCAAGCAGAGTTTCCTGATTTCAAGCTTGTGTAAAAATGAAACCTTTCCCATTTTACCTCTCGTGATTGCCATTTTATCAGCCTGTTTTTGCCAGATGAGCCTTGGTTCTCTCATTCCATTGTCCGCATCTGCTCGACCAATCATACGCCTTCACTTGATTGTGTTACCCGTTCCTGAGGAACCGCTGCAATGAGTGGTCTTGTTAGCTAGCCTCTCGACCTTTATTTGTTCAGAGCAGTTCCACCATTACCGGAACCAGTTGCTACCCTTTATACCACTCGTTCCTCTAGGAGGAGTCATCTTTCAGCTCTTTTCTGACTCTTGAAAACTGAAAATATTGTCGAGTCGCTTATCGTTTTGAACTCATTAAATTGGCTGCGAAGCAATATCTACCCAGTATACGTTTACCCCTTTTTTGCGCTGGGATAGATTATTTACAAAAAAGGAATATCCTAGCCTATCGCGACTAGGAGGTTCTTTCAGACATAGTTTTCTACCTTTTCGGATCTGAGGGACTATCTACAAAAAGGGACTGCTGGAGTTTTCTTTTCCGTTGTCTTTTCATACTCTCTAAACATGAAAAGACACCGAGTTTTTCCTTTGTCAGACTCGTTAAAACCTGATGACATCGGACTCCGTCGTAATGACGTTACTCGAGTTCCTCCTTCCTACGGCTCGTTAAATGTACTAGGATGGATTTGTCTGAAGGACAAACTTATATCACAAGCATATGCTATCCCCTTCAAGCTTGTTTCCAAAAATAATTGGGGTACTCGCCAGAAATGGTGGGGAAAAATGGAACCAGTGTCACCGTCGTGTCAGCAGTATGTCGCTCTTGAACATGGCACTTATCTGCATTCGTGTCGGGTTGGGGACATCTCATCTCGTTATCTGCTTGCCTCCGTGGGTTTGGGTAATCTCTTTTGACCACTCATCTGCTCTTTGCCACATCATTATGACCTTAGATCTTTTGATGTCAAATATCGCCAAATCCAGTGTCGTGCCGCCGATATGTTCAAGAGAAGTTCACCTCTGCAGCTTTCAACCACCCTCTGATTCTCTACTGATCTTGATTCACAAACATCATATTCCTCTGTCTCGCGTCGATGATGTGGGAAACATTATGGCCCACCTTCGATCAAGGTCACTTCCTATCGACTTCAGCTCGTTATCCAGGAAGTTGGTCTAGAGACTCCCTTCAGGTACCTTGGAGCCTGCATGCCTCAATGGCGCGTTCTTCACATTCGACGCAAGGTTTTCATTATTGACCTTCGATCGGATGATTATGCGGGTGTTTCACGCCAGCTCACTGTTCACATTCCGTGGATTGTACCTCATGTAACTTGAGGGCCATCGTCAATATTGGTGGTTTCTCTCGCGTCTGTTAACGGCTTTCATTATTGGCTGGTAATCAGACGATGTTCTTGCATGTTCGACTTCAGCTCACATATTCGCATGCTTGAACTTGTACTCTGTTCGAGTCGAAGTGTAGCGCAAGACCCTGGATTTTGTCTGATATATATCCAGGCTGCGGATTATTTGTGGATTATTATCATGTATTACATGACTCATTCGATTGGATGGCTGCGACTATACCTGAGTCTACTTGTTGATCCTTATTTACTGGATGGTTGCGTCCATACCTTGGATCCCGGTTTTTGTATACTCTATTATGGATGGCTGCGCCCATACCACATATCATGTATCTGAGATATCAGTTGTATTTGTCTTCGCAGGTTTTCCGACGGCAGTGTTTTCAGTTGGGCGCATTCTCATAAAGCATTTCACCCCTCCCTCTCTCTCGGACCTCATGCATTAGGGGGCATCTGTTACACAGTATTTTGTCACCGTCCCTGCAATCCCTCGTCCCGCACATTGGAGGACTATTCCCGCGACCTGTGAGCAGTAACATGTCCTGAAAACACCTTCATAACATCCTCTTGCCTAAGGATAAACATTCTCCTGAAGAACATTTCCTCTGGAAAACCCTAAAAACAGATGTTTTGGCCTTGGCGCGACTAGTCAGTTCAGCCCTCGCGCCAATGGGGGAAATCCACACTAGAGGGCGCGCCAATTGGCGCACTGTCCCTGTGTCTCACTCGCGCCAAGCCCATTAAGGAATGTTTTTTAAAAATAAATGGCGGAAGTTTGATTACAACAAACTCCTGGACGAGTCATCAAAAGGAGTTGGGTGGTTTGGCTCTGGATCTCCATGTATAGGAAGTGGTTTTCCACCTATCATGGAACCTTCCTAAGAGATAGGGCCTGTCCCATGATTATAGGGATCCCAACTCCCCTTCCTCCATCTATAAAAGCTTGCCTTCTCCATTAGCAAGCTAGCTGAACTTGTAGGAAGGAAACTATAGCCGGGCAGCTATTGAGAGCCAAGCCGAAGAGAGAGAGAGATTTGTCTAGATTCCCGACAGGCTTTGTTGAGACGTGCTCCACTGTCAGCGCCACCGAAGCAACTCTGATTATGTTTCCATTCATGTGTTCATTTCCTTATGTAATACAATGAATTATATCCTCTCTGACTGATATATGGTTACATGCTTTAGATTTTACGTTGTATGTCGTTGTTTCCTTGCATGTGTGCAAGTGTTCGGACGTGTCGAACGGAAGGATCGTGATCTGCCAAGTGAGGGACATGAAACACCATCTTTTCTTCAACAACCACTGCGTGGGATTTGAGGTAGGCTACTCGTTATGGTTTTTGTCATTTTGTAACTAGGAACCAGCGTCATTGCGTGACTTGATTGTTGCTAGACCCGATCTGGGCTAGTGGGATCGCCTCTGTCCGCAGAGGGGATTTACCTCCTCAACATGTTACCAAATTAACTATTTTCTATTACTTGTTCACAACAAATCAATTCTTCTGTTGGAAGTAATGAATAACAACGTGAACAACACCATTCACAAAATAATAATTGCAGCAGAAAATGTGAGAAACCAATCACACAATGAACACAAGTATTTTTGGCCAAACGTCCCTGGAAAAACCTCAATGTAGGGAAAACCAGTTTTCGGATCTAAGATTTTATATTATTATCTTCAACAAAAATTGTTATTGGAAATTACAACCTAAGCCACCAAGTTCGTGTTTGTGTTCGAGTTCGACGGCGTTGAAATTCGAATAAAGTTTAGCACCTAAAATTTGCCGATAAAGTTCAGCATAAAATTCGACATATAAAAATTTGAAAATATATATATATATATATATATATATATGTCAATTTTAAGGAGGCTGCAAGATAAATATGATGCACATAAATAAATAAGCATGTCAATTTTCAAAGTGCATAATGCACATTGCAAACACATAGGATTATTGCTCAAACATTTACATCATTTCCACATATAAACCATGAAAGCAAGTGCCAAATTGTCAATAAAGAACCAATTTCAATCTTCCACACATAGTAAACAAGGTGAGAAATTCATCATAGGCATTAACAATAGCACCCATAAGAATATCAAATTCAACAAAACCATGGGCCATATCAAATTTCATATATCGAAAACAATCTAATAAAAAAGTATTCAAAATATATAAACTTTAAAGTAGTTTGGTAGTTTTAGAATATTGTTCATGCAAAAAGTAAACTAGAAGTCTAAAACGAGAACACAAGTTTTATTCTTGATGTTCTCGTGGCCCACTTGTTATACCAAAAAGTTCTATATCATCAAGAGAAGTAGGGGTTGTGAATCCGCTAGATGCCTTAGCATAGATTCATCACTCAATTCACTATCAATGTAAAAATCAACTTCATCCCTTGATGCATTAGGAACAGGATCGATCCATGGAGTAGAGGAATTGGATGACTCTTTAGCCACATTTTTCAAAGCCAACTGCAAGTTACTATGAACATAAACAAGATCTTCTAATCTTCTAGATAACAATCTATTTCTTTTCTTGGAATGATTGTGGTCAAATGAACTCCAATTCCTTTCACACGCTGATGCACTTAATCCCTGACTTAAGATACGAATTGCAAAAGTTTGCAATTCTGGTGCCCCTAAACCATAAAACTCCCACCATACTGCTGGATCACTTATGCTCCTATCATACTTTGCTAATTGTGTTCCAAATAGCCCTTCTTCTAACCTGTATGCCCTCAACTAACATCTGACCAAACCTGCAATTGTTGGATCTAGATTTAGCTACTCAATAGCCTGGATAAGTCCATTCATGACTTCTTCGTCCCTATGTCTTGATAACCCAAAAAATCTAGTGTCCAAATAACATGTTGTTGCATGTAATGGACTATGCATCATCTTCCATATTTGATCAATTACTTCCCATATCTCCTAGTAATCAGCTTCCACATTATAAAATCACTTGCAATGGCCCCTTTGCAACGATCAATGCTTTCATAAACAAAACCCATACAAGGTTTGTCACCATCAACCATGCAGAGCACATTAACAATTGGGCCACATATTTTTAAAACCTTGTCTGAATTTTCCCAAAAGCCATTATTGAGCAATATTTGTTCAACATGTTTCCCCTTAGTTTTTTTTTTAAAGGGGAGATCTCTCCCCCTCAATATTGCAGAAAACAACTCTTAGGCCTGCTTTTTCCTAAACAACTCTTTTCAGAGTAATATAAAAAGTAGCAAACCTTGTATCACAAGGCCTCAACAACTCTTTAGATGCATTCTTCCTATATATGCTCAAAGTGAGACGATGTCGATGATGAAGTTTGCAATTGTTTTGGCTCTTCGAATTGTCTCATTGCCCCAAGGAAATTTGGCTAAATCATGCAACATCAAATCCAAGCAGTGAGCTGCACAAGGGGTCCAATAAATATGATTGTACTTTTCCATAATCATCTTCCCTGTACCAACACAATTTGATGCATTATCTGTAATATCATGGACCACATTTTTCTCCCCAACATCTTGAATTGTTTCATCCAAAATTCCAAAAATAAATTCTGACGTCTTCACCTGATCCATTACATTAACTAACTTCAAGAAAATTACCCCTTGAGGACTGTAAACAAGCACATTGATCAATGGGCGATGACACAAATCTGACCAACCATCACTCAAAATTGTGCATCATGTATGCTTCCAAGACTCTTTAATCTCAAACAATTTTTTTGTCACTTCCCCTCTTGTTTTCTTTAGCAAAGTGGTCCTTAAAGCTTCAGATCCAAGAGGAACATAGCCCTTCCCAAAATCAATGGCCTTTTTAATTACATTTTTAAAATATGGACTCATGGCCACATTAAAGGGAATTGCACATGCATAAAAGAATTCTGCAACAGCATCATCAACTTCTTGTCTCTGCACAGATTTCCAGAATTGATTTAATGTTTTGGTTCCACCTGTTTTTACTGTTGTAGAACTTGATCCACCAATGGTTGAAATTGAATTAATGGTGTTTGAGGAAGACATGGCAATCTCCCTCTCAATTCGCTGCCTCTTCTTCTCCCTTTTTTCCTTTTCCATCTTTGAAGTGAAATAGTTTTTCTCCACTGTGGTTTTTTGTTCGTCTGAGATTTTAGTGCAACTTTCAACACCACCTCCACTTCCATTGCTAATACTGAGAAAGTGATCCACTGCTCTAGTTAAAGAGCTAGTGAATTGATGCCCACACAGCTGACACAAAAGCTATTTCCCTTCTTTTTTGACAAAATTCCATGCTACAACAGTTCATTTTGAGAGTGCCATTAAAATCTGAAGGTTGTGATTGCTGAAGTACAGGCTGAAATGTCTGTATTTTTTTTTTTAATTTACATTTGAGTTAGTTCTATTTTTTGCAATTGCAGCATGAAATTTTTTGTAGACAGTAATTTCTTTTAAAACTGTATAATTTTTTGTAAACAGTAAATTTTTTTAAAACTGTATATATAATTTTATAAACAGTAAACTTTTTTTTTTTTTTAAATGCAATAAAAAAAATGAAGCTTGCCTACTTGGATAATGGATTTTGCGACTATAAGTCTGTAACTGGGCGATGGGCCTGTTGGCAGTGGGTCGTGGGCACTGGGGGTCGGAGTGTGAAGGGCCAACTTGCCAAGGCTATGCATGCACTATGCAAGCTGCAGGCTTGAGCGTGAGCGTGAGCCAGCAGTGCACTATGCAACACTGAGGCAGGCCATGATAGTGGAACTGGAATCATTTTAACCCGTGAGCGACGAGCTTGAGCCCTCAGCCAGCATGAGCCTGGATTCCGAAATGTTGCGCAGGCAATAGCAGGAGGGCCGAGGCTGGAGGCTGGAGGCTGGTGCCATCGTCACTCGTGGAGGCTGGAGTCGTCGTCGCTCGTGGCTAGATGTTGGAGGTTGGAGCGGAGCACTAGAGCTAGAGCAATAGACTGTAGCACTGGAGGCTAAAGCAAGAGGCAGTGGTGGCCGTCGTCGTCATCGTCACCAAGAAGCAGCCTGCAGGAGTTCCGAGTAGTGAAGACTAGTCGTGAGGGGCCAAGGCACGTCAGCACAGTTTGTGAATTGTCGGACTGTAGTCACGACTCACTCAGGCCAAACAAAAGTTAAAACAAAACCCTCACCCGCCGAACCTAAATGAATTTCTTTCACAATTTTTCACGATTTTTAAACGAACTTTTTAAAAAATTTGTCAAGGTTCGCGATTATGTTAGAGTTCAAATTCGAGTTTGTGATCGAGTTCAGGTTAGGCATAAAATTCGGTGAATTTTTTCAAACTTGTTCAACATTGTTTCAAGTTTGGCAAATTTCGAACCCCAACGATAAAATTCGACGAACCTGGTAACTTAGATTACAACTGCTTGCCTGACACTGACAAAGCTCCAACAATATTTTTAATTTCACTTTTGACCAAATCGAACTGACGAATTTCATTGTCTCCCTCTACAGATCAACTTGGCCTTTTCTGGGAATTTGCACCACCCTTTGGAACTCGCACTGGCAGCCTCCAGCAATTCGCACTAGCATTGTGGTAGCCTCTTGAAATTCATACTACCCTTCCCCGCAATTTGCACTACCACTAGCAAACTCGAACTGGCAAATTTATCCTCCTTTTGTAGAAATAATTCAAGCCTTTCTAGACCTCCCTCTAGAACTCAGAAGCTAGAAGTCTTTGTGAAGAATAAACTCTAGTAAACTTGTTTTCAATCACTATTGTTGAAACCTTCTTGATCTCTCTGAAAAATCACCCACTCGATGTGTTGCCAAAGCTACCCATCGATCTATCTTTATAATCTCTCATTCACAAATTAATGGCCACAATTAAAAAATTCACTTGATCCAATCGACAGCTACGATTATCTTAGAAGCTTAGAAGATTTCTACAAGCTTCTAGATGTAAATCGATCTTATCCCAGCTAATGTCAATTAATTATCCACTTTCTCTAAGTTTAGACTTTAGAAATATTTTAAAAGTCACTAATTGGCATAATTAAGATATTTTCCTAAGTCACCAAGATTCAGATATGGATCTAGAAAAGGATTCACTAGATTTTTGAAAATCTAGGATCCGGATATAACAAGGATACATCGAGTACAAAAAAAAAAAAAAAAATTTAAAAAAAAATTAAAAACAATGAGTTCAAAAATCAAATCCATTTATAAAACACAACGTTTAGAAATGAAACCTTTAGATATATTATAAATATGAAGACTGAAACACTAAAATGAAAATTTATCATAAATACACAAAAATAAAATACATAAAAATTAAAACTTAAAAAAATTACATGAGTGGGAGTACCTGTTGTTGATCACCAAGGGCTTATATAAAATTTATACGATTTTAAACATATGTTTAATTTCTAACTGTAACTAATATTTATGTTTAAAAACTTAGTTTATAGACTTTTATATTTAAAATCTTAGCTGACATGACTCATGGATAAAAGTGATGGATGATTTGTTCCCTATGTAGCCAAAGGTTGAAGATTCCTCAATATCGAAATCCATGACATCGAGAGGAGGAATTCTTCATGAGCAATTGGGTGTCTGACCATTGCTGGTGCAGGTCCCTGATTAAGAGGGAACTTAGTGATAAGTTTCTTAATTGGAAGAAACTAGGTAATTCCTAAGAATGAGCTTAGGTACATTTCTTATACAGGAATGAGTACATTCCCTTGTGGAATAGATCCTCCTTGGCTGAGAGGGAGAGATAGACACATCATTCTGGTCTTCACTTGAAAAGACAGAATGGAGGATTGGGTAATCATCTGGCATTCAATACTCTTTGAGAATCTGATAGGGCATTCAAGATAAGAGTTGTCGAGGACCGATATTCTTTGAGGGCTAGCTACCCAAGAGAAGAATAGTCCAAGAAGGTCATACTTTGGGAACACCTAGGTGGAGTATGTACCTTGGAGAGACAATGACTATGGTGTCTATAAGTCATGTGTCTGGCCAGAATTGTAGCCCATTGTCTCGTTGAGAGATGGGGTTGTTAGTCAAGGCCTTGCACTAGGACAATGTTGGTTGATATGATGCTATATAGATGCGAATACCAATCCGATTCTTCTTATGAGACTCTTCAATTTGAAAGTGACCATGTACCTCTATAAATACCTCCCTAGTTAAGAGGGAGTGTTAAAAAGTGTAACTAGGATCGATCTTCATATTGACTATGTAATTATGTATTTATGTAAAGAAGAAGACAAAGATAATAAAATATATTTTTGTTGTACTCGCTTCATGGGTTTCATGAACAAGATTTTTATTATAGGTCAATAAACTTTTTCTTGATGTCTATTAGGGTTGTCTTCTGGTTACAAGTATAATTAAGTGTCATGTATATGAAGGGTCTAGTCATCAATAAATGATCCAAGACCTTGTCATGAATACTTGAAGGAATGGCTAAAGACAGCCTTCATCCTCACCTCATTAACGCTGGAAATTATGCTCTCCAAGTCGTCCTTCAAACAGCAAGTAAGTTCAGCCTACAAACAGTGACATAGGTCGGCTTATTAACTGGCAGGAAGAACTATATATACCCCTACATATGCTGCGCAGAAGACACAGAAAATGTGGATTTCTCTGAAGTTTTACAGTGGTTAAAAGTCTGCGGATTCCTCTGAAATCCAAGTGCGGATCAGCTAGAAGAGCATACAGACAAGTCTGAGATGAACTCTATGAGATACACCTGCAATTAATGCGTATAAGGGACAGAGATATATCACCTGAAGATTGTGGACAAGTCTGAGATCAGATCAAAGAAATACACCTGCAATTAGTGCGAGATCAAGTATGTGCTGGATGCGTAGAAGGGACTGTGGTAAGTCCGAAGATAGTAACAGTATTTAGTGCGATTTCTGGTCTGTGGTTAATGCGAACTTCAGGACTGAAGAGCGTAGCAAGAAAAGAAGGATACATCTGCGGATTGAAGACAGATCAACAGATTCAGATCGAGGACTATTATCTAAGGTATGAAAAAAATGTAAAGATCAGGGCTACTAGTAAGTCAAAGGAAGGAAATAAGGTGCAGAATCTCGAAGCTCTGTTTTGGTCATAAAGACAGACAAGAAGAAGTCTAGAAGGATTCAACATAAAGGAGAAATCAGGGGTTAGAGACCAAGCTCTTAGGCTGGTGCTGAATGGTGCAGAAAGGTGCAAGAAAGAAGGACAAGCTCAAGGAGTCATTGGAGAAGTAGTGACAAGGTCTTGGAAACATTCCTAGGTCAAGGGTCTGAGTCTTGGTCATGGTACTTGTCATTTGAAGATCTATAAGAAGAATTCCTTACGGGTTTTCCTCTCCAAGAGGGAGAGGTTTTGCCCTGGCTCTAGGAGCCTAATTTTTGTGTCTCGTGTATTTTGGTAATTGACTTGATGAAAGACTAAATAAGCTAAAAAAGAGAAGACATAAGTAACTCAAGTAAGCTCACAAGTAATTATCAAGAAGAGAATTTGAATTAATCACCAACCCTCTAAATTCTCAACACTCGAGACTAGAACACATGTCCGAGCTACAATTTTTAACAATTGCTCCAATAAAAAGGCTATTAATCAAAACAAAAACTAGATTTGCTATACTCTTTTACTTTCATCATCTTAACACAAGCCTCACTCGTATACAACTAATGTGCATTTCTTTATGTGAGCAAGTGTGCTGACCATACAAAACAGACTTGAGGATGATCTTCTGGTCTGGTCTCTTTGTATTTCCTAAAAAAGTACAACTTTTCAATGCAATCCACGAAAGTACTATATATTCTAATCATGCCACATAGCAGTTACAAATCTTTAGATAAACTAAGAAGGGAATTGCAGCAAGGGCACTCTCAACAACTTTTCACACACTAGTCAGGAGAATTTTTCAATATACTTCACAGTAAATAAGTCTGATTTTCAGTGAAGAAATTTCAAGTTATTGCTGCCTGGAACAGAACAAAGGGATCTCATGTGCATAACTGACAACGACAATTGTAGGTGTAATAAGGAATTAAACACCCTATTACTAAAGACACTTAAAGGTGCAGTACGATTAGAGCAAAAACTGAAAGCATATAAATATAGACTTAAGTGATTAAACAGTATAGCTGCAGACAGAAACCATATGCTCATTCTTTCTAAACAAATGTGTGGAGGCCTAAGTAGAAAAAGTTAGTTACATCATCTAGAGCCTGAGATTTCCTTTCACGGTCTTCTGTCAACTCTTCCAAAAGATTCTCAGTAGCAGGAATCAAATCTTTTCCCAGCTTAACATATTCATCATAAACTGCCCGCAACTTGTCTAGCTGCTGGAAGCTCGCATCAGCTCCAGAAGAATGCATAGCTAACTCCCTAACACGTTCTGCTGAATTTGCACTCTTTGTCCTTTGCTGAACCACAGGACAGATATGTCAATACTTACATCCCATTGTAAATATTTTGTCCATCTCTAAAACTCTACCACCTCAATAGAGATAGGAATCAAAATGTACAAATGAAAACTCGTCTGCTAAAGAAAACAGTAAACCTTTCGGACAAAATCATCCTCTTCCTCAGGTGTAAAAGGGCGTTCACAACATGGGCAAACATGGTTTGCACGAGCAACTCTTTCAAAAGGTTCAAACATCCTCCGCATGCCATCTGCAATATCATGTTGGCTTCAACAATCACAAAGAAAATACTGGTAAGTCATGAATTAATTGTACTTCCGATAAGAAGATTGAGTACAAACATATAAACATTAATTGTACTTCCGATAAGAAGATTGAGTACAAACATATAAACATTAATACAGTCTGAGGGAAGCAAGCAACCTTTTACGAACATCTCGTTGCTGTATTGCATCTTGCAGAACTGCAGGGTATCCATCAATATCTACCTGTAATTGAACCAAGGATTGAATCCTTGTTTCCAAGAATCTTCTCTTTGCTGCAACACAAGAAGTATATTCATTGACTCATTAGTCTTTAGAAAGGAAAGAAAATCTTAGATACCATACTGTAACGCCCTCAATGAAGAAGATGAAGTATCCAGTCCATATTAGAACCACAAAACACCATCATAAATAGATCTTAGATGAAAACATCTTCTCAAGTAAATATGTTGGAATAAAAAGCTTCTCAGCATAACCCTTTGCAAGCAAATGCTGCATTCTCAAAAGGCTAATAAAATCAATTATTAATTTGATTCTTCTCTTGGGACAATTCGTCATTTAAGTTCCTTTACGTTAAGCTTAGGGTAGGATTTGTATTGCTGAAGCAGACAACCATATTAACCATATAAAATCCAGATCTTATAACAAAAAATATAGTATAAAAGAAGGAATGTTTCAGAAGGAAACAAATCAGATGATAAAATAATGATGGATGAAATAATGAGAGATGAGCCAGTGTACAATCCATGTGTTATTAATACAATTTATGTTGCACTACACAATTCGCCTGCATATGGGCTGATCATAAAATTATATTTAAGCATTAAGCTAGCGTCATATGTAATGCAGTTATGTTCATTACATGTCCAACACCTTCAAAGTTCTTTGTCATCAAAGCATTCATAAGGAAAGTTGTTGCCGTAGAAAGCCTTTATTCTCCAAGGGGAATTCTTCATTCTGTAAAATCTCCCATTTGATGAGGTATTCATTCACTGTTCTGGATCACAGGGGTCTGATTCAAATGGCTAGTACACCTGGTTCTAAAATAATTTTTATGTCATTAATTGCACATACGACAGCTCTTATAAATGTCTTGTAAGGATGTGATTTAGTGTATACCGTTGCTATTTAATATATGGTACAACATATAATGAGTTGAAGTAAGGCTTTCATTAATGAACAATTTGGCTACCATATAATGCACAAAAAAATTTGTTAATGTTAGGGTTTTGTGGAACCACATAAGTTAGCTTTTCCTAATTTTAAGAATTGTTATTACAGTTTACAAAAAAGACATTTTTATAAGATCCACATGAGTGACTAGATCATTCAGCGTTTCCTATCAGGAAATGGATCTGGGCTGAATACAAAATACAGAAACATTGACCCTAGAATCAAGGTACCTGCTCTGGTAACACAGGTCTCAGTCTTACAAAGTGACTATTACTTTTATTAACGCTATATTTCCACCTAAATAGGTTGAGCATTAAGTACGGAGAGCAAACTCATAATTGTTTTCAAGACCTGCATAATTTCTACAAACTCATGTAACTAGTCAGGTGCTCAAATTTGTTGAACAACTATCGTTTCTAAGAGAAAAAAGATAAAAGAATGCATCAAATTTTAAAGCGTGAAACCTTCTCTATCTCGTTGATACTTTGAAAAGTTGTTGTTCATCTCTTGCATCTTCATGTCCACCAAACCCAGCTCCTTTTCAGCTTCTACAGACTTTGCATTCAAATCATCGCGGTCTTTCTTAAGGGAACTGCATAAAATAGCGCTTATGATGAGTAACATTATGTTGTTGTTTGGAACTGTAAAGCTACAGAAGAGGTGCTACAAAATATTATGGTTTAACTCTTTGAAAACCAATTATAATTTATAACATCATAACCTCAACATTATAATACAAGTCAATCTTCTCACGTTTGATGAGGAGTTAGCATTAAGAGCATGATTTGGGAAGCAAAGAAGAAAGTGGTTACGAAAAGAAGTAAAATACTCAAAAAAAGAGAACGAATGCTAAGTTCTCTTAATACAATCCTAATGATATGTCACAATAGCCGTCATCTTGTTGCAAGCTCACAACTAGCCCAACATATCATCACGAAGTTAATGCATACTGAACTCACCAATTATTAATTCAAACATAAGGTAAAAACATAATGAATAGATGAAGCCATCCGCGAAAGATAAAAGTTAGTTTGGCATAGTACGCATGTCAGTAGAGTCTTTAATCAGGCAACCACAGCTTGCTTCTTCATCACTGTCAATTTTTAAATTATAGTACAGATCTGCACTTGAATTACATGTCCTTAAACTGCAATCTACATTTGCACCTATTAAAACATCGGAAGCACATATAATTGAGCTCAGTAATAAAACATGCAGGAGTGCAAACACTGTATTCTACAAAGTAATTCAACCTCCAGATAATTAGCAAGTAAGCAACTGAGCTTCGTACATCTGTAAACTCAAAATCGTGGACAGCAAGCAAGTTCCCAACAAAACATGACATCATTAGTGAAGGAAATGGCAGCCAACTGTCATAACTCTACAGGCCATCTGTCACAACTCTACAGGCCACTATTGACTTCAAAGAATTTTTTTTATTTTTGGTACAAAACTACAACATACCTATCGCTCTATATGATACTGTTTTTCTATGAGGGAGTTAGAATTAGGGTTGTACCTAAGCAAACCCCACTGGATATTTATTCAAAAGTTTTCATTCTAGACTTGTTCTAAGAATAAATGAACAGGTATACCTTAAATTACACAATAACTCATTTAATACCTAAGTCACCTGACACAGGGACATGAGACACGATGGACACACGGATTCGGGCACAGTGACCCCCCGGAACAGGACATGTCCGAACACATTATATTTTATTTTATTAATATATATATATATATATATATATATATATATATATATATATATATATTAAAAATTAGATATTTCTTACATAAATTCATACAAATTCATTGATTCAAACATAGATCTTCATCTAGATGTAAGTTTTACAAAGATACATGATACATTTATACATTGATACATCATACAATCATACATATTACAAAGTAATAGACATATTCATCAATGATCCAATAGGAGAAAGACGGGGGTAAACAACGAATCCAGTTTCAGAGGTAAGCACCCATTTGTTGGGATGTCTCGACGCCAGGCCAAGTCAAGTGAGATTTTCATATATATGAGATGCACACTATTGCATATATCCTAAGGGTATAGTGCATCCCATCTGGTTTGATTCCTACCTAGTCCAAGTCACTTTATTCAGTTACCAAAATCCCTAGTCTTGAAAAAAAATTATTAATTGTTTCCCAACAACTATAATGATATTCCAATCGGTTCATTTATTCTAATATTTCTCAACAAATTATAATGATATTACAAACAGTTCGTTTATTTTTGCTTAGCACATTAACCATCTAAAGCAAAAAACTGAGTTCTTTGGGACGGTTTCAATTATATTTGAACGTTTTGATCAAATTTATTTGCATCCTTATAAAGCCATTTAATGGTACGTTATAAAAAAATGGCATTTTATTTGTGAAGGATCCTATAATGAAAACATTCCATAAACAACATTGCTCTCTTGTCTCAAAAGGTTCCTTCACAAAATTATTATATTAAGCTTTTATATTCAGTTGGTCAAGTTGTCCTCGAACATGAATCCATGCTCACGAGGCACACACAATTTTGATCATATGATATCCTTACAAGATCATACACTTATCTATTGGCTTGCAAAAAATTGTTGGGTTCACCAGTAGCAACTTGAGACACTAACGCAAACAAACTAACTACTCACAAACATCTTCTTCCTAGAGTATGTACTATTGAACTACACATGTGAGGGAGAAATTCGTGATTTTATAGGCTCGCGGATGCTTTTTCACGCAGGTCAAATCCAACGAAAAGGGATTTGATCGTGCTCATACATGACGCGATCGAGACTCGTCATATCCTGTACGGACACGATCGAATCCGGGCAGTTGGACACGAATCCCCACAGATCGCGTCTGATTCGCCCGATTCGAGACACGACGAGGGTAAACAACGAATCCAGTTTCAGAGTTTAATACTCATGCTTACATGTATAGATATACCTAAGGGTACCTTTAATGTTAAAACTTACTATTCCTTTTAGCCATGCTTATGGAACGGTATTCAAGCGTAGTCCCCTTCAAAGGGTTTGTTTTATTCTTAATTGAATTATTTTTTTATATGCGGGCATGATGCATATTCACTATTCCAAATGTGCCTATAGTTCTGGTAGTCACCTATTGCATGTGTGAAATTTCTGAATCTAACAAACAGAAATCCTACTGCAATTAATTGGTTTGCATTTCCTACTTGTGTTCTTTAATTAACAAGTTTATTTACAGAATTATTCAGTAAATATTAATGCAAATACACTGCAGTCTACACAAATATACAGATCAAGTACTGAAAAATAAGATGAGATAATCACACAAAGGACACACTTATTTTTGGACTAACGCCCCCGAAAAAACCCAATGCGGGAAAACTGGTGTAGCAGATCTGAGGGCTTTTATTTTTTAGCAGAAGTTTTTTGAGTACAACCCTTGGATGCCTTGTTGGCTATCCAGTACAGAGAATCCACAGCAAACAAATAAAATAGTGAGTTTTACCTCACACTGCAAGTCCCGACTGATCTGGATCTGAACTAGTGAAACCCCAGTTCCCTCTGCGCTACCTCTGCGCAGCAGATGCGTAGGCCTACGTGGGGATGGCTGAGGACTGCGTCACCTCTTCTATGAATCGATCTGTCTCTCAGAAAATTGAGTTTCAGCCCTCCCGACTCAGAAACCCCGATCTCTGGCAAAACTCGGGCTCTCCTTTAGAAACATTGCGCAATCCCTACGTGAGCCTATGGGTGGGCCTGCGTCACCCCTTCTGGGCACTGCGTCACCTCTCTTGGTGTATGTGTTGCTTTCTCTCTTTTCTCTGTTGTGTACTCTTGGTCCTCCGACCAATAACTGCTTTTGGCCCTCACTGTTGCTGAATCACTTAGATCTTATCTTCATCCGAGCACTGCTCCGTCAGAAGAATTCGATCTCCAGATTCACTCACTATGTGTTCTCCAACTGACCCTCAAGCCTTCCCTTATACTTTCCCTGTTGAGAAATCAACGGTCGTGATCTAATCTTTAATCAACGGCTAAGATTAAAATAGACTTGATCCTCGTCACTTAGAAGCTTCTCACCCACATTTATATTAATTCACTTTAATTATTTAAATTCCCTGAGTTTTAACTTAGGCTTCATTAAAAATAATTAATTATTTGAATAACATTCATTCTGGGCGGAATTTCTCCAAACGATTTCTTGCTCTTCGAGATCTCATGTGTTTTAGCCCCTCCACAAAATTTCAGAGCTAGAGTACATCCGATGCTACCCACACTCCCTCTTAGCGAGGAATGTGCTCTAGCAATACTTCTCACTAAGAAGCATCACCCTGATCCACGGCATCGATCCTCTGCGCTGCTGATGCTCGACCTACTACCCTTCATCCACTGCGTTGTTGCAATCTGTATTGTTGCCCATGACTCTTCCACTGTCACTGTTACATCTGTACAACAACTCCCTCTCAAAATGTTGCATCACACTGCCCATAGCACTACCACTACTAGCTGTTGCACTGCAACCCAGTTGGTGAGAGTTAAGCAACCCAATTGCCGAGAGTAAAGCAACTGAAAGACATCCCAAATACTGACATACTAGTCAGTCTGGATACACCTCGATGTTGAAGTTTCCTCTGCTGCTAATCTGCGTTGACCCTTTGATTCTACTGTGTTGTCGCTGCTCTGCATTGCATAAGCACCGCTCTACACCACTGTGCATTGTGTTGTTGTTGCTGCCTCTACTTTGCGTTGCTTCAGACTTTGGCACTCTAGCTCTGCCAATGTCGCTCCATTAGCCCTCGCAACAACTGACACTCGTCATTCTGCTACTGTCATTAAGGGCTCCCGTAGTCGTATGTGATCCAAGAGTTTGGGCACCTCAAGGATCCTACCATTTCACTATAGCTCCAATCTACAACTCCATATCGCCCCACTTATTAGGTGCATGAGCACTCATGGCACATCCATCGTTATCCTCCTCATCAGCCTGAGCAGGAGCAGCCTTCGAGTCAGACTTCTCTTCTTTGCCCTTCTTCTTCAGAGGGCATTGTGTAGCGAAATGTCCCATTTCTTCAAAACTAAAGTATTTGACTTTCGAGAGGTCCTTTTTCTTCTGTCTCTGTTGCCCTTATCTCATTAGATGAGAGAGTCGCATCTTCCTCTTCCTCCTTCCTGACTTTGATCCCTTTACCGCTGCTTCCCGCCTTGGTCCACCCCCTAATCTTTTCTTGTCGAAGAGCTGCCCACATCTCCCCCCAGCTAAGAAGAGTAGCCATGCCCAAAATGCTTTGGACGAAAGTTTCCCAATCTTCAATGACTGCATTTAGGGCAATCCTGACCATAAATCCAACATCTGATGTAGCCCCTACAGAAGCTAGCTGATCTCGGATCCCTTGCAATCTGATAAAGAAGGGATCGATGTATTCTCCCTTTTGCATCTGAAACAATATCAGCTGGTTCTCAAGAAACATCTTTCGCTGGACAGAAGATCCCTCGTATAAAGTGGTCAAGGCCACCCACATTTCCCTTGTTGTGTTCTTCTTAGCAATGTGTGGGATCACATGATCCTTGACTCCGTCCATGATCATGCGCTCCGCTTTCGATTGAGCCTCCTCATACTTCTTGAGAGTATCAGCATCTACCGGAACAACAATCATGTTCAAGGCATGATCCTTGATGCAATGTTCATCCAAAACTGCCAAGATCCTGGCCTTCCAGATAACAAAGTTATATGCTCCATCCAACCTGTCTTGATCCCTCAGTCCACTTGCAGCCATCTCTGCTCAACTAAATGTCGAACAAGCTCCTTTCTCCCTCTTTCGCAGCTGCCCCAGCAAAAACTCGAATCTGGATTTCTTTGGCGTTAGAAATCCTTTAAGGAACAAGCTCCCTCTGAATCTCAATTTCCTTCACGGAAATCCTTCTGCCAACAAGTGTCGAACCACTCATCTCTGATCTTTCTTTTTTGCTGCTCAGCCATGGATCTAGACTTCTCAGCAAGAAATCTTCTGAGGAATTGATTCCTTATACTTTGCTTCAACCCCACTAGACATTGTTTTGCACCAACAAAATCGGCATCCCACCACCAACTTCAGATAAAAATCAGCATTGCACCTCCAGCCACGAAAACTGGAAAAATGAGACTCAATAGCCTATGCGCTAGCCCAACAACCACCGCGCTACCTTCTGCAGCTACAGCGTCAGCTTAGCAAGCTCTGCCTGAGCCTTCCCTGGTGACTGTGTCACCCTTCCTCTGCTTCTCTAGTTCAAAACTGCACTGTCTCTCGGGACAGTTGCTTCCCTGCAACAGATTTCCTTCTGTTCTTTTGTTGATGGCTTTAGTCCTCCTTGATCTACAATTGCTTTGATACCATGTGAAAAATTTTGAATCTAACAAACAGAAATCCTGCTACATTTAATTGATTTGCATTTCCTACTTGTGTCCTTCAATGAACAAGTTTATTTACAGAATTATTCAGTAAATATTAATGCAAATACACTACAGCCTAAACAAATATATAGATCAAGTACTAAAAAATAAGATGAGACAATCGCACAAAGGACACTTATTTTAGGACCAACGTCCCTGAAAAAAACCCAATGTGGGAAAATCGGTGCAGCAGATCTGAGGGTATTTATTATTAAGCAACAGTTTTTTAAGTACAATCTTTGGATGCCTTGTTGGCTATCCAGTACCTAGAATTCACGACAGACAGATAAAATAGTAAGTTTTACCACACACTACAAAACCCAGCTGATCCATCCGAACTGGCGAAGCCCCAGCTCCCTCTGCGCTACCTCTGCGCAGTAGATGCATAGGCCTGCATGGGGATGGCTGAGGACTGCATCACCTTTTCTTTGAATCGATCTTCCAATCGGAAAATTGTGTTTCAGCCCTCCCAGCTCAGAAACCTCAATCTCTAACAAAACTCGAACTGCCCCTTGGAAACACTGCACAGTCTCTGTGTGAGCCCTGCGTGGGCTTGTGTCACCCCTTCTGGGGACTGCGTCACCTCTCCTGGTGGTTGTCCTGCTCACTCTGTTGTCTCTGTTGCCTCTCTGATGTGTACTCTTGGTCCTCCGACCAATAACTGCTTCTACCCCTCACTGTTGTTGAATCACTTAGATCTTATCTTTGTCCGAGCATTGCTCCATTAGAAGAATTCGATCTCCAGATCCACTAACTGTGTCTTCTCCAACTGACCCTCAAGCCTACCTTTATACTTTTCCTGTTGAGAAAATAACGGTCGTGATCTAATCTTTAATCAACGGCCTTGATCTAATCTTTAATCAACATCTAAGGTTAAAATAGACTTGATCCTCGTCACTTAGAAGCTTCTCACCCACATTTATATTAATTCACTTTATTTATTTTAATTCCCTAAGTTTTAACTTTGGCTTCATTAAAAATAATTAATTATTTGAATAACATTCATTTTGGGCAGAATTTCTCCAAACAATCTATGGGTCTTCGAGATTTCATGTGTTCTAGCCCCTCCACAAAATTTCGAAGCTAAAGCATATCCGATGCTACCCAAAAATCAATAGCACGAACCCCATCATTTTGTATGGCATCTGACTGTCTCTGCATTGAAACTCCACCGGGAAATATTTTCTTGCCACATCTTCTTACTTCACATCGGCGCCTATGGTCCGAACTCCTAATGCATGAACGGCCAGGATAAGGAAAAGGAAATCGAGGGTTAGGGTTCACTATCCAAACCCTAATCTTGCCAACACTTCGTCTATTGGTGAGTATACTCTAATTCATTGCCGCTCTCTGCATTCGATGGCATGGCATCATTTCTCCATAGCCTCCCTTGCCACATTGCCTCTCGTTGGCGTTCAGAAGTCATCGCGACAGAGCAGCTTTGCTCTCCATACCATTTGTCCCTTCCACAGCCTCACAGGTAACAATTATATGATATTGTTTTTCTTTTCTTGATTTTTTTTTTTTTGTTGAATGGTTAATTTCGACCCATGTTCTACCTCTACTTGAGCAATTCGCCTTACTTCTTACTTGTTTCCAGTTCCTTTACTTCAATAATTGCCTTTGTTACTTCACTTCCAGATTCATCGGATGCAATGAAGCCTCTTCCTTTCAACTCCGTAACTCAAACGGCTTTAGGCTTGTTTGGTATTATACCTTGTCGAGTTTCACTTTGGTATTAATTTTGTTGAGATTTTGGGGTAGCATCACATGTGCTCTAGCTCCAAAGTTTTGTGCAAGAACTGGAATACATCAGATCTCCAAGACCCATAAAGCGTTTGGAGAAATTCCATCCAGTTTAAGTGATAATCAAATAATTAATCTTTTTAATTAAGGACCTGTTGTAGCCGCTACAACACCACCCAAATTTTGGGTATATTCAAAATTTCGGGTCCCCCTCTGCTCGCTTAGCCGTTAAGGTCTTTCACCCGACCTCTAGTCAGTGACATCCCAGTGACCTATCCCCAACCCCTCATGAACTTTCTCACCATCGTGATCAGATGTTGTTGCTGCAATCACACCATGTGTGGGAGGGATCACCCAGCACACGCTCGAATAGGAACTTTTCTATGCATTGGGGATGTACATTACCAGCTCTCTCGCCATGGGTCATTAAGCATGTTGTTTGAGTACTTCTCTTAAGCTCGTTGGTCTCATATGATTTATCTAGGGGCACCATTCTCAAAGAGTAATTGTGATGTTATAATGTTCCACACAGGTCAACCCCACGGGTGACAAACTCCTCAATTATGTCACGACATCGAGGGAAATAAAATTAAGTTCAACAACAAGGCCAAAGTTGCGAAATAGGGGAGGAGGAGGAGCAAGTGACCAGTACTGTTAAAAGAAGGATGGTGTGATACATGTTTATCAGAGAAAGAACCTTTTATGTCACTGATGCAAAAAAGCATTCTTCACTAGTGTACACCGATACTTAGAATCACTCCATTTGGAAATCTCTGTACCGGATGCCATCTCGCATAAACCAGAAGCATTTGCTATGATTTATCAAATCTAATCTTACGTAGGGATCGGACGAAGTATTTATATTCCGAGATGGCAGATATCTCACCTTAAAGGAAGTTTTGAAGATCCTACACAATGCCAGCTCAATGTCGATGTATACACAGAAAGGAACACATTTCACCAATTCGACAACTCTAAGCTAAAGTATAGCCTGGGTGAACAAAGTGGACTCAGAAAATTTCCCTAGAGAAAGACATTCTCATTCAAGGGCATTTTCATGCTGAGCCGCAGTGCGAAAGCACATGTTGGTATTGTCAAGACAATGGCACAATTTCAAATATCAAAACACACCTTTGGGAAACAATATTTATTAAACCTAAGCTACATGGTGGGTGCAAATCTATGGACCAAGGCTATGGTTTTAAACATTATATAATTAAACCAGGGTGCAAAAACAATATGGTTTCCAAACCATATAAGATTGGAGGAGCAGAACCATATGAAAAACATTACAAAGGGGCTCAAATATTTCTATGACGGAATTTTAACCCATGGTAAAACGTTTGGAGCGGATATATATAGTGGTCAAAATTCATCTCTAAACATGGAGCGGAACATTATAACAAACCTATGGTGGCAATGTTATAATAACTATCATGCAATTACAGTCAAAAGAAAAGCAGAGTTGTAAAAATATGACAATTTATAACCTACGTTTTAAACGGTGCAGAGTTATGGTTTCAAACCATATCGGATGAAGATCGATAACACAGGTTAACAAAAGGACATATCAGCACCGGAGACTCTTCTCACATGCCACAGGTTTGTTAATCGCCAGATGGTGGTTATGAGTAGACTGTTAAACACGCCATGGGTGATATCACAGGTCCAACTCATCGTTGATGCCAAGCCAAGTGCCACGACCGCCGGAGGAGGTGAGTCAGCATGCCAAAAGGGCGTCAAAGATATGGTGATATGATACACCGATTTGGTAATGGGTTTGAAAGTATATTATGACGTGGGTATTAATGTACCAAGCTCGGGAAATTTTAGCACGCGACACAGCGTCTCAGCATGTTGCAACTTCAGGCCATGTAAAACAAAAACGAAAACGATGGGGGAGGCTCGTTTGCACAGCACGGCGTGTTCATCTCAGCGCCGATGGTAAAAAGATGCGTGGACATGATGTATGTGTGCGTTATCAGAGATGCACTCCCCATCACAACGAAAAAAACATAAATGCCGCAACACACGATGTAGACACAGCATCGGGGTCGGAGGGCGAGTACACGATGAAGATGGTCAAGTCTTTGAGGGTTGCTGGTCATCAGATCGCAGATCAACCTCCCATGCGTCCATTGTGACTCGGACAAAATTGCGTCTATGCGACCATTGGGAGGTCGCATTTCTGCCTAGGTCGCTGAGTCGTAGATCTATGAGGCAAATAAAAAGTGCGACTTGGTGGTAGTGGCGACCCTGCGACCCTTTTGAGGTCGCAACCCACGTGAAGATAAAGTCGCGCGACCCCTCCAGGTCGATGAGTCGCTGATCTATGAGGCAAATAAAAAGAGCGACTTGGTGGTAGTAGCGACCATGCGACCTATGAATCTCATGCTTTGCGTGTACACGTTGAGAGAGCCCTCCAATGATGTTTTGGAGGAGGAGCATGGTGATCGGCATCTTTTAGTTCCCAGGCATAAAACACAAATAGCTGGGAAGCTCTTTGGCACGTCGATGGTTGTCTTGTTCATAAAAGGAGCTATCAAAGGTTTGGTAGATGAATTTTCTACGCCCGAGAATGAGAATCCCAATGCTGATCGGTTCAACTTTCCATGACGTTTTGCAAATATACTATTTGGGATGGTTTGTAGATAGTACAAAAATTGGTAAAGAATGCCAATAAATGCATGTAGAAACGGGCTAGCATGTCGGAGTTAAGACAATATACAGCAAGGGTTTACACAAATGGAGATGAATGGTATCCATCATCCTTAAAAAACCAGGCATTGAAGGAACTAAATGAGTTGGAACGATTTAAGTTTTCAGACTTGAGGGGCCCAGCCACCAATATGAATGGAAATGCTTTCGACCCTGAAAACACATTGATCCTTGCTTGTTGGCATCTGTGTAGCTGTGATGCCTCTTATTAAAAGGGTCCCTACATCTATATCATGGAGCTACATTGCCTACACGGAAATAGAGAGATCACCAGGGAATCGATTTTGGAGAAGGCATCATTTGTGCATGTCGTACATTCCATTGTGGAGAACACGAGGAGGGTGTCGCCCAAGTCAACACTTCCCCTCAATTGGGTCAGCATTCCGCACTCGGTGGAAGCTGTTGGTCTGCACGATTAGCTAGAGTTTTTCCCAGCAAGCAAGAGGGCCCCTTTTCAAAGCAAAGGATGCAGGATAAGGAATATTGCCATGAAATCCAAAGATCACCAAAGGGAAGGCCGCAAGTCGCAGATCTGCTTGAGGTCACAAGTCACAGATTTGCTTAAGGTCGCAGGTCGCAAGTCGCGAATTGCTTGAGGTCGCAGATTTCCTTAAGTCGCCAGGTCGCATAGTTGCACTCCCTGTTAAGAGCTCGACGACGCAACCTAGCAACCCTGCGACTAGGTCGCAAGTCGCAAAATCTAGTCAGGTCGCAGGTCGCAACAGTGGCTCGGGTCGCAAGTCACAGAACAGACTGGGTCGCGAGGCAACCCAACAGTCGGGAAAGTGAAAAGTCAAGGAGCCCAAAGGGCAAGCTTTGCTCTATAAATACTTCCTTCGGAAACTTGTAAAGGATCTTTGTTTTGGGACTCAAAGAGTTAGAGAGCTTTGTATAGAAGGACGACACTCTTTTGAATATGAATACAGATACCTGTTAAACTCCTTTTGGATCTGATGTGTTTTGCTGTGCGAACACTATGAGTATTTCTTTTTTAGTTTCCAACATCTTTTGATTAATGAAACTGTGTTCCTGATGGCATCATTTATACATTATAGTTATCTATACTTGTGTTAATGATGTTAAGTTTATTTACGCTTCATCAATGAATGTTAATAACTTTGTTTACTGACATTTATATTTTCATCATAAATATTTAAGGAAGTGAGGGGTGTTCTGCCATAAAGAATTGTTTCTTCTGTGGTTAGAACAGCGTGCAAGCATGACCTTAATGATATGTTGTTGACAGTATTTCTTTTGGCTTCATGTTTTATTCATCTTGCTATGCATAGTGTTATATACTCGTTTAACTCATCAATCATGTATCTTGTATCGTCCGAATAAGCGTGTGTCTGCAACTTCATTGAGTTCTATTGAGACCCAAAGAAAGGAGACTTAAGCCGTAGCTGGACCCACACCGCGGATGGGATCCCTACTCCAAACGGTTTAGAGTCTAGTTGGGACTTTTTACTGGGGAGATCCCTTGCTGTTGGCCGGATAGATTTTCTAGTCAACAGAATTGGCGCTAGAAGGAGGGCCAGATGACAAGCTAAGCCCTTAGAGCCTGCAGTTAATCTCATATCTGTAATGGCTCGTCCCCAAATCATTCTCCCGAGTTGTTTGTCGGAGTTTTATGAGCCTCGATGCTTCATCCCTGATGAACTTATGTATCACTTGTCCCAACTAAAATTCGATGGTGAAAACGAAGTGTCCGTAACCAAACACCTTTTAGATTTCTGTGACTTTGGTGAGTGCTACAAAATTGACAATGAAGGTTTAATTTGTTTGCTTTTCTCCCTCACTCTCGAAGGTCGCGCTAAGCAATGGTGTCACACATTGCCGGAAGCTTCCATCCATTCGTTTGAACAACTCGCTAGTGAATTACAACAAGCTTTTCACAGGTACGATTTTCACAATGTATTAATAAAGTTAAATGACATCATAATGGAACCTCGGGAACCTCTAGATGAATTCTCTATCAGATTTGTTCATTATTGTTTTGAGTTCCCTGAAAGGGATGTTGATTGGAAATTTTTAAGTGAACAGTTCAGGTATGTGATTCTCGTTTCCCTTGAACAATTTCAGTTAGCAACCCAGCTTGATCCTAGTGTTCCCTATGACGACCAGCAAGTTTCCAGTTGTTCAAACTTTGTCCCTAATGTTTCCTTGTCCATCTCCCCGAGTCTAGACCACATTCAGGCCTCCATGGAGAGTATTACTATTTGTGATATCCCTGCTCTTCCTCCTGAATTGCCGCGTAGTGGAGTTGTGACCTCGAAAGTTCTGAGCAATGATAGACACGTGCAAGAAGATAAAGCCTATTGTACTACCTTTGAATCTTTCACACACCCTGTCGAATCAAAGCTTGAAAACCAGATGGGCCCAACATCCCTCCAAGTTCATGAAACCTGCTTCGAACCCACTCATGTTTCCCTGGGCACAGTCCTAAATCTGATTCGCACGCTAATAACAAATTGACTCCTGTCCCGGATAAAGTTGACCTTACAAAATCATTGGACCATCCTAGGCATGCAAGACCATTGCCCACTCCGGATAACATCGATATGCGAGATGAAAAACCTTGTACGGTTAACACCCCTGCGGCTCAATCTTTTCATTCATTATTCCCCGATTTATTTCATGAGTCTGCCACACCAGTAATTTCTTCGAGACATTCAAAATTTTCTTCTACTGGTATTGGCGACAATCAAAAGCACGCAGGTGGTGTTTCACAGTCACGTTACAAAGTGGATGAATCTCTTAGATCTGATCTTTTTCATCTGAAATCTTTAAACAACCAAAGCGGTGATATCCTGTTTTGGCAACCTCAAGATGTCCCCTTTATTGATCCATCCCAATTGGTAACTCCCGAGGAGCCTAACATGCCAGGTACCCAACTTGATCAAATCGATGGTTCCAGCAATCACTGCTTATCTGAAAACATATTCACTCATACCACTGAGGACTGTCACTCGTATCTCTTTGTCGACCATATGGAGACACCAAAATTCGATAATCAACTTTATAAAGATTCGAGTACCCATCAAGGAATCGAAGCACTTCCGCTTCTGTCGGATGCTACCCCTCGTTCTTCTGATCCTGACGAGACTTCTCAAACAACTCCAACTAGGGTTTCTTGGATTAGGGTTTCTGAAATGACGGTTCCCAAGTAGCATGCTCCTCCCAGCATAACCATGTCGGATATCATTTCATCTGGGCGGATTTTTCATTCTAGTGAAGTTTCCCTGAGCACATATTCCTGTCCCCCAACAGCTAGTGTGCAACAACCGATGTACCCCAATTTATTCACTGGTAAGAAAACATCGGCCATTGTCTCTAATCTGTACTGTTGTTGCCAGCCAGTACCAGTTGCAATCAGGCACTAACATGTGATTTCTGGCAAATCCCCCAACTGCCCGAAAACCTTACGATAAATTCACCCCATCCTGGTAAAGCTAAAGAATCTGATACATTGGATTACCAATATGTCAATGCGCAAACTTTTGGCCAAATTGATACAAAGCCCACTGACATTGTCCAAATCACCACATTTCATGATCACAACAATTCTCCTGTTGATCTCGCCAAGCAATCAAAGTTGGGAAGCCCCCCGCTCGAAGGTCCGGAGTGTGTTCAAGACGGTGAGGAATGTCAGCCTCCGCTAAGCTTGGATTTGGATCCTCATATCCTTGACCAAACCCAGGAGCAACCCCGAACCAAGGTTTTCAAAACTAGGGTTTATGCACTTGGATGTGCGAGCATCTATAATTCGCCTGGCACATGCTTATTGTTTCCATTCCATAAAACTGATCATCCCCAATACCATGATGAGGTTTCAGTTTGGTTCGACGGATCTTATCCGATGAATATACTCACAAACAAGTAGTGGCTTACCTCCCTCCCGTCGAACCTAGGGTTGTGCATGAATTGGTTTGTGTCATTCATAAAAAATGTTGAGTTTCAAGAACATATTGCTGTATATCAGGATGAGAGTGGAATTCAGCTTGCACAATCTATTTTGGCATGTTCTCTGGTAAGTATCCATGATCTTCTTGCCGTTGCACATGCTCTTCAGGTAAGTTTTGTTGTTGATGCACTTTTTTGGATACTAGCTCTGATCCCGAGCATTGTTGTTGTTGCAGGATGGGAACTAATGCGGTGGCTGCATTGGAAAGTTGATTTCACATAACCCGACCGCATCATTGGTTAAACTAGGGTTTTAGGTGTAGGCTAGCTAAGACCTATTAATAAAAAAAAATTAGTTCAAAGTTTAATTAAGTTTACTTCGAAATTTTTTGTTTTATGATTTAAAAGTGTGTCTGCTATTTTGCTTACGATTAGTATCTTAGGCATCATCATGTTACAATTGTTTTGCACTCATTTCTTTTAGTTTGCTTGTTGCTGCATAAATAATCACTGATTGTATTATTAGCCTTTTCCACCTACAACTGGTTGATCATTCCCGCGCATGGCATTGCATTGCATCTTGAGCCTCATTTATTACATTGCGTCGTACACTTTATTCCTCACATGATTTTCGCAGGTTGTTGATATAGCTTTGAAAATTTTCGACATATCGCCTACCACTGCATGAGCCCTCATTGAAACCCTACCACCTTGCAGACTTGTTCTACCCCGACTGCTGAAACAGTAACCCCATTGTTTGCGTGAGGTTGCGGTGGCTATCTCAAAAGGCAGCTTTCTCTTAGGGCAAGTCATCGAAGTCGCATTCTCAACAAGATGCCTATGAGTCTAAACTTATTTAACCGGGGAGATACGAGCTGGTTGCTTGTGGGAGACCTAATGAGTTTGAATGGCCCATACCCGTAGCCTAAGCCTTGTGCCCAGCATAGTCTTGGACATCTTAATGATCTGTTTTGCACACTTCGCCTATTGTGGTGGATGGGATGTGAAGGTTTGGCACAAGGGCAAACCCAAATCAGGATATCTTTCAGTTTCTGTAAAACAAGGAACAACCTCTCTTGCTCGTAAAATAAGTCGAGATCCCTCATCCACCCATGAAAAATAAGTGCCATGAGCACATGAAAATAAGTGTTGCAAGCACATGAAACAAATAAGGGTAAAGGATCGGGAAAGGCTTCCTGCGCAGAGAGGTAATGCAACGACTCCGCCGAGGTACTGACTAGGCTTGCTGGCAGCGTGGCAACGCTTGTGATTTCTTGAAGTACCCCGCCGGAGTACTGTCCAGGCCTGTTGGCAGCGGAGCAACACCGGAAACTTACTTTAAAAATTTTGAGAATAATAAACCCGTTGCCTTGCTCTTCACATCATCAACAAGCTACTGGCCTCTGTGAGCTTCCGCTTTGATGTGTTCTAATTAGCGAGACCTACCTGAGGCACAAGGACTGGGCGTACCTATAAAGGCCAAAGTAATACAAAGGGTGCCCGCAGAACTTGTTCAATATTCCCTTGCATCACTATCTTGGCTCAGACTATTGTTGTGATATTGACAGAGGTGCTAGATTCTACCAATGGTTTGCCATTTGTTGTAGCCACTACAACACCACCCAAATTTTGGGTATATTCAAAATTTCGAGTCCCCCTCTGCTCGCTTAGCCATTAAGGTCTTTCACCCGACCTGTAGTCAGTAACATCCCAGTGACCTATCCCCAACCCCTCGTGAACTTTCTCACCATCGTGATTAGATGTTGTTGCGGCAATCACGCCATGTGTGGGAGGGATCACCCAACACACGCTCGAATAGGAACTTCTCTGTGCATTGAGGATGTACATTACCAGCCCTCTCGCCATGGGTCATTAAGCATGTTGTTTGAGTACTTCTCTTAAGCTCGTTGGTCTCATATGATTTATCTAAGGGCACCATTCTCCAAGAGTAACTGTGATGTTATAATGTTCCACACAGGTCAACCCCACGGGTGACAAACTCCTCAATTATGTCACGACATCGAGAGAAATAAAATTAAGCTCAACAACAAGGCCAAAGTTGCGAAAGAGGGGAGGAGGAGGAGCAAGTGACCAGTACTGTTAAAAGGAGGATGGTGTGATACATGTTTATCAGAGAAAGAACCTTTTATGTCACTGATGCAAAAAAGCATTCTTCACTAGTGTACACCGGATACTTAGAATCACTCCATTTGGAAATGTTTGTACCGGATGCCATCTCACATAAACCAGAAGCATTTGCTATGATTTATCAAATCTAAGCTTACGTAGGGATCGGACGAAGTATTTATATTCCGAGATGGCAGATATCTCACCTTAAAGGAAGTTTTGAAGATCCTACACAACGCCAGCTCAATGTCGATGTATACACAGAAAGGAACACATTTCACCAATTCGACAACTCTAACCTGAAGTATAGCCCGGGTGAACAAAGTGGCCTCAGAAGATTTCCCTAGGGAAAGACATTCTCATTCAAGGGCATTTTCATGCTGAGCCACAGTGCGAAAGCACATGTTGGTATTGTCAAGACAATGGCACAATTTCAAATATCAAAACACACCTTTGGGAAACAATATTTATTAAACCTAAGCTACATGGTGGGTGCAAATCTATGGACCAAGGTTATGGTTTTAAACATTATATAATTAAACCAGGGTGCAAAATCAATATGGTTTCCAAACCATATAAGATTGGAGGAGCAGAACCATATGAAAAACATTACAAAGGGGCTCAAATATTTCTATGACGGAATTTCAACCCATGGTAAAATGTTTGGAGCGGATATATATAGTGGTCAAAATTCATGTCTAAACATGGAGCAAAACATTATAACAGACTTATGGTGGCAATGTTATAATAACTATCGTGCAATTATAGTCAAAAGAAAAGCAGAGGTGTAAAAATATGACAATTTATAACCTATGTTTTAAATGGTGCAGAGTTATGGTTTCAAACCATATCGGATGAAGATCGATAATACAGGTTAACAAAAGGACATATCAGCACTGGAGACTCTTCTCACATGCCACGGGTTTGTTAATCGCCAGATGGTGGTTATGAGTAAACTGTTAAACATGCCATGGGTGATATCACAGGTCCAACTCATCGCCGATGCCAAGCCAAGTGCCACGACCGCCGGAGGAGGTGAGTCAGCTTGCCAAAAGGGCGTTGAAGATATGGTGATATGATCCACCGGTTTGGTAATGGGTTTGAAAGTATATTATGACGTGGGTATTAATGTACCAAGCCCGGGAAATTTTAGCGCGCGACACAGTCTCTCAGCATGCTGCGACTTCAGGCCATGTAAAACAGAAACAAAAATGATGGGGGAGCCTCATTTGCACAGCACGGCGTGTTCATCTCAGTGTTGATGGCAAAAAGATGCATGGACATGATGTATGTGTGCGTTATCAGACATGCACTCCCCATCACAACGAAAAAAACCTGAATGCCGCAACACACGATGTAGACACAGCACCGGGGTCAGAGCGAGTGCACGATGACGATGGTCAAGTCTTTGAGCATTGTTGATCATCAAATCGCAGATCAACCTCCCATGCGTCCGTTGCAACTCAGACAAAATTGCGACTATGCGACCATTGGGAGGTCGCATTTCTGCCCAGGTCGCTGAGTCGTAGATCTATGAGGCAAATAAAAAGTGCAACTTGGTGGTAGTGGCGACCCTGCGACCCTTTTGAGGTCGCAACCCACGTGAAGATAAAGTTGCGCGACCCCTCCAGATCGCTGAGTCGCTGATCTATGAGGCAAATAAAAAGTGCGACTTGGTGGTAGTAGCGACCATGCGACCTATAAATCTCATGCTTTGCGTGTACACGTTGAGAGAGCCCTCCAATGATGTTTTGGAGGAGGAGCATGGTGATTGGCATCTTTTTAGTTCCCAGGCATAAAACACAAATAGCTGGGAAGCTCTTTGGCACCTCGATGGCTGTCTTGTTCATAAAAGGAGCTATCAAAGGTTTAGTAGATTAATTTTCTACGCCCGAGAATGAGAATCCCAATGTTGATCGGTTCAACTTTCCATGGCGTTTTGCAAATATACTATTTGGGATGGTTTGCAGATAGTACAAAAAGTGGTAAAGAATGCCAATAAACGCATGTAGAAACGGGCTAGCATGTCGGAGTTACAACAATATACAGCAAGGGTTTACACAAATGAAGATGAATGGTATCCATCATCCTTAAAAAACCAGGCATTGAAGGAACTAAATGAGTTTGAACGATTTAAGTTTTCAGACTTGAGGGGCCCGACCACCAATATGAATGGAAATGCTTTCGACCCTGAAAACACATTGATCCTTGCTTATTGGTATCTGTGTAGCTGTGATGCCTCTTATTAAAAGGGTCCCTACATCTATATCATGGAGCTACATTGCCTACACGAAAATAGAGAGTCCACCAGGGAATCGATTTTGGAGAAGGCATCATTTGCGCATGCCGTACATTCCATTGTGGAGAACTCGAGGAGGGTGTCGCCCAAGTCAACACTTCCCCTCAATTGGGTCTGCATTTTTCACTTGGTGGAAGCTGTTGGTCTACACGATTAGCCGGAGTTTTTCCCAGCAAGCAAGAGGGCCCCTTTTCAAAGCAAAGGATGCGGGATAAGGAATATTGCCATGAAATCCGAAGATCACCAAAGGGAAGGCCGCAAGTCGCAGATCTGCTTGAGGTCGCAAGTCACAGATTTGCTTAAGGTCGCAGGTAGCAAATTTCCCCAGGTCGCAGGTCACGAATTGCTTGAGGTCGCAGATTTCCTCAAGTCGCCGAGTCGCATAGTCGCACTCCCTGTTAAGAGCTCGACAGCGCTACCCAGCGACCCAGCGACTAGGTCGCAAGTCGCAAAATCTAGTCAGGTCGCAAGACGCAACAGTGGCTCGAGTAGCAGGTTGCAGAACAGACTGGGTCGTGAGACAACCCAACAGTCGGGAAAGTTAAAAGTAAGGGAGCCCAAAGGGCAAGCTTTGCTCTATAAATACTTCCTTCGGGAACTTGTAAAGGATCTTTTTTTTGGGACTCAAAGAGTTAGAGAGCATTGTATAGAAGGACGACACTCTTTTGAATATGAATACAGATACTTGTTAAATTCCTTTTGGATCTGATGTGTTTTGCTATGCGAACACTATGGGTATTTCTTTTTCAGTTTCCAACATCTTTTGATTAATGAAACTGTGTTCATGATGGCATCATTTATGCATTATAGTTCTCTGTACTTGTGTTAATGATGTTAAGTTTATCTACGCTTCCTCAATGAATGTTAATAACTTTGTTTACTGACATTTATATTTTCATCATAAATATTTAAGGAAGTGAGGGGTGTTCTGCCATAAAGAATTGTTTCTTCTGTGGTTAGAACATCGTGCAAGCATGACCCTAATGATATGTTTTTGACAGTATTTCTTTTGGCTTCATGTTTTATTATTCATCTTGCTACGCATAGTGTCATATACTCGTTTAAGTCATCAATCATGTATCTTGTATCGTCCGAATACGCGTGTGTCCGGAGGTTCATTGACTTCTATTGAGACCCAAGGAAAGGAGACTTAAGTGGTAGTCGAACCCACACCCTGGACGGGATCCCTACTCCAAACGGTTTAGAGTCTAGTTGGGACTTTTTACCGAGGAGATCCCTTGTTGTTGGTCGGACATATTTTCCCGTCAACAGGACCCTAAGTCTAACTTAGAAAAATTAAAAGATTACAGTGAATTAAATTAAACATATGATGAGAATGTTCTAGCTTCTAAGTGACGTGGATCAAGAAACTTCTAATCTTAGTCGTCGATTAGAGATTAGATAATGGTCGTTGGTTCCCCAACGAGAAAAGTATAAGAGAAGGGCTTCAAGTCAGTTGGAGAATACACACATTGGTAGAGCACTCAAGCTAAGTTGAAATTCTAGAGCGTGGTTTGCTAAGAATTTCAGGAAGAGTTTGCAGTGCAATGAGGGGCAGTATTGGTTAGGGATGATCTTGTCCCAAGCCAAGAATAAACCAGCGACAGAGAGGCAGCATATCTAGTAGCCAGTGCTACGCAGTCTAGCCAGAGCCTAGTCAGGGGCAACGCAGAGGCAGCAGGAACCACGTAGGGCTTACGCAGGCCCAATCAGGGTAGCGTAGGGGCAGTGTAAGCCTAGAGAGGGTGATGCAGGTTCTTCCAGAGAAGCACAGAGGCTAACTCATGCCAGTAAACCTGACGCAGAGGGTTTAGTTGTAGCGTTAGGGTTTCCGGTGGACTAGAAAGGGCTTGAATTCATAATTCCTAGCAAAGGGTTGAATCACCCACATTTTCTGTCTCCAAGGGATAGAGGTATTTCTGACGTGATTTTCTCTGTAGGCCCAACCATGTTTGGTGCATAGAAATTGTTGTATTCAGATTCTGCATAATAGTAAAACCCTCCAAAGCTAGCTGCACCGGTTTTCATGCATTGGGTTTTTCCGGGGACATTTGTCCAGAAAATCTGTCACTTTGTCATATGATTGTTCTATTTAGTAAATGATCTGTAAGTGTAGGATGTTATTAGTGTTTACTTCGTTGTTTTTCTAAATTTTCATACTAATAACTTGTGTAAATAATCAAGTAGGAGAAGTAAATCAATGGTTAGCAGTAGGGTTTCCTATATTAAGAAATTCTCACATGGTATCAGAGCATTGCAGATCAAGCTGAAACTCCAGCAAATCGGTTGAAGAAATTTTTGCTACAAAGTAGTAGTTGAAGCAGTAGAGAATCTAAACAGGGTAGTGCAGCACCAGGAGGACGCAGTCCCAGAAGAGGCCACGCAGGGGCTGACGCAGTCCCAGTTGGGTGATGCAAAGGCAGCACAAAGCCTTCCAGAGGGACGCATGAGTAGCCTGCAATGCGCAGTCGTTGCGCAGAGGCCAGCCAAAGGGATGCAATCCAGTATTGAGTTGTTGTGCAAAGTTGTCGTAGTCCGGAAGCAGAGCTTCAGATCTTCAGCAGTTGCTGGTGTAGTGGAGATTTTATCGGTTCAAAAATGTGCCTAGCTAAGTTGACAAAGAGCGGGAGGAGCACAGTCGCTCAACAGATTTTTGCCAAAGAAATTTGAAGATCGATCAAAGGGTGATCGAAGAGAGCTGATTCAGAAGATTTGGCAGATTTCCAAGGCAGGAAATTAGTTTTCAAATGGGGCAGAGGGTGCCTTTTGTTGATATTTTGAGTGTTGAGGTAACATCGGGTGCGCTCTAGCCCTGAAATTTTGTGGAGGGGCTAAGACACATAATACCTCCAAAACCCAAAAAGCGTTTGGAGAAATTTCATCTCAAGTGTGAGATATTAAAATAATTATTTTTTTTTAATGAGGTCCCTAAGTCTACCTTAGGGAATTAGAAAAATTTAAGTGAATTAATTAAACATGTGATGAAATGTTCTAAGTGACGTGGATCAAGCAGTCTTTTAATCTCAGTCATCGATAAGAGATTAAATCACGATCATTGATGTCTCAACGAAAAATTATAAGAGAAAGGCTTGGGATCAGTTGGAGAAACACACACGAAAGCAGAGCTGAGAGAGACTAAGTTGGAATTCTAGGGAAGGCTTGCTAAGAATTTCCAGAAGAGCTTCAGCTACAGCGACAGGTAGCATTGGCTAAGAGGATGATCTGATCTTGGAGCCAAGAGTCAGTAAGAGGCAGAGGAGCAGCAGCGAAGATCAGCGCAGAGGAAGCGGAGGCTACACAGCAGTTGCGTAGCGTAGAGGGTTTCAGCCGCTATGCAGGCCTAGGAGGCGCAGCGTTGGAGCTTCAAGAGGCCACCAGGGTTACGCAGAGGCCATCCAGGGCAGCTTAAGGACTGCGTCACCCAGTCTTGGGTTACGCAGTCCCCTTCGAAGCAGCGCAGGGGCATGCAGAGGCTAGCAAGGTTGACGCAGGCAGCTTCAGAGCAACGCTGGGGTTTCTAGAGGCAGAACAAGGCTGATTTCTGTAAATCTCATTTGAGGGTGTGAATCAATCCAATCTTCAGTCTCCAGAACTGCAGGTATTGCTGCAGATCTATTTTTTCTCTGTCGGGTTAACAAGAAAGGTGCCCAGATTTGTTGTACTCAGATTCTACTTAATACTAATAAACCCTCGTATCTGTTGCACCGATTTTCCCGCATTGGGTTTTTCCGGGGACATATGTCCGAAAAATCTGTGTCACTTTGTTGAATGAGTGTAATATTTAGTAAATGATCTATATGTGTGTAGGCTGCTAGTTGTGTTTACTTTGGTATTTTTTGAATATTTTCTGAAAATGACTTGTATAATTTAATCACAAGTAGGAGAAGTAAATCAAGATACTGCAATAGGATTTTTGTATTAGTGTATTTACAAATTTTCACACCTTTCTCGCCAAGGACTCTAGATCTAAGTTTTTGTTGAGGGTAGCAACAGAAGCAGGGAGAGGAGTATCTGTTTCAATAGTTTATTTCTGAGCAAATGGCGCCATACGAACTGCGTGATCAAGATATGTTGGATGGCTTGTCGAACTTTGCTATCTGGAAGGCCAAAATCCTGACAATCTTGGAGGCATACGAATTAGGGGAGCATGTAGAAAGCGTCTTGGCTACACCAACTAATGTTGCTCTTCTCACAAAGCATAATGAAGCAAAGGTGCATGCCAAGTGCTTCATCATGGAGGGGGTCAAGGTTCATGTGGTCTCACACATAGTCGAGAAGAAGACGGCTAATGGTATGTGGAAAGCATTAACCACATTGTATCAAGGGAAATCCATCCAGAAGAAGATGCTTCTGGAAAACCAAATGAGGTTGTTTATGATGACTAAGGGAGAGAAAACCAGTCCTTTCCTTGCCAGGTTGCAGGCAATTCGGGATCAGCTGATTGCCATGGGGGTTAAAGTGGAAGATGATGTCATGGTGAGGACTGCTTTAAATGCAATCACAGATGATTGGGAAATGTTTGTCCAAAGCATCTTGGGTAGACAAGACCTTCCAAATTGGGACGACATGTGGGCTATCCTCCAACAAGAGGAAATCCGCCGAATGACCAAGAGACAAGCCGGCACCAGGTCAAGCAAAGTGAAGGAGGAAGAGGAATATGCAGCCCTGGCATCTAAGAAGCAGCAAGGGAAAAGGAAGCGTGATCTATCAAAGATCAAGAGTTTTAGATGTGGTGAACTTTGACACTTCGCCACCAATTGTCCTCTAAGGAAGAAGGGCAAGGAAGCTTCTAGTTCCAAGTCTGCGGCAGCTCAAGAAGGCAATGGCTTCGACGATGACGTGGCCATGAGCGCTCATGTACCTTGAGAGAAGAGGTGGGGCAATATTGCTCTGTAGAGCAGCTACAAAATGGAGGCAGGATACTTGAGTAGCCCAACTCTTGGATCACATACGTGCTACGGGAGCCTTAAGACAGTAGCAAGGATGACTGGAGCAGTGGGTGCAGAGGATCACAGTGAAGCAGAAGGCAGAGTTGGACGTTGTAGAGGAAGCAACGCAATGCATAGGCGACAGCAGCGTAGAGGCAGCAGTGCAGAGGGGTTGATAGGACTTCAGCAGCGCAGAGGATGCAGTGCTTATGCAGTGCAAAGTTGTAGCAACGTAGTGGCTTCAAGAGGACAGCACAGAGAAGCAGCCTAAGGAGCTTCAGTGATGAGATGCAGCCCGACTGACTTGTCTATCAGTGTTTGGGCAAGGGTCCTTCAGTTGCTTACTTCTCAACAACTGAGTTGCAATGTAGCAGTTGGCAGCACGATGTAGCAATTTGAGAGGGAGCTGCAGTACGAATGTAGCAGTGACTATGGCAGAGTCATGGGTAGTAGTACAGAGAGCAGCAGCAGCGTAGTGATGAAGGGCAACATGCCAAGAATCAACGCGGGGACCGATGCCAGAGATCAGAGCAGTACTTCGAGGATGATGAATTGCTAGAGCACATTCCTCGCTAAGAGGGAGTGTTGAGATTTTGGGGTAGCATCGGATGTGCTCTAGCTTCGAAATTTTGTGGAGGAGTTGGAGAACATGAGATCTCCAAGACCCAAAAAGCATTTGGAAAAATTCCATCCGATTTAAGAGATATTCAAATAATTAATCTTCTTAATTCAGGACCCTAAGTCTAACTTAGAAAAATTAAAAGATTAAAGTGAATTAAATTAAACATGTGATGAGAATGTTCTAACTGACGTGGATCAAAAAGCTTCTAATCTTAGCCGTCGATTAGAGATTAGATCATGGTCGTTGGTTTCCCAATAAGAAAAGTATAAGAGAAGGGCTTGGGGTCAGTTGGAGAATACACACATTGGCAAAGCACTGAAGCTAAGCTGAAATTCTAGGGCGTGGTTTGCTAAGAATTTCAGGAAGAGTTTGCAGTGCAGCGAGGGGTAGTATTGGCGAGGGATGATTTGATCCCAGTCCAAGAGTACAACAGTGACAGAGAGGCAGCATATCCAATAGCGCAGAGGGTAGCCAGTGCTAAGCAGTCCAACCAGAGCCTTGTTAGGGGCAGCACAGAGGCAGCAGGAGCCATGCAGGGTTGACGCAGGTCCAGTCAGGGCAGCGCAGGGGCAGCGTAAGCCCAGAGAGGGTGACGCAGGCCCTTCCAAAGCAGCACAGAAGCTGACGCGGGCCAGTAAGGCTAATGCAAGGGCATGAGGAGTAGCGCTGGGGTTTCCGGTGGGCCAGAAAGGGCTCGAATTCATAATTCCCCGTAGAGGGTTGAATCAGCCATATTTTTTGTCTCTGAGGGATAGAGATATTACGTCCGTGATTTTCTCTATAGGGATAACAATGTCTGGTGCCCAGAAATTGTTGTATTCAGATTCTGCATAATAATAAAATTCTCCAGAGCTAGCTGCACCAGTTTTTCCGCATTGGGTTTTTCCGGGGACATTTGTACGAAAAATCTGTCACTTTGTCATATGAGCATTTTATTCAATAAATGCTCTATATGTGTAGGTTGTTATTTGTGTTTACTTCGCTAGTTTTCTGAATTTTTAGATTAATAACTTGTGTAAATAATCAAGTAGAAGTAAATCAATGGTTAGCAGTAGGGTTTCTTAGATTAAGAAATTTTCACAAATTTTCCATTGGTTCCATTTCCAAGTGATTATGTTGGCCTTTACTGTGATGGCTCCTCATGATTGTCCCTGTTCTGGTGCAGGGGCGACAGAAGGACTCAGGTCCGCCTCATTTAGCAATTCTAAGTCTAGGAAGGGGCAGCTAATTGTTTTGGGTACGCTATGGTGTTTCTCTTTGTTAAAAAAACGCCTTTCTAATATAACAAGGTTTTGGAACCAAACCCTCCCCTATTTCCTTTCTTCGTAGCGTTTTTCCATTTCGTGCAATCATTCTAGATTTCATGGACACGTCTAGTGGTTAACCCTTTCCCGGGGTAGTTTTTGATTTGTTCTTATTCCTTTAATTACCCTTGTTATTTGTGTGTGTTCAAATATTCTCACCTGCGACTAAGATATTTCTTCCTGTTGTCCAGGAACGGGTGGGAGCATGCCTCATCTCCGTAAACCAGGTAAAAGCTTGTTTGTTTCTATAACGCATTTACCCTATTAGTCTAATCTTCATCCTACAAGAATCTTACTCGGTCTCCTCTATAATGCAAGTATTAAATATTCTTACATTAGCTCATTCGCATCCAGATCAAAAGGCACAGTCGTCACTGACCCTCCACTACTCTGAATTCTAGGTCGGTTACATATTCCATCGTGGGGTTCGAGTCGGTTCATTGCTCCGCTCAGACTTGTTGATAATCGAGATTAATGCGACTTGCTCGCATTGCACGTCTCTTAGGCAGTTTTAATTGTTACATTCCCTAATTTGAAGGGGTTTTATTTTCTGAATGCCTCTTTTCGTTTAAGGTTGCTAGTTCGGGTCCAATGGGACTGAACTGTTGTGTTTTAAATTCATGTCCAAGGCCTTGCTTACCTAGGGGCAGACCCTTGTTATATATTTATTGTACGGAATTATGGACCTCGCACAGTGTAAAGGTTTTTGCATGCTTTTCACTTTGAAAAAGAACAGTTGGCATTAATATATTTATTCTCTATCATAAGGGTTTGTTAATTTTGGTTTGTTCCAAAGATATCTGATGTCTCCTTTTGGTTGTGAGGACCACAGTGTCTATTAAATTCATTTGTATGTATTTTTACCTAAATTCCCTTTTTCCTCTACTGTAATGGTAGGATTAAGATTTCATTCTCCATATCGTAGATGTTTTACATGTATAAAGTGTTTTCCCAATCTAATTTTCTATCTATTTGTATATGTTCGGATGAGAATTAAAGATATAGTCCGAAGGTTTATCTATATCATATTCTTCAATTACCATATTCGTTTTTTTTTAATATCGTTCATGTTAGAGTCTTATTATAGGTATTTGTTCAAATGAGAATTAAAGATATAGTCTGAAGGTTTATCTATATCATATTCTTCAATTACCGTATTTGTTTTTTTTTTATATCGTTCATGTTAGAGTATTATTACAGAAGGGTAATTACTACCATTGTATGCCAAATTCCGATTTTAACTGCTAGTATACCTCGTCAGATTAAATAAGTATTTGAGTAAGTTATTGTTATTTGTATAGCTTACCCCATGTATCTCCTCTCTTCTATAATTTGTCATCCTTAACCCTCAGTGCAAGCACTTATATCTCCTGCGGTGAGAAATTTCCCGTAGTCTAGACGTTCACCCCGGGGTCTTAAAAATTGATTTCTATATCGTTTTCAAAAATTGATTCCTGTGGTATTACTATTGTTTAATATTTTGTCTCTCCGTCGCAAACTCTCTTCGGCTATCACACTTAGTCAATTGTCTTGTACATTAATTTTTTGTATGATAAATAGAAATACTGGTAACAGATCCATGCATCGTACGACAAAACCAGGTTCCACATTCACAGTATTCCCAATAACAAAATACATACATATTAACAGTATATACCATTCCCCAGAAAATCTAAATTTAGAATTAAAATCACAAAGTACAGTAAAATTCTCAAAATTAAGATCACAAAATATAGTAGAATTCCTAGAATTAAAATCACAGAGCACATTAAAATTTTCAAAGTTAAGATCACATAATACAGTAGAATTCTTAGAATTAAAGTTACAGCGTACAGTAAAATTCAAATCTGCGATACACATAAATTTATAACCAAAATTATTCTAGAGTATAGCATCTACTTATAATTGTTCACACTACGAAAATAAATCAACAGATAATCTAAACGGTATCACCAATGGGACAGCACTTGGAAACTTCACACCTTTCCACCCAACCTAGAACTGTAATCCTCTAGTTCACCCCCTCGCTGAGATGCTCTTTCCCAGGTATCAACAACCTTTATTGATCCCTTTCCTAGGTATTTCATACCTTTCTTCCATGATCGATTTTTCCATTAGCGGTGTCCTGCTTTTGTGGTCCTTAACGTCCACTTGCCTAAGATTTTCCTTAAAAGCCCGCTTTTATCTCCTGCGACGCTTTATGCTTATCCAATATTATCATTTTTCCCCAGCTAAGCGATGAAATGGATTTTCTCTCCTATCCATTAAATCTTATCCAAAACCTTATCTAGAAACTTTATCATGGAACAGTTATCTCAAGCAAGAATCTCATCTTCAAATGTCTCATTCCCAAGTGTTTTCAATCCCACTTAATTATTTATTAATAGAAATATTTATTTACATAAATATTTCAATGTACTCCATGCCTTTTCCTCCACTCTTACTAACATAATGCATTCTAAATAAAAACAAAATTACAGCAATGGAGGGATATTACATTCTTCCCCCCTTTTAATTCACAATTCCCCACTGTTTAGTTTCCAGTTACTTCCTTTTGAAATAGTGTTGGATAATTTTTCTACATTTCATCTTCCCGCTCGCATGTAGCCTCTTCGGGAATAAAATGCTTCCATTGCACTTTAACCCAAACAACGGCTCGATTCCGAAGACAGATCTCTTTCCAATCTACGATACAGAGAGGTTCTGCCAGAAAGTCTCCTTCGGGTTCCACCTGTAACATTTTCCAATCAATTATCATTTATGTGAGAATTTTCATGTACATATTCCTTACATAAAGATACATGAAAAACATTATGAACTTTAATATGACTGAGCAATGCTAATTGATAAGCTATGGGTCCAACTTTGTCCAGAATTTTGAATGGCCCACAAAATCGTGGCGCTAATTTTGGACAAGTTCCCATTCTTAAAGTACTTTTTCTCGGTTTCACCCTTAAGTAAACATGATCTCCAATTTTGAACTCCCTATGAGTTCTTCTTTTGTCTCCATAATTTTTCTGTCTGTCCTATGTGGTTTTAATTTTCTGATGAATCCTTCAAACTATTTGCTCCATTTCCTGCAAGGCATCCAGTCCTAGTATTAGCCTATCCTCTAACTTAGTCCAACTAAGAGGTGTATGGCATTTTATGCCATGCATGGCTTCAAAAGGGATCATTTTTATGCATGTTTGATAGTTGTTATTGTAAGCAAAGTTAGCAAATTCTACCAAATGCAAAAAATCCTCCCATTTAGTGGGTTTGTCCATGGCATACATTCTCATCATGTCCTCTAAAATCTTGTTCGTTCTCTCAGTTTTTCCATCCGTTTGAGGATGATATGTCATGCTGAAATTTAGTTGAGTTCCCATGCCCCCAAACAATGCCTTCCAAAAGTTTGAGGCGAATTTGGCATCCCTGACAGACACTATCATCTTGCTTACTTTGTGTAATCAAAAAACCTATGTCCATAAGTGGACTGTACTGGTATGGAATGGGTTGCCTTGTTGAGGGTGTCTACAACCACCATGATGGATTTGTGTTGTCTCTTGGTTCTCGGTAGTCCCATGATAAAATCTAAAGAGATTATTTCCCTTTTCCATTCGCGGACAAGTAGTGGATTCAGAAAACCAGCAGGATGTTGACGTTCCACCTTCACCGGTTGACACTATAAACATTTTGATAGATATTCAGCCACCCCTTTCTTATGTTCCACCTTCACCTGTTGACACTCTAAACATTTTGATAGATATTCAACCACCCCTTTCTTATGTTCCACCTTCACCTGTTGACACTCTAAACATTTTGATAGATATTCAGCCACCCCTTTCTTATGTTCCACCTTCACCTGTTGACACTCTAAACATTTTGATAGTCATTCCAAATTTTGCACCTACCATACACAGCCAAAGAATTTTTCAATATTTACATTATGTCTTTTATTTTAGAGTCTCCTCCATAAGGTTTGTTGTGGTATTCATCAAGTATCATTTGTTTCAGGTCATGTACATTGGGAACATATAATCGTTTTCTGTAAAACAACAATTTTTAGAATTTTCTGCATATCTAGGAATGTTAATCTACTGTAATTTTTGTTGAATTTCTGGTTATGGAATTCCTAATTTGCTCTATCAAATCTGTATTAACATTGCTAACAGACACTTCCATTAAAGTGTAGGCATGTCTTCTCAAAGCGTCTACTATCTTGTTTTCTTTCCCTTTCACATCTCTAATGTCAAATTCAAACTCATTAAGAAACGCCAACCACCTAGCTTGCCTGGCATTGAGATCAAGTTGGTTGAAAAGATAATTTAGGTTGATATGATTGGTTACCAAAGTGAATTTATTTCCTAACAAAGAATGCCTCCACATCTTTAAGGCATGTATAACACTAGATAGCTCTAAATCGTATATAGCATAATTCTTTTCATGTGTTTTCAACTTTCTAGACTCATAAGTTATCATTGAATTGTCCTGCATTAAAACTCCCCCTAGCCCCTCCATACCAGCATTGGTGCAAACTGTAAATTCTTTATTTAGATCTACAAGTTTTAGAATGGGAGCTATTGTGAGTAGATGTTTCAACTTATCACAATTCTCCTGACATTCGGAAGTCCATTCAAATTTTACTCCTTTTTTCTATAAGGAGTGATAGGATATGCCAGCTTCAAGAATCCCTCGTCAGTTGTAGTTGCCACATCTCTTCTCAGAGATAAGCCACCAGTGCCCTAGCTAGTTTATTTCCATTCTGTCTGTAAACAAATTTCAGTTATTTGATATTAATGAAATGAAGTATTATTTCCACTGCATATTTGTATTTATGGTTATATGTGTATTATGTTGCGTTCCTGCATAAATTCGGATCATATGGATAGTCCCCTTATATACAATTTAGAAGGTGAAACCTACCTTAACTTTTGGAGGCAAATTCAAAATTCAAATTTTCACGCCTAAACAAAATCATGATCTATAGAGTTTCTTTTTGAATAAACAAATATTTTCCTTGTCCAAATTTAACAATCTTTAGATCTATTTTGGTCCTCTCAACGAGAGGAATTTAGTGATGCAATTATCTCTTCCATAGGAGCTGCCCAAAGTGGAATTTGGCCCTAGAATCTTTTTATTGATTCTGTAAGAATCCTTTGTGCTCTTATATCTCCCTTCATATATTTGGCATGACTTCGTTGTCCTTGTCTTCCATGCAGGAAAGTTTGAAACCCTAACCAGTTTGTTGCTTTCTTTCCAAAGAAGACATTTTGATAGATTCATATGAAGTCATAGAGCCTTAGAGGTACTTACTTGAGTAGATGTTTTTTGCCTTCTATCAGCTTCCTTGTTGAAGATGATGGCAAGAACTCCCTCTTACATTGATTTCAAAGTAGGTGATCTTGGATCCTTGATGGTCAAGGATTACTTCATAATGAAGATGTCTTCAATAGTGTTGAGTGATGCTTAATCATGTGTCTTCCAGCAATGTCTTCAATATCAAGAATCTTTGATGTTAAAGATTTCCTCGATGTGTGGATTCCTTGAATAAGGATGAGAGTCTTCTTGAGATGACTTGAAAATTTCCTTGCAAACTGATTTGACCTTACAATGTAGATGTTGACTTTTGCCTTGATGCTTTCTAGAAAACTGAATTTTGATCCTTGAGTGTCTTCTTGTCAAATAGCCCTTTGTCTTTAGCACCTTAGCTCTGATACCATGTTGAGAATTTGGAGGGCTTATGATTAATCCTAATTCTCTTCTTGATAATTACTTCTGAGCTTACTTGAGTTACTTATTTCTTCTCTTTCTTAGCTTATTAGTCTTTCATCAAGTCAATTACCAAAATACAAAAGACACAAAGTTAGGCTCTTTGATCCAAGGCAAAACCTCTCCCTCTTGGAGAGGAAAACCCATGAGAAATTATTCTTATAGATCTTCAAATGACAAGTACCATGACCAAGACTTAGACCCTTGACCTATAAATGCCTCCAAGACCTTGACACTTCTTCTAAGTCTTCCTCCAACATTGATCCTTTTATTCTTAACCAATGTATATTGACCTCCAATAGCTTTTGCTCTCTAAGTTTATCTTGATATCCTCCTCCTTTTCTTTTGCATGCACATCAACTTTCTAGAATGTAGACCTTCTTTCTTGCCTCTATGATCTACACTTGATCAGTTCTTAAATCCGCTTTTTATTCCTGTTGACTTCTACACTTCATGACTGTTGGAGTTCTCACTTTTCACTGTTGACACTTCAAATTAAATCTCCATACCTTTCACACTGTCATCTCCTACAAACCTGCACTATTGACCACTGTAATCAGCATAGAAGTCTGCATTATCTTCTTGACTTTAACACTGTTCCACTTCAGGAAATCCACACTTTATTTACTGCATTTTTATACATAGGAATATGCACCTCAGATCCACACTTCAGTCACAAGTGAATACGCAGTTGTTTAGACCTTTTTATACTTGTAATTGACTCATAAGATATCTGCATTAACACCCTGTACATGTCCTTCAAATCCGCACTTTCTGTTATGTTATGACTCAGAGAGAATCCACATTGTATTCTGTCCAAATGAGCCGCTGCTCTAGGTCTATTTGTAGTAGACTTGCCTCTGTTTTAGGCCGACCATACATTCACAATTTAAGTCGAATTTAATCACAGATTCTGGGCCAACTTGTCCAGTTGTTGGAGGCCCGCTTTAGGGGCAGAATTAAGCTGATCTTTCAATGTAGACAGTTGGCAGTCTTGAGGGCCATTATGGGCCATTCTTTCACAAGGTCTTGGAGGACATTCTTCATACTAGACATTTCATTATCATGACTCTTAATTACACTTATAAATATAAGACAAACCCTAATAGACATCAAGAAGTCGTCTATTGACCTATAATAAAATCTTTCTCATGAAACCCATGAAGCAAGTACAACAAAAATTACATTTCATTATCTTTGTCTTCTATAAATCAGTAATTACATAGTCAACATGAAGACTTTTCAACATCTTGGTCGTCTCATCTTGAATCTACTAAAGGAGAACTTTGACCGGGTTTTCCCCAAAGAGTGGGTTTTTTCCCTAGCAGTGTGCCTACATCTTGTGTCCTCTTCTATTTGTTGATTTTCATTATTCTTAGTGATAAGAAAAGATAAATTGAAAGAATAAATAATAATAACAAACACATCACAAGAAAATGTCATAATAAGAGACATTGATTAACTGCCATTTCTCTAACATAGCATCACCTGTGACCTATTCTTAGGACATAGAAGGAACTTTCTTATACCTTGACTCCTTTCAAACAAGAAAATGAGGAGTTGTTAATGTAATTCAAATTTTTTTCCCTCTTAGATGCTAATTGGTTACTCCTCATTAAGACTACTTCTTCCCCCGACATTCAACCTCAACTTCTAATTTCCCAGCTCATCTTGACATGTTTTTTATGAGTTTCTCATCATGTAGTCTTGGATTCATTATGTTTGGCTTGTTATTTTTTCATTGAGCAAGTCAATTAGATATATTCTTAGATTTTTTATTTTGATGTTTTTTTTAAGATTTTGCAAATGATTTCCATTAATATAAGAGAGTATTACAATGAGTACAATAAGTATTTGACATTCCAAAGAGACAACCCTGGGAGACCATAGCTTCAACTAGGTGTACCCAAAGACTGTAATATTCCTAATTAGCACCGCTAATTGGAATATTTGATTTTTGTATAGTTTTGTCGACTATAGTTTATTAATAAATAAAAGTGAGAAAAGGGGTCTAACTCACTTAAATAAAATAAAGTGTTTCCCTAGTAGATGCAACGTTGTAACTTAAGGGGGGAGCCAAGGGGGGCCACACACCACGTGGAGGAGCCAATGAGAGAGAGGACGTTGGTTTTGGAGGGAAACCAATGCTATAAAAAGGGGAGGAGCCTCCTCATTTGGGCATTATTGATATTGTTGATGATATTGAGCTAGACTTTTGTTTACTTGAGCACGCTGGCTGTTTAGTCGGTTTGCAGCACTGTTTAGTGCGACTGAGTGTCTCAGGTCGGAGATCTCACCCTTGGCCTCGGGAGACTTCGAGTGCCTGCTCGGGCAAGGTTTTTCTTCAGTCTTTAGCAGGATATTTGCAGGTGTTTTTTTTGGGAGTTTGGCTGAGGAGCTGAGCTTCATTGGGTGACTGCGCAGTCCTTGGAGGGAGGACGCAGTTTGAGTTGGAGCTGTTCAGTGGTAGAGATTTCTGCAGGAGATTCAGGCCTATTCCGGTGTGGAGGTTCAGCGTTTATCATTTGGTGAGTTTCCTAAGGAGTTGTGGCCCCATTTCAGTATATTTCAGTTGGTGTCTGCGCTGGTCCTGGAGGGACAGCGTTTTTCTAGGAGGGTGGTTTTTGGGGTGATTTTCGGAGGTGGTCCGTTTGGTATATGGTTTCTGGGTTTTGTCCGGGGTGGTGAGTTCAGGTGGTCTGCCGATTTTCAGCTCATTCCGGCAAGGGGATCAGCCCCTAGCTTCAGTTCATTCCAGCAGCAGCAGTTTACGGTAGTTTCTTCCAGCAGCTAGGACGCAGTTACTGTAGCAGCCATTTCCTATTTCTGAGAGGGTTCTTCACTTGCCTTGTGCAAGGATAGGTGCTCTTATTCTGATTATCCATTGTACCCATTTATATTCTCAGATTAATAAAATGGCTTAGCATTCCTGGCATTTTATGTGTACTTGCTTTATGTTCTATTTCCGGCATTTTTCTATATAGTTGTATTGCTGTGTATTACTGTCTATTTCCCGTTGGGGATATTACAGTGGTATCAGAGCATAGTTCTGGCTCAGCCTGTGGAGCTAGCTATCTATGGAAAATATGAGGATCACAATGCCTACATTCTTACCTGAAGAACCGAGACAGCGTGGTCATGTACCCTTTGAAGATTATTTCCAAGAATGGGAGTCCATGGGGGAAGACCTCAAAGCAATTTTGCCTTTCAAAGATTACTGTGAGCTCAGACTGGATGGAGTAGGAAGGTACAATGGTAACAGAGGATTTTCTAGCATGCAGAGTTCAGATTTGCAGCGTACCATGGGGAGGTCACCTTTTTCCATGCATGAGGGACCCACTAATCCCTGTGAGTCTAAGCCCAAGAAGACCGGAACGGTGAAAAAGGATAGTTATTTCTTTTTCAGATCCAGAAAAGATGCATCCACTGTTGAGGAGGTCAAGAAGAAGGAAGAAAAAGAAGAGGAAGTACCATGCGCTTCCAATTCTAATCGAGAAGAAGAGATCACATCACCTCTTGAGGAGGCTTGTGGAAACACTGTCACACTTGTGGAGGAGCAGCCACATGCATCGACAGTTGGGGCAGCCAACACTTTTGAGGATGGGACTCTTGTAGATCAAGGGTCAAATCTCATTGCTACTATAGAGCAGCTTGGTTGCACTGCGTTGTGCAACATGGAAACACTCAAGGAGGAATCGAACCATCATTCTCATGAGCCATTGTTGGATTGTAACATTGCACTTGGAGGATGAGGGCACACAGGATTGCAGGGAGTCTGAGGTTACACCTAGTGTGACACAGGATTCACCCTCATCGGAGACCTCCTTGGCCATGTCGGTTGATGTGGAAGTGGAGAAGGTAGAGCCTACCTCAGTAGAGCCATCCATTGAGGTGATGACCGGAGTCGTGTCCGAGTCTTCAGGTGGTAGCAGCACACGACAGATGGGTGAGGCGTTAGGAGATATATCCACCTTCGATGAGGCACTAGCAGGTACAGGGGTATTGGATGATGGTCGCAGACAGCGGTATCATCGGCTTCGAGCAGACCTTCGAGTTTTGAAAGGGAAGGCCACATCAGTTCGGGAGGCCATTTTGTTGCAGGACATGGAGCTGGAGGGCATGAGAGTGGCTTGTGCCGAGTCGGCTGCCAAGTTGGCCCGCATTGGGGAACAACTGGATTCCCTGATGGTACAACCCGAGGGCACATTACAGCGTCAGATCATTCCCCTTCGGGCATGCATGGATGGGACTAGCAGTGTTGTTGGGTCATCTCTTTCCGTTGGAGAGAGAGAGGCAGAGCCACCTAGTCAGATCTCATATGTTGACTTGGATAGCGGTATGAGACGATCAGAGTTGCACAGGGTACAACATCCACATGTTGAGGTTGGATGGCGAGAGATTCTGAGTTGGTACTCGGTGGAGCGGGCTATGGAGATGGTGATGGATCCGAGTGTAGCTCAGCAGGAGTTTCTATGCATGGTGATTACAGGAACCCCAGATTGGCATTGGGATCCAGGTGGGATCACCTATCATTTCCTAGGCAGGTTGGTTGCCTGTGTCTTGGAGGGTACAGTTGGCCAAGCAGTAGAGCATGTGCATGCGCTAGGGGAGTTTGGGTCAGCTCCAGTGGCCAACCAGTTTATGGGCAAACTCCCTAGGTTGTTTTGGTATGACACTCATACACGGGATCACGGGGTGGTCAACATACCTTGGCAGGAGTTTGTCGGAGGAAGTGGCATTGGCAGGCCACCAGATGGCGCCTTGTATGGGGCCAAGGATTCTTCACCTTTGTGTGGGGCACAGAGGACGCAGCGGACCCGAGTATTGGTGGTAACACTACTGACCCATAGGGAGATTCACTTCTCGGACCCCTCGAGGAGGATTTGCAGTGATGATCCATTTGTCGGCGGGTATAGTGATGCGACGGTGGACATGATGATACCGATTGGTGGTAGTCCGATATGTAGAGGCACAGCTCTAGGACATCACATCCATGGATGTGTGGGAGCCTCTAGCAGTGATCAGTGGACTACTGGTGGACATGGAGCTACATGGTGGTGTATCGTAGTGTGTGGGACTGCATTGTGGAGTAGGAGTGCCCTACATCACATTGAGAGCACGCGGGGAGTGACAGATTCCTGGACACAGTCAGGGCACGAGACGGTACAGGGTGGTACAGCAGTAGCATGGGGTATCCAGCGGTATTCAGGGGTATGCCTTAGTGTGCAGTGGCACGTTGAGGAGTACATGGATGACCGGTGGCTTGCGAGGGCGTACGACGCGGCACAGCAGGGTCTTAGAGTATTGCATCCAGGGAGACTCACAGACAGAGACACTGGGCTTACCTTTGGGGGTATTTCACCCAGGATCGATGAGGAGACAGAGGAGCGATACTTGATGGTATCTGTGGGGACTCACACATCCGACACTCTTCTACATTACCCATGGGCACAACTGATTTTGTTGTTGTCCTTTGGCACTTTGGGCATGAGTAGCAGGGTCCGTGAGGCACACCCAAGATATTTGGATGGCCCTCAGCACACTAGGCGAGAGACTTCTCAGCAGTGGCACTGGGTCAGTACGCTAGTTGACAGCCACAGTTTAGGGGATGAGATGATCCTTTGCAGTGGTGGCACATTAGTCATTGCTGAGCCTACGCTTGGGGAGCAGGTCATGAGGGAGACATGCATCATTTTTCCCTCAGGGCATGTTGAGATCATGCATGAGCAGAGGATACTGGGTTCAGTAGAGATAGCATTCCAGCATGCGTCTAGACTCCAGACATTGTATCGACACTTCATCAAGAGGGTGGATGGCATATTCACTGCAGATGAGGTGGTGGAGGTAGAACAGGAGGGCATTCCTTCTGTATGCCAAGGTGAGGACTCTCTTTCATATGAGTCCATAGGATCAGTTGAGGTTGCTTCTGTGGAACTAGAGCAGTCATGCAGGCATGATGACAGTAGATTGCAGCCGTATTACAGTGTGCAGGGTGAGCAGTCAGGGGACTGTATAGGAGATACTCTGGGTGATGAGTCACTTGTGGCGCTTCAGCTAGAGCAGCACATGATGGAGCCTGAGTCAGCAGAGGAGGATACTATGGACATCAGGCATGACATTTCCTTAGGTGAGGTCCAGATGGGTGCCCACATTGAGCCTATGATGGATATGTGGCTAGCATTGGGGTCATCCTTTGAGGTGGAGCAGTCAGATGCACAGACACCGAGTACCGTGACAGCAGCTACAGATCCATATCCTCTGGAGATGTTGGAGGTAGATGTGATAGTTTGGCAGTGGGATATGATTACGGGTTGGCGGCAACCTTCCAGGCATGTTCCACATGCAGTTGTTGTTGCTACATCAGATGCTTCCTCCAAGATGGACTGGCGGGAGATCATGAGTTGGTACCCTCTTGATGGTACGGTATTCTTCGTAGGGAGCACAGTGGAGCAGGGGCCCTTGGACATAGTAGATGTTACAAATCCCAGTCAGCAGGAGGGCACCAGTTGTCGTTACTTCAGGACTCCTTCCCAATTTCAGGAGAGCAGGATCAGCATGGGATTGAGTCATGACTTGGATTGGAGAGAGGTGATGAGTTGGTATGCAGTTGGAGGGGTAGCATATGCAGCTACAAGTACAACGCAGCAGGAGCCCAGGAGCATTGATGCTTATTGGTGGTCTTCACCTCTTAGAGCATTAGTCATAGCCAGAGGCAGTGCACAGTTTGAGCCGTGGGACTTGGGCGATTATTGGCCATGGTGGCGATGGGATCCGGGGGTATTATTAGTTGACTGGTACTGTGAGAGGCCAGTTTGGGATCCTGGCATTGAGATATCCCTTCGTATCATGGTGATGCAGGAGACAGAGAGGTTTCAGTGGGACCCAGGTACATTTTGCAGTATCGGTGGGGAGCATCAGCTAGGGAGTAGGCTTGTTCAAGCGTTGCTTGAGGACAAGCATTTTTTGTCGGATGAGGATGCCACTTGGGAGAGCGAGAAGACATTGAAGCATCCATCACTTCAGTTGCTTGAGGACAAGCAACGTTTTGCCAGGGGAGACTGTAATATTCCTAATTAGCACCGCTAATTGGAATATTTGATTTTTGTATAGTTTTGTCGACTATAGTTTATTAATAAATAAAAGTGAGAAAAGGGGTCTAACTCACTTAAATAAAATAAAGTGTTTCCCTAGTAGATGCAACGTTGTAACTTAAGGGGGGAGCCAAGGGGGGGCCACACACCACGTGGAGGAGCCAATGAGAGAGAGGACGTTGGTTTTGGAGGGAAACCAATGCTATAAAAGGGGGAGGAGCCTCCTCATTTGGGCATTATTGATATTGTTGATGATATTGAACTAGACTTCTGTCTACTTGAGCACGCTGGCTGTTTAGTCGGTCTGCAGCACTGTTTAGTGCGACTGAGTGTCTCCGGTCGGAGATCTCACCCTTGGCCCCGGGGGACTTCGAGTGCCTGCTCGGGCAAGGTTTTCTTCAGTCTTTAGCAGGAGATTTGCAGGTGTTTTGTTTCGGAGTTTTGTTGAGGAGCTGAGCTTCATTGGGTGACTGCGCAGTCCTTGGAGGGAGGACGCAGTTTAAGTTGGCGCTGTTCAGTGGTAGAGATTTCTGCAGGAGATTCAGGCCTATTCCGGTGTGGAGGTTCAGCGTTTATCATTTGGTGAGTTTCCTGAGGAGTTGTGGCCCCATTTCAGTCTATTTCAGTTGGTGTCTGCGCTGGTCCTGGAGGGACAGCGTTTTTCTAGGAGGGTGGTTTTTGGGGTGATTTTCGGAGGTGGTCAGTTTGGTATATGGTTTCTGGTTTTGTCTGGGGTGGCGAGTTCAGGTGGTCTGCTGATTTTCAGCTCATTCCGGCAAGGGGATCAGCCCCTAGCCTCAGTTCATTCCAGCAGCAGTAGTTTACGGCAGTTTCTTCCAGCAGCTGGGACGCAGTTACTGTAGCAACCATTTCCTGTTTCTGAGAGGGTTCTTCACTTGCCTTGTGCAAGGATAGGTGCTCTTATTCTGATTATCCATTGTACCCATTTATATTCTCAGATTAATAAAATGGCTTAGCATTCCTGGCATTTTATGTGTACTTGCTTTATGTTCTATTTCCGGCATTTTTCTATATAGTTGTATTGTTGTGTATTACTGTCTATTTCCCGTTGGGGATATTACAAAGACGCATCAGTACTACCAGTGGAAAACTTGGAAACAAAACTCAGCTAAGACACCGAACAAAAAGGACCAAACTATGTCAGCCAAATTTATCCATGGCCACCACCAGCACAGTTTACAAAATACTTTAAAGGATGACAAGTGTAGAACCATATTTGATGCAAGCAAAAACAAGATTCATACATCAATAAAATAACAATTGTCGTCGCAGGTTCCACATCCACTACCACCTAAAAAGGAGAGCGTTGAAATAGTGAAGCCTGCATTAGTCTGAGAAGATGACTAGAAGAAGGGAGAGGAAATCGCCTGGGGTCAAGTAACCATAGGAGGAGATGCAGTCACTTAGGGAGCGTTTATGATTGCAGGTTAGTCATTAAGCTCCTCTGACTCGGTTGCGAAGTCAGAAACCACATATTTATCCACCCTTGTTAGTCTAGACACGATGTCATCCAAGTAAAAGTGGATATTCCAAAGAATCGCTTCATATCCTCCTGTCCCACAAACAATGTATAATTATCTACCTGCTTATCTATGAGGACCACACGTAGTAGAGTTTCCATTTGTTGGTGCACTACAAGTGAATGAAGAAAATGGAGTTTACACTCCTAAATCTCCCCGGCTCAGGTATCCATTTGAAGCAGATACCTCCTATCTCTGAATTTGAGAAATATGCCCGATTACCAAACTCCTTTGCCCCAAGGAGGATAATTTCCTTCCTAACTTCAGGAGGGACCAAATCATAGTAATTTGCCACATACTCCCATCTAAATAGCCAATGTTGGTGAGAAGATGAACTATTCACGCCACCTCTGTAACTTGGCATTCTCTGCCAAGAAGCCATAATGAGAGAGCGAAGCGAGTATAACTGACACCACAAATAAACACAAAATCTGTGCGGTCCAAAAAGAAAGTGGACTTTCAAGACAAGAGAATTCGACTCAACCTAGAGAGCGTCATCACCAAAGATATATAATCAAAAAGGTTTCGTACAACAAAAAAGCCTAGCCCAACTCCTTACGACCAAGCACCCTCTAATATGAACTAATACCTATGGGATATAATTATAGAACCCCCACTGGAAGATTAAGGATACCACAATCTCAAATTCTGAAGTCTTTCAAAAAGTGGGAGATAAGAGATGTCTCTCGTACTTTAACACACCCCTAATCCAAAATACCCAATAAACCCCAACTTGAAAGATGTTAATAAAAGGAAATACCCAAGATCTATAACATTGTAGGAATATAGCAGCAAAATTAACACCTTTCAAACCAAATGGAAATCGTACCTGTAGCTGACCCAAGTAATCTTCTGCGTAGGACACTGAGAACTGCGTGGTGGCTCTGAGAGACTGCGCAGTCCAAATAGCGTAAATCCTCTAAGTGCAATGTTGAGTGTTGTCGCACTACAAATAGCTCGTGAGAAGACGTCCCCACTTGGTCTTTAGTCAACCGATACAATAGAATATTCCTTTTATGCTCAACTGCCTCTAGTAAATTCAATTTTTCTTGAGTGTAAGTGTTGCTTTGTCTCTGAAAATTCGATTTTACATAAATAAATAATGAATTAATGATGCAGAGTGCTCAGTCATCCTCCACATGTCCGTTGACTAAACCTTTGACTTAGGATAATTTCCAAGTCATGTCCACGTCATTTTGTCACATGGAATAATTTATCTCTCTATTTTATTTAATTCTAGCCTAATTAAATGCCACAATTTCCACTAAACTTAGGAAATGCAGGTTTTGAGGGTCCAAAACTCATTATTAACCCCTCAAAGTGTGTCATAGTAGAAAGTTGAGGGTGAGAAGTGTAATTTTGATTACTTATACCCCATACAACTTCTCTATACGACACTTATTACAATCCAATTACAATTTTTATTGCAATTTTTGACCTACAGGAAATCTAAAAAATTTAAAAAATTACTACCTAGACCTAACCAAATTCCACGAAATTTTTTGTGTGCTCTAGTATGGTAATATACATTGACTCTAGACTCTAAGATGCATCGGGGGCTCAACCTTCAAGCCATCATCCCGGCTTTGGGGCGATGCAATGAGTGAAAAAACCTAGAAAATTATTCGCTGCTAAAAAAACGGAATAATTAACCTAGTTAAAAAAAAACACTCCAAGGTGTACTCGCTTGTTGATCGAGTCCCAACATCCTAGGCCTGTCACAATCTCAATACTGACTCAAATTCATCATTACTAGCATCACTTATTACAATTCCCTGTAGGGCATGGAATCTGTGCATCAGAAAAAGATGTTGAGAAATAGAAGTAGAGTTCAAAACTCTGTTGAATTGATGATATCTGATGATATCTGATGTCTTCTAGTTCATCCTCGGGCATGGAAACAAAAGATGTCAGCACAAGATATTTGCAAGATAAAAATAATTACAAGATAACCAAATCACAACATTTAAACATATCTTGTCATAGTTAGAAACAACGAAAAATTTAGATGTTGAAGATGAAATTAAACTTTGCAAATATAGAAAGTAAGCATCACACTACTTGCATGAGATCAACAACCATAAAAAGGGAAATGTGATGAAGAGTGCTCTTGGTTCATTTTAGTTATACTTACTCTACCACAAATATTTCAAATCAACTCTTGAATCCCCAAACCTCACCCTCACCCAAATTATGTGGATCTCACAGTGAGAAGTCAATAAGGGAGTAGAGAGTCCCTAGAGTTCTATACAACCAACTTATGTTGGAGGTAAGTTTTAATGAGTTGCTTCTGTGAAATGAATGTTGATTAATCTCATTTAAATGATACATGCAAATTTTCCACAAGAGATAAGATCGTGCTTACTTGCAATAATAAACCAAACTTTAAGAGAAACAATAGACTAATGTGTGTTGTAGCATTTAATGGCAAGTGGAATGAGATAAGTTCTTTTAAAAAAGGTGTTTCAATGGTTCCTTAACATGCATGAAGCATAAACACTAAATCAATGGAATTTTGCCAACCATGCGAATTTGCTCACACATAAAAAGAGATTTGGCTCAAGTTTGTAGCATTGGGGCTTATGCATGTAAGTTTAATTTAACCGAAATTTAGTTAGATGGATGTAGAGTGCATTAGTTGTTAATTCATTAGCATGCATAAAACGAAAATTAGAAAATGAATCAATCCACCCAAGAAATTTCTTCCTCTTCAACCAAGGAAGGGGGATACCATGGGAAGAATATCCTAAGCTCCCTCAAGCAACAAAAGTTATTTTATTATTGATTACAAGTGAGGAAAACAGCCTTTAAGAAGGCTGCCCAAAAGGAGATCCTTCTACGAATAAAGAGCTTGGAAAAAAGGCTTAATCCCCTCCTCAAAAATTGACAGCACAACTAATGGAGAAAACCTTCAAAATATAAATTTTTCAAGGCTCCAAAGCCCACGAAAAAGATCAACTTTGCTGTTGTCCCAAAGGTGCTTACGACATCCCTAAAACTCGATTTTGAAGTAATGGAAGTCTTCGCATGCAAAGAGGATCAATTGCCTTTTGTCATCGTTTCCTCAAGCTCCTCATTTTCATGCTCAAGCTTGCGGGCTGCGAAAGAAAATCAAACGTTAGGCTGAAATAAAAAGGATCTAAAATACAACTTAATATACAAAGGCACTAGCCCAAGGAATGGGAGCGAACTCCCATTCTTGCTTAGTCTAGAAAAACGCTCTTGAAGTAGCAAATATGACTTTAAGACGCTCTACGAATGGAAATTTTTAGATTTTAAAATTGGAAATAGATGATCAAGTAGCTAGAGAACGAGAAACTCCCTCTTTGTCTTCCTTTGATGCAAAACTTGGGGTTGAAATTAGCTGAGTCTTGGATCACTTTGAATCTAGGAGTGAGTTGATCTATTTGAGACTTCTCCCACGCCCGGATGGATTTCCTGCACACAGTACGAATAGATCTCCCCTAAACACTTAAACAAATATCAGACTGCAAAAGGATTAGAGCATCATAATGAAATATATAAACCAAACATTCCTCCGAAAATGACTTGGCAAGCTAATTTCTAGAATAATACTCTAAATCAATGATGCATACAAGATAGCTTGCACGCATCAATCCAAGCTAGATGGCAAATGTAAACTAATATTTATCGAGCATGTAAACGAATTCAAATACAATAGCAATAGTATGGAAAGAAATCACCTCATAACGCCAACAGAACATCCGCTAAATAGCCCCAAAGTCCTGATTTTATTGATATACAAAAATGGCAGAGTTTCCTCAAGCCCAATAGCTCATAACATGATACAATATAATAGCCAATGGCTTTGATATATAGAGATTCGGGAGCAATTCCCAAGGACGAATGCATGTGAGAAGTGAACTTGGAGCAAAACTTGAGTAAAGCTAAGCCAAGTTCCATATGGGGAAGACTAAGACACCCAGAGAAAAATTGAATTTCTTTGTGCACACCTGAGTTAATCAAATTCCCATATGATCTAGTGAACTTATCCATAATCTAGAGGAAGTCTCATGCTACACTGAGTTCGTGACCGCAAACTCCAACAACCTGAAACCATACCTGTAGCTGACCCCAGTGATCTTCTGCATAGGTCCCTGAGAACTGTGTGGTGGCTCTGAGTGACTACATAGTCCAAATAGCGTAAATCCTCTGAGTGTAGTGTTGAGTGTTATCGCACTCCAAATAGCTCATGAGAAGAGGTCCCCACTTTCTCTTTAATCAACCGATCCAGTAGAATATTCCTTTTATGCTCAACTGCCTCTAGTAGATTTGATTTTTATTAAGTTTAAGTTCTATTTTGTCTCTGGAAAATTTGATTTTACATAAATAAATGATGAATTAATGATGCAGAGTGCTCAATCATCGTCCACATGTCTATTGACTCAACCTTTGACTTAGGATAATTTCCAAGTCATTTCCACGTCATTTTGTCAGTGTGGAAAAAGTCGGCAGAAGTCCTGACTTTTTGAAACAATCCCGAATTTTTCCCGGAGCCGACTTTATCGGCCGACTTTTTGCCGACTTTTTCATCCCTGAAAAAGTCGTGATTTTATCCTCGAAGTCTCGACCTTTTGCCGAATTTTTCGAAAAAATCGTGAGTGAGCTAGTTTCTTTAATAATTTAAACAAAATAAATAAATCAGGATTTTTTCCAAAAATGAATATTTTTGTATTTTTTTAGTTTTGCCAACTTTTTCAAAAAACTCCCGACTTTATCGACTTTTTCAACTTTTGGACCCTTGCCGATTTAATCTCGACTTCGACTTCTTCCACATTGCATTTTGTCACATGGAATAATTTATTTCTCTCTATTTTATTTAATTATAGCCCACAATTTCCACTAAACTTGGGAAATGTGAGTTTTGAGGGTCCAAAACTCATTATTAACCCCTCAATGTGTGTCATAGTAGAAATTTGAGGGTCAGAGGTGTAATTCTGATTACTCATACCCCATACAACTTCTCTAGACAACACTTATTACAATCAAATTACAATTTTTATTGCAATTTTTGACATGCGGGAAATCTAAAAAATTAAAATATTACTACCTAGACCTAACCAAATTCCACAAAATTTTTTGTGTGATCTAGTATGGTAATATACATTGACTCTAGACTCTAAGATGTGTCTGGGGCTCAACCTTCAAGCCGTCACCCCGTCTTTGGGGCAATATAATGAGTAAAAAAACCTAGAAAATTATTCGCCGCTAAAAAGAAGGAATAATTAACTAAGTAAAAAAAAAAAAAACACTCCAAGGTGTACCCGCTTGCTGATCCAGTCTCGACATCCTAGGCTTGTTACAGACTCAATACTGACTCAAATTCATCATTACTAGCATCACTTATTACAATTCCCCGTAGGGCGTGGAATCTGTGCATCAGAGAAAGATGTTGAGAAATAGAAGTAGAGTTCAAAAACTTTGTTGAACTGATGATATCTGATGATATCTGATGGTACAAATGTCTTCTAGTTCATCCTTGGGCATCAAGTCTTATCATTATCATCAGGTGCCACTCCTGTGGTCGACAGGTCCTTAATTAAAAAGATTAATTATTTGAATAACTATCGAACCAGATAGAATTTTTCCAAACGCTTTCTGGGTCTTGGAGATCTCATATACTCCAGCTCCTCCACAAAATTTCGAAGCTAGAGCACATCCGATGCTAGCCCAAAATCTCAACACTCCCTCTAAGCGAGGAGTGTGCTCTAGCAATACTTCCACACTAAAGCATTGCCCTGATCTCTGGCATTGGTCCTCGTGTTGATGCTTGGCCTAATGCCCTCAATCACTGCTTTGTTGCTGCTCTCTGTACTGTTGCCCATGACTCTGCCACAGTCACTGCCACATTTGTATTGTAGCTCCCTCTCAAATTGTTGCATCATGTTGCCCATAGCACTGCCACTACTAACTATTGCACTGCTACTCAGTTGCTGAGAAGTAAGCAACTGAAGGACACCTGCCCACTCACTGACAGACAAGTCAGTGGAGTTGCATCTCATCACTGAAGCTCCCTTGGTTGTTGCTCTGTGTTGCCCTCTGTTGTAGAGGTAAATCCCCTCTGCGGACAGAGGCGATCCCTACTAGCCCAGATCGAGTCTAGCAACAATCGTATCACGCTAAGGTGCAAGTCCCTAATTGAAATAGACCAAATTGCGATGAAGGCCTACCTCAAGTCCAACGCTGTTGTTTGTAGAGAAGATGGTGCTCCCGTTTCCTTGCTCCAGCAGATCACAATCCTCTCGCTTACCGCGATCGAACACCTGCACACACAAGAAACACGACAAACACAAGCGTAAAACCCGATATATGCAATTATGTATCAGTCAGAGAAGACACAACTCATGATCATAATGAACAATACGAGTGGAACCATAACCAATAGTCGCTTATCATTAATTCAATACAAAGGAAAATACAACCTGGCTCTGACATTGAATCTTCCTTCGGCGGATCGTCAGCGGAATACGTCTCGGTAAAGCTCGTCGGGAATGGGGACAAGCCTCTCTCTTCAATCATCAATCTCCTTGCTACTAATTTGGCTCTATGAGGACTATTGCAGCATTCTTTAGGCTATGAAGGCTCTTGGAGACTCAACCATTCAGCCCTTCAACTATTCAGCCATTCAACCCCTTCATCAATGGATGAAGGCTATATTTATAACGGAGCGAAGGAGGTTGGGATCCCTACAATAGTGGAAGGGAGGCCTTATCCCTTGGGAGGTTCCCCATAAGGTGGAAACAAGAGGCCAAAGGAGGAAGGCCGTGGTTATTCAGTCGAAACCACTCCTCATGACTCATCCACGAAGTTGTTGTAATCGAAACTTCGCCTCTTTTTTTTTTTTTTAATTTCCATAAGCAGATTGGCGCGGGTGCTTAACTGGGACAGAGCGCCAACTGGCGCGGGCTCAGTGTTAATTTTTCTCATTGGCGCGAGGACATAACGGGCTACCAGCGCCAAGGCAAAAACGTGTTTTTAGGGGTCTGCTCAGGAAATGATCAACAGAAGGAATGTTGTCCTCATGGCAAAGGATGCAATGATGGTATTTGCAAGGCATAACACTGCTTATTGATCACATAAACGACCGTCCAATGGGCGAGATGGGGATTGCAGGGACAGTGACAAATTACTGTGTAACACCCTCCTGAAGCCGCTGCGTTGTTACAGCTCTGCACTACGTAAGCATTGCCTCGCGTTGTTGAAGTCTCATTAGCCCCTCTGTGTTGTTGCTTCTACGTTGTTGCTACCTCTGCACTTCGTTGCTCCCATCTACAGCATCCCAACTTTGGCCTTTGCTTCACCGTGACCTCTTGCACCCACTGCTCCACTTGTCCCGCTACTGTCTTAAGGCTCCCGTAGCTCGTATGTGATCCAAGAGTTTGGGCACCTCAAGGATCCTTCCTGGTCCATCTGTGGCTACTCTACAGATCAATGTCGCCCCACCTCTTCTCTCGAGATTCATGAGCACTCATGGCTACATCATCATCGGAGCCATCGTCTTCTTTCGCTGCCGCAGCCTTGGAATCAGCTTCCTTTTCCTTCTTCCTTGGAGGACAAGTGGTGGCGAAGAGTCCAAGTTCACCACACCTGAAGCGTCGGATCTTGGATAGATCACTCTTCTTCTTCCTTTGTTGCTTCTTGGATGCAAGGGTTGCATCTTCCTCTTCCTTCTTCACTTTGCTGGATCCAGTGTTGTTTTGTCTCTTGGTCACCTGGCGGATTTCCTCTTGTCGGAAGATAGCCCACATGTCGTCCCAGCTTGGGAGGTCCTGTCTGCCCAAAATGCTTTGGACAAATGTTTCCCATTCATCTGAGACTGCATTTAGAGCTGTCCTCACTATGACATCATCTTTCACTTTAACCCCCATGGCAATCAGCTGATCCTAGATCGTCTGCAACCTGAAGAGGAAGGGATCCATTTCCTCCCCTTTATTCATCGCGAACAACCTCATCTGGTTCTCCAGAAGCATCTTCTTATAGCTGGATTTTCCTTGACACATTGTAGTCAAATCTATCCACATAGCATTAGTCGTCTTCTTCTCGGCAATGTGTGGGACCACATGATCCTTGACCCCGTCCATGATAAAGCACTTGGCACGCACCTCTGTTTCATTATGCTTCGCGAGAAGAGCAGCATCGGTTGGTGTAGACAAGACGTTCTCTGCATATTCTTGAAATTTGTATGCCTCCAGGACCATCAAGATTCTGGCCTTCCAGATAGCAAAGTTGGACAAGTCGTCCAACCTATCCTGATCAAGCAGTTTGTACGACGCCATCTAGCTCAAAACTAATATGTCAGAACAGATGCTCCTCTCCCTGATGTTGTTGCTACTCCCAACAGAAGCTTGGATCTAGGGTCCTTGGCGAAAAAGGCACCCTCTATACTAACTGCTCCCTCTGAAAACTAATTTCTGTAGAAATTTCTGAATCTTATACTTTATGCAGAAATCATTACTGTTAATCCGGTTATGCTCCTCCTACTTATGCAAGTTATTAAATGAATAAATTCAAGTTAAAATCAAAGCAAAACACAAACAGATCTCTACCAATCTAGATCTAGAATAAGCACATGCACAGATTGACAAAGTGACAGTTACTTCTGGACAAATAGTCCCCGGAGAAACCCAATGTGGAAAAACCAGTCTCTGGCTGCTGGAGGGTTCTATTATTAAGAATATTTCTGAATACACAAATCTGGGTTCAAGATCTGGAAAACCCGACAGAGAAAATACTAGATCTACAGCTCACTAGCTGATCTAGGGCCAAAATAATGACTGATACACACCCTCAAACAGGATTTAAAAAACTCAACCAAGATTAGGGCCTAGAAACCCCAGCGCTACCCCTGAAAGGCTCTGCGTCAGCCTCTGAAGCCCCTGAAAACCTCAGCGTCAGCCTTGGAAGTCCTCCAAACCCTCAGCACTGCTCCGGAAGGGACTGCTTTACCCCAGACTGGGTGACGCAGTCACTACGCTGCCCCTAAAGGGTCTCTGCATAACCCCGGAGGGTTTCCTGCTGAAAATCACGCTGTCCTTGGAGAGACTGCGTTGTCCTTGTTGTTGCTGCTGCTACTGCCTTCCTCTACGTTGTCCTTGAGCTGATCTCTGCCTCTTGTGTATTCTAGACCCCGAGATCAGATCACCCCTTGGTCTAAATTCCCCTCTCTGCAACTGCAACACTTCTGAGTATTCTTAGCAAACCCTGCCCTAGAATCTCAGCTTAGCTTCAATGCTCTGCCTCTGTGTGTCTTTACAAATGACCCCAAGCCTTTCCTTTATACTTTTCTCATTGACAAATCAACGGCCATGATCAAATCTTGAATCAATGGCTAAGATTAAAAGAAAGCTTGATCTGTGTGACTTAAGACAATTTCATCACATGTTTAATTAAATTCACTTTAATTATTTCAGTTCACTAAGTTTTAACTTAGGAAATACATTAAAATAATTAATTAATTTAATATCTCCTAAACCAGATGAAATTTCCCAAATCCATTTCTGGGTCTTGTAGATCAGGTGAATTCTAGTCCCTCCACAAAGTTTGGGAGCTAGAGCACAACTGATGCTACCCCAAATACACAAAATCTCAACAATTTCACTCCTTGGAAATCTGCCAAATCCATTGAATCATCCCTCTTCAATCACCCTCCTGGTCGATCCTCAGATTTCTTTGGCAAAAATTTGTTGAGCGGTTGTTCTCCTCCCGCTCTTTGTCAACTTAGCTAGGCATTGTTCTACACTGACAAAACCTATGCCACACCAACAACCTCTGAAAATCTGAAGCTCTGCTTCCGAACTATTGCAAATCTGCACAACAACCTCAAAATTGGACTGCATCCCTCTAGCTGGCCTCTACATGAGCAAATTGGCTCAGCGCAGCCTCTATGTAGCGACTGCGCAGCGCAGGCTACTCCTGCGTCACTCTGGAAGGCTTTGCGTTGTCTCTGCGTCACTTAATTAGGACTGCATCAGCCCCTGAGTGGCCTCTGCTGGGACCAAGGTTACTTGGAAGCGGGAGCGGGAGAGGGAGCGAAAGCGCCATTTTTAGAAGCTCCCAGTCCAGAGCGTTTCAGGGAGCGTTTATATATATATATATATATATATATATATATTATTTTTTATATTTTGATGCATATATGTCAACAAAAACATGTAGAATGATGAATTAGACATAAAAAACATAAAAACATAGATTGAATCATATAACATCAATCATCTAGAAGTTATAATCTTCATCGACCACGCCCACAAGTTGGAAGCATACAACATATTGACTCTTGAGTCTTGCGAATCATCAATCTGAAGGTTTCAAGCTTTCAAAATTCAATATATAACATTTATCATCATTGATGTATAACATTTAGCATCATTGATTTCAAATTTCAATATCTAACATTTATCATCATTGATTCATTGATTTCAAAATTCAATATACATTTATCATCATTGATTGATTGATTTCAAATTTCAATATATAGCATTTATCATCATTGATATATATCATTTATCATCATTGATTCATTGATTTCAAAATTCAATATATAACATTTATCATCATTGATTCATTGATCACCATATAACTTTCATGAAGCATCATATTCATAATTCATAATGACTTGTAAACTTATAAATGCCAACTTCATAGTTTCACCTTTCAAATTCAAACTTCAAACTTAAATTTTCATTAAATATATGAAAGAGTCAAGTTTCAACTGTTCAACTGTCAACAGTTATAAAAGATAAAAACTACTAGAAAATAGAAAAGACTAGTAAACAACAAATCTATTTATCTATTGGCTGGCCCCTTGCCACGCCCACGAGAAATGTCTAATTTGTGCGAGCCACGAGGAAATGGTGGTCTTCTAGTACTCCCAAGAGTACCACGACCATGACTAAAAGGTGGAGGCTGAATCTGCAAAGGAACAATAGTTTGATATCGAGAACTGGCACTGGCACCCACACCCGCACTGCTACCAGTAGATGGTGGGACTGGCCCTGTGTGTGGCAGCGCTACTGATGCTTCATCATCATCCCTAAAAAGTTCTGCTTCCAATTCTTCCATATAGCATGTCCTCTCGTTTTAAAATCGGCCGTTTCGACTACGACCAGGCCTGGTCCGACCGAGCTATTAGGTCGCTCATCTCGACTGTACAAAAACGCTGTGCTGGCGCGCTTAAGGCCGAGCCGGTCGGTTTTTAGCATCGTGGCTCGTCGGTTCAGAAAACTCGGCCACACTGTGCTCGGTTCCGAATTAACCCTAATTTGGTGCCAAATCGTCAACAAGGGGCCCAAAAAATCGGATTTTGTGGACTTGAAACTGGATTTTATTCCGCTGTTAGGTTTGTTTGAGGTTTTCTGAAGAGTTGTGGAGTTGGTTTTTGGAGCAACTTCATGGTAATGTTAAATTCTTAAAGTAAAAGTGACATTCTCCTTAATCTTCATTTTCATCTTCATTTTAATCTTCATTTTCATCCTTTTACTTAAATTTTTAACATTACCATGAAATGACTCAGGATGTTTGAGAGTGGTTCCAACCTCATTGGATTTCATATGGAGCAAGTATAATTTTAGATCTCATTCAAAATCCAGCAGACTTATCAGTTTTTCAGGATTTCAAGATTGGGTTATTGCAATGTTTCCATCGAATTTTGTCATGTATTAGGGTATGGAACTCGTATTTAATCAAGAGCACCAATCCCTCTATGTACCTTGATGACATGATGTTAGTGACAATGACCAAGAACAATATGTGATCATAAAAGCATGAGATACAATATAGGGTTTTAATACACCAATGGAGGATGGAATTCAAAACATCATCCTCATCTAAATACCCTAGAATCCACAAACCCTAAAAATTAGGGTTTCATATGTGAGCTAGGGTTTTCCATGAGCCATCTAGGGTTCTTATTCAAATTAAACCCTCCATCAAAAGAGCCTTAAAACAAATAAAAATAAATAAATGCATTACACATACTATGAGAGAGATCATACCTCTGATTTTACGTTCATACAAGTTGCTACAGGGATTTGCTTCAAAGTGCCTTGCACTTCTTCTATTTGTTAGACTTTCAAGGGCACTATCATCTTTATCCAAAGGTGCCAACATAGAGGAGCTACATACTTTTCTTAGATGAACTTCCTTTGCTTCAACTGCTAGACAAAAATAGAATCACATGAAGGGCTGCCACTAAACCTTCTTAAAATCACATCAGCTGCTAGATAATGAGCAGCTTAGTCAACAATATGACATCATGGAGGGCTTTTACTATTCTTCAAAAATCATTTTCAAATTGATGTCTAAAGAGACCATCCTTTCTCATAACTGCATTTTGTATTTTCATTGACTTCAAGGCACCTTTTATGAATGCTTCAAAGACATGAATATATATTAATTATTGATTTACAAGTCGGCTTCGATGGAACTAGCTTATAATACTTGTGTGTGTGTGTGTGAGAGAGATTGTAACAGTGATAAGGACTCAGCCTCTTCTTCTATACACAAAATAGGGTTCCTTGATTTTACTGATATAGATCACAAAGGATGCCCGTTAATTGTCTTTTTAAGGCTACAATTCATACCTTGCAAACGTATGTATACAAGATCTTGGCTTCCTTAAATTATGGAGGGCCTTAGAACTGTCCTTTATAATGATGTGCCTCTAATTCTAGGACAAGTCCTCCTCACGATCATTGATAGGATACCACCCTTCTAGTTGTAAATGAAGTCACATTTTAAGTCCTCATAGTCCAGTGACCACAATGTCAAATGCCGAATTTTTCTTTAGATTAGGGGATTTAACTTTCTTCGGAACAATGAGAATAACAAATTCATAACAAGGATGCACTGTCAAGAGAAACAAAAGAAAAATACCCTTCAATTCTACTTGAGCAAAGAAGTCCTCCATAATTGCTTCAAACGAGGGGCAGAAATACCTTGTTTATACTTAGAATCAAGCCTTCAAAGTAATGTACAAAGATGTCGTGAATTGATCCACGTTAAATTCTCAACGTAGATAGGGAACTTAATAACTCAGTCTGAAGGCTATTGTGGCTCAATTGCAAATGCTTTCTTATTTGAAGAAAAACACAATGAAACCCTCTTCAATCAGGTCACAGAACTTAACACTGTAGGTTTAATCCACGGTTCTTTATATGCTTTGAATTACCACAGGCCTTCTAGAGGGTTGATGTCTTGTCGAAAGGAGTCACCTGTGACATTGGTTATGTTTTTTGTTTTGATCTCTATATCATCATCCCGTATTGGACAGTGCACTAGGTGCAATTTTGATATAATGGATATATTCATGAGCCTACTTTGATCATATGTTGTCTTTTGTGACTTATCTATATTGTAATGCTTTGTGTTTGGAAACATGAATAAAAATCTTTAAATTTATGTTTTTGTATAAAAAAATTAATATTTAACGTATTTTTTACAAAAACCGAGTCATTGAAACCGAGTCGACCGAGTCATTACCGATTCGGAGTCATTACCGAGTCATTACCTCGGCCTGGTAGCTGACCGATTCCGTTTTTTAAAACATTGACCGTGTCGTCCTCCAAATTATCATCCTCTAGGTTGTTGTCCCAGACTTTGTATGATGGATCCTCATTTGCCCGATCATAGTAATGGCTCAACAACCTCAAGTTGTAATGCACATAAACCAAGCTTTCAGCTCGATTTTCATTCAGCCTGTTTCTTCTCACATTATGTATGAAGCTGTAGGTGCTCCAACACCTCTCTGCAGAAGAAGTGTTCACAACCTGTAAGAGAACTTTTTTTGCCAACTTTGGCAAAAGTCCCATGCCGCCATATGCTTCCCACCATGTGAGAGCATCAAATCTGTCTCTGTCTTCCATTGCATGGAAAGAACCAAAGTTAGCAGTGCAACTGAAGTATTTGCCTAGTTCAAGGTGCAATCTAGCAAAATCCTACCTGTCAAGTACCAACTTGTCTAATGCCTTCATGTACCCCTCTTATACCTCTAGATCTGTGTGAGGTTTGATCCTAACCCCACCTCCAGGTGCAGGTTGGCCCAACCAAGATGGAGAGTAATATTTTGGCATAAGGATATATTCCAAGGCATGTAGTGGAACATTGAGTTTATTCCACCGTGCACACACACAGTCATGAATCATAGCATACAAGTTGGGATCATTATCCTTAACAACATCTTTTATTTGGCCCAACATGTTGTCCATCTGCTCATAAACCTCCCCAATCACTGGTTTATCTGTATCTGCAAACCGAATCATGTGATAAATGGGCTTGGTGAAATTCAAAATTTCCCTCACATGTGCCTAAAACAAAGGGTCAAGAGCAGTCTCCTCCACATGTTCAAAACCTTGCCTGTCAAATGTTGTCGCTGCCCTGTCCTTTAATACCTGCCAGTGTGGGCTTGATACCATTGCAGCCAATGACTCTCTTACCTTCAAAAGGTGCCTGAAGGTGAGGTAATAGCTAGCAAATCTAGTCTTTTCTATCTTCAACAACTCCAATTTGGAGTGAGTATAGAAAATCCCATGGTATTGCTATGATTTGTAATAAATTTTATCATTTATTTACCTCTCTTGTACAAATCACCAAGCCATTTGAATTGAGGTTGTTTGTTTTTAATGACATCATGCATCAAAAGGTTCATTGTGTGAACCAAACACCCAGACCAAAATATGTTGGGGTATTTATCCTCAATAATTGCTCCTGCTGCCTTACAGTTAGCAACATTATCAGTGATGACCTGTATGACATTGTATGGCCCAGTCTTTTCAATTTTATCAAGTAATGGTTCTGCAATGTTAATGTCGGTTTTGAATTTGTCTAAATAATCATATGCTGACAGGAAGATTGCACCACTAACCGACACAGCAAAAACACTTATCAATAACTTTCCTTTTACATTGGTCCATCCATCAAAGACAATGGACACCCCATGCTCATTCCACAAATTTGTCATTCTAGCCAAAGAATGGTTTATTTTAGCTTTTTCATGATAAAGATCTACGGTTCTGGCCTTGTCATACCTAGGGCTCCTGTATCCTTTGGGGGCATCATTAATGGCAGAAACCATTTCATGCCAATAAGGTGAGCGAAGAACATTGAATGGCACCCCACATGCATATAGAAACTAGTAAACTTTTGAATCCACATCATTCTTACACCCTTCATCCAGGAAATCGGATATGGTTCTACGCCTTAATCTAGGTGTGCCACTGCCTCCATAACCACTGGCATGGGTGGAAGTTGGACTTGTTTGTCCATGATGTGATGGGCCTGAATAAGAATGAATGAAACCCCTAGATCTTTTAGATCTTTGAGGGCAGCCTCCTCTTCCTTTCTATATTTCTCTCTCTGTGTTGCTGGCACACTAGTACAAATTTTGATTCCTATATTTTTTTCTCCATCCCCTGGCATTTTCCCACAAAGGTGCCTTCTCGCACGGGTGTATGAACCATGGTATTGTTTATTGCAATGAGGGAAAATAAATTTAGTGGTTCCACCACCTTTCCCTCCTTCCTGTTTCTGAACATATTTCACAAAGGTGTCTGAGTTTGGTCTTGTCTAGTTGGGGAATCTGTGTCCTCATGTTCTCCACTCCCCACTTCCTCCTCAACATAATCCTCCTCCTCTTCAGGATTTTCTTCAAATCCACCATAACCCTCCTCTTCATACTCCTCTTCTCTGATTTGCCTCTTTCTTCTACTCTCCAACACCATTATTACAAAGAAAGAAACCAACATGAGGAAAATCCCTAGCCATATAGCCATGATGTTTCAAGTTTCAAGTTTCAAGTTTCTAGCCTGCAAAACAAATGGAGAAATGCCAAATGGGAATAGGAAATGCAACATAGGAAAAAAACAATTGAATTTTTAAGTTCTAAACACAATAAAATGCAACATTCAAGAAAAAAATCAAGTTTTCATTTTTAAACAACTTACAAATTCATCCTAGAAAATACAAAATTAGATTAGAAGACCTACCTCTTTCTTGCAATCCTCCTGTTGCCTTGCACCTTGCTCCTTGCTCTCTCCTTGTCACTTTTGCAGCTCCGCTCTCAAGCTCTCCTTCTTGCTCCTCTTGCTCCTCTCACTCACTCAACTACAAACAATAAACAAAATGAGCCTCCCTCTTAAAAACAAAACGATTTTTTCAACAAAAAACATTTCTCGTCGGCGGGAAACGCTTTATTTGCCGAGGAGCGTTTGGGAGCGAACGCTCCCCGACCGCTTCCGGTGTTTAAAAAACGCTCTCGAAGCGTTTTTTAAATGCCGGAAGCGCTTAGGGAGCGTTCGCTCCCGAGCACTTCCGGAAACGTTCCCAAAAAGGTAGGGAGCGTTTTTACATGGTCGGAAACGCGCTCCCGAAAACGCTCCCCTCAGGAAGCGTTTTCGGGAGCGCGTTTCCTAGTGCTCCCAAAACGCTCCTGAATGGAGCGTGTTTCGTGAGCGGGAACGGGGGGGGTGAAGCTTCCCCGCAACCCTGGCTGGGACTATGTCCTCCTAGTGTTGCGTTGCCCTCTTTGGAACTCTATTGCATCAATTGCCTTCTCTGCAACAAAAAATTCTTCAGTGGTTTTGCTGGTGATTCAAGCTTGATCTGCAATGCTCTGATACCATGTGAAAATTTCTAAACAGAAATCCTACTGCAGTGTCTTGATTTACTTTTACTACTTGAATTAAACTACACGTTAATTTTCTGAATTATTCAGTAAAATCAGCAAAGTAAACACAATTGCAGCCTACACATTTACAGATCATTTACTGAATATTACGCACATATGACAAAGTGACACAAATTTTTCGGACAAATTTCCCCGGAAAAACCCAATGCAGAAAAACCAGTGCAGCTAACTCTAGAGGGTTTTATTATTATGCAAAATTTGAATACAACAATATCCAGGCACCAAAATGGTTCGCCCTACAAAGAAATTGCATGGAAGTAGTACCTCGTTCACTTGGAGACAGAAAAATATGGCTGATTCACACCCTCAAACGGGATTTACAGAATTCGAGCCTTTTTTGGCCCACCGGAAACCCCAGCATTGTCCCTCAGCCCTCTGCATCAACCTCTCTGACCTGCTTCAGCCTCTGTGCTGCCCTGGATGGGCCTGCATAAGCCTCTCAGGGCTTACGCTACCCCTGCGTTGCCCTAGCTAGGCATGCATCACCCCTGAAGGGTTGTTGTTGCCTCTGTGCTGCCTTCAGCGTAGCTCTGGCTGAATTGCGTATATATGGCTGGCCTCTGCGTTGCCTGGTACACTGCCTCTTTGCCACTAGTGTATTCTTGGCCTCGGTTCAGATCATCCCTTGCCAATCTCTACCCCTCACTGCACTGCAAACTTGCTTCGAAATTCTTAGCAAACCACGCCCTAGAATTTCGACTTAGCTTCAGTGCTCTGCCAATATGTGCGTTCTCCAATTGACCCCAAGCCCTTCTCTTATAATTTTCTCGTTAGCAAACCAACCGACGTGATCTAATCTCTAATCAACAGCTAAGATTAGAAGTTGTTTGATCCACGTCACTTAGAACATTCTCATCACATGTTTAATTTAATTCACTTTAATCTTTTAACTTTCCTAAGTTAGACTTAGGGTCCTTAATTAAAAAGATTAATTATTTGAATAACTATCAAACTAGATGGAATTTCTCCAAACGCTTTTTGGGTCTTGAAGGTCTCATGTACTCCAGCTCCTCCACAAAATTTCGGAGCTAGAGAACATCCGATGCTACCCCAAAATCTCAACAGCTTCTGCACTCCCAACTTTTGTGTTATGCTAGGTGTACTCTTTTAATTCCACTCACCGACCTTTGTGGTATTTTTGTGGGACATTCACAAAATTATCACAAGTACTACAATTCCTCTTGCCGGCTTAGGAAATAGATACTTGTAAAAATAAAATTGCCACCAATCTATTGGATCTTTGCATGACATTTATCATTTAATGCATCAGTTGTACCAAACTCACATCATCCATGTGAAAAATAACCAAATTGAGTTTGGATGTGAGATGCTTCCTCTAAATATGGATCATAAAGCTTTCTTACTAATGTCATGAATAGCTTCATGACCACTTTGTCACTTGAAGGAGGCCACTTATTTGATTACTCAATATCATACAATTTTACATTCAATATCAATATTTTACAATTTTACAAACTGTTGTATTAAGTTTGTTCCATTGTGGATATAGGTTGAGATCTCTTTTATTTGTGACAGTTTAATCTTCTCACACACTCATTCAGTGTTTTCATATATTTCACCTAAACATGGATTATATGTATCTGCATATCCAATCTTTATTACATATTGGTCAACTATCATAGAAGTTACCTGGGTCAGGACTCAAAAACTGTCTATAACCACGCAGTACACCCCAAATTTGGTTGGGTGGATGAAAGGCAAGAGGCTGGGGTGTGTCATTCTGCACTCAGGTGTAGGGTAGATGGACCCGATGTGAACTCAATGTGGCTGTAAACCCAGAGTGAGAGCATGAACCCACTTTGAGCTGTGTACAAAGTTGAACTTTTTCTTTACAAAAATAATCATCTACCTGAGATTCATGAAAACACATAGCTACCACTTATTGAGCTTTTATCCAACCTATGTTTGCCACATCTGTTCAGAATCATGCAGCCTTACCTTAAGGTAGAATTAATCTCCTTTCTCAGGTCCTTGGCCATAGGCAGTCGTCCTTTAAGAGCACCTTTTATCCTCTCCTTATTGTCATCAATTCTGCAAAATACAGGGATCAACAGAAATGTCACACTTTGGACTAATACACTTTCAGAGGACCTGTTAAAGTGTAATGTATTCACAAGCTTTAAGCCTCATAAAAGGACACAACATCTTAGTCAACTTCCTCTTCAAGCCTTCCAATTCCTCCTTCTTAAGACCCAGTTTAACTCTATCCTCTGATTCACTAGCCATGCCATCCTTCTCATGCTGAACAGACTTTATTTTTTGCTCCAAACTATATATTTCTATCATCTTCTGTTGTATATTGGAGTCAAAATCTCTGTCATTAAGCTGGCTTGTTTTCTTCTGAACCTCCTCTTCCTGAAAGCATATAAAATAACATAATAAACGCCCCAAGAACATATACTCAGTAACCAAAAAGATTCATGAAAAAGATGAATTTCTTCAATTTCTGATATGAATTACCAAGAGCCTTTCTTTCTCATCAATACGAGCCAAATCTACATCTGACTGCCTTGGATTTTCCAAGTCTCCGTCAATCTTTTTTAGACGATTTTCAATCTCCACCTGATACAAATGAAAGAATACCCAAATGAGTATCATTGTGTATTTGTAAAGGATGCATGCTAAAGAAGTAGATATTCGAATCCAAAACCTTCTCTTGTCGTTTTGCAAGTTTTTGGCCTTCAAGTTCACTGCACCGTTTGCTCGCAGATTCAAAGCTTTTCCATAAGCTTTTGATTTCCATGTCATTAGACTCCTGCATAAGTATTTATTCTTTAAATTGATAAGCATTTTGTTAATCGTATAGCAGGCTTAGTATTAGAGAATCAATGCAGATAAGGAATAGGAGAATGAGTGGACCTCCTAAACACTCGAGTCATAGTACCTTCTCAGCTGCACTATCTTTTTGAAGTTCTTTTAGACGCAATTTAGCTCGATTTGTAAGACGAAATGCCACATCATTATCAAGAGGTAGGTTATCCACCACACCCAGGTTATGTTTTGCAAAAATACTTTGAATATATCTATCTCGCTCATCCCTCAAAGATAAATGAGCCTGCAATGGAAATCATCCTATTGGAACTATAATAACACCAACTAAAAGGGAACTACAGAAAAAATTGAATAAGGCGGAAACCAAGTAATGGAAATACATCTGCTTCAGCTTGCAGCTTGCCCATGTCCCGAAATGTATCATTAATTGTCTTGGTAATAACTGCACTTTCTGTTGCTGTGTCATTCAGCTCTCTCTCCAACTTGCTAATCTTCGTTTTCAAATGTGTGATTCTTTCTTCAAACTTTGCTTGCCATTCCCTGAGCTCCTCATCGGTATCTAAAATTTTCAATATTACAGTGTCAATTCGCACACAAAATGAGAAAAAGCATAACTTCGAGATTCAAAAGGCTAATTAAGTCTTGTCATAGAAATGAGTAGCTAACATGGGGGAAAATAATTTTGAACGAGAATTAGAAAAATAAAAATAAAAAACCTTCATTTTCCTCAGCAAGGGCTGCATATTGTGTCTGTTGAAGCTTAAAAAGAGTGCTCCTTTTAGTGTCTTTAACCCGAACTTCTGCTTGCAGATATCTTATATCTTTGAGAGTTGTCTCTATCTGATCAATTTTGGTCTGTATAGTCTGAACGTTTTTCTCCAATTCTTGGATTTGCATTTTCACAGACGAAGTTTTTTCTTGATCCTGTTCAATGCTTTCACGGAGCTGCCAATATAAAAACAATTATCTGAAGTTCAAGTGGAATTTACCAGCCAAATGAAATCTAAAATGTATGAGCTATGACTTCGCATAAGCATGTACATCCAGCTGTGCCATCAATGGCCATGTGCTACACTCAAAAATGATTCAAAAGGTTATGAAATGTCCCAGCAATTGGTGATTACTATCCAAACAACAGAAGCTAACCTGGCTTTTCAAAAATAAAAATTGAAGCATAAAAGTACATTAATTGCAAAATACCTTGTACGCTGCATCTTTTAATGTTTGCAGATTCTCTAGCTTCAGCTTATGCATCTTGATCTCCTGGGCTTGCTCTTTGTGAAGTTTCTTTATCACCTCCAAGGCTTTTGTGTATCTGACGAAGAAAAGAATTCACTAATCTGAGCATAATCGATATAAACCCTTTGAAGTCGAATCAATATTTACCTATAAAACCTAAGTACAATATTAATGAGTGAAACTTCAACTTCTAAGAATAATTAAGTTCCCTAGACTTCCTTGCATTTAGAGATTGAAAATGTTGAAGGAAAAAAGTGACAAAAACAGTATACAATTGATGAACCCAACAAAATCCAAGACTAATTAAAAAACTGAATTACTTACTTTAGAACAAATAAAAATAGCAAACAGCTTGCCAAGGAAAGAAATCACCGATGACAACTATGTCTTGAATATGATTCAAAAACAGCTCAAAACATCAATTCCTTTGAATTGATTATAAAAATTAACATGGAATGCCATCAGGCTAGATAAGATAATTCTGTTAATGTCCAACAAGTGAGCATAAATAGGTCAAAGGAACTGTTAGTTACATCAGCATCAATACATAGTGCGACTGTGAGTGCAGTGCCTAAAGAAAATGTATCTATCCTACGAGATCAAAGACCTAGAATCTACAATCTCTCATCAAAGAAACCATACAAGATACAAAGCTTGGAGTCCCTGAAGAGAGAGGATCCCTCTCAGGAACCCTCGAGAAATGTCTCAACTGAAGGTGTCTATAGTGTGTGCTCAAGCACTGGTGGAGCCATCACCTACTAATGAGCAGGAGGAGCTGCTAACCCCTGAATCTGTACTAGCAGTAGGTGTATCTCCCCTACCATCCAAAGCTGAAGTGAAGAAACCCTTGATGGAGCATTGTCTAAATGAACTGGATGATCTGGAAGTACTAGAGGATCTGGATAGAATGCATTGCCTGTGAGAGACCACTCTCTCCTGAGCTTTAGAAGATTGCAAATATCGGGAGATATCAGAGATATTTGCAACCCTGTGAATTATAATATGTAGGTAGGACAAACCATGTCAATCATACACTTCATCCCCTCCACCTCAATTTTAGTATTACAATAAAAACCATCTCTTGGCAGCATGATTGTATACAAGAATAGGATCTATGACGAAGAACCATATGCTTATTACAAACCATCAGATATTGCAAGTCATATATTGACAGTTTGCAAAACATGAGCTCTGTAAGGAACCTAAAATTTTAAAGTTCCGCATTCCAATTTCCACTTGCATCTACCTTTTTTTCTGAAAAATATCAAACTTGTAGGTTGTAGAGACCCACTTTGCCTCCTACACTATCTTTTTGATGAGGCTTGAAGAGGTGAAATGGGCTTTGACAAACATGCTCAATTTCAACATTTCAGTTGTGTAGAGGCAATCCCAGACCAATAGAACCCAAACAATTAAGATGCTAATTCTTGATGATAATTGGTTGGCTAGGGTGGATCTTCCATTTTTGAGTTAGCTGTACATTGCCAACTTTTATGACGAAAAGTACACCTTGCTAATGGAAGGTGTATGATGGATTAGACAGAGTATTGGAGAAGATGAGGGATGTCATCATGGTGAAAAGGATGAACCTGACAAAAGCATTATATAATCAATAACGGAAATAAAGACCAAAAAGGGGGTACAAAATGACAACTCCATTACATCTTTTGGCCCTTTGCATTGAATCCTCAGCACTATCATGAAGATATCCTCTCACAATCATGAAGAAAGGAATGAATATGGACAAGTAAGTATTCTTGGGATATAGAAATCTATAAATAAGTTGTTTCTAAATCCCAGAGTTGCAGTGGATGTTCATCATGAGTCTTTCTACTTTCAGAAAGTATGCATGCAGTTCTGAACAGCATGTATGATAATTTGGGAAGCCCATTTATTTGGTTAAATGGTGGAACTACCATGATCACGACACCAATCATCTCTTAAATCTGTGCATACAAAATAAGAAGATGAATAGATCTTGGAATATGAATCCCAAGAGTCTGTCCTCTATTTGTATATAGTACTGCTCTCCTAATAGAAAACATCAATTCATGGAGTTACCAATACCTAGCCTGACATGGTATCAAAGCGCAGGTCTCAGATTTCTGCCCTTGTAACTCCTCTGTCTGTCTAATGATTGTCCCTCTGCCCATCTGCTCTGTCGATTCTCTGCCTCTGTAATCTATTCTCACTGCTTGGTAACCTGTACCATAGTTTCGCTGTTTGCAGCCCGGACAACATACCACAGCATTGTAACCAATACGCTGGCTCACCACTTCGCAGTCTTTGTGAGTCAATTCATAGTCTTCGTGCACTGGTACATGTTGTTGACTGCATTGTTTGCTGAAGATTGCATAGACTCTTGGATAAGTCCCATTGAAGGTGGTGTATCCTCTCTACACTGGGATCCATTCTTATCGTTAAACCATTCATATCCATTGAATTATATTTGCGGTGAAGCTGATACATTGATTCAAGCGCTGGTTTATATACATTGGTTCGTCCGTTTGGTTATACGTTGGTTCAGACACAGCATTGAATACAGAGTTGAATAGTGGAAATGGAGGGATGATTCTCTATGCGTTGGAATGGAATAGTGAGTTCTGTACATTGGAATGGAGCGTTGAGTTTTGTGCGTTGGAATGGAGCAATGAGTCTCTGTGAGTTGATGCAGTAGGTGCATTGAAACTCCTGGTAAGTGTGCGCATTAAATTGTGTGCAAGCTATTGTGATTTAAGTGCATTGAGCAGAGAATATATGCCTCTGTGTCATATTGTATGATTGGAGAATGTGAAAATGCATTTGTTCGTGCGCTGGAGCATACAGTTTTGAGTTACATTGTTCATGCAGTGAGCAATGTGCGTTGAAAAGTTGTATGCCATATTGGTATAATTGGTCTTTTCCTTCAGAGTCAAAGCATTTATATGTATGTTTGCCTTGCGGGTCCCTTTCATTTAAGTGTTGGGATGCATTGTGAGCCTGAAGCCACATTCCAGCAATGATTTTGGTTTTATTTTGATCAATTTTTAATGATTTTTTGGAGACAAAGTTGTATGGCGGTCTGCTGTGTTAATTTTCCAGTGTTCTGTGCTTGACAAAAACACACAACAATTCTTCTTAAATTAGCAACTAATTTCCAATATAATTCAATCTTCCAGCAACAATAAGCAATTGTAAATAGCACAGTAAACCCAATGCACAACAGAGGACAGCCAAGAACAATCGAGACACAGTAGTTTGGTCAAAGACCAACGAAAAACCCAACAAGGGCGAAAACATGAGTCTCCAAGTACATCAACAATGAGTCAAAGGTCAAAGCCTTGACTATCCAAATCAACTTTCCAATATCCAATCAAAGATGGGCCCAATGTTACTTGGGAGCAGGAGCGAAAACGGGGATCGGGAGTGGGGGCGGGAGCGACATTTTCAGAAGCTCCTAGTTCGGGAGCGAAATGGGGAGCGAATTTTTATATAATATATATTTTTCTATATTTCGATGCATATATGTCAACAAAAGCATGTAGAATGATAAATTAGATATAAAAACATAAAACATATAGATTGAGCCATATAACATCAATCATCTAGAAGTTATAATCTTCATCAACCACGTCCACAACTTAGTAACATACAAGATATTGTGTCTCATGATTCATAAACCTTAAAGTTCCAAGCTTTCAAAATTCAATATATAACATTTTGTAATATCCCCAAAGGGACTGCTCAACAAAACAAGCCTGAAAAACGCATTTTTCAGGGATGTGAGCTTCAGCAACCAAGATCAGCCCTTGGATTCCTAAGATCTGATAATCTAAGACCCACTTCCAAGAGGAGATCAGAAACAAAACAAACTAGGTGAGGCAAACAGGTCTCCCATACCTAGTATGGCCTGATTAATGTCCAATGAGGGACTGCAGCAATATAAAAACACTGTATTGGAGAAGTAGCAAGCTAATAATGCATGGGATATGCTGATAAACCCTTTTCTAACAGTAATATACACAGAAACAAGGAAAGTGATCTAACCCTTCAACCCAAAGTGGGGAAAAACAGTGATTTAAGCCCTAAAAAGGTTATTTTCAGAAATCTGCGTGAAAACAGAGGAAAGTGACGGTTGGATCAGTTAGCTTAGGTCATGACGGACTCCCATCCCGAATTTCAGCTTAAACAAATCATTCTAGCTAAGTTAAACAGTTCCTCCACTCCCAAAATGGCTTTAAAATGTTGATTTCCCATGACCTAGAGTATGCAGAAATTACTGAAGCACAGATAGCGTGATTTTCTGAAGGTGTTAACTGTAATAGGGTCTGAACATCATTAAATTGGACCAAGGATATGGATCAAACAATATACAAGAGAAAAACAGAGGTTTAACATGAATAAACCCTCAAAATAGTGGTGTTGCACAATGTATTAGATTGAAGAGCTTGACAGCGTAATTTTCAGAAGGCTGAAGCAGTGTTTTATTATATTTCAGATCTAGGGTAGATCTTTACATAAAAATACAGATCTATTACAGATCTATCTGCCAAAGAGGCTCTTCTTTACACTCCCCTTGGGGATCTCAGCAAAAGATGGATATCAATGAATAGATCTGAGATCTAAGCCACAGATCTGCAGTAATCTTCAGAAATTTCTGAAGCATATGATACACAGCAGATCAGATCTGAAATGAACATGGATTGGTTGGCCAATCCATGGATCACCACAGTGAAGGGAAGGGTCCCTTTCACCAGAGATCTTTCCTTCAAGCTGCTACACAAACCCCACTGCAACTCTGCCAGCAGAAAGGACGCAGTCTCTTCAAGGAACTGCGCTGATGGTGATGCAGAATACTTTGGCCTGATGCCAAGATCAAAAACTGAAGCTCCAACAATGGATGCACTCTTCCAAGAGGTTAAAATACACACTCATTGAGAAGAGGCTCCAATACAAGCTAGATCTGAACAGATCTAGTATTCCACTTGCTGCAACTTACAAAAGCAAGCAAACCCTCACTGGATCTACATTGCAGTTGGAAATAGAAGCTTGGTCTCCAACCAGATAGTGGACAAGCAATACAAGCTCTCCCAAGAGCTCCTCAATGGGAAGAGTTGAAACTCCTAAACAAGAAATTCCAATGCAATCTAGGCTAAGCAGCCAGGAAAGTTGTTTGTCTCAACGGACATCAATTCAGAAATCAAATCATGAACCCCTTCTCTTGAGCCTTCCCCTTCCTTTTATAAGATGAGAGCTTGAGAAACCCTAAACCACCTTCAAAGCTCTAGCTCCTTTCACATTGGAACCCTCCAACTAGATCAGCGTTGTTTATCTAGGTACATTGCATTTGGACAGCACTGGAGATTTGGTCCTATTGACCCAGTCAAATGGCTCAATCCTGTTTCACACACAAGTGGATTTTATCAAGACTGCCCTAATTTACCTTTGTTCACATTGGGCATGTATTTATTCTTTTATTAAGAGTTTTTGACCCTCCTTTACATAATTATTCTTTGAGCAAAGAAAACAAAATGAAATTGAATATTCCTATTAAAATAGGAATATTACAGTCCTCCCCTCCAAAATGTTGCTTGTCCTCAAGCAACTCACAAGGACTTTGTAAAATCTCCAATGGAGTTGTCTCCTCTCAAGAATGCAAGTCTGCCTTTGGTGGATGAACCAAATAGCTGTCATCATGAAGTAATGAGAGATACATAAGAGAATCATATGTTGTCCATTGGTCCCTTCAAGGCATGAGAGATGATAAACATTGGGTACTTCAACCCCCATGAGAAACTTCAATCCCCATGCTATCATTCAAAACAAGTGAGCCATACTTGACAGCTCAAAGAAATAGTCACCAATCCCCACCATATGCAATGTGTAGGGGCTCCATGGCTGGAAATGAGAGATAAGAATGCTCAACTCACGCTGTCTCTCCCTCCATTTATGATAAATATGGAGCTGTTGATCCTGGGCTGCAATAATATAGTCCTCATGAAGCCAAAAGAGACTTGGAACTTCATGATTCCCTTCATGGACTCTAGTGAGCCTTCTTGCCCAATCTTTCGTGCATATAGTGAATAGAGTAACTTCACCATATGTGCTCCAAAAGAAACATGGACTAAGTGTCACATGATATATTGGATGGTGACAATAGTCCCTCCCTTGAGACTAGCGTTGTCCTTCATCTTGTTGCCTCAAATCATAGTACAATAAGTGGCCATCCCACCACCTTCTTGCTGCAAAAAGCTTCTTCAAAGCTTGGAAATAGTAGAGGGTAATAGGCGTTGGCTGAATATGATTCAAACAACACATGTCTTGCTGCAAATTCTCCCAAGTGAGAGACTTCTCCCAATGACATAAGCCCAACATATGGCTTCTAGCATAAGGAAATAAATGATATAATGTAGCAGCCACACAATGTTCTATCCTCCTCTTTAAGTACAAGTAAATATGGGAGATTGCATTCCCAATGGACACATCCACACAATGTGTCATTCCTCCTCTCATGTTCTTAACAAAGATTGGAGCATTATTAACATCATGATATAAACAAGCTCCCTTATGCCACCTCATGAGAAGGTCACAATTTCTCCCAACCCAAAGTACATACATGATCATGATATCCATCCTAAACAGAAATACATGTACATACATCATAGACATAAGTAAATGTATGGACATGGAATTCATCATGGGGTGTCCATACTTCCTTCTTATCAACCAAAGCAACCATGCCTCTTTCTTATGCATTCTTCCCTTGAGATACAAGGCATGAGCCAAGAAAATCAAAAACCTTGGGTGGTACCCACACTCACCCAATAGAAACCAGTGCAAGTCATCTCCTCCCTGCTTTAGATCTGGATGTGGCAAGTTGTCCTCCAACAAGGTACCAGCTGTGCATGAGTGCTCATCTACTATGTGGCAGTAAACAACAATATATATCAGTTGTACATGATCAAAATAATAAGACAATATGCCATACATTCCTTCTAAAACATCATGATGAGTATAGAGAGATTTCAGCCCATATTCTCTCAACAATAGCCACAGCAACAAAGACTCTTGCTGCCTCCTTGCATTATCAAAATGCAGATCATGGACCAATAATATAATGAGGGACATGTGAGATGCCTCATAAACATAATACAAATCAGCTCCATCATACATCATAGGGAAGTCATCCTCCCTCCAAAAACATTGTACATACATGAAATACATCTCAAGCATAAATACATGTGAGCCCATGAGATATATCTCAAACAAAGGAAAATATATGGACATAAGATTTGACATATGATGTCCAAACTCTCTTCTTAACAGCGACAACAACCATGCCTTTTTCTTATGCATCCTATCAATGAGACTCAAGGCATGAGATGAAGAGATAGAAATTTTTGGGTAGTGACCAAACTCACCCAAAAACAACCAACGCAGCCATGCTTCTTGCTGGCTTGTATCATAGATTTGCAAGGGGTTTGGAAACCTCTTGCTCCATACTACCATCCACTCATCCCAATGTGGGTGATGGATCTCATTCTGCCATTGCTTGGTATCCTCCCAAGGTAGGACACCATGCTCCTCCAACCTTTGAAGAACTTTGCACCTCATGAAATGTTGAAGTGCACCTGCAATGGGATCTCCTGATGAGAACTCCTCCTCATGCATGGCCTTCCAAAACCAAAGAGGCTTTGGATCTCCTGTAAGTAGAAGTCTCTCTTTGAGTTGTGGCATGCTCATTGAGAGAGTGTCATCTGGAGAGGAGAAAGAATTTCTCATCTCAAGATGTCTAACCTTTGACATCTCTTCCTCCATGGCTTCCTGAATGAAGCTGGCATCTGAATGTTCCCATGAGGAATGGGTCCTTAACTCTTCACTGCTCCTCTTGGACAGCGCAGTGCAGCCCTGCTGCTCTAGATTAGCAGTAAGTGATGATCCTGGGTCATACAACAACCTATTTCCACAATCTTCTGAAAGATCTGCTGCAATAATAGGAAGTGGAAATGCAATCATACCTTGATGGACTTTGGGAACACCTTGCATAGCTGCAAGAGTTCTTTCTTTCACAATGTTGGCTTCCTCAACTGCAGGTGTTGAAGGCTGCCCCTCCAAGGGTGTCATAGTGCTGGTGCAAATCTCCTCAAGAGGTAGTGGGAACTTCTCTTCCTCCAATCTCTTGATCACCCTCTTGATCTCGAAGTGCTCTTCTTGCTCTTCACTTCCTCTATGAGAATAGGAAGTGCCTGGTCCTTCTTCTTCTTGAAACCTTCTAGAGGTCTCACTGCAGCTTTCTTCTTTCTTCTGTTTATCCTCTTTGGAGAGGCTCTTCTTAGATCTGAAAACTGATGAGAGTAATCTCATCCTCTCCATCATTCTGAACTCTAGTCCTTCTCTTTAGTCTTCTGATAGCTGGATCTCACAGGCAGAGCCAGAGATCATGCTCTAATACCACTGTAATATCCCCAAAGGGACTGCTCAGCAAAACAAGCCTGAAAAACGCATTTTTCAAGGATGTGAGCTTCAGCAACCAAGATCAGCCCTTGAATTCCTTAGATCTGATAATCTAAGACCCAATTCCAAGAGGAGATCAGAAACAAAACAAACTAGGTGAGGCAAACAGGCCTCCCACACCTAGTATGGCTTGATTAATGTCCAATGAGGGACTGCAGCAATATAAAAACACTATATTGGAGAAGTAGCAGGCTAATAATGCATGGGATATGTTGATAAACCATTTTCTAACAGTAATATATACAGCAGCAAGGAAAGTGATCTAACCCTTCAACCCAAAGTGGGGAAAAACAGTGATTTAAGCCCTAAAAAGGTTATTTTCATAAATCTGCGTGAAAACAGAGGAAAGTGACGGTTGGATCTCTTAGCTTAGGTCATGACAGACTCCCATACCGAATTTCAGCTTAAACAAATCATTCTAGCTAAGTTAAACAGTTCCTCCACTCCCGAAATGGCTTAAAAATGTTGATTTCCCATGACCTAGAGTACGCAGAAATTACTGAAGCACAAATAACGTGATTTTCTGAAGGTGTTCACTGTAATAGGGTCTGAACATCAGTAAATTAGATCAAGGATATTGATCAAACAATATCCAAGAGAAAATCAGAGGTTTAACATGAATAAACCCTCAAAATAGGGGTGTTGCACCATGTATTAGACTGAAGAGCTTGAAAGCATAATTTTCAGAGCGCTGAAGCAATGTTTTATTATATTTCAGATCTAGGGCAGATCTTTACATAAAAATACAGATCTATTACAGATCTATATACCAAAGAGGCTCTTCTTTACACTTCCCTTGGGGATCTCAGCAAAAGATGGATATCAATGAATAGATCTGAGATCTAAGCCACAGATCTGCAGTTATCTTCAGAAATTTCTGAAACATATGATACACAGCAGATCAGATCTAAAATGAACATGGATTAATTGGCCAATCCATGGATCACCACAGTGAACAGAAGGGTCCCTTTCACTAGAGATCTTTCCTTCAAGTTGCTACACAAACCCCACTACAACTCTGCCAGCAGAAAGGACGCGGTCTCTTCAAGGAACTGCGTTGATGGTGATGCATAATACTTTGGCTTGATGCCAAGATCAAAAACTGAAGCCCCAACAATGGATGCACTCTTCCAGGAGGTTAAAAGACACATTCACTGAGAAGAGGCTCCAATACAAGCTAGATCTGAACAGATCTAGTATTCCACTTGTTGCAGCTTACAAAAGCAAGCAAACCCTCACTGGATCTGCATTGCAGTTGGAAGTAGAAGCTTGGTATCCAACAAGATAGTGGACAAGCAATACAAGCTCTCCCAAGAGCTAGTCAATGGGAAGAGTTGGAACTCCTAAACAGGAAATTCCAATGCAATCTAGGCTAAGCAGCCAAGAAAGCTGTTTGTCTCAACGGACAGCAATTCAGAAATCAAATCATGAACCCCTTCTCTTGAGCCTTCCCCTTCCTTTTATAAGATGAGAGCTTGAGAAACCCTAAACCACCTTCAAAGCTCTAGCTCCTTTCACATTGGAACCCTCCAACTAGATCAGCGTCGTTTATCTAGGTACATTGCATCTGGACAGCGCTGGAGATTTGGTCTTGTTGACCCAGTCAAATGGCTCAATCCTGTTTCACACAAGTGGATTTTATCAAGACTGCCCTGATTTACCTTTGTTCACATTGGGCATGTATTTATTCTTTTATTAAGAGTTTTGACCCTCCTTTACATAATTATTCTTTGAGCAAAGAAAACAAAATGAAATTGAATATTCCTATTAAAATAGGAATATTACACATTTATAATCATTGATCACCAAAGATGTACTTATATTATGAGAATTAAGTAAGGCTGGGTTTAATTCAAATTCTCTTCTTGATAATTACTTGTGAGCTTACTTCTTTTACTTATGTCTTCTCTTCTTAGCTTATTATGTCTTTCATCAAGTTAATTACCAAAACACACGAGACACAAATTTAGGCTTTTCAAGCCAAGGCCAAAACCTCTCCCTCTTGGAGAGGAAAACCCACAAGAAATTATTCTCATAGACTTTCAGTTGACAAGTACCATGACCATGATTCAGACCCTTGACCTATGTATGCCTTCAAGACCTTGTCACTGCTTCTTCAATGACTCCTTGAGTTGATCCTTCTTTCCTACACCTTCCTGCACCAATCTGAACCTTTCAACACCAAGAGTAGATATCTCGGTCTTTGCTTATATTCTTCCTTTCTGGCTATATGAGATCCTTGCTTGATATTAGCACTGTATCATAGACTGTCTTACCTTATGCTTTATCCTTGCTGACTGTACACACTTATCTTGTTTCCTCTTATAGAATAGTCCACCCTATACACAATCTTGTTCTAGTACTCGACATAGTATTGTTCTTGCACTTCAACACAGTCCCTTCTCCGTATTAGATACAGACCTATCCTCGCACGTATTGCATTCCAGATTCTGCACTATAATCCTTCTCCACACTTGAACGCACTTTAACACAGCCCTTATTCATTGTTAAACGCAATCTTATATCCGCACTAGGACACAGTCCTTCTTCACGCTTGAGTGCAGTCCTATATCAACAATTACCTTAGTCCCTCCTTCATACTAGAACACCGCCCTTACTTCACACTCCTTGTTGAACTCTATGTCCGTAGAAAACTCAGACCTCTCCTCGCATTTTTGCCTCAAACGAATCCAAAGTTCTTTATCTAAATGAGCCGCAAACAGGTTCTTATATATACAGGATAGATCTCCTTCTGGGCCGACATGAAGGCCTACTTCTGAGCCGACTTGCGCAGGGGTATGGAAGCCGACTTGTTCACTGTACATAGGCTGACTTGAGGGGGCACTTCAATGCTAATCTTGAGCTATATTCTGAGCCATGACTTCAAGGTTTATGTGACAAGGTCTTTAGGCATATAAGTTTGACTTTGCTCTCCATATACATGACTCTTTAATTAGTACATTTATGACCAGATGACAAATCCCTAAAAGGCATCAAGAAAAAGTCTTTTGACCTATAATAAACCTTGCTCATGAAACCCATGAAGCAAGCATACCAAAAATATATTTTATTATCTTTGTCTTCTTCATTACATAAATACATAATTACATATAGTCAATATGAAGACTGAACCTAGTTACACTTTCCTACACTCCCTCTTAACTAGGGAGGGTATTCATAATTGTACATGGTCACTTTCAATCTGACGAATCTCATAAGAAGAATCAAATTGGTAATCACATCTGGATAGCATCATATCAATCAGCATTGTCCTAGTGTAAGGCCTTGACTAACAGCCCCATCTCTCAATGAGACAATGGGCTACAATGCTGGCGAGAAACGTGACTTATACACACCATAGGCATTGTCTCTCCGAGGTACATAGTCCACCCAGGTGTTCCCAGAGAATGACCTTCTTGGACTATTCTTTTCTTGGGTAGTCAACCCTCAAAGAATATTGGTCCTCGACTACTCTTATCTTGAATGCCCTATCTCATTCTCAAAGAGTATCGAATGCTAGATAATTACCCAATCCTCCATTATGTCTTCCCAGGTGAAGACCAGAATGATGTGTCTGTCCATTCTCTCCTCAAGGCCTTCACTAAGACTTACAATTGTTAGTCCTAGTCTAGAGCATGACACATGAATTAGAGAATCATATACGTCGCTCCCTCTTAACTCAGGAAGGACATACTTCAAGTTTCTTCCAAGTAAGAAACTTACCACCAGGCTCCCTCTCAATCAGGGACCTGCAGCAGCAATGGTGAGACACCCAGCTGCTCACGAAGAATTCCTTCCCTCGATTTCATGGATTTCGATATTAAAGAATCTTCAACTTTTGGCTTCATAGGGCATAGATCATCTATCACTTTCATCCATGAGTCATGTCATCCACCAAAAAGTGATTCATCATTCCTTCTCATCTGGTCCACCTTTATGCCATGATGCTTTCCTTCGAAGCATCTCCCAAGGATATTACATCATTCCACATGATTGGCAGCTCTGCATAAACTCATCCAGATAAACATATACATAAGAAGTTTTAAATCAAAAGTTAGCTCAGTGATGATCTTTCACCATGACATCTTCCTATAGGCATCGGCATCCTCTATTCATATTGATACATCTCCTAAAGATATATTTTGTCAAGGGTCTTCTTGTTTACCATACTTCTATCACAGTCCACATATCTTCCCAGGAGATCTCCTAGTCACATCTTCTTGGTTTCCAGATGATAACCGCCTCTTGACATGGTTGCACTTCATGATCTCTTCCTTTCTTTCTCCACACAGCTTTATTCCTAGGAACTTCCAGTATCCAGTTCCTTGTTTGTATACAACCACCTCATAATCCATATGAGGACATATTTGTTTTCATCTGTTAGTGGGAACCTATGCACTAGAAGAGATCCTCCTTCCTTTAATCATGCTTCTAAAGATAGAAGTACATTACCTGCAACCATATGACATGACTTCACAGCATCCAGTGTCAGCACATAGATATATGTACCTCATCCTTTTCCTTTTGAGTCATCCTGCAGCAATTTTACTAGAATGAAGAGCTTCATTCCCTTGACCTGCTTCATTAGTAAGTCATCATATCCTAATCCTAGAATTCTGCAAGATAGAATTCCCGATGAAACATTTTGCTTTCTTTCTAGTCAGTGAGTCCAAAGAGGACTCCATTAGAAAAATGTCAGCACCTGTTTCCATAGTGATCATTGAATGATGATCCTTGATCTTGATAACTTACTTCCATCAAATTTGTTATCAGTGAGGTTTCCAAGAGCTACTTCTTCAAGTGCTCCTTCCATGCTTCTATCATGATGCTATAAATATACACTGCTTCCTATCATATTATTTTACAACCAACAGAAATCACGTAAAGAGGAAGACGATCTCAATCATAATAGAGATCTTTCGCTTCTTCTTTCTTAGATTTCTTTGCATCAGGTTCTTCCCTTTCATTTGAGACATGGGCTTCTTCCTTTTTCCTCTTGTCCTTTCTAGATTTAGGACAATCCCTTTTGTAATGCCCAAAATCATTACATCCAAAGCATCGAACTTTGTCCATATTTCTTCTTTTATTCTGAGGACCAAATTTACCGAATCTTCCTTTCTTCGTGGACATGACTGCAAAGGCTTGATTCCTTCCACTTGATCCTGTATTATCTTTGACTTTCAATCTTGTTTCTTCTATCTTACATAAATCCTGGAATGGCATTGCTTCTTCTTTCCCATCTATGCTTGAAGTGAAACTTCCCCATTCTTTAAGTAGAGCATTTTGTACCATAGTGAGTATTTCACCATCAGACATTACCTCTCCCAGTTTCTGCAGTTGATCTCGTATCACGAAAATCTCCATCAGATATGGAATTATTCCTTCCTTTCTTGACATTCTCAATTTGTATAATTTTTGTCTCAGGGATATTATTTCCCCTGTAGATGCTTTCGAGAATAGCTCCACCAATTTGTCATACATTTCTTTTGAGGATTCTAGATTTGATACATAGGGAATGAGAGTCCTTTATGAATTCTATAAGAATCCTTTGGGCTCTTATGTCTCCATTCATGTATTTGATATATGCTACAATTTCTTCTTTTGAAGGTTGAATTGGAGATCATTCGATGTAGCCCATAACTTCATTTTCAATTAGATTCAAATATGTCCTCTTCATCCATGCACTAAAGTTTGATGACGCAACCAATTTGTTGTTCTCTTTACAATACGTTATTTTGACAGATTTAGATAAGGTCATAGATACTTACTTGAGTAGGGTGACTTCCTCGTTCTAGAAGCATCCTTGATAAAGATGAATTTAGAAACTCCTTCTTTGATTGAGTTCTCCAATGTAGATGTCTTCAAAGGTGATGGATATTGTTGAATGGTACTTGATGATGTATCTTCCAACAATGTCTTCAATATAAATCTTTCATGACAAAGATTATCTTCTTGATGAGTGAATCCTTTAAAAGAGATTGAAGGTCTTCTTGAAATGGCTTGAGAATCTTTCTTGCAAACTGAATTGACCTTTCAATGTAGACTTTGATTCTTGCTTATTTGAGTGTCTTTTTGTCAAGTAGCCCTTGTCTTCAGCACCTTAGCTCTGATTCTATGTTGAGAATTAGGTATGGCTAGGTTTAATTCAAGTTCTCTTCTTCATAATTACTTGTGAGCTTAGTTCTTGTACTTGTGTCTTCTCTTCTTAGATTATTATGTCTTTCATCAAGTTAATTACCAAAACACACGAGACACAAATTTAGGCACTTCAAGCCAAGGCCAAAACCTCTCCCTCTTGGAGAGAAAACCTACAAGAAATTCTTCTTATAGACTTTCAGTTGACAAGTACCATGACCATGATTCAGACCCTTGACCTATGTATGCCTTCAAGACCTTGTCACTGCTTCTTCAATAACTCCTTGAGTTGATCCTTCTTTCTTGCACCTTCCTAAATCGATCTGCACCTTTCAACACCAAGACTAGGGATCTCGGTCTCTGCTTGTATTCTTCCTTTTCCGGCTATATGAGATCCTTGCTTGACATCAGCACTGTATCATAGATTGTCTTACCTTATGCTTTATCAGACTGTCTTACCTTATGCTTTATCCTTGCTGACTGTGTGAAATTTTCAAAACAGAAGCCCTACTGCAGTGTCTAGATCTACTTCGCCTACTTGTTTAATTAACTTAACAAGTTATTTTACTAAATTATTCAGAAAAACATTAAAGTAGACACCAACTGCAACCTACACATCTACATATCATTTACTGAACAATACAAACATGTGACAAGATTACACACGATTTTTCGGACAAATGTCCCCGAAAAAACCCAATGCGGGAAAATCGGTGCCATAGCTCTAGAGGGTTTTTATTATTATGCAAAATTTGAATACGACATTTTGGGCACCATAAATGGTCGGCCCTACAAAGAAATTACACGACAGTTAGTACCTTACAATCGGAGACAGAAAATATACTTGTATCACACCCTCAAACAGGATTTACAGATCACAAGCCCTTTCTAGCCCACTGGAACCCTCAGTGCTACCTCTACAGCCTCTGCGTCAGCTCTCACTGGCCAGCGTCCCCACTGCATCACCTTGACTGCGGTGCGTTCCTTCTGTGTTGCCCTGGCTGGCCCTATGTCACCTCAACTAGTCTTGTGCTTGTTGGGTCTGTGTCACCCTAGTTGGGCATACATAGCCTCTGCGCAATACTCTGTGTGGTGCTGGTTGAACTTTGTCCTCCTGACTGGGTCTGCGCTGACTAGTTCTCACTACCCCTCTGTTGCTATATTCTTGACCTTGGATCAGATCATCCCTTGCCGATCCTTGCCCCTCACTGCACTACAAACTCGCTTCGAATTTCTTAGCAAACCCCACCCCAGAAATTCGACTTAGCTTCAGCGCTCTGCCTGCGTGTTTGTCTCCGACTGACCCCAAGCCTTTCCTTTATACTTTTCTCGTTGGGAAACTAACGGCCATGATCTAATCTCTAATCGATGGCTCAGATTAAAAGACTGCTTGATCCACGTCACCTAGAACATTTCATCACATGTGTTTAATTAATTCATTTTTCTAATTCCCTAAGTTAGACTTAGGGTCCTCATTAAAAAAATTAATTATTAGAATAAATTCAACACTACATGAAATTTCTCCAAACGCTTTCTAGGTTTTGGAGATCTCATGTGTCTTAACCCCTCCACAAAGTTTCGGAGCTAGAGCACACCCGATGCTACCCCAAAATCTCAACACTCCCTCTTAGCGAGGAGTGTGCTCTAGCAATACATCCACACTGAAGCATTGCCTGATCTTGGCATCGGTCTCTGCATTGTTGATGCTTGGCCTGCTGCCCTCCATCCACTGTGCTACTGCTTTTGGTGTTGTTGCCCATGTCACTGCCACATCTATACTGCATCTCCCTCTCAATTTGCTGCTCATAGCACTGCCACTGCTCACTGTTGCACTGTAACTTAGTTGCTGAGAAGTAAGCAACTGAAGGACCCCTGCCCAATCACTGGCAAACAAGTCAATTGGGTTGCAATTAATCACTAAAGCTCCCTTGGTTGTTGCACTGCGGTGTCTCCCTGAAGCCATTGCGTTGTTGTTGCTCTGCACTACGTAAGCACTACCCCTATGCGCTGCTAAAGTCGAATCAGCCTCTACGTTGTTGCTCCTACGTTGCTCTTGCCTCTGCACTGTGCTGCTCCCATCTACAGCGTCCCAACTCTGCCCTCTGCTTCACTATGATCTTCTGCACCCAGTCATCCCCGCTACTGTCTTAATGATCCCCGCACTGCTAAAGTCGAATAAGCATCTACGTCGTTGTGTTGATATTTTGTATAGTTGGTGTAGCATCGTGTGTGCTCTAGCCCTGAAATTTTGTGGAGGGGCTAGGACACACTTGATCTCCAAACCCAGAAAGTGTTTTGAGAAATTTCAGTTGTCGTTCAAGTTATTCAAACAATTAATTATTTTAATGGATTTCCTAAGTCTAAACTTAGGAAAATTAAATAATTAGAGTGAATTAATTAACATGTGCTGAAATTATCTTAAGTCACATGGATCAAGCAGTCTTTTAATCTCAGTCATTGATGAATGATTTAATCTCGATCGTTGAAGGGTTCAACAAAAATTATAAGAGAAAAGCTTGAGGGTCAGTTGGAGGAGACACACAGTTGCAGAGCTAAGGAATAGATCTGGAATTCTAGAGCGAGTTTGCTAAGAATTTCCGGAGGAATTTCCTGCAGCGACAGGTAGTATTGGCTAAGGGGATGATCTGATCCCACAGGCAAAAGTCAGTAAAAGGCAGAGTTGCAACAACAAGGACAGCGCAGAGAAGCAAAGCAGCATCTACGCAGGTGTTGCGCAACTGATACGCAGGACAGCACAAAGGCTCCAGGGGTGCTGCAGAAGTTACCTAGAGGGTCTCCAGGGCCAGTGTAAGGCCCGCGTCACCCTTCCAGGGGTTACGCAGTCCCTCTCTGGGCAGCACGGTGGCATCTTGAGGCTAACAGGGCTAACGTTGGGGCTTGAGGGTAGCGCTAAGGGTTTCTAGGGCCAGATTTGGGCTGACTCTTGTAAATCTCGTTTAAGGGTGTGGATCAGTCAGATATTTGGCACTAGAACTTCAAGTTAGCTGCAAAATTGATTTCTTTTATTCTCGGTCGAGTTTTCCAGATCTGAAACCCAGATTTACTGTACTCACAATCTACTTAATAAAATAACCCTCATATCTGCCGCACCAGTTTTCCTGCTTTGGGTTTTTCCGAGGACTTATGTCCAAAAATCTATGTGTCACTCTGTTGTACGAGTGTATTATTCAGTAAATGATCTGCATGTGTAGGTTGTAGTTGTGTTTTAATTCGGTATTTTTTAAATCTAATTTTTGAAAATAACTTGTATCAATCTAAAAAAAGTAGGAGAAACAAACCAAGATACTGCAGTAGAATTTTCACATGGTATCAGAGCGATCGCAGATCAAGCTGAATCTCCAACAATCAACTGAAGAAGTATTTTTCTGCAGGGTGGCAGAAGACACAGCAGATCCGGAAAGGGCATCTTGACAGCAGGAGACCGCAGATCCAGAAGAGGACAGCTCTGAAGCTACAAAAGGCCTTCAGGCTTACGCAGACCCTTCCTAGGGTAGCGTAAGCACTGCGTCACCCAATCTGGGGTTATGCAGTCCACTTCTGAGGAGCATTGAGGCTACATTGGGCCAGTCAGTGAGACAGAGTCCAGTCATTTCTCCAGTTGCAGAAGAATTTTTCCAAGATCCGGAAGCAGTGCTTCAGATCTTCAGCAGTGCTGGTGGGGTGGAGATTCTGCAGGTGCAGAATTGTGCCTAGCTAAGTCAACAAAGGTGGGAGGAAGACAGTTACTCAGCATATCTGAGCCAAACAGATCTGATATTCGATCAGGAGGATCGGAGAGTTTTGTTTGTTTGTGTTTGGGTGAAAGATTTCCAAGAGGGAAATTAGTCTTCAGCAGAAGCAGTTACAAGAGGTTTCTAGTCACCAAGCAACCCAGATCCAGAGGGAGAAGAAGTTTTGTTTTTGTCAGATCTAAGCAAGATGGCTCGATATGGACTAAGGGATCAAGATAGATTGGACGGCATGTCCAACTATGTTATCTGGAAGGCCAGAATCCTTTCAATTCTAGATGAGTATGGTCTCAAAGATCATGCAAAGAAGGTTTTTGTTGTACCAACCGATGCAGATCCTCTCAAGAAGTATGAAGAAAATCAAGGGCAGACAAAGCATTTGATCATAGACGGAGTCAAGGACCACATGATTCCTCATATTGCTGGAAAGACTTCAGCAAATGACATGTGGGTAGCCTTGGACACGTTGTACCAAAGAGGATTCGTGCAACGAAGAATGTTTCTTGAGAACCAGATGTGGTTGTTCCAAATGATGAAGGGTGAAGAGATAGATCCATTCCTCTTCAGGCTTCAAGCCATCCGAGATCAACTGGTCGGCATTGGTGCTACTCCGGATGAGGGACTCTTAGTGAAGACTGCTCTGAATGCAGTCTCGGAAGATTGGGAAACGTTTGTCCAGAGCATTCTGGGAAGGGCAACATTACCATCTTGGGCTGACATGTGGGCTATCATCTACCAAGAGTCGATCAGGAGGGTCACCAAGCGGCAGAATATCAGTAGAGGAAGCGGAAAGGTCAAAGTCAAGGAGGAAAAGGAGGATGCAGCCCTTGCATCAAGGGAAAAGAAACATCAAAGGAAGAAGAAGAAGGACCTTTCTAAGGTCTAGTGCTTTAACTGTGGTGATCTTGGTCATTTCGCCAGCAGTTGTCCCAAGAAAAAGGACAAAGGATCTTCTAATTCCAAGGCTGCGGCAGCAAAGGATGATGGCTCTGATGATGATGCAGCCATGAGTGCTCATGTACCTCGAGAGAAGAGGTGGGGTGGCATGGATCTGTAGAGCATCTACAGAAAGTGGCGGGATCCTTGAGTCAGCCCTACTCTTGGATCACATACGAGCTACGGGAGCCTTAAGACGGTAGTGGGATAAGTCGGGAGATGGTTGCAGAAGGCCACATTGAAGCAAAAGAGGGAGTTGGAGAGCTAGAGAGGGAGCAACGTAATGCAGAGGCAGCAGAAACGTGGAGGCAACAGTGCATGGGAGCTGATGGGACTTCAGCAGCACAGAGAAGTTGGGCTCACGCAGTGCAGTGTTGCAGCATTACAGTGCCTCCAAGGGGACAGCATAAATTAGCATCCAGGGAGCTTCACGGGTAGAACGCAACTTGACTTATCTATCAAAAAGTTGGGTTGAGTTCTTTCAGTTGCTTACTTCTCAGCAACTGAGTTGCAGTGCTGCAGTTAATAGTGGCAGTGCTATGGGCAGCATGATGTAGCAATTTGAGAGGGAGCTGCAGTACAGACGTGGCAGTGTCAGTGGCTGTGTTATGGGCAACATGATGTAGCAATTTGAGAGGGAGCTGCAATACAGATGACATGGGCAACAGTACAGAGAGCAGCAGTGCAGTGGATGGAGGGCAGCAGGCCAAGCATCAGCAACAAAGAATCCGGCTTCAAGATCTTGTAGTGCATGGTGTGGATGCATTGCTAGAGTACACTTTCCTAGAGCACACTTCGTGCTAAGAGGGAGTGTTGAGATTTTGTATAGTTGGTGTAGCATCAAGTGTGCTCTAGCCCTGAAATTTTGTGGAGGGGCTAGGACACACTTAATATCCAAAACCCAGAAAGTGTTTTGAGAAATTTTGAGAAATTTCAGTTGGTGTTCAAGTTATTTAAATAATTAATTATTTTAATGGATTTCCTAAGTCTAAACTTAGGAAATTAAATAATGAAAGTGAATTAATTAACACATATGCTGAAATTATCTTAAGTCACATGGATCAAGCAGTCTTTTAATCTCAGTCGTTGATGAATGATTTAATCTCAGTCGTTGAAGGGTTCAACAAAAAGCATAAGAGAAAGGCTTGAGGGTCAGTTGAAGGAGACACACAGTTGCAGAGCTAAGGGATAGATCTAGAATTCTAGGGCAGGTTTGCTAAGAATTTCCAGAGGAATTTCCTATAGCAAGGAGTAGTATTGGCTAAGGGGATGATCTGATCCCAGAGCTAAGAGTCAGTAAGAGGCAGAGGAGCAGCAACAAGGACAGTGCAGAGAAGCAGAGAAGCAGCTACGCAGTACAGCGCAGAGGCTCCAGGGGGGCTGCAGAAGTTACGCAGAGGGTCTCCAGGGCTAGCATAAGGCCTGTGTCACCCTTCCAGGGTCTACACAGTCCCTCTCTGGGCAGCGCAGTGGCATTCTGAGGCTAACAGGGTTGACGCTGGGGCTTCAAGGGCAACGCTGAGGGTTTCTAAGGCCAAATCCGGGCTAATTCTTGTAAATCTTGTTTGAGGGTGTGGATCAGTCAGATATTTGGCACTAGAACTTCAGGTTAGCTGCAGAATTGATTTATTTTATTCTCTGTTGGGTTTTCCAGATCTGGAACCCAGATTTACTATTACTATACTCATAATCTACTTAATAAAATAACCCTCATATCTGCTGCACCGGTTTTTCTGGGGACGTATGTCCAAAAATTCATGTGTCACTTTGTTGTATGAGCGTATTATTCAGCAAGTTATCTGCATGTGTAGGTTGCAGTTGTGTTTATTTCGATATTTTCTGAATCTAATTTCTTAAAATAACTTGTATCAATCTAAACCAAGTAGGAGAAATAAACCAAGATACTGCAGTAGAATTTTCACATGTTGCTCCTATGCTGCTCCCATCTACAACCTCCCAGCTCTGCCCTCTGCTTCTCTATGATCTTCTGCACCCACTGCTTGAGTCATCCCTGCTACTGTCTTAATGCTCTCATAGCACATATGTGATCCAAGGGTTGTACACCTCAAGGATCCTGCCTTTCCATCTGTAGTTGTTCTACAAATCAATATCGCCCCACTTCTGTGGCTCATTACCACTCATGGCTATGTCATCATCACTACCATCGTCCCCTTTTGTTGTTGCTGCCTTGGATTCAGAAGATCCCGTGTCCTTCTTCTTAGGACAATTATTGACAAAGTGTTCAAGTACGCCACAATTAAAACACTGTACCTTGGATAGGTCCCTCTTCTTCTTCCCTTGCTACCTCTGTCCCTTTGATAAAAGGGTTGCATCCTCCTCCTCCTCTTTCTTTACTTTAACAGTACCGTTGTTGTTGCCTTGCCTCTTGGTAAATCTCTTGATTTCCTCCTGACGGAGGATTGCCCACATGTCTGCCCAGGATGGTAACGATGCCCTACGCAAGATGCTTTGGACAAACGTTTCCTATTCATCGGTGACTGCATTCAGGGTAGTCCTCACCAAGAGCACTTCATCCGGAGTCGTACCCATGGCAATCAATTGGTCCCGGAGAGTCTGAAGTCTAAAGAGGAAAGGATGGATTTCCTCACCCTTTTGCATCTAGAACAACCGCATCTAATTCTCCAGAAGCATCTTGCTCTGGACGGAGCCTCCCTGATACATCGTGTCCAAAGTTGTCCACATTTCAGTTCCTGTGTTCTTCTCGGCAATATGTGGAACCACGTAATCTTTGACTCCATCCATGATCAAGTGCTTAACCCGCCCCTGATTCTCTTTGAATTTATTCAGGGGATCTGCATCGATCGGCACAACTAGGACATTTTCACCATGGTCCTTGATGTCGTACACATCCAGAACTGTCAGGATCCTGGCTCTCCAAATAACGAAGTTGGACATGCCGTCCAACCTGTCCTGATCTCTCAATCCATAAGAAACCATCTCTACTCAAATATGTCAGAACAAATACTCCTCTCCCTCTTCCCTCTGCAACACTCAACAGAAAACTGGATCTGGGTTTCTTGGCGATGAAAACCCTCTATAGTAGCTACTCCCTCTGACAATTGATTCCCTCTCGGAAATCCTCCACCAAAAACAATCGAATCAATCCTCTACAACCACCCTCCTGATCGAATCTCAGATCTGATTGGCGCAGATCTGTTGAACGACTGTTCTCCTCCTGCTCTTGTCACCTTTGCTAGGCACTGTTCTGCACCAACAGAACCTGTGCCACACCAGCAACCTCTAAAGATCAAAAGCTCTGCTTCCAGACTTTGGCAAACCTGCACAACAACCTCCATACGGACTACGACCCTCTGGCTGGCCTTTGCGTAAGCAGACTAGCTCAGCGCAGCATCTGTGCAGCACAAACTGCTCCTGCATCACTCTCGAATGCTCTGCACTGCCTCTGCATCACTCAGTTAGCTCTGCGTCAGCCTCTGCGTGGCCTCTACGTTAGCCTGGTTGGGTTGCGTCCCTCTTGATGTTGCACTGCCCTCTTCTAGAACTTTGCTGCTTCAGCTGCCTTCTCTGTAGTAATTTCTTCAGTCGCTCTACTAGTGGATCAGCTTGATCTGCAATCCTCTGATACCATGTGAAAGTTTCAAAACAGAAACCCTACTACAGTATCTAGATCTACTTCGCCTACTTGTTTAATTAACTTAACAAGTTATTTTACTAAGTTATTCAGAAAAATATTAAAGTAGACACTAACGGGAACTTACACATCTACAGATCATTTACTGAACAATACACACATGTGACAGATTACACATGATTTTTCGGACAAATGTCCCCAGAAAAACTGGTGCAACAGCTCTAGAGGGTTTTTATTATTATGCAGAATCTGAATAGAACATTCTGGGCACCAGAAATGGTTGGCCCTACAGAAAAATTACACGACAGTTAGTACCTTTCACTCGGAGACAAAAAACTGATTGTATCACACCCTCAAACGGGATTTCCAGATCACGAGCCCTTTCTGGCCCACTGGAACCCTTAGCGTTGCCTCTACAACCTCTACATTAGCCCTCACTGGCCAGCGTCACCCTGACTGTTGTTGTGTTGCCCTCGTTGGGCCTGCGTCACCCCGGCTAGTGTTGCATTGCCCCTGCACTGCGCTCGTTGGGTATGTGTCACCCTGGCTGGGCTTACACAGCCTCTACGCGGTACTTTGTGTGGTGTTGGTTGAACTACGTCCTCCTAGCTGGAGCTGCGTTGACTAGTACTCACTGCCCCTCTGATGTTGTATTCTCGGCCTTGGATCAGATCATCCCTTGTTGATCTCTACCCCTCCCTGCACTGCAAACTCACTTAGAATTTCTCAGCAAACCCTGCCCTAGAAATTCAACTTAGCTTCAATGCTCTGCATGTGTGTGTATGTCTCCAACTGACCCCAAGCCTTTCCTTTATACTTTTCTCGTTGGGAAACCAACGGCCGTGATCTAATCTCTAATCAACGGCTCCGATTAAGAGATTGCTTGATCCACGTCACTTAGAACATTTCATCACATGTGTTTAATTAATTCACTTTAATTTTTCTAATTCCTTAAGTTAGACTTAGGGTCCTCATTAAAAAAATTAATTATTAGAATAACTTCAACACCAGATGAAATTTCTCCAAACGCTTTCTAGGTTTTAGAGATCTCGTGTGTCTTAGCCCCTCCACAAAGTTCCGAAGCTAGAGCACACTTGATGCTACCCCAAAATCTCAACAAACTGTACACACTTATCTTGTTTTCTCTTATAGAATAGTCCACCCTATACACAGTCTTGTTCTAGTACTCGACATAGTATTGTTCTTGCACTTCAACACAGTCCCTTCTCCATATTAGATACAGACCTGCCCTCGCACGTATTACATTCCAGATTCCGCACTGTAATCCTTCTCCACACTTGAACGCACTTTAACACGGCCCTTATTCACTGTTAAACGTAGTCTTATATCCGCACTAGGACACAGTCCTTCTTCACGCTTGAGTGCAGTTCTATATCAGCAATTACCATAGTCCCTCCTTCATACTAGAACGCTGCCCTTACTTCACACTCCTTGTTGAACAGTATGTTCGTAGAAAACTCAGACCTCTCCTCGCATTTTTGCCTCAGACCAATCCAAAGTTTTGTATCTAAATGAGTGGCAAACAGGTTCTTATATATACAGAACATATCTCCTTTTGGGTCGACATGAAGGCCTACTTCTAAGTCGACTTGTTCAGAGGTATGGAAGTTGACTTGTTCACTGTACATAGGCTGACTTGAGTGGGCACTTCAACGCTGATCTTGAGCTATACTCTGAGCCATGACTTCAAGGTTTATGTGTCAAGGTCTTTAGGCATATCAGTTTGACTTGGCTCTCCATATACATGACTCTTTAATTAGTACATTTATGACCAGATGACAAATCCCTAAAAGACATCAAGAAGAAGTCTTTTGACCTATAATAAACCTTGCTCATGAAACCCATGAAGCAAGCATACGATAGAAATATTTTATCATCTTTGTCTTCTTCATTACATAAATACATAATTACATAGTCAATATGAAGACCGAACCTAGTTACACTTTCCAACAAACTAAGTGTAACCATTACAACAAAGAATATCTAACATGAAATGAAATGTTATAAAATGAAATGAAATAAAACAACTTTCAACTTTCACAAAGCAACATATTCATAAGTCATTACCAATGAGTTATAATTGCCAACTTCAAACTTCAAACTTCAAACTTAAATTGTCATATATTGTTTACAAAAAATATCATAATAAACATGAAAGAGTCAGCAGTTATAAAGACTACTAGAAACTAGAAAAGACAAGTAAATATATTATCTATAGCTAATGCTTGGGCCTCTTGCCGCCACGAGAAATGTCTAATTTTTTAGTCTTGTTGGAAAATCAGGATCTTTGTCATTAATATCACCCTCTAAGCATTAATATCCAGAGGTATATTTGTCATTACCTCTGGATCTGTATAGGGATCTTTGTCATTAACATAAGATAGAAAAAACATAGCATGTAAAGTCAAGATTTTGCTTGAGTGATGGGTACATTTTTAGTGGGGTCATGATAGAGGAGTTCGACAACCAATGTCACTAACATCAAGGTACATAAAGGGATTGGTGCTCTTGATGAGATCTAAAATTCTACTTTCTCCATATGAAATCCAATGAGGTTGGAACCACTCTCAAACATCCCGAGTCATTCCATGGTAATGTTAAAAATTTAAGTAGGGCCATAGGCTTGATCATTAGGCTGCCCCACTCAAAAATTATTGTTTCTATGAAAAAAATTGCATTTGAAATGTTTTTGCAAAAAAAAAAAATTACAAAAAAGGCTAAGGAGCGAAAATTTGCTCCAGTGTCACTCTAGAAAATCGCTTCTTGGGAGAGCAATTTCAGGAGCCAGGAGCGAGTTCAAGGGGGGGGAGCTAGTCCCCCGCAACTGTGGATGAGCCGAAAAGTCAAATCTGCAATTTATGGTCAAAGTCAATAGCTATCAAATCTGCCCTAACCAATCAACGGTCAATAGTCAAAGTCCTTCAAAAGGTTTCATTAAAGGAGCATAGAACTCACTCTCCTTAGCTCAATCAAACTCAGTCAAAAATAGTCAACAAATTATGCCATTCATTCGGTCAAAGTCAAAGTTTGTCTTGCAAAATTCCTAGCTCAAAATTTTGGTCAATGTTGGCCAAACATGCCAAGGAAATCTCAATCAAAGCAACAATCAACTTGGCCTCCCAAACAAATCCAAAAACCCAAGTCAAAGAAGGTCAAACCAAGTCCAAACACCAAAAGCCAATGTTGGTCAAAGGCCCAAAACTAGAAGTCAATGCAGTCAACAGATTCTCTCTCTATCTCCTCTTTGCATGTGTGAGCTCAAACCTGCAATTTCCATAAGTAGTCAAACCAATAGAAGATGAATGGATGAGTGATGAGATGCCTCCAAGTGATGTTACATGTGGTCTATTTATGTATTTGATGAGGTGGATTTTCTTTGTCAAGGTCGACGTTTACTTTTTTGCAAATGTGGGTTTCACATTAAAAACAATATTTTTTCTTGTGCAAATTAAAATTTTGCAAGGTAGTAAGGTCTCCACAAGGTGAGTAAGGCTTCCCAAAGGAGTGAATTTCTCCCTAATTTGCCAAATTTCAACATTTCCTCTCAACTAGGGAGGAATTTCTAACAGCATCATAAATCTCATCTCAAATGTCTCGTCATCGTCATCGCTACATAATATCATATCTCATATCTACTCATCTCTACACATCTCTACTCATCTGTTGAACACTCTCAAATCTAAAGAAGAAGAATCATCATAAGGGAGATAAATTTGCCACCCTATATCCAAGGACAATAGGCAGGATACTACTTACCATGAGGTAAGAATCAAAGTTATCCTATTGTCCACTAAACATCCCACCTCGACCCTCAATAGTCAAGTGGTAGAACACCTGCATCCCATCACTTGAGCGAGACACCACTTACCATAAATGGTAAGGATCACACATTGTCTCAAGTCTCTTCACCCATTGGCCAGATGGGTGGTAATCCCAACAAGCCCAGCTTGTGGGTAGGATGAATACTAGGGTATACTCTTTGTCAAGTATTAGGCTTGACAATAAAGGGAGATACCAACTTGTCCTGAGTGACAAGGATCATACACACCCTACAGTGACAATAGGTAAGACACCACTTACCATGAAAGGTAAGGATCACAACTATCATATTGTCAGACAATAAGCAAGATACTACTTACAGTGAGGTTAGGATCACACCTATCTTATTGTCCAAGAGTTCCCTCAATCCGAGAACCTATCCGACTCAATTCTTCACCCAAGGAGCTCAAACAAGGGGAAGAGAATACCTTAGTGTTCTCAATCAGCCATGACCCTTGCCCGAGAAGGTCACATCCATCAGTGCAAGTTGCTCTCTAAAGACCAAGAACTTCCCTTTTGGAAAAGCCTTAGAAACAATATCTGCTATCTATCCATCAGTCGAAATGTGATAGTCTTACGGCTCCTCTCTACACAATGTCTAGGATGAAGTGATATCTAATCTCAATATGCTTGGACTTATCATGGAACATGGGATTCCCAGAAAGGCAGATCCCACTCATGTTATCGCAATAAATCATTGTCATATCTAATACCTACTCAAACAACTCTACAAACAGCTACCTCAACCATACTGCCTCACAACTAGCCATGCTAGCAGCAATATATTCAACCTCATCCATATGTTAAGGGCATCATATTTCTGCTTCCTACTCATCCAAGATATCATGGAAGAACCAAGGTTAAAACAACACACTAATGTGCTCTTCCTGTCAATAACATTTTTGGCCCAATCAGCATCAGTGTATCCATGAAGCCTAACATCTCTGGCAGTATATCTCAGCCCAAGATTAATCATCCCATGTAGATATCTCAGCACATGCTTGCCAGCAACCTAGTGTGCATGTAGAGGCTTAGTCATAAATTGACTCAGAGTATTGATGGAAAAACACATGTTCGATCGAGTGTTCACAAGGAATAGCAATGCCCCAATCAATTGTCAGTACTCAAAGGGATTTGTCAGATCGGGTCCCGCAACTTCTCCACGTAACATCTTGAAGTTCATCTCCATTAATGTCGGCTTAGACTTACATTCCACCATAACAAATATGTCCAACAGTTTCACAACAAATTTCCCTTGCGAAGGAAAATTTCCCCAAGTTTGTGCCACACCTCTAAGCCTAGGAAGTAGTGCATCAATCCAAGGTCTTTTATTTCGAACTCATAAGCCAGCTCCCTCTTACACTTGAGAATCAAAGACTCTCCATCTGCCAAGAATAAGCCATCAAAATATAAAACCAAAATTAGGACCATACCTTGGACAACTTTGAAGTAGAGGTTCAGGTCGACATTGCTTCTTGTAAAACCAAGCTTCATCAGGCAGCTATCAATGTGGGCATACCAATCCCTGGGGACTTGCTTCAATCCATAGAGTGCCTTCTTCAGCCCACACACATGAGTCTTTCTGTCATGTACTTCAAATCCCTATGGTTGCTCAACATATACTTTTTCATGGAGAATGCCATGTAGAAACGCAGTCTTTACATCCATCTGGTGAAGAGCCCATCCCTGGCTAGCAGCAAGGGCAACAATAGATCAAATAGTAGTATAGCAAGCAACTGGTGCAAAGATGTCATCACAATCCTCTCCCTCTTTTTGGGAGAAACCTCTAGCCACGAACCTCACCTTATATTTCTCGATACTTCCATCCACACCATACTTAGTCTTGTACAACCTTTTTGAATTCACAAAAAAGCTTTCCTTCAAGTCTCAAAACCACTTCCCATACATCATTTTCATGCTAGATTCATACTCTTTAGCTATAGTGTCCTTCCATAATTGCTCTTTCACTGTTTCTTCAAAGGTGTGCGGTACAACCTAAATGTTGTTGCTCATAGCCACAACACATCCCTGATAGTGGTATGGCTTCTTGCTTTCCATGAACGTTCCTCTGGCAACAGCATGTCTCACAGCATCTTGTAAGGTGTCACAAAGCCAAACTGGCCTCTTCCTGGCCGGAGGATCACATGGACGGGGATCCAAGGGGTCCATGGGTTCCATGGGATCATCAATAATATTAGACTCAGGTCCAGGGACAGAAGGGCCTTCCAAAACATCGATGGCATCATCTTTCTTCTCAACATTGGCAGGGGGGGAGTGTCCCTTGCTTTCCCAAGGGCAGCATCCTCATCAAATGTCACATCCCTACTAAACTATATATTCCTTTAACCAGGTACACATATTCTATAAGCTTTAGAATTTTCACAGCAACCAGCAAATGTACCTTTCTTCCCAGAAGCCTCCAACTTGTTACTCTTGTCCTTCGACACATGAAAGTAAACCAGTTAGCCAAAAATCCTCAAATGCCCAACATCGGGCTTGATACTTGTGAAAACATATTCGAGAGTCTTGTCACCCAAGGCTTGATCAGGAGTCCTATTTTGAATACAGACAACAATATTTGCAGTTTCACCCCACAAAAATTTTGATAGCCTTTGATCATGCAACATAGCCTGGGTAGCTCCCATAATGATCATGTTCCTTCTTTTAGCTACTCCATTTTGTTGAGGGTTGTAAGGTACAATAGTCTCTTTCTTGATTCCAGTTTTTTTGCAAAAGTCAATGAACTCATTTGAAATGAATTCTCCTCCATTATCATGTGAAAGTTTCAAAACAGAAACCCTACTGCAATGTCTTGATCTACTTCACCTACTCGTTAGATTAATTAACAAGTTATTAATCTGAATATTCAGAAAAACATTAAAGCAAATACAAACAGCAGTCTACACATCTGCAGATCATTTACTGAACAGCATGCACATGTGACAAAATTACACAGATTTTTCGAACAAATGTCCCTAGAAAAACCCAATGCAGGAAAACTAGTGCAGTAGCTCTAGAGGGTTTTATTATTATGCAAAATCTAAATACAGTTATATGTGCACTAGAAATGGTCTTCCCTACATATAAATTACACGATAGATGTACCTTTCACTCGAAGACAGAAAATATGGCTGATCCAACCCTCAGTGGGGAATTACGAATTCGAGCCCTTTCTGGCCCACTGGAACCCTCAATGCTGCCTCTGCAGCCTCTGCATCAGCCCCTACTGGCCAGCGTACTCACTGCGTCACCCTGACAAGTGTTCCGTTGCCCTGGCTGGTGTTGCGTTGCCCCTGCGATGCGCTGGTTCGGCCTGCGTCACCATGATTGGGCTTACGCAGCCTCTGCGTGGTGCTCGCTGAACTGCGTCCCTTTGGTTGGCCTCTGCGCTGCCTGGTACAAGTTGCCTCTCTACTGCTCTATTCTCAGCCTCAAATCAAATTATCCCTTGCCAATCTCTACCCCTCATTGCACTGCAAACTCACTTTGAATTCCTCAGCAAACCCCGCCCCAGAAATTCGACTTAGCTTCAGTGCTCTACAATGTGTGTGTGTTCTCCAGTTGACCCCAAGCCTTTCCTTTATACTTTTCTCGTTGGGAAACCAACAGTGGTGATCTAATCTCTTATCAACGGCTGAGATTAAAAAAAGCTTGATCCACGTCACTTAGAACATTTCATCACATGTGTAATTTAATTCACTTTAATTTTTCAAATTCCCTAAGTTAGACTTAGTGTCCCCATTAAAAAATTTAATTATTTGAATAACTATTACACCGAATGAAATGTCTCCAAACACTTTCTAGGTCTTGGAGATCTCATGTGTCTTAGCCCCTCCACAACGTTTCGAATCTAGAGCACACCCGATGCTACCCCAAAATCTGAACACTCCCTCTTAGCGTGGAGTGTGCTCTAGCGATACTTCCACACTGAAGCATCACCTGATCTCGGCATCGGTCTCCGCGGTGTTGATGCTTGGCCTACTGCCCTCCATCCACTACGTTGTTGCTTTATGTACTACTACCCATGTCACTGCCACCGACACTGCTACATCTGTACCGCAGCTCCCTCCGAATTTGCTGCATCATGTTGCCCACAGCACTACCATTGCTAACTGCTACACTGCAACTCAATCGTTGAGAAGTAAGCAACTGAAGGACTATCACCCAATCACTGACAAACAAGTCAGTAGGGTTGCATCTCATCACTGAAGCACCCTGTGCGACTGCGATGCGTTGTCTCTTTGAAGCACTATGTTCTCTGTTGCACTACACTACGTAAGCACTGCCTCTGCGCTGTTGAAATCTCATCAGCCTCTGCGTTGTTGCTTTCACGTTGTTGTTGCCTCTCCTCTGCGCTGCTCCAGACTTTAGCGTCCCAACTCACCTTTGCTTCACTGTGATCTTCTGCACCCACTGCTCTAGTCATCCTGCTACAGTCTTAAGGCTCTCGTAGCTCATATGTGATCCAAGAGTTTGGGCACCTCAAGGATCATGCCACCCACCATCTGTAGTTTCTCTACAGATCGATATCGCCCCACCTCTTCTCTCGAGGCACATGTGCACTCATACCCACATCATCTTCACTACCACTGTCCCATCTAGCTGATGTTGCTTTGGAATCAGAAGATTCCTTGTCGTTCCTCTTAGGACAAGTGCTGGCAAAGTGTCCAAGTTCGCCACATTTAAAGCACCAAACCTTTGATACGTCCCTCTTCTTCTTCCCTTGTTGTCATCGTTCTTTTGATGCAAGGGTTACGTCCTGTTCCTCCTCCTTCTTCACTTTGCTACTTCCGATGTTGAATTCCCTCTTTGTCATCCACCGGATCTCCTCCTGTCGAAGGATGGCCCACATATCACCCTAATTGGGAAGTTGTGTTCTGCCCAAAATGCTTTGGACAAAGGTCTCCCACTCATTAGTGAGAGCATTCAGGGTTGTCCTTACTAAGAGACCTTCATCCGGAGTTGCCCCCATGGCAATCAACAGATCCCAGATACTCTGCAATTTGGAGAGGAATGGATCGATCTCTTCTCCTTTGTGCATCTAGAACATCCTCATTTGGTTCTCCAGAAACATCTTACGCTAAACTGAGCTCCCCTGATAGGGTGTGGTCAAAGTTTTCCACACCTCATTTGTCGTCTTCTTCTCGACAATGTGTGGGACCGCGTGATCCTTCACCCCATCCATGATCAAACGCTTTGCCCACCCCTGATCCTCGTTAAAATTTTGCAAAACGTTTGCATCGATCGGCACAGCTACGACATTTTCTGTGTTCCCTGATGTCGTACTCCTCTAGGACGGACAGGATTCTGGCCTTCCAAATCGCGACGTTGGACACACATTCCAACCTATCCTGATCATGCATTCTGTATAGGGTCATCTAGCTCAAATCTATCGATATGGGTACTCCTCTCCCTCTTCCTACTGCAACACTCAACAGGAGACTGGATCTGGGTTTCTTGGCGATAAAAACCCTCTAGTGTAGTTGCTCCCTCTGACAACTGATTTCCCTCCTAGAAATTCTCTGCCAAATCACCTAAATCAGTCCTCTACGATCACCCTCTTGATCGAATCTCAGATTTGTTTGGCACAAATCTGTTGAGCGACTGTTCTCCTCCCGCTTTTGTCACCTTTGCTAGGCATTGTTCTGCACCGACAGAACCTGTGCCACACCGCAACTTCTGAAGATCAGAAGCTGCACTTCCAGACTTTAGCAAACTGCACAGCAATTCTCCACACAGACTGCGTCACCCTCCTGGTGCTGCGTCACCCTCTGCATGAACAGACTGGCTCATTATAGCTTCTGCGCAACACAGGCTACCCCTGCATCACTTTGGAAGTCTCTACGTCACTCAGATGGCTCTACATCCCCCTGGTGTTGCGCTGCCTTCTTCTGGATCTTTGTTGCTTCAGCTGCTCTTCCTGCTGCAATTATCTTCAGTCACTCTACTGGTGGATCAGCTCGATCTGCAATGCTCTGATACCATGTGAAAGTTTCAAACCAGAAACCCTACTGCAGTGCCTTGATCTACTTCGCCTACTTGTTTAATTAATTAACAAGTTATTAACATGAATATTTAGAAAAACATTAAAGCAAATACAAACTGCAATCTACACATCTACAGATCATTTACTGATCAACACGCACATGTGACAAAATTACACAAATTTTTCGGACAAATGTTCCCGGACAAAGCCAATGCGGGAAAACCAATGTAGCAACTCTAGAGGGTTTTATTATTATGCAAAATCTGAATATAGTTATATGGGCACCAAAAACGGTCTGCCCTACAAAGAAAATACACGGCAAATGTGCCTTTCTCTCGGAGATAGAAAATATGGTTGATCCAACCCTCACCGAGGAATTACGAATTCGAGCCCTTTTAGGTCCACTGGAACCCTCAGCGCTGCCTCTACATCAACCCCTACTAGCCAGCGTACCCATTGCGTCACCTTGGTTGGGGCTGCGCTGCCCCTACGTTGCGCTGGTTGGGCCTGCGTCAACCTGACTAGGCTTACGCAGCCTCTGTGCAGTCTTCTGCTTGGTGTTGGTTGAACTGCGTCCCTCTAGCTGGCCTCTGCGCTGCCTGGTACAAGTTGTCTCTCTGTTGCTCTATTCTCGGCCTTGGATCATATCATCCCTTGTCGATCTGTCCCTCTAGCTGGCCTCTGCGCTGCCTGGTACAAGTTGTCTCTCTGTTGCTCTATTCTCGGCCTTGGATCATATCATCCCTTGTCGATCTCTACCCCTCATGGCACTGCAAACTCACTTCGAATTCCTCAGCAAACACCACCCCAGAAATTCGACTTAGCTTTAGTGCTCTGCAATGTGTGTGTGTTCTCCAACTGATGCCAAGCCTTTCCTTTATACTTTTCTCGTTGGGAAACCAATGGTCGTGATCTAATCTCTTATCAATGGTTGAGATTAAAAGAAAGCTTGATCCACGTCACTTAGAACATTTCATCACATGTGTAATTTAATTCACTTTAATTTTTCAATTTCCCTAAGTTGGACTTAAGGTCCCCCATTAAAAATTTTAATTATTTGAATAACTATTACACGAGATGAAATTTCTCCAAACGCTTTCTGGTCTTGGAGATCTCGTGTGTCTTAGCCCCTCCACAAAGTTTCAGAGCTAGAGCACACCCGATGCTACCACAAAATCTCAACCATATCAAACCTAAAGACTTCGATTCTCTTCCCTGTTTGATTTTCTATCAGTGCCTTGAATTCCTTAAACATATCAAATGCTTGGTCCTTGTGCTTCAAAAAGAATATCCAAGTGTTAGGAGAGAAATATTCCACAAAGACTATGTAGTATAGATAGCCACCAAGGGAAGTCACCGGCATGGATCCACATAGATCAGATTGAATGAGTGGTAGAATTCCATTGATCTTGCTCTTGCTAGAAGGGAATGGTCCCTTAGATTTCTTTCCACTTGCACATCCCAGACAAACCCCATCAAGATTTGCTTGAACTTCAGGCATACCAAACACCATCCTTGTCACCTTAGGCAAGGCATCATAATGAAGGTGAGCAAATCTTCGGTCCCATAATTCACATTCATGATTGTTATCAAGTACCAATGCTCGGATTGGTCTTCCATTGACTTTATAAAGACCTTCAATTCTTGATCCCAAAGTCAAGGCATCTTGTTCAATTTTTTCTTAGTGCATAAAAGAAAAGAACAGCACGATTACAATTTCAACAGATGATCATTAGCATTCATATAGCATTTAAGAATATCGTTATGTAGTTCATACATTTTACCATCAAAACATGAAAAGAGGGGTAAAATATAACCATGAAACCATAAGACAAGAGACACAAAAATTGGGCTCACAGCCAGGGAAAAACCCACAAGGGGAAAACCCAAAAAAGTCTTTCCTTATGCGAGAGAGAGAGAGAGTTCCAAATTCATCAATACATCAGAAAATAATGACAACAAGACAATAGCCAAACCAATAACCCAAATCATGATCAAGTGTCATGTCAAAATCCAAATTCTTGAGATTTTGACCCTCCCTAGAATTTCAGCCTCCTCCGAAAATTTTGGTCGTCCTGTAATTTCGTTGGATCAAAGACGCACGAGACCAAGTTGATGAGTCCAAATGAGGAGAAATAATCTCCCCTATATAGCCTTCGAATGGGGGTTGAATGGGTACCTCTTAGGGGCCCAACCAACCTAATAAATTTGGAGGAAAATTTAAAAATTCAAATTTCCATTTATGTTTCAAGATGAAAATACTGACCATGGCTGCCATATTTTCCAACACTCCCTCTTAAGCCAACGAGGTACCTTTCATTCTCTCTCAAGATCAATCTTCCCGACCAATCAAAGGTCTCACAGCCCACAGCCTAAGGAAGAGATCACAAATACAAATATCTCTCTATGTCAGAATCAATCTCCCCGACCAATCATAGGTCTCATAGCCCACAGCATAAGGGAAAGATCATCAATCTCATAATAAGGAAAGATACATAGCATCCATCTCAAATCATCTCCCCAACCATGAGGCCTCACAGCACACAGCCTCAGGGAGGAACCAACAATACATCTCTCAGACCACAAGGTCTCATGGCGCACAGCCTACAACTGGAATCAACAATACATCTCTCGGACCACAAGGTCTCACAGCACATAGCCTACAGGAGAAATTAACAATACATCTCCCAGACCACAAGGCCTCACGGCACATAGCCTACAGGAGGAATCAACGATACATCACCCAGACCACAAGGTCTCATGACACAGCCTACAGAAGTAATCAACAATACATCTGTCAAACCACAAGGTCTCACGGCGCACAGCCTACACGAGTTTAGTGCTTCCTTTTCAAGGGGATAAACATCAGCAACCAGTTCATCATCAGAAATGTAGCCATGGTGAATCTCAAATATTCAACAAACAACAACATTCAGTTTTTCATCCAGCTTCAATTTGGGATTCTCTGAGAAGCAAACATTAGTAGCTATTAACACACGCTAATAGATTTTAGCAGTGGCTTCTCAGAGAAGCAATCATCAGCATCCACAGAAGTGAATATCAGTATCCATAGTCTAATCCAGCAGATAATAAATGGCTTCTCTTAGAAGCATGCATCAACAACCATAGTAGAATCTAGCAAACCATCATCAAACCCAGCAGATAACAAGTGGCTTCTCACAACCATAGTAGAATCCAGCAGACCATAATCGAAACCAGCAGATAACAAGTGGCTTCCTACAGAAGAAGGCATCAACAATCATAGTAGAATCCAGCAGACCATAATCAAATCCAGCAGATAACAAGTGGCTTCTCACAGAAGCAAGCATCAACAACCATAGTAGAATCCAGCAAACCATAATCAAATCCACCAAATAACAATAGACTTTAGTGGAAATAAACATCATCAGATAGATCAACAAACCAATCAGGGAATCAACCAAGTCAATATCAGAGTGTTGCAGCTTCTTCAAATTATTCATTGAGGAGATGGCGATGGACCTGCAGTCCATTGTGCCAAAGAAACTACCAGGCTCATGCCTTTACAAAATCAACTCCCTCTTACACAGAAGTCCTCTACATAGCAGAATAATCGAGGGCTCAATTGTAGCAAATCTAGATAACCATCAATCTAGTAAAGAGAAGAATAGGACATAGTAATTTTCTAGAGGAAGAGGTGAAAGAAGAGGACGTGGAAAGAAGAATAACAGAGGCAGGGTTTTCCCTTGTGGGGTTTTTGCCCTAGGCTTGGAGCCTATCTCTGGTGTTCTTTTGTTTGCATTATGATCTTCTTATTGGCATGTCATGATGATGAACAGAACAAATTAATAATAATGATGCTCTAATCTAATATCACAAGAAAGTGTCAAAGATTAAAGAGAAATCAAGTAAAGAAACCTAATTGATACTCTGCCCTAGATTTCTCAACACTTCAGTATTATTTTATGTTGCTGCTTTCATGATTTGACGATAAATAGTGTAATGGTTAAAATTGGTAAAAATTAATAATATATCGCTGAAATACTGATTCATCCTCCCTCTCAATATTTCCAACACTTTCAACCTGATTGATAAAAATAATGAAACAAGAGCTGAACAAAAACTATAATGATTAATGATTTACAAATGTCTGTACAATATAAACCCTAAAATGTTATTGATTATTACAATAAATATCTTCAAATGAACAAGTAGGAGCAGTACACAAGTACTATCAGATAAAATTACGGGCTAAATATGAGAGGCATGCCCCTAACTGCTGAAAAGATTAATGGCACATGGTTAAGTTATACACAGGTAAATTACCAAATTCTGCCAAATGGGCTGGAAATTCGATGATCCATGATGCACGTGTCCATTGATTTTAGCTCAAACAAATTCGACTAGCATTTCTACCATACTAGATTACTGAAAATTACTATATCGACGTCTTTCAGATCGTGTCAATGTGACACTTTGGAACGAGTTAAAATGTTGCCTAATTTTAACAAATATACCAAAGACATATACCTTGTAGCAGAAAAGATGTCATCAAACTTTTTCTTTAGTGTCGCGGCATCAGCAAGTGGCCAATTGGCCTCATCTTGATGAACAAATACTACATTTTCTAAAACAGCCTTTGAAACACCCATGAGCGCAGGAACCTCTCTGTCCATATCAGCACATCGGTAACTCAGACAAACCTTCTGCAAATATAAAAAGGGTAACTTCAGTTACAAAGAAATATTGAATTGAAAAAAATTTCCAAGTTAATAACATTCAATAATAAGGATAAAAGTAAGGTCCATATAGAAATTCCTCAAAAATAAGTAACACTAGGCTAAATCCCAAATTCTTTACGTCTCTTAGTTTGACTCTAAATATCCCTCAACTTGCAAAAGATGAGTAGATTTAACTTGTTCATAATCTTTCACTATCACTTTTTAAAAAGGTCATAAAATAATAACATAGTAAACAAAGATAACAACAACAGTCTAGCTTCATGAAAATAAAATCCGTTCCTTTCTACTTGGAAGCTACAATAAAAGAAAATCAACCAAGGATGTGTGTGTGTGCAGTGGATTTTGAGAATTGACATATTCAGATGATCCAATTAAGAAAGCTCCATATAGAAATTCCTCAAAAATAAGTAACACTAGGCTAAATCCCAAATTCTTTACGTCTCTTAGTTTGACTCTAAATATCCCTCAACTTGCAAAAGATGAGTAGATTTAACTTGTTCATAATCTTTCACTATCACTTTTTAAAAAGGTCATAAAATAATAACATAGTAAACAAAGATAACAACAACAGTCTAGCTTCATGAAAATAAAATTCGTTCCTTTCTACTTGGAAGCTACAATAAAAGAAAATCAACCAAGGATGTGTGTGTGTGCAGTGGATTTTGAGACTTGACATATTCAGATGATCCAATTAAGAATGCATCGCTACAAAGTAAAATCTGAGGCACCATCATAAACATGCAGGAATTCAATCAAACCCACTCACCATTCAGTTGAACCAGTCACATCCAAGTCATTGCTCAACTAAAGGGCACATAGATTAGCCTGCAATTATCCATGATTCAATGTGAATTAAGTGAAGGCAATTCGTTATGGCCCCATTTCCTCAATTTAGGATTGAGTACTCTCCTTTTATCATTCATGATTAGAATGTATTAGCCTATCAGATTAGGTAATCTGTACTGACATGGTTTGGGGATCTGTTGTATGCATATTCATTAAAACTTGGTTAATAGTGTTTAGAAAATGGCATAACACTTGGCATGCAAGGATTAAAGGATGAATTAGAGTGAATCTATAAATGGGTGCAGAAGTGCAGGGGATTAGACATATGCATTCAAATCTGCATGTCTGATCATCTTGATTTTGAATTATAAGGATCTTTACTGAGGATCTTGAAAACTATTATGCAGTAATCGTGGTTTTCTTAATATGTTATTGTTATAATCTGGCAGAAGCTTTCTATCTCAATTGGTATAAAGTAATGTTTTATTGTTAAATTTGGCAACTAGGGCCAAACTCCACTTTGCACTGCTCATATGATGGAGATGATCTTTTTGTTGGATTCCTCTTTCAAAGAGGTGCAAGATTGATCTAAAGATCATCTAGTTTGGATGAGCAGAAGTTGGATTTTGAATTCATTTTCTCTCACATGTGCAATTGTCAAGGTCAGCTAGAAATGTAATGTAGGCTCACAAGCCCCAAAAGATGTGTCACACACCCTCATTGATGGATATAAAAGGAGACTTAAACTTCATTTGGACATCATCTCATCTCACATTCTCTCTCCTCCTCATTGGCTCGTACAAACCTTAGAAGACATTCTCTATCCTCCGCACGTGTGAAAGGGCAGCTGTGATTTTTGGATTGTTTAATGGTTTCTGCAGCAGTGTTGACCTTGGCTCAACTCACATATTTTGACTTTGATTTTTGGGACAGAATCCGAGTTTGGGAGGCCTAGTTTGGTGGCACGAAAATCGAGAAGTTCTGGGCTGTTTGACCACTGTTTGGCTGCAGTTTGACCGCAGCGTTGACCAGGTTTGACTGAGAATTTGCGGACTGTTTTGGGATGACTTTGATTGTTTCTTAAGGCTGAGTTTGACTGACTTTGACTGAGCACCATTGGGAGGCATATTGTTCGTTTGACCAGCGTTGACTTTGCTGGCTAGGGCATCCTGTTGACTACTGAAAATTGTACTTTCTCTCTCTGCTGCATTTGAAGAATAATCAGAAGATTCGATCAAAGGGTTTTCCCCACATTGGGATTTTTCCCTGGCATCCGCCAAATTATTGTGTCCTCTTGTCTTGGCTTGTCTTCTGGTTATTTATTTATGTTCTATCAGCATTTACTGTCAATGTTAATGTGATTGCTAAACAGGAAATTGAATTGGGCTAATAAGAAAAATTGAAGTAAATTTCTCTAAGCATAGAACATACCATCGTTAACTAAAATTAACATGGTATCCGAGCTGAGGTGAAGACAAAGCCCAAGCAAGAGTGAGAAGAGCAATCGCTGAAAGTTGATTAGCCAAGGACAAGGGTCAATGGCTTCCTCATCATACTTCAAATCTGATGACAAGATCAATGATAACTCTGATTATCATGCTTGGAAAATGTCCTTGGATCTGACATTGGAGGAACAAGAAGTTATGGATTATGTGCAGGGAAAGATCACTGAGCCTCCATCAAATGCATCGGCTACCACTAAGACAAAGTACAAGAGAGGAGAGGTGAAGGCGAAGAAGATCATCAGGATTCAATTTCAGAAACGAAGGAGGAAATAGTGACACGTGGCACGTCGTACAATTTCGCTCCGCTGATCCAGTCCATAATTAGGTCAATGTGGGAGATTGGACATAACTTTTCCTTGAAGAATCCAAATCAGGTCAGACTTGTGGCATTCGAAAGAACATTCAGAGGGCTACTACAAGGCCGAATTTCAGATATTAAAGATCCGAAATCACAGAGATAATTCAGTTTCAATATCGAGCTCATCAAAAACAAGAAAAATGTGTGTATTTTTTTTTCGAATTGCATAAGTCTTGTGTGAAAAATCAGTTTGAAGTGATTCCAAGGGTATATTGAAGCATAGATATCAATATTGGGTTCTAAAATGCCACCTAAAAAGAATTCAACACCCATTAAGCCTTCAGAAGGCTCTACTATGACTCATGAAGAGGAAGAAGCGCAACATGACATATCAAAATTACAAGAGCAAGCACACCAAATTTCGCTCTGGCAAAGAGCAACAAAAAATGAAATGGAAGTTTTGAAGAAAGGTGTGGAAGCTAAGATGGATGGTTTGAAGAAAGGCGTGGAAGCTAAGATGGATGGTTTGAAGAATAGCATGGAAGCTAAGATGGATGGCATGGAAGCTGGCATGGATGTTAAGATGGATGACATGGAAGCTAAGATCGATGAAAAAATGAAAGACAACATGGAAGACATGAAAAATTATCTAAAAGCAGAAATGGAAGGTTTTATGACAAGGTTAATACAAGAAATCATTCCTAATGGCGAGAAGATAGTGTTATGAATATTTTATTAATTATTAGTTAGATATAGTTATATTAGGTTTTATTAACTGAAAGGGACACCTTGAGGCTATATTTAAAGCCTAGGCGATCCCTCATTGTAATCATCTCTTATCTCTTATCTTCATCATTAATAATATATATTTATCAAGTTTACCAGAGTTTTTACACTCCATTGGTATCAGAGCCATCGCTCTTCGGGATCTGTGTGATCACCCAGGAATTACAGAATTCCAAAACTGCAATTCCAGATTGCAGATTTTTTTTATCAGTGCTTGTGGCAGCATTTGTTTAAAAAATTTTATCAATTCCGTCAAAATTTGTGAACCCGGACCTGTCATACTTTGGAGGCTCGGACATCCTGTGATAGTTTCCTGTGTAACTGCCTCGGAGCAGTGGTAGCTTGGATTGCTAGTGAACAGTCACCTCTCCTCAGATTGCAACACGGTTGAAAGCTTTGTGGAGAGCTCAAGCTACTAAAGATTACTAGCAGAGAGAACTCGGACCTGTGGGGTTAAGCCTCGGAACAGTTATCTCATACCTGTTTGGGTGCCTCCATAACTCGGTCCCGTAGGGTATAGCCTCATAGTTCAGACTGCGGATAATCAATTCAGTGAAGACAATTACAGAAATATACCATAGTTCACAACTCGTAAACTAGAGAAACCCACGAGGGTTTGAAGAAGTATTGTTTGGGTTAAAAGTATGTTATTGATTATCCATACCCTCGAACCTGTAGCTGTGAGCATTGCAGAAAACTCTCGGACCTGTGACAAGGACTGTACATTTGCTGGGATCATCTGTTGAAGGGACAGAGCTATACCACAGAACTCAGATTGTTGAACAAGGAGAGTCGGATCTGTGTAAAGGAGCGTGGACCAAAATTGTATGAAACAGGCTCTTCCCTCTCCGCTGATCGTAGTCTCCCGTGGTCAAAACGCCACACTGCACCGCCGTCTTTTCCTGTAGGTTAAGCGGATGGATTCACCACCAGCAGTCAACCATTTGGTAAATCGTGAAACAGATTAACGTTAATTCAATTGCGGGTCAGGAATCGATTTCCGGTTATAAAAATCGGGCAGGTTAACGTGGCCATCGTGGCAATCGTATGTTATTACAGTCAACGTGGTGCGGTGAGCGTGGAATTTGCGTTTAAAAATTTGCGTTTAAAAAAAAATTCGTGAAACAGTTTGTCGTTTTAAAACGGAACGGCACATTTTTAAAAAAACACGATTTTTTTAATTATATATAAAATATATATTATATAATTTAATTGATAATTATATATATATATATATATTATAATTATATAGTTCATTTATATATTATATAATTCCCATTTAATAATTATATATATATAATAATTATATAATTAAATTATATATATTATATAATTTTTAATTAAAAATTATATATATATAATAATTATATAGTTTTAAAAAAAAAATTATTATTAATTAATTAATTAATTAATTCAAAAAAAAAAAATTAATTAATTAATTAAATATTAATTAATTAATTTTAAAGAAAAAAGAGGAGAAACTGGCAGAAAAATACTCTCCACCTCATACACGTTCAATGTCTTCTTCGATGTCGATGGCTGAATTCCAGAAGAAATTGGTAGATCTCGAGAAACAGATCAATAACAATTCCGAAGAATTCGGAAAAAGATTAGTCAATCTAGAAGGTACAGTTGCAGGGCACTCCAACGACATCAAAAAAATCCATGATACGACAAATCGAATAGAAAGACAAATGTGGCTAAACCATTATGAGGCCACAGAAAAGCAGAACGAAGCAATGAACAAGCAGAACGAAGCAATGAACAATATGACAGAACTCTTCAACAAGCTAAATGATAAAATAGATAAGTTGAGTCAGACACAATCCCCAATATCTCCTAACATGGAACAAAATCAACAAAACAATACCGCAGATTCAGGGAACTCAGAAGAGCATCAGGAAAAGACTGATTCTCCACATCATCAAGAAGATAGTAATGCAGATTTTCAAAATAAGCAGCTCTGGAATACATTCGCTAATCAATATCCCCTTCATGTTCCACCATTAGCATATCAGCGCAAAGCCAAGATCGACCTACCCAAATTTGATGGTAATGAAAAAAATAGCGTTGCATGGCTTAATAAAGCGGAAGAATATTTTGAGATTTATGACATTACTAGTGATGATGACAAAATTAAACATGCTTCCATGAAAATGGAAGGAGAAGCATATAATTGGTATATGTGGTGGAAAAAGACGACGCTCGCTATCAATTGGAGGAAATTTAAGGATGCGTTCTTCAAAAGGTTTCAAGGCATAAAAGAAGAAAAGTTTTTTTCAAACTTTATCAAATTACGCCAAAAAGGAGAGGTGGATGAGTACACTCGAGAATGGGAGACCTTGGCAACACGAGTACCGGGATTGTCGGGATCTCGTCTAATCCAGTCTTACATCTCAGGACTTAAAATCCACATACAGGAAGAGCTAGAACTACATGAAATTACGTCCGTAGAAGTAGCAAGGCAAAAAGCAAAAGCTGCTGAAAAGAAATTTGAAAGATTATCAAAACCAGAAAAAGTATATTCGAGACGACGGTTTCCTCAATCTGAAAATGTAGATGACACAAAATATGACCCCGTCCATCTTCGTGAAGAAGAAAAATCTAGTTTGGAAAAACAAAGAATGCGAGAGGGCAAGTGCAAACGTTGCGGTGAAAACTGGGACCCTAAGCACAGATGTGCTAATGGAAAAGCGAAGAATCTATACAGTTGTGAAGCAACTAACGATGCTAACAGTACTGATTCATGTATAGAAGGATTAGAAGACAACTTAGAGTTCTCTCCAGAAGTGGATGGCGAAACTATTCCGCAAGTGTCATTATTAGCGATGACAGGCATATTACAACCTCAAACCCTAAGGTTAAGAGGACATATTAAGAAAAACAATGTAATGGTTCTAATAGACACAGGCAGCACGCACAATTTTCTAGATTCAACCATGGCCAAAAGACTCAACCTCTTTACTTTTCCCATGCCTAATATGAAGGTAATGGTGGCCGATGGTAAGAAGATTGAACAAGTAGGAAAATGCCATAAAGTCAAATTGCAGATTAAAGACTTTCATTTAGAATCTCCATTCTACACCGTTCCATTACGAGGAGTAGATGTGGTCTTAGGAATTCAATGGCTACGAACTCTAAGTACTTATTCTGCCAACCATCAGAAGCAGTTTATAAGTTTTAAGTGGAAGGGGCAGAAATACAAGTTGTATGGATTCCAAGCCCGAGAAAATCAAGTCGTATCTTCCTCTCTGATGACGAAGATGATTCAAATAGGAGCGCCACCATCTACAGTACAATGTCATCAGTTAGAAATGTTACCTTCAAAAGGGAGCCAAGAAGAGTCGCCAGAAGTCAAGACAGGATCCGACCCTATCGATATCAGATATTTTCACTATCCACATCACCAAAAGATTGAACTCGAGAAGATCCTCCACGATCTTTTTAAAATGTGGGAAGCAAGAGCTCATCACTTGAGAAAACCAGACATTCGTCAACATTGTCCATCATTACGTATGCTTTGAGGACAAAGCATCTTAAGAGAGGGGCAATGTTATGAATATTTTATTAATTATTAGTTAGATATAGTTATATTAGGTTTTATTAACTGAAAGGGCATGATCAAAGATCATGCCTCTTCGCCAAGGAACACCTTGAGGCTATATTTAAAGCCTAGGCGATCCCTCATTGTAATCATCTCTTATCTCTTATCTTCATCATTAATAATATATATTTATCAAGTTTACCAGAGTTTTTACACTCCAGATAGTAGAGGAAACTCATGACGAGAACAAAATAAATGTTAATCGTGATTTCATAAACTCTGATGTTGGATTGAAGAACCACCATATTCCAAAGATGGATATGAGGAAGTTTGATGGCAAGGATCCCATAACATGGATACTACAGATGGAGCAATATTTTGATCTCAATAATGTGCAAAACACAAAAAATGTATGCATTGCAACTTTACATTTAGAACAAAATACATTTGTATGGTATCGATGGCTTTTCTCCCGTAAAAAAATTGTCACTTGGTCAATTTTTACGGAGGAAATGATAGCACATTATGAGGATACAAAGAGAAACACCTCCTTTAGCCAATTGATAAATCTCAAACAAAAGGGTTTAGTGGGGGAGCACATTGAGGACTTCCAAAAATTGAATATAAGGGTAACTGATATTCCAGAGGAACACAGGATTGATCTCTTCATAGGCACTTTAAAGGATAACATCAAACATGAAGTTCGCGTTTTGGAACCTGATTCATTGGAGAAGGCATTCAAGTTGGCAAGAAAAGTTGAATGTAAAATTATGGCGACAAGGAAGCCTACCACTCAATTCTATAAAGAAGGAAGTGTTGCTACACCTAGATTTCCACAACCTACAAGGTTGACATCACAACAATTGGAAGAAAAAAGAGCAAAAGGGCTTTGCTATAGTTGTGATAGCAAATACACTAAAGGTCATAAGTGTGCTGAGAAGAAATTATTTTACATAGATTGTGGAGAGGAAGAAGAAAATGAACAAGAAGAGGATATACACCAGGAACCAGCCCTAGAAGAGGAAGAAATGAATCCGACCATATCGTGTAATGCACTGGCAGGAATAACCACTCCTCAAACTCTCAAGATATAAGGACATATCAAGAAGAAAAAGGTAATAGTGTTAATTGATTCAGGTAGCACCAATAATTTTATTCATTGTAAGGTAGCCAAGGAATTAAATTGTTTCCTATACCCAGCACCAGAATGTCAAGTGATGGTTGCAAATGGAGGAACTATAAATTGCTCTGGAAAATGCCATTATATCAAGCTAACCATGGGGGAATATGTATTGACTAGTCCAATGCTTGCCATTCCTATGGGAGGTGCTGATGTTGTACTAGGAGTACAATGGTTACAATCTTTGGGGACGGTAGCTTTTAATTTTCAAGAACTATTCTTGAAATTTTTTTCAGAAGGAAAGGAAGTCGAATTACGGGGTATTGCGGGGAAGCCAGGAAGGATAATAAGCTCTAATGTCATGACAAAGCTTCTAAAGAAAGAACAGCGAGGCGTAATTGCACAATTATGTTCACTAGAAGTTCCAACATCAAAATCATCTATTTCTGCAGATCTCCAACAAGTCTTGGACAATCATTCCAAGGTGTTTGAAACTCCCAAAGGACTCCCACCTATTCGTGATCATGATGATGCTATTCATTTGATTCCAGGAAGTGTTCCTCCAAACATCAGGCCTTATAGATATCCTTACTTCCAAAAGAGCGAAATTGAACGTATGATTGCAGAAATGTTAGAGGCGAGTATAATTCAACCAAGTCAAAGTTCTTTCTCTACTCCTGTAGTATTGGTACACAAGAAGGATGGATCATGGCGAATGTGTCCGGATTATAGGGAGCTCAATAAGCTCACCATTAAAGATAAATTTCCCATTCCTGTGATTGATGAATTATTGGATGAATTACATGGAGCAATTTATTTTACCAGGTTGGATCTTCGTTCAGGATATCATCAAATTAGAATGAAGACTGAAGATATTCCAAAAACAGCATTTCGAACTCATGAGGGTCATTATGAATTTTTGGTCATGCCTTTTGGCCTTACCAATGAACCTTCTACATTTCAAGGGTTGATGAATTCCATTTTCAAACCCTTCCTTAGAAAATTTGTGCTAGTATTTTTTGATGACATACTAATGCACAGCAGGTCTTGGAAAGATCATGTCCAACCTAAGTCACCGGATTCGCCTAAAAGGGCCACGAATCTCGAATCCCCGTATCGAGTACGTATACGTATGGGATTCTGCCCCAATTCAACGGATACGGCGTATCCAAACAGGGTACGACGTATCCCGTTCAAATATGATGTATCCCGTAAAACCGGATACGGCCGGGCCCGCGGGTTCAAAAAAGCGTTGCTTTTTTTTATAAAGGGGGGCTTTTGCTCATTGTTTTTCACCAATTTCATTGTTTTTCACCAATTGAGGAGGATTTTTCAGGAGAGGGCATCAAGCCTATGGCCGTAGTATTTATATGTGATTCATGGTAATGTAAAAGTGACATTTTCCTTAATCTTCATTTTCATCCTTTTACTTAAATTTTTAACATTACCATGAAATGACTCAGGATGTTTGAGAGTGGTTCCGACCTCATTGGATTTCATATGGATAAAGTAGAATTTTAGATCTCATTCAAAATCCAGCAGACTTATCAGTTTTTAAGGATTTCAGGATTGGGTTATTGCAATGTTTCCATCGAATTTTGTCATGTATTAGGGTATGGAACTCGTATTTAATCAAGAGCAGTGAGCACCAATTCCTCTATGTCCCTTGATGTTAGTGACATTGGTTGTCAAACTCCTCTATCATGACCCTACTAAAAATGTACCCATCACTCAAACAAAACCTTGACTATCTAAGATGATAGATAAATCTATGTTTAAATCAATGAATTAAGTATGAATTTGTGTAAAAAATATTTAATTTTTAATATATTAATACATATATATTTTTAAAATATATATATATATTTTTAATAAAATAATATATAACATATTGTATCCCAGAAATATCTTGTTCCGGGGTCACCGTACCTGTATCCGATTCTTCGTATCCCCGTATCCCCGTATCCCCATATCAGGTGACTTAGTGTTCAACATGTTGACAGGGTGCTCAAACTATTGGAGAGAAACAATTATATGCAAAAAAATCCAAATGTTTCTTTGGACTACAAGATATGGAATATATGGGTCATATTGTATCTCACGAGGGTGTTAACGTATACCCTAACAAAATTAAATCCATTAAGGAATGGAAAGTCCCCATAACCATAAAGCAGTTGCGAAGATTTCTCGAGTTAAGAGGGTATTATCGCAAGTTTGTTAAAAATTATAGGAGAATACAGCACCTCTAACAACATTATTGAAGAAAGATGCATTTTCATGGACTCTTGAAGCAACTAAGGCCTTTGAACATCTTAAAGAGGCAATGTGCCTAGCACCAGTCTTAGCAACTCTAGACTTCACAAAAACCTTTATTGTGGAATGTGATGCCTCAGGAAATGGAATTGGTGATGTTTTAATGCAAGAAGGAAGACCCATTGCTTTTGAAAGACGTCCAATCAAAGGAAAGTATTTATAGAAAGCTATTTATGAGAAGGAAATGTTGGCAATACTACACTAAAGAAATGGCAACCTTACCTAATGGGAAGACATTTCAAGGTAAAACTGATCATGATAGTCTTAAATACTTTTTGGAACAAAGACTATCTTTAGAAGAGCAGCAAAAATGGGTCACAAAGATGTTGGGTTATGACTTTGAAACCATCTACAAAAAAGGGAAGCTAAATGTTGTTGCAGATGCACTCTCAAGAAAAGATGAAGAGGTGGAAGCATTGTTTTGTGTCATTTCTATTATCCAATCAGAATGGATAACCGAAGCAAGGGATGAAAGGAAGAAGGACGAAGAAGTGTGGATACTCATTCAAAAGTTGTAGCAAGATCCTATTACATCTGATACATTTAGTTGGAAAAATGATTCCTTATGTTACAAAGATCGCTTATATATTTGCAAGAATTCCCAACTAAAACAAAAGATTCTTTTGGAATTGCACACTTCTCCTTTAGGAGGACACTCGGGATTTTTAAAAACTTACCACCGGGTGAAGAAAGAATTTTTTGGGATGGCCTTAAATCTGATATTCAAAAGTTTGAGGCGGAATGTTTGGTTTGCCAACAAAATAAAGTTGAGACAATTAAGACCACGGGTCTTCTACAACCTTTATCCATTCCAAGTCAATGTTGGGAGGAGATTTCAATGGATTTTATCACAGGTTTACCTAAGTTCGAAGGAAAGAGTGTCATCATGGTAGTAGTTGATAGACTTACCAAGTATGCACACTTTTGTGCATTATCTCATCCATTTAAAGCAAGTACAGTTGCTACTGCATTTATGGAAACAATTCAAAAGCTACATGGAAACCCAAAGATTATTGTAAGTGACAGAGATCCCATTTTTACTAGAAATGTTTGGATACTCAACTAGCTAATAGCTCATCTTATCATCCTTAATCCGATGGTCAAACTGAAATAGTGAATAAATGTTTGGAAGGATATCTTCGTTGTTTTGTATCTGATAAGCAAACACAATGGGTCAAGTGGTTACCTCTCGCTGAATGGTGGTATAACACTTCCTTCCATACTGCATCAAAAATGACCCCGTTTATGGCACTTTATGGATATCATCCACCGTCCATCACATCTTCTTTAAGAGAAAATTCTAAGGTTCAAGCAGTGGAAGATCACATCAAGCATCAACAAGAAGTTCTCCAACTCTTAAAGGATAACTTAAATTTGGCACAAAATCGAATGAAACAATAGGCAGATCAACATCGCAGCGAGAGAAGTTTTGATATAGGAGACTAGGTATTTTTACGGTTACAACCATACAAACAAATGTCCCTCAGGCAAGCTAAGAAGGATAATAAATTATCACCAAAGTACTATGGTCCTTAGTACTTACAAGGTGTTGCAAAAGATTGGTACTATGGCATACAAATTGGAGCTTCCTACTTCTTCGCGAGTGCATCCAGTTTCCCATGTTTCATGCTTAAAGAAGGTTATAGGGGACAAACTTCCAGTTCAAACAATATTGCCAAACTTGATGAGGAAGGAACAATCATATTGGAACCTGAAGCAAATCACGAAACAAGAACTCGATAGCTACGAAATCGATCAATTTCCGAGTATCTCATCAAGTGGAAGAACTTACCCACTGAAGATTCACATGGGAGGAGGAGAATTTTATACAGAAGCATCCGGAGCTACTCAAGCGTTGAGGACAACATTTTTTTGAAGGAGAGGGGCATGTTAGGTCCCTATATTACTAGTATAGTCCCTTATTGTTGTTAGTGTAACCCTATTATTGTTATTGTTGTACCCCTGTAACCCCAATATTCTTATTATTGTGCCCTTACATTATTATTGTTAGGTCGGCTAGGATTATATTGTGACCCCATGGACTCCTATAGATAGGAGGAGGTTTTGTCATCTGTATCATCCAAGGATTGTTCATTTATGTAATGTAAAGGAGATTGCCCCCTCGAAGTGGCTTATTTCTAAGGCGTTGATCTCTCTTTTCTTCTATTTTTGGAGCTAGTTGCATGACAATCGTTGTTGAGTCTGGATTAAAAAAAATTTCACTGGAAGTTGATGCAACCAAAAGAAAGTTAAAAGCATAAGAAAGAAACAACGAAAGAAAAAGATAAAATGCACAAGATGGTTGGGACATTTGATTAGTGCGTGGGAAAAATCCTAGCATGAGCTCTACCCCATTCATTAGCCATCACCCAGTTCCTCCAGCACATTGTTAAGAATTGGTATGAGTGATACAAGAAAAGCAAATGGCAGAAAAAATTTTCATGTCATTCTTCTAGATCTAGATCTAGATCATACTGACAACTCGTTGGTGGATCATCACAACACTTCATCAAGATAAGAATTACAAGTCATGACAATTATATTTTCGAATTTGCGATTGTCTACGCACTCACAGTAGAACATTCCAACCCTCAATCACAGATCTAAATTATTGTACAATAACCTTTGTTATCTTCAATATGAAACTATTGAACTAAGTTTGGATGAAGATATGACTAAAAAACCACCAATATTTGTATATTTGGAAGTGATCAATTACTATGTCAGAACATATACGTTGAAATGATTTTTTTAGAGACCAATTGTTATGCTGGAATTATCCATTGTTGAGTGAATGTTGACTGGCATTCAATAGTTGATTCTTGAAAGGATCCAAAATGGGGTTTTGGATTCTTTAGGTGGTTGTTTTTTTGGTTGACCACTAACCATCTTACGTGGAAACTGGTCTTTTATGGTTCACCACTAACCAACAGCTTTGAATAATGTGGTGGGTTTTGGATGACCCACTAACCAACCTTCTTATCAAAAAACTAGTGGTTTTTAGAAGACCACTAACCAATATTCTTTCAATAATGCGGTGGTTTTTGGATGGACACTAACCATACTACTTTGATTTGAATAATATGGTGGTTTATGGGTTACCACTAACCATCATCAATTCATCAATTTACTCCCCCCTTGAAAGTGTGGAGAGTACCATATTTCTTTGGAAATACCGGTTGAAAACTGAGAACACAAGAATACAATCCATTGAAAATACTGTAAGATCATCTTGATATATCTCAATGATTTTACCAATTAAACCTTTAAATGCATAATCCATAGCCCTTTGAAAAGTTGCTCCAGCAATGGTCAACCCAAAAGGCATCCTAATATACTCAAATGTTCCCCATGGTGTGGTGAAAGTTGTCTTATGTCTATCTTCTTTCTTCACCCAGACATGGTTATAACCAGAAAAACGATCTAGCAATGACATCATACGTAAACCCGTTACCCTTTGCAACATAGTCTCCATGTTACCCAAAGGATAATTATCTTTCTTACAAGCCAAGTCAAGGTTTCTATGTTAATTTGGCAGCTCAGTGATAAATTTGAATCATTGGACTAGTTTCCTCATTCCAATAGGACCAATTTTGACCTTTGAAGCACTGGATTTGGACAGGGGAAAGTGTATTTTTGAAGTGAAGCCCACAATATGACATTTGATCAGGTTGGCCTAGAGGACAAATTGTCCCTCCTCCAATGCCTATAAATTAAGGTCACGTCATGCTCATTTGGATGTTCATCCACACACATCACTCTCTTCTTCATTTTGGTTTGATACATCTAAAAAATTACAGCGTTTTTCTCACATGTGCCAAGGGAACGAGGGTGAAAGTACAGGTGGCCGAAATTTGAAGATGATTGCAACTTTGACCAACGTTGACTTTGACTTTCTAGGTTGATTTTTGGTTCAATCTTTTGAGGGAATTTCTATTTGGGCAGGCCACACTTTTTGGCACAAAAACCGAGGTGTTTAACTTGGGTTGACAGTAGGGGAAATTGCAGACTTGACCACCAAATTTTCTCACCTTTGACTGAGTTTGACTGGATATTTATGGATTGTTTTACGTTGACTTTGACCAACATTTGAGACCAAATTGAGGGGTTCTTGATCGATCTCTTGAAGGGTTGTTTGACCATTGACTGAAGGATTGGTTAGGGCACGTTGACTACTGTTGAATTTTTAATAATTGCAAACTTTGACAATTGACCAAATTTGACTATTGGCATATATTTTGATATTAGTTGGTAGATTTTTTGTACAAGTCAAAACTTTGACTTTGATATTATTTTGGGCTCATTGTACTAAACATTTGAAGACAATCTAATAAAAGAAGAATTTCAAAGAGTTTTAACCCTTGTGGGGTTTTTCCCTAGTCTTTAACCAAATCGGTGTCTCTTGTTGATGTCTTGACTGTCTCCTTTTGTCATTGCATTTACTGCCCCATCTTCAGTTGCTATTGTTTATTGGAAGATTTGACAATTGTTGAAAAGATTGCTAATTGAAGAAGTGAATTGGGCTGAAGTAATTGAAATAGCATAGAGCAGTGGAAAAATTAACATTCTAAAGTCGGCACAAAGTCTAATCAACCCATTCATCTTTCCAACTATCACCAAAATTGAACACCATGATAGCGCACGGATATTCGCTGGGGCATGTCTATTTTTTGTGGTCGGTTTTGGTAGCGGTTCACGGTTTGCATCATTTACCATGATGGCTGAGATGGACGAGGAGCTACTTAACTACTCTGAAGACCCTTTTGACTCCGCTGCCATCTAGACTGACCCTCCACGCTTTTCTGAAGGTATGCCATATTCTTTGTCAGCTAATTTTTCACATTCCATTGTCGGGTCGATTACAGTGTCTCTGGAATATTCCACCACTGGCACCCCCATCCCGGATATCAACTCTTATATAGTAGATGGTCTTGCTTTTGAGGGTACCTCTGTCATCAACACCCCTTCTGAATGTTATCATCTCACTCCACAAGACTTGCCTATTCCGTCACCATCCTCTCTACAATTCCTCGACCAGTGCATTTTCTCCCCGCTTCCAGACTCCTCCGCTGCATCCACCCCACTTATTAGCGATCTGGGCGTGCTTTCTTGAACTGATATGGGCGTGTCGCCGCCCCATATTATCGGTCGACTTACCTACTGCACCCACTCGCTCCTCCCCCGGCTCTTCTCGCCCACCTTCCGGTTGTTTTAGGATCAGCTTTGCTTTCCCCCTAATCCCTCTCCTGCGGCTGCAAGTTTACCCATTCCCTCTACTGAAATCGTCCCACCTCCTCCAGGGCTACACACCAAAGCTGTCAAGAAGATGGGGTGTGTTCGTGTGTGCAACAAGGGTAGTAAGCTTATTCTTGGTGAAGGTATACAGACGGTAGATGTTTTGGGTACAGTGGATCAGGTCCTAGTGGGTCGCGTTCATGGGAGGAGCTACACTGCTTCCAAGCTGAGAGTGGGTCACAAAGATTTGGGGCCATTCCATGGCGACACTCCCCATAAGGGATGGCTTGCCATCCAATTTCAATCAAGGGATCTTACTGATTGGGTGCTCTCACAATATTGGCATATTGAATTGGCCCCAATGCTCCTTAAGTGATGGGACCCCCTTTTTGACGCTGACAGGGAACATTTAGGCGTTGGACTTATTTGGATAAGACTACCTGGCTTACTTATGCATCTATGAACGAAGGATATATTAAAAAATATCGGTAGCATACTTGGCACCTATCTTGACCATGACAGATCCTTCTCAGTCACAGGTAAGATGGCATTTTCCCGCATATTGGTACATTTGGATACTCAACAAGGTCTGGAAGAATCCCTGAAGATCTAAGTCACCTGATATGGGGATACGGGGATACGGGGATTCGATGAATCGGATTCGGGTACGGTGACCCCCAGAACAGGATACTTCTGGGATACGATACGTTATATATTATTTCATTAAATATATATATATATATATATATATATATATATATATATTAATATATTAAAAATTAGATATTTTTTGCACAAATTCATACAAAATTCATTGATTCAAACATAGATACTCATGAGTCATAAATCATCATTGATACTGTGATACATTGATACACCATACATGATACAATTGTCAAATTTACTCAGAAAGACAACATTGAAGATAGTAAGATACTGTAGTTTTCTCATTAAGTCATCAGAATCAAAATGTGTTACATAAGTACACTGCCAATGGCAAATAGAAATAGGAAATACAAAAGCAACTACATTCTACAAGACTACAAGCCTGAAGCCTCAATGAGTCAGAGTCATCAATCCTCATCATCATAATCAGCATCACTGTCCTCATCTTGATCATCATGCTCACCACTGCTCTCCTCTGGCTCTGATGCATCCTCCTCCTCTATCATCTCTGCATCTGCTGGTGTGGAGGATGACGCATCTACTTCATCATCAAATGTGACAGGCTCTAACATTGGCGCATTGAGATCCAAGTTGGCCAATGCCAACTCAACACTGCTGTCCAGACCCATATCATCAGGAAAGACATCCCACATCTTTGTCTTTCCCTTCAACCAATCCTCCCTCTGCCTGTAGATGAGACGAAGGTTGGTGTGCACATACACCATTGTCTCCGCCCTGGACTGTTCAAGCCTGCTCCTCTTCACACTATACAAATTCCCATATGTGTTCCAATTCCTCTCGCAACAAGAGGATGAAGTCACCTGAGAGAGGAGCCTCATGGCTAACTGTTGTAGAGGAGGGCTTGCTGCCCCATGAGTTGCCCACCAAGAATGGGGCTTCTTAGCCCCCCTGTCTCGAATCAAATCATAGCCTCCAAATCGCCCCCTGCCAGTGGAAAAATCTGCATAGGCATCCTCCACCTCATCAAGGGATGCCCTATCCTGAAAAATCCTCCTCAATGCATCTTTCCTCCCCTGTGAGATTTCAGCATCCATGTGAGGAGGGAATCTGCAGGAAGGTCCACCATTCAACCACTCATGGCTGTAGTATTTTGGGTTCAAGGAGTGAGCCAAACAATGTAAAGGTGTGCAATTCTTGTCCCATCTGCTGACAAGAATATCCTGTATGACGATGAAGAAGGCCTCAGGTGATGTCTCATACTCTGGGCATTGACTCTGTAAAACAATGGTCCTCACAGACTCAATCATGGAATCCCATCCCTCATAAACCTCTCCTAGGATGGGTTGGTCTGTATCTGCAAATCGAAGCAAGGAAATGATAGGCTCCATGATCTGAATAACTAGATCTACCTTCTCCCACCATATATCATCCAACACTGTGTCCTTCACCTTCTTTGAGGCTGCTTGATCCATCTTTCTCCAAAAAGACCAAAACTCTGAAATAACCATGGACCCAAGAGCGGTCTTGACCTCCCTCAACCTCTTCAACATGATGAATGAAGAGGCAAACCGTGTATCTGCAATCTTCAACAATGATAGATTTTTGTACTCCTTGTAGATAGTGAGGGCATTTGTATGGTTTTGTACAAAGTTGCGGATATGTCGTGCATCCTCAATAATGGCTCCAATCCAAAGCACATCAGAAGCAATAGATTTCAGTGCCAAGTTCAATGAATGGACAATGCAAGGTGTTCAAAATACTTGTGGATATTTTGCTTCCACAATCATGCCAGCGGCCTTGCAAACAGGTGCATTATCCGTAATGATTTGCACACAACAATCCACACCTACACTTTCAATAACTTTGAGAAATAACTCACCCATATATTGTGCATCCTTGTACTGTCCAAGTGCATCCACTGATTTCAAGAAAACTGCACCATTCGAGGATGACACCATGAAGTTAATGAGTGGGTGGCGTGCTGGATTTGTCCATCCATCAGAAACAATGCTAGCCCCAGATGTTGGCCATGCTGATTTAATAGGCTCAAGCATTTTGTCCACCTCTTTCTTTGCCTTTTTCAACAATGTGGTTCTGAGCTTCTCTGACCGAGGAGGCACATACCCTGATGGAGCCCCATGACTAAGAGCTCGACGCATCTCAATAAATAGAGGTGACCGTGCAACATTAAAGGATATGAAGTTCTGATAGAAAAAAAATGCAATTGTGAGATCAAGCTCTTCCCTCTTCTCTTTTTGGAAAATCTTGTCCATTGGACCAACTGTAGTTGCCTTTCTCTTTGCTAATTCTCCCCTACTAAAAGTCTCAAAAGGGAACTTGTTGCTGCGTTTACTTAAGAATGGAAGGGGGTCATCATTCTTGGTTTTTTTTTATTTTGCTGCCACATTTGCCTCACCAATACTCTGCTCTTTCTCCAATTCCTTCCTCTTTGGTGATTCAATTGCTGTACAACATTGAATGCCACAACCTGGAATACCCAACAAATGAGCTTTCACACGGAAATATGTGCAAGTGAAATGGCCATTGCAAAAATTGCATTTCCATGAACAATTTCCTCCTCCTCCCTTTTTTGTTGCCCCTTCCTCTCTTGTCACATATTTCCACAATGGGTATTTGGGGTCAACAATTTGTTTTCCCTGCACATTTGAAGCTACTGTTGCAGCCCCACTTCCAATGGATGGAATACTTGTAGACCCTGATGAAAGAGGGACAGGAGGGGCATCTCCAATGGAGACATTCTTCCCCTTTCTTTGCCCCTGTCTTGCTGCCTTTGATTGAGCCATGAATACTGTAAAAAATAAACAAAAACAACCAAATATATAAAACATATGCACATGCAAACACTAACAACAAACTAAATGCAAAATATAGAGGGACAATGCACTTACTAGATGCTCGAATCTCTTCGAAAGAACTCCCTTTCTCCTTGCTCACACTTGCTCCTTGCTCACACTAGCTCTCATTCTCACTTCACAAATGAAATGGGTGAAAAAGAATGAGGAAACACCTACTTTATAGCAAAAACAGCGCGATTTTTGAACTCGCGGGCTCGGCCATATCCGGTTTCACGGGATATGACGTATCCGAACAAGGTACAATCGGGATACACCGTACCCCGTTCGGATACGCCGTATTCGGTGAATTAGGGCTGAATCCGGTACGAATTCGTACCCGATACGGGGATTCGCAATTCGTGGCCCCTTTTGGACGAATCCGGTTACTTAGCTGAAGATCCATTGGAGAAACACTACACGGTACAACTCCTGAACTACGAGGGGGTTCCTTTCCGATGTCGTTGGTGCTACAAGGTGGGACATGTCTACAAGGAATGTCTGCTACTTTTACCTATTGCTCCTTCTCTGGCTTCATTGAGTGCACATATTATTCGGGAACCAGTCACTGTTTCCTTAAATCAGCTAAGTAAGAAGACGGGTTTGCATCCTTCTACACAAGGGACCACTTCATTGGAGGATGCAAATGCAGTTGCTGCCCGCTCATCGGCCAAGAACACCAGATATATGTTTGCGGCATCAAGTCCTCCTTCGGGCTCTAGTACCTCTCTTCTCCCTCCTTTTTCATTTGCTTCTCTTGTGACATCCCCTGCACTGTCTATGTCTATTGATTCTTTACTCTTTGGTCGCCACTTATCTACAATTACTTGCCCTGCTATATCTTCCCCGGATATATACTCCTCTCCTCCGCCCTTTATGCCCCCTCCTCCCCTCACATCATCCATCTCTTTGGAGACCTCATCAGACTCACAGTCTAGCCATCTCTACAATCTTCGTCCCCGAATTAATCAATCACGTGTTGGTTTGAGTCTTGGTTCAATCCCTCCTGTGCTAGCCAAAACTTCTAGAGGTAGACACTCAAACATTTCTAAAGCCATCCTGCAAGCCGGTCTGGACATTGTTGAAGGTCGTCAACTATCCATTGAAGGGGTTCTTAGAGCAAGAAATGCCCCCCCTGGTTTCCTAATAAAATGCCTATCATTTAATTGTTGTGAGCTTGCTAGCACTGCCAAGCGCCTTTCCTTGAGGTGTCTTTTTTATTATGTTACTTCTTCAAGAGAGACCCTTGGATTACCTGATCACATTATCACTGCACTATCATCTCTTTTTCCTGGATGGATCTTCCATGCATTCAACACCCGTGGTCGATCGGGAGTATAGCTATTGGCATTAACCCTAGAGTTATTAGACTTAATAATATCTGGGGTAGGGAAGGAGTGATGGTGTCAGACTTATTCACTGAGAAACTCGGGATTGAATTCAAATTAGTTAATGTTTATGGACCATGCCATAACAGACTAGAATTTTGGGACTCTCTACTACATTCTTCCTTTATGCATGTTGACAACATCATCCTAGGTGGTGATCTAAATTTTTCCTTGGGACTCGCAAAGTCTTGGGGCTCACATGCACAGATGGACCCCCTATCTGATCACTTTAGATGTTTACTTGAACACCACCTTGTCGACATCCCGATGCCCATTTTACAATCTACCTGGCACAATAGGCCAACAAGGGATGATATGCTTGCTCGGAGGTTGGATATGTTTCTCATTAAGAAAGGGCTCCTGCATCGACTGGCATCATATAGGCAATGGATCGGCTCTGATGGTATATTTGATCACTCACCGATCTATCTGGAACTTTCAAGAATCTTCCCTAAGCCTCCTGCCCCTTACAAGTTCAACTCAACTTGGTTACATGACGAGTCTTATATAAGATTGATCAATGATGCATGGAGGAGTGCCCCTATCCCCTCTGACCTATCGATCTCAGCCTCTTTTGCCAATAAACTTCACTACGTCAAGAAAGAATCTATTGAATGGGCAAAGGCCAAACGAATACATGATGAGCTTGAATTAAAGAAGATTGAACAAGAGATTGCCAGGTTTGAGAACCCAAACAATGATGAATTCTCCTTAGCTACTTCAAAAGATTTGGTTATCAAACTGGAGGCAGACCAACTCAAAATTCTTAAAGACATGGAAGAGACCTGGAGGCTCAAGGGTAGGGCTACTTGGTTACTTGCTAGTGATGACAATACCAAATTTTATCAGCAATTTGCCAGAGGTCGTAAGGCCATCAACACCATCTGGGAGTTGAATAATGATGAAGGACAATCTGTATCTTCTTTCAAACAGTTGACTACTTTGGACACTGCACATTTCAGCAATCTCTATAAAGACCCTCAGGAAGCTACATTGGTAGAAGCTATTAAAATTGTTGGGCTCTTCCACAGATTTGTGGATGGGGATACCGCTGAGGATCTCATTCTACCAGTTACCATGGCCGAATTAGAGGCGGTCCTCAAATGGTTCAAAAAGGATAAGAGCCTAGGACCGGATGGATGGTCAGTTGAATTCTATCTCGCATTTTTTGAATTACTAGGGCAAGATCTACTTGGGGTGGTTGAAGAGACCAAATCAAATGGTCACATGTATGATGCTTTCAACTCCACATTTATTGCCCTCATCCCCAAAACTGACAGCCCTACCTCTTTGATGAATTTTCGACCCATTTCACTCTGCAATTGTATATATAAGATCATCGCAAAGATTATTGCAAACAGGCTCAAGCCTATCCTATCGACTCACATTTCACAGGAACAATTTGCCTTCCTGGACAACAGACAGCTTCATGATGCCATTAGCATTGCTAGGGAAGGTCTCCATTCTATGCATATTAAGCACATCAAGGGCGTGATCCTAAAGATTGATTTAGCTAAGGCATTTGATTAGACAAGCTGGCTATATCTGAGAATGCTTCTCACACACCTGGGTTTCCCTATCTCTCTAATCAATTGGATTATGTGTTGCATTACATCAGTTTCCTTCAGTGTTCTTATCAATGGAGCAGCTTCCAATTTTTTTCATGCAGAAAGGGGTCTTCGATAGGGATGCTTTCTATCACCTCTGTTATTCCTAATGGTTATGGTTGGATTGAGCATATTCTTGGTAGATGAGAGGAATCTTGGCAGGATGAAAGGCATCAAGATCTCTGACAACTGTATCCTCACTCACCTGCTTTTTGTGGATGATGTACTTATATTTCTGAATGGTTCTATCAGTGACTCAACAATCTTCAACTTTGCCCTCACACTTTTCTGCACAGCTACAGGTATGACATGCAATCACAACAAACCCACCCTATCATCTCTAGGATGCTCACCACATGAAATACACTTTGCATTACATAGGTTTCCTTTTAACTCCATTGGTTTTAACGTGGGGCTTAAGTATTTGGCCTTTCATCTTAAGCCATCCAATTACAGACTTGTTGATTGGACCTGGCTGATTGCTAAGATTGAAAGGAGGCTCAATATTTGGTACCACAGATGGCTCTCACGTATTGGGTGCCTTGTTCTTATCAATTCAATTTTAGAAGCAATTCCGGTATACTGGATGTCTCTGGCCTGGATCCCCAAAGGCATTCTATCTAGGATTCAACAAATTTGCTGCAGATTTCTTTGGAAGGGTTCAAAGGAAGGCCACACCTTTGTCTGGGCTAGATGGGACCTTATTGCACTCCCTAAAAAATGGGGTGGATGGAATATTAAGGACTTACCCCCTTTCTCACAGGCACTTGCTGCTAAATTAGGGTGGCAGATTCTAACTGCTGATAGTCTATGGGCCAAGGTTATTATTCAAAAATATATCAACCCATCTCATCCGATTGATTGGATTAGACAAAGGCATTAGAACAGGTTCAACATATCCACCATTTAGAGAGCCATATTAAATTCTATTGCCCATATCAGATCAGGCTTGGGTTGGAAAATTGGTGCGGGCAGTCAAGTCCGAATTGGAAGTGATCCATGGTCTGGTTGCGATAACGCTCATCTTTTGTCCCCTGACTTTATAAATTTCTTGAATATTGCAGGTATCTATACTATTAACCAAGTGGTTGATCCGGACAACTCTACCATATTCTCACAGGCCTGGAAAATTGTCCATGATCTACACATCCCCCCTCCTTGGCATGGGGAATGGCCTCATTACATTGCAGCTCTGGCAAAATCACATGTTAGAATTTCAAACAGAGATGATGAGCTCATCTGGTGGAAGTTGAAATGCCCCCCAAAAGCCAAACTACTAATGTGGTGTATTCTCTCCAATAAGATCCCCACGGGCGTCTATCCTCATAAACGCTCCTTCATTAGACCTTCTTGGTGCTCCCCATGCAAAAGTGAAGTTGAGGATACTGACCATTTATTCCTTCGATGCCCTGCTGCTCTATCTCTCTGGACTCATGTGAAGTAGATCCTCAACTTTAACCTTATATGGTTCGGCCAATCTGTACCTCTTGCCTGAGACTCATGGTGGCATTATGCACTGCCACACAAGCTCTGTAACATTCCCCTGCTTATTTGCTAGGGAATTTGGATTGCCCAAAATTGTGTCATCTCCAATGATCATCCACCAAATTCGCACATTATATCTGCACAAATCTGTTGAAAAGTGTAACTAGGATCGGTCTTCATGTTGACTATATAGTTATGTAAAGAAGAAGACAATGATAATAAAATGTATTTTTGTTGTACTTGTTTCATGGGTTTCATGAACAAGATTTTATTATAGGTTATAGAGTTATCCTTAATGTCTTCTAGGTTTTTGCCTTCTTCTATAATTAAGAGTCATATACATGAAGGATTTAGTTTAGATGTTTATGCTCCAAAGACCTTGTGAAGAAGCTCACAAACAGATCTCAAACAAGCTAGAAGACAAGCTCAAAAAGCATTGGAAGTCAAGCTCCAATACAGTGAAGACATCCCTCTAACAATGCTAGAATATACATGAAGAAATACCTCATGAAATGCTCTTCATGTCAGCCTAAATATCAGTGATGAAGTCGGCCTAATTCATAGAGGTCAAGTCGGCCTAATACACAGCTGATAGGTCGGCCTAAAGTCAGAAATAACACTACTATATATACACACTACTGCGGCCATTTTGGAAGGATAACGACGTGGATCTCTCTGAATTAGAAGTGTGGATAAAGGGAAGTATACAGTGCGGATTTAAGAGTAATATAAGTGCAGATAAAAGACAGTATTGAGTGCAGATCAAATTGGGACTGACATGCGGATTATCTAAGGTGCAGAAATGTGGATTGATGTAGGAAAGGTACAAGAAGCAAAGTACAGGATTGCGTATTGGTGCAGGAAGGGTACAATGATATCTCTGTGTTGAAATGTGGATCTAAGGGAAGTTTGAACTATAGACATATACAAACCATTAGGCAAGGAAAAAGTTGTAGATACATTATTGTCAAGGACAGTTGCTTTGAAGACAGAATTAGAAGAGGTTGAGACAGTGATCATAAGGAGAAGAGGCAATAATAGTGAGGAAGGTAAATCTATTCCTACAGTTCAAGCAAATCAACTACAAGCATAGGCCAGGTGAAGATCAAGATCTCTAGGGCTGATGCAGAACTAAGCAAATTGGTGAAAAGAAGAATCAAGGTTGAAGAAGTTGGATCAAGGTCTTGGAAGCATATCTAGGTCAAGGGTCTGAGTCTTGGTCATGGTACTTGTCATTTGAAGATCTATAAGAAGAATTCTTTGCGGGTTTTCCTCTTCAAGAGGGAGAGGTTTTGCCCTAGCTCTAGGGGCCTAATTTGTGTGTCTTGTGTCTTTTGATAATTGACTTGATGAAAAATTAACTAAGCTAAACAAAGAAAAGGAATAAGTAACTCAAGTAAGCTCACAAGTAATTATCAAGTAGAGAATTTGAATTACACCCCATCCCTCTTAAATTCTCAACAACATTCCCATCCTTATTTGCTAGGGAATCTGGATTGCCCAGAACCGTGTCATCTCCAATGATCATCCACCAAATTGGCACATTATATCTGCACAAATCTCCTTATATCATCTGATTCCCGATGACCCAGACCGTCCACCTCCCTGGAATATTATTCCTAAAACTATTGACAAATCAATTCCCTGGGCATACTTCGATGGCTCTGCACAACAAATTGGTTGTGGTGGGGGTGTGGTTCTGTATTTGTCGGATCACCATTACTATAAGTTGAAAATTGGACTGGGCAGGGGCACAAATAAATTTGGCAGAACTTTCTTATCTCAAATCCCTCCTATCCTTTACGACCAAAGACTGCAATCACATTCAGATCTTTGGTGATTCAAAGATTATCATTGATTGGTTTAACCAACAATCTTTATGTCACGTGCACACACTACGGAATATATTGGAGGTGTTTCTATTGAAATCCCATTTTGACTATATATCTTGTCATCATATATACAAGGAGAGGAATCAGATTTCCAATTCACTTTCCAAGGAGGCTGCGCAGCAACCAAGGGATCATTGGGTGATCCAAGAAAAAAATGAACATCAATTCTACTAGTACTTCCACATGCCATTTGAAGATGCACCAGCACAAGGGGCAGATGGGCCCTAAACTTTGAGGATTGGATTTTTTGAGATAGTTCTTATTTATCTGATTTATGTACAGCTCTATACTTATTGTATATATTTCTAGAACACATAATTGTTATCTGTTACTGATATATTTTTTACTGTGGCTTGGGTCACCATATTTGTGTATGCTTCACAAAGCATCTACAACATGTAATTTTCATCTTATTAATGAAAGTTATGATTTCTCCCTAGGAAAAAGAACACCATGATGAATGGCGAGTTTGTGCAATAATTCCAGTAGCAAGCATCTTCTAAAGCTCTTGTTGAACCAAGGGATCCAACTTAGGATTAATTTGCCTAATTTTTTGACAGAGTGTGAGCCACAGAGATTTGAGCCATTGTAATTGCAAGCTACAAAGAGTGTGAACCACGAAGATCCGAGCCACTCTAATTGCGAGCTACACAGAGTGCGAGCCACAAAGATCCAAGCCACTGCAATCATTTGTGAGCCACATAGAATTAATCAAGTAATTGTTGGATATGAGCAAGCCACTATATGTGAGCCACGGTCATAAAAAAAACCATAGCGAGCCACCACAAAATTAAAAGAACCATAGAAAAATGCGAGACTCATAAAATAGGACACGCTGCATCATAAGAGATGCATGAGATGTCACATAAGTCCGAGCTCAAAATGGAGGATAAGTGCCTTTTTTATAGTTGTTCCCACCCATGAAGGGTCACAACCCTTGGGCAGCCCAACATGTCAATTTGGATGGCCAACTTGTAACTTGGAGGGAATAATTCAAATTTAATTTTACTTTAAATATATTTACCAAATTCTTTGATGTTCCTTTAATAATTATTTGCCCAACTAAATTTCACATCAATCAATAATATTTTCCTTTTTATCCAATTTACATTCTTCTTAGCGCAAGATTGGCTTTCCTTTGGGGCGGTAGGGTTTCTCATGGGAAATTTGTCCCATAGCTTCCCCAATTTTCAACTTGATCATGTTAGACAGACATTTTCGTCATAAGGCTATAGACAAGACAAGCTCAAAAGACCTAGTTGTATCACATGAGCAAATTTCAAACTAAAAATACAATTGTAAGCAGACTTGGTTATCTCAAGAAATCTTTCGACCCTATGTTACCCTGAGACAAATTTGACCTTCTGTTCTGACTCTCTGAGGCTCTCAGTCCTCTGAAGCAACACCTAAGATTTTCGACCTTCACATGTGGTTTGGTCCTAAGGACTTTCATCCTCTCTAAAACTTCTTCATAAAAAAGATGCCTCTCCAAGTTCTGGGAAATGTCTTCTTCTTCCTTTCAATGGGTTACTGTAAAATAAGAACCTCGACTTCATGAAAAGTATCCCTTTATATGAAAGAAGTGATTGAACATATCATTGTGAAACAATCTCATGCTAGATATATAGAAAGGTGTGTATCCAAATGTGAGATTTGTTCATGATCAATATGAAGGCCTTAAGTCTTTACGGTTTCGGTCTCTTTAAGTACAGAGAGATCCTTTCTCTTCTTGTAAACTGAAATAAACTCCCAGCCTTCCTTTGTAGTGAGGCTCTTGAACAAGGTTTTCTAGGACAGTTCAAGGTTGATCTTGTGAAGATGATCAATCAAATTGCAGATAGGTTGTCTCAATGCTCTTTCCTCCACCTCAACTCTAATACCATATTGATTTTCTAGTTGTAAGAAATACTAGAACAATTTTCTTCTAGATAACTATTTCCAATGATGCAATTCAACTTAAAATCACTAACTAGTTACACTTAGGAAAATTTCAACCATTAAATTCTTTAGAGCAGTAGAAATCACAATGAAACAATGATACAAGGGACACCAAAATTTATTTGGAGAAAACCCCACAAGGGGGAACATTCGGTTATCCTTCCTTATGAGAAATTGTTCAATTCAATCAAATTGTACATCGAACAGTATCTGTAATATTCCCAAATGGGAAAAGCAGGAATATAGTGCACAATACTGGAATAGCAGTGTAAATCATCATATAAAAGCAAGAGGCCAATATGGAGACCTTCTAATCATTACAACAGCAGCATATACATGTAAAATAATGGGCCACAAATGATACAACATGCATAAATAAGCCTCCAATGGACAAGACCCTCAAAAGAGGTGTTGCTACTATATATCAAAATGTTGGAAGACTGCTACAGTGTTGTTTAAAGAGCACAGCTACAGCAAATGAATACACAAAATATCATGGGCTGAGATATGCCTCAAAAGATACAACAAGTACAAATCTAGGCACTATACAACCTCCATTGAAGAACCCCACAAGGGTTTTCAAAGATACACCACCATGCAAGATGGGAATCCAAGCCCTAGCGCTGAAGATTCACTGCAACAATAGATCTAGAAAGTTCTGGCTAATCTGATCTGATAAATAATGCAGCCTCCTCCAATAGATCCTCTAGATGAAAGGTTGATCCCTTCACTAGCAAACCTCCTCCCCAAATGGTGTACTGAAACCACCTTGCAACTCCTCCCTCAAAATAACGCAGTCCAAGACAAAAACTGCGTTGTAGGGGCAAATATATATGTAGCCTAATGCCAAATGTTGCAATAAGGCTCAAGGGCCTTCCTCAACAGCCTCCCAATGGAAGGAAACCTTCCTCCAATGAAAAACAGATCAGAAATCACTAGGATCTAGTCTCCACTGCTGCAACCTGCAACACAACTCAACCTTCAACAGGATCTGCGTTGTACATGTAAGATGAACCTTGGCCTAAAGCTTGATTGAGGAAGTGAAGTACAATGCTCTTCGAAGAGGCCTCTCAAAGAAAGAGGTGGGATTCCCGATCAAGAACTGTAGAAATTTCTGAATCTTATGTCTTATGCAGAAATTATTATTGTTAATCCGATTAAGCTCCTCATACTTAAGTAAGTTATCAACTGAATAAATTCAAGTTAACATCGAAGCAAAACACATAACAGATCTCTACCAATTCAGATCTAGAATAAGCACATGCACATGTTGACAAAGTGACAGTTATTTCTGGACAAATAGTCCCCGGAAAAACCCAAGGTGGGAAAACCGGTCTCTGGCTGCTGGAGGGTTCTATTATTAAGAATATTTCTGAATACACAACTCTGGGTTCCAGATCTGGAAAACCCGACAAAGAAAACTCTAGATCTACAGCGCACTGGCTGATTTAGGTCCAAAATAATGACTAATCCACACCCTCAAACGGATTTACAGAACTCAGCCAAATCTAGGCCTAGAAACCTCAGCGCTGCCCCTGAAAGGCTTTGCATCAGCCTCTAAAGCCCCTGAAAGCCTCTGTCTCAGCCTTGGATGGCCTCCAAACCCTCAACGCTACTCCAGAAGGGACTGCGTTACCCCAAAATGGGTGACGCAGTCACTACGCTACCCCTAAGGGTCTCTACGTAACCCCTGAAGGGTTTCCTGAAAATTACGATGTCCTTGCTGTTGTTGCTGCCTTCCTCTGCGCTATCCTTGAACTGATCTCTTCTCTGCCTCTTGTGTATTCTAGACCTTGGGATCAGATCATCCCCTTGGTCTAAATTCCCCTCTCTGCAGTTGAAACACTTCTGACTATTCTTAGCAAACCCTACCCTAGAATCTTAGCTTAGCTTCAGTGCTCTGCCTCTATGTGTCTTTACAAATGACCCCAAGTCTTTCCTTTATACTTTTCTCATTGACAAATCAATGGCCGTGATCAAATCTTGAATCAATGGCTAAGATTAAAAGAAAGCTTGATCCGTGTGACTTAAGACAATTTCATCACATGTTTAATTAAATTCACTTTAATTATTTAAATTCCCTAAGTTTTAACTTAGGAAATACACTTAAAATCATTTATTAATTTAATATCTCCTAAACCAGATGAAATTTCCCAAATCCATTTCTGAGTCTTGTAGATCAGGTGTACTCTAATCCTTCCTCAAAATTTGGGACTTAGAGCACAACTGATGCTACCCCAAACACACAAAATCTCAACAGGGACACCATGTGCTAAATAGCAGTTGCAATCTTAGCTAAACAGCCAAAGAAAGCTATATGTCTAAACAGACCATATATTCAGAAATATAAACCAATACATAATGAAATATGGCTGCCATCCTCTTCCTTATATAAGAAATGAGCTTCCTAGCCCTAAGCCCCATCCAATAATGGCAATACTTCCATGCAAAGAGTCTCCATCTAAAACTGCGTTGTCTCTCCATAAATGTGCACTTCTCTATGACAGCGCTGTTGATTTGGTCAAAGTTGACCCAGTCAAGGTGTTCCAGCCCCTTTTCACACCTAAGGGTGCTCAATTAAGCAGCCAAGATGTCTTCCTTTCACATTGGCATTGGTTTTATTCATTTTAAGGAGATTTATGGATCTCCATTATCCTTTTATTCATTAAACAAGAAATAAAAACAAAAATTAATATTCCAACTAGCTCATGGCTAATTAGGAATATTACAGTGTCAGTCATCATGTCATGACTTGACCATAATCAATTCCAAGTCAAACTGATTCAAAAAAGAGAGAAAAGTCAACAAAAAACTCACTGATCAAAGTTTGGTCTAGGGGACGAATTTAAGCCTGCAATAGCTGGTCAGAGGGCTAAAATTCGTTCCTGCAGTTCCACAGTCAACTTCAGTCAAATCACAGCATTTGACCTGCAGTCAAACTTCAGTCAGCGCCCCAAAAACAGCTCCAAAAACTCCGTCAATGCACAGTCAAAGATCCTTAGAAACTTTGGCCTCCAAGGCAATCAAAGATTCAGTCAAACAGCAGGGAATAGAGTCAGTTCAATGCTGGTCAACGCAGAGAAAAAAAAAGTCAACACGCTGGTCAAGATGGTCCTCTTCGCACGTGAGAGCAGATGTCATGAGGAACAGGTCCGAAATGTTGCTTGAATGAATGCCAAATGAAGTGGGTCGAATTCCCAATCTACTTGATCAATTGGAGGGATTTTGACCAAGGGTCAAACCCCTACATGAGGTGGGGCTGACTTGGACAGGTAGAAACCAATAAATTTTTCCTTTCATTTTGATAATGAAAATATCGACCGCAGCTCAACAAGCAGTACTGCAATAATGACAATAGGATCATAAAGAGACAGCCAATCACAAAGAGAAACAATTTTTTCACTTGTGAAACCCAAACTCGGGAGAAAAACCAGCGATCTTTTCTACGAGAAATAGTTCATTTCAGCAAAAGTACAATTTAATTTTTCCAAGTCAAATTTGGTCAAACTAGACCATTAATCTACCACAAGTCAAACCTGGTCATACTAACCTAATTTTGGCCTTCTACAATTTTGTCAACTCAATGTCAAACAAGCCAAAATTTGGCCTCCTGCAACTACCTCAGGAATTCAGTCAACTGCAGTCAAACAGCCAAAAGCAGATTTGGTTAACTTCCCAGAAAACTTGTTCAACAGATCACAGAGAAATTTCAGTCAATGCAGGTCAAACTCTGCCTCAGAAAGTTAGGTCAACCTGCCCTAAATAGCCTCAAAATATTCTAGTCAAAGTAGGTCAAACAGATCTCCATAAGCTCGAATAACCTCAGAAGACTTCTTCCTTCCTTCGCACGTGTGAACAGACTTATGAAGATATTATTGATGATCCGAATTGGTCGCAAGAGAGGAGGTCGAGTGCTCCTTTTATAGTGATCTTATGTTGTTGTTTATATTTTTTCAACAACAAAAAAAATTGTACTTTTAATGCCTGCAGTTTGACAATTTTTCTAATATGCCAATGCCTAGACCCTTGATTTTTTGTCAATCCAATTTTGCCAACAATGTTGATTAGAGTTTATGGAGTGTACAAATCAATATCTAATTAGTCCATTTATTGTACTTATATATTTGACTAGGTTAGCCTAGTGACCCTCTTGGGGCTACCACCCTAACCCTAAAGGACATGTATCAATAAAAAAATATGCATGTTAATCATACCCATGAAGATAAATTGAGAATCTAGATTTAGATGATTATGTAGTTTGATTTGATTGTAGACTATAGCATGGTTATTTTCAGACTCTACAAAACATTTAGAGCCTCAATGTTAATGTATTTTGGTTCATCAGCATGTTGCACTAGGTACCATTTTGTAATATTCCCACTTACAATGCTATATACATGAGAAAACTTTGCATATTTGATGTATAATGGTTTGGATTAAGATGGATATCCACAAAGATATATATATATAATCAAAATTTGAGCATTATTTTCACTTTTTGGTCAACCAGTTTTGTTTCGAGTTTTTATACCAAGTCTAGTTCGCTTCAATTTTTTGGGGTTGATCGATTCGGTCTTTGATAACATTGACTATTGCACCATGAAAGAGAACCAACTACCAAGCAAGCAAGGTAAAAGATCCAACAAATGCATCCTATGCCAGTTCATTAACATATCATTGAAAACTCCAAATCACAAGTACAGACAGAAAATTACATAGATCATAAGTGCAGATGTGTAATATTCCTAATTAGCACCGCTAATTGGAATATTTGATTTTTGTATAGTTTTGCCGACTATAGTTTATTAATAAATAAAAGTGAGAAAAGGGGTCTAACTCACTTAAATAAAATAAAGTGTTTCCCTAGTAGATGCAACGTTGTAACTTAAGGGGGAGCCAAGGGGGGGCCACACACCACGTGGAGGAGCCAATGAGAGAGAGGACGTTGGTTTTGGAGGGAAACCAACGCTATAAAAGGTGGAGGAGCCTCCTCATTTGGGCATTATTGATATTGTTGATGATATTGAGCTAGACTTCTGTCTACTTGAGCACGCTGGCTGTTTAGTCGGTCTGCAGCACTGTTTAGTGCGACTGAGTGTCTCCGGTCGGAGATCTCACCCTTGGCCCCGGGGGACTTCGAGTGCTTGCTCGGGCAAGGTTTTTCTTCAGTCTTTAGCAGGAGATTTACAGGTGTTTTGTTGGGAGTTTTGCTAAGGAGCTGAGCTTCATTGGGTGACTGCGCAGTCCTTGGAGGGAGGACGCAGTTTGAGTTGGAGCTGTTCAGTGGTAGAGATTTCTGCAGGAGATTCAGGCCTATTCCGGTGTGGAGGTTCAGCGTTTATCAGTGGGAGATTTTCCTGAGGAGTTGTGGCCTCATTTCAGTCTATTTCAGTTGGTGTCTGCGCAGTTCTTGGAGGGACAGCGTTTTTCTAGGAGGGTTTCTGGGGGTGATTTTCGGAGGTGGTCTGTTTTGTATATGGTTTCTGGGTTTTGTCCGGGGTGGTGAGTTCAGGTGGTCTGTTGATTTTCAGCTCATTCCGGCAAGGGGATCAGCCCCTAGCTTCAGTTCATTCCTGCAGCAGCAGTTTACGGCAGTTTCTTCCAGCCGCTGGAATGCAGTTTCTTGTAGCAGCCATTTCCTGTTTTTCTGAGAGGGTTCTACACTTGCCTTGAGCAAGGATAGGTGCATTTATTCTGATTATCCATTGTATCTCATTATATTCTCAGATTAATAAAATGGCTTAGCATTTCCGACATTTTTATGTGTATTTGCTTTATGTTCTATTTTCGGCATTTCCTATATTGTCGTATGCTTGTATTGCTGTCTATTTCCCTTTCGGGATATTCAGTGGTATCGGAGCATAGATCTGGCTCAGCCTGTGGTCTATGACATCGGGAAAGAGATCATACAGAGGTTTGCTGGAATTTTGGAGAGCAATAGCAGTTACAGTACCAAAAACGAAATTGGAAAAAGGGCCAAAATATAAAGGGTCAAATTTTGAAGGTTGGAATTAGAAGAAATGTTTTCTGGGTTTTTCTAGGTTTTGGGCAAGGATCACCTTCCCAAATTCCTGGAATTTTCTGAGTAGTTTTAAGTGGGTAAATCGGTGGTCGAAGTTAAGCAGCAGTATGGTTTTGCAGCAGCCGTGCAGTTTCTGAGGAGCCTGTAGACACATAGCAGAAAGAGCCGATGGCAGGTGATGATGATGAGAGGAGATTTAGAGAGGCGCTCCTCCAACACATGCAGGATGTGTCACAGAGACTCACTGCGATAGAGGTTAGGCAGCGGGAAACCCCAAGGGGTTTTCAGATTGGTGAGGGATCAGGCACATCCCACCATTTGCCGGAGCATGATGCCACTCAGCATATGGCATCACATACACCCACATGTCCTACCATGCCCACTTTTCTGGATGAAGACATAGGGGCAGCAGCACAGCGAGAGCCGGAGCCGGGCCACATGGGTGACTATTTTGCAGAGTACCAGGCATACGGGCAGGAGTTCATGGAGGCTCTCTCATTCAGAGATTATGTTCAGCTCCAGCGTGATAGTAGACCTCACAACTTTCACAGAGGGAACAGACGCTCACATGATGGGGGCTTACAGCGCACAGTGGACAGATTCCATCTACCGACATTTGACGGGTCATCCAGGCGCTCAGAAAAAGCTTGGGTGGACAAGTTGGATACCTCTTTCCAGCTTGACCGAGTATCAAAGAGGGAAACCATTAAAATGGTTACCTCGCACTTGGAGGATGAGGGAACACAGGGTTGCAGGGAGTCCGAGGTTACACCTAGTGTGACACAGGATTCATCCTCATTGGAGACCTCCTCGGCCGAGTCGGTTGATGTGGTAGTGGAGAAGGTAGAGCCTACCTCAGTAGAGCCATCCATTGAGGTGATGACCGGAGTCGTGTCCGAGTCTTCAGGTGGTAGCAGCACACGACAGATGGGTGAGGCGATAGGAGATATATCCACCTTTGATGAGGCACTAGCAGGTACAGAGGTATTGGATGATGGTCACAGACAGCGGTATCATCGGCTTCGGGCGGACCTTCGAGTTTTGAGAGAGAAGGCCACGTCAGTACGAGAGACCATTTTGTTGCAGGACCAGGAGCTGGAGGGTATGAGAGTGACTTGTGCCAAGTCGGCGGCCAAGTTGGTCCGCATTGGGGAACGACTGGATTCCCTGATGGTACAATCAGAGGGCACGTTGGAGCGTCAGATCATTCCCCTTCAGGCATGCATGGATGGGACTAGTAGTGTTGTTGGGTCATCTCTTTCCGTTGGAGAGAGAAAGGCAGAGCCACCTAGTCAGATCTCATATGTTGACTTGGCTAGCGGTATGAGCCGATCAGAGTTGCACAGGGTACAGCATCCACATGTTGAGGTTGGATGGAGAGAGATTTTGAGTTGGTACTCGGTGGAGCGGGCTATGGAGATGGTGATGGATCCGAGTGTAGCTCAGCAGGAGTTTCTATGCATGGGGATTACAGGAACCCCAGATTGGCATTGGGATCCAGGTGGGATCACCTATCGTTTCCCAGGCAGGTCGGCTGACTATGTCTTGGAGAGTACAGTTGGCCTAGTAGTAGAGCATGTGTAGTTTCGGTCAGCTCCAGTGGCCAACCAGTTTATGGGCAGACTCCCTAGGTTGTCTTGGCATGACATTCATACACGGGATCATGGGGTGGTCAGCACACCTTGGCAGGAGCTTGTCGGAGGAGGTGGCATTGGCAGGCCACCAGATGGCACCTTGTATGGGGCCAAGGATTCTTCACCTTTGTGTGGGGCATAGAGGACGCAGCGGAGCCGAGCAGTGGTGGTAACACTACTGACACACAGGGAGATTCACTTCTCGGACCCCTTGAGGAGGATTTGGAGTGATGATCCTTTCGTCGGCAGGTATAGTGATATGACGGTGGAGACGATGTTACCGATTGGTGGTAGTCCGACATGTAGGGGCACAACTCTAGGTCATCACATCCAGGGATGTGTGGGAGCCTCTAGCATTGAGCGGTGGATTGCCGGTAGACATGGAGTAGCATGGTGGTGTACCATAGTGTGTGGGACTGCATTGTGGAGTAGGAGTATCCTACATCACATTGAGAGCATGCGGAGAGTGACCGATGCCTGGACACAGTCAGGGCACGAGACGGTACAGGGTGCTACAGCAGTAGCACATGGTATCCAGCAGCATACCAAGGTATGCCTCAGTGTGCAGTGGCATGTTGAGGAGTATATGGATGATCAGTGGTATGCGAGGGCATACGGTGCTGCACAGCAAGGTCTTAGAGCATTGCTTCCAGAGAGACTCATGGACAGGGACATCGAGCTTACCTTTGGGAGTAGTTCACCCAGGATCGATGGAGAGACAAAGGAGCGATACTTGGCGGTATCTATGGGGACTCACACACCTGACACGCTTCGACATCACTCACAGGTACAGCTGATTATGTTTTTGACCTTTGGCACTTTGGGCATGAGAAGCAGGGTACGCGAGGTTCACCCTAGATATTTGGATGACACTCAGTACACTAGGCGAGAGACTTCTCAGCAGTGGCACTGGGTTGGTGTGCTAGTTGACAGCCACAGGTTGGGGGATGAGATGATCCTTTGCAGAGGTGGTGCATCAGTCATCACTGAGCCTACACTTGGGGAGTAGGTCATGAGGGAGACATGCATCACTTTTCCCTCACGGCATGTCGAGAACATGCATGGGCAGAGGATACTGGGTTCAGTAGAGATAGCATTCCAGCATGCGTCTAGACTCCAGACATTGTATCGACACTTCATCAAGAGGGTGGATGGCATATTCACTGCAGATGAGGTGGTGGAGGTAGAACAGGAGGACCTTTCTCCGGTATGCCAGAGTGAGGACTCTTCTTCATATGAGTCCATAGGATCAGTTGAGGTCGCTTCTGGGGAGCGAGAGCAGTCACACAGAGATGGAGACAGTAGACCAGAGCTGCATTCCAGTATACAGGGTGAGCAGTCAGGGGACTCTATGGGAGATGCCCCAGGCGATGAGACACTTGTGACGATCCAGTCAGAGCTATATGTGATGGAGCCTGAGTCATTAGAGGAGGATGCTATGCACATCATGCATGATGGTCCCTTGAGGGAGAGCCAGATGGAGGCTCACATTGAGTCGGTGATGGATATGCGGCTAACCGCGGGGTCAGCCATTGAGGAGGAGCAGTCAGATGCATTGACACTGAGTACAGTGACGGCAGTTGCAGATCCATATCCTCTAGAGATGTTGGAGGTTGATGGGATTGTTATGTAGGGGGCTATTAGATAGCAGGAGCTGTTGGATATGGTGGAGCATTCATCTTTTGGCCGACACATTGATGAGATACAGATAGATGTACATACAGTCAGTCGAGCTGCAGTACTTTCAGTGAGTAGTACTCTCCAGGAGTACATCGATGGAGCTTGCAGCATATCTTGCCCACTTTGGCTCATTATAGAGAGAGGGGTTTCCTTCTACAGGCAGCTTTCACTGGCAGACAGGGCAGAGCAGTGGGAGTTGATTACGAGTTGGCGACAGCACTCCCGGCATGTTCCATATGCAGTTGTTATCGCTACATCAGATTCTTCTTCCATGACGGACTGGCAGGAGATCATGAGTTGGTACCCTCTTGATGTTATGGTATTCTTCGGAGGGAGCACAGCGGAGCAGGGGCCCATGGACATAGCACATGTTATAGATTCCAGCTGGCAGGGGGACACAGGTCATCATTTCTTCAGCACCCCATCCCGATTTCAGGGGAGTAGGATCAGCATGGGATTGAGTCAGGACTTGGGCTAGAGAGAGGTGAGGAGTTTGTATGCAGTTGGTGGGGCAGTATATGCAGTTACAGGAGTAGTACAGCATGAGCCTGGGAGCATTGATGCCAGTTGGTGGTCTTCACCCCTGAGAGCATCAGTTATAGCTAGAGATAGTGCGCAGCCTGAGCCGTGGGACTTGGGCGATGATTGGCCCTGGTGGCATTGTGAGCTGAGAGGACTGCTGGTCAGTGAGAGATCAGTTTGGGATCCTGGCATTGAAAGGACCCTTCATGTCAGGGTGACGCAGAGGCCAGAGAGGGTTCAGTGGCACATCTGGGACCCAGGCACATTTTGCAATATCGGTGGGGAGCATCAGCTAGAGAGTAGGCTTGTTCAAGCATTGCTTGAGGACAAGCAATTTTTGCCGGATGAGGATGCCACTTGGGAGAGCGAGCAGATTTTGCAGCATCCATCACTTTAGTTGCTTGAGGACAAGCAACATTTTGCCGGGGAAGACTGTAATATTCCTAATTAGCACCGCTAATTGGAATATTTGATTTTTGTATAGTTTTGCCGACTATAGTTTATTAATAAATAAAAGTGAGAAAAGGTGTCTAACTCACTTAAATAAAATAAAGTGTTTCCCTAGTAGATGCAACGTTGTAACTTAAGGGGGGAGCCAAGGGGGGCCACACACCACGTGGAGGAGCCAATGAGAGAGAGGACGTTGGTTTTGGAGGGAAACCAATGCTATAAAAGGAGGGGGAGCCTCCTCATTTGGGCATTATTGAATATTGTTGATGATATTGAGCTAGACTTCTGTCTACTTGAGCACGCTGGCTGTTTAGTCGGTCTGCAGCATTGTTTAGTGCGACTGAGTGTCTCCGGTCGGAGATCTCACCCTTGGCCCCCGGGGACTTCGAGTGCCTGCTCGGGCAAGGTTTTTCTTCAGTCTTTAGCAGGAGATTTGCAGGTGTTTTGTTGGGAATTTTGCTGAGGAGCTGAGCTTCATTGGGTGACTGCGCAGTCCTTGGAGGGAGGACGCAGTTTGAGTTGGAGCTGTTCAGTGGTAGAGTTTTCTGCAGGAGATTCAGGCCTATTCCGGTGTGGAGGTTCAACGTTTATCATTTGGTGAGTTTCCTGAGGAGTTGTGGCCCCATTTCAGTCTATTTTAGTTGGTGTCTGCGCTGGTCCTGGAGGGACAGCGTTTTTCTAGGAGGAGGGTTTCTGGGGGTGATTTTCGGAGGTGGTCCGTTTTGTATATGGTTTCTGGGTTTTGTCCGGGGTGGTGAGTTCAGGTGGTCTGCCGATTTTCAGCTCATTCCGGCAAGGGGATCAGCCCCTAGCTTCAGTTCATTCCCGCAGCAGCAGTTTACGGCAGTTTCTTCCAGCCGCTGGGATGCAGTTTCTTGTAGCAGCCATTTCCTGTTTTTCTGAGAGGGTTCTACACTTGCCTTGAGCAAGGATAGGTGCATTTATTCTGATTATCCATTGTATCTCATTATATTCTCAGATTAATAAAATGGCGTAGCATTTCCAGCATTTTTATGTGTATTTGCTTTATGTTCTATTTTCGGCATTTCCTATATTGTCGTATGCTTGTATTGCTGTCTATTTCCCTTTCGGGATATTACAAGATGGAATAGTCAACTAAATGTTTAAATATGAAGTGACATCTCCTCTCGGAAACCAAATAATCTCCCTAGATGGAAATTAGCCCTAATAGACAAAGAAGACATAAATAAATTTCCGCTTCTTTTTTTATGGGACCTATAAGGGAAACCCATGAAACAGTCGAACAAGACAAGAAATATATGATTTATAAGGAGTTCTAATAATCCAATTCCCCCAAGGACTAGGAACTACAAACAAACTAGCAATGGCTCTCACTATCTCCCAAGGAATTTATCTCCTAAAGAAACAAACAACCACGAGGATTAAAGGGATAGAGATCTCCTCTACAGTAGTAGGGTTACTTCGAGAGTAGGCCCCTTCATCAATAGTGCAAATCTCTAGAATAACCAAAAGGACTAAAGCTCCTCCTCAAAGAAAATGATGAGGCAAGAATCAAGATTCCTACAAGTGCAAAGAATGTTCAACAGAATATAAAATTTGAAGGTGAACAAAGGAGCATGTCAACTAGAAGGAGAACTAAAAATTCAAGACAAGTTGGAGACAAAGAAGGACTGCACATTTCTCCCACCATGATCACCAATAAGGATCGGAAGCAAGAATCAATCCCATTGATTCCTACACTAATTTCACTCATGACATTTAAGTTAAGACAAGATCTTATTCATAAGGCTTGGGTCAAGAAATCAAAGCAAGTTCTTGTGACTTTGAAGATGGGCACAAACTTCAAGGCTAGATAGCCCTAAGCAAAGGCTCCATAATAGGGGACTACACCCCCCATCACATCAAAATTTGATCTAGAATGGATCATTATATAATTTGTCATATATCTTGGTACTTTCTGGGTGGAAAAATTGGAAGAATTAGCTTGCAAGGCCCATTTTAGGAGCAGGTCCAAATGTCGTGATTTGAGGCAGGAAACCCTCCAAAGCCAATCTAAGCCATCAAATGGCACCTTTGGGGGTCAAAATTTAGTGGGCATAGCTCTCCACCTCTCAACAATGTTCTACACACCGAAATTTTTCCAATAGTGTAAAAATCACCTTAACTAAAGTTTGTATGTGGAAACGAAGTTAAGCCTCCAACAAATTGACGTAGCTTGTTGACCACCACGGCATCGAATGGATGTCACATCAGCCCCCTTCACTCACACATGTGGGCCTAGTCATGGTGAAATTTCAAGGAGAATCTAGAGGGTCTAAAATCCCAACACTAATTGAGGGTTGAGGCAACCTAACCCTCACCCTCAATGACAATCAAGCTATGTTAAACATTGGACCACTATGAAGAGAGGGAGCTCCATTCTTTTAGAATTTTACTCATTCCACAGTTGAAAAGAGCATCTATGAGTGGGATATTAGAGCATAACAGAGGAGATAGAAAACTTTTAGTAGCCATTATGCCACATTTGTCAAAGGTAGCTCCATAGTGAGTGCCTCTTTCTTTATACTTGCATTTCATACTAAAGAAAATGGAGCAAAGCATAGACCTCATCTCCTAGTTAGGTTTTCTCCCATAATGGTTTCTGCATGTCATATCTCGTGTTCATTTGTATGATTGTTGTGTTCATTTGCTTATTCTTTCATTACGGCTTCAATTATTTGCATAAATTTAAGCAGTAAACTAGTAATAATAAATCTGAGATCTAAGGTAATAAACTGCATAAAAAAATATTTCACAATACTATAAGATCTGCTGTGATGAACTGTTCTAGTGGAATATCCACAGCAGTCTACAGATCAAAAATAATACCTTCTTGGCAGATAGCAATCACTAGTCTTATAGGGAAATCTCTCAAGGTAGTTCACCAGGATGATCCTCCATTTGAACATCCTATCCAACCTTCCAATGGAATTAGGGGAAATTATGACCACACCCCGAAATCTTTTTTATATCAACCCCCTCAGCAAACAAGTGGTCTAACTCCTCTCTCCACCTGTCATTTTTCAGTTATCTGAGCCATGGCTTGTCGGTGTCAACCCGTGACTGGGGGAAATGTTCACGTCATTTAGAGAGGCAATGTTGTGGGAACAGTAGCTTGAAATGATGCACCAGGAGACTGGAGAACCTCCAGAATGAACAAACAGAATAATAATAATAATATTTATCTAATTTAAGGTCACAGCCATGCCAAACACCAAACTGACATATGAGACCCCCCTCTTAGTGGGACATGGGACCCCCTTTGTGCAGTGATTTCACTGCTCACTCTACAAAGGTGTGCTTACTCTACTTCTAAGAATTCAAATCTATAACCTCCATGGAGGAAACACATGTTCTTAACCATTAGATCCACTCAAGCTAGAGATTAGCTAAAAGATAAAGCAACAGAACAAATAAACCAACTTCATGCTCAAAATTGATGAACAGTGGGACCATGTTGCAGAATTGGAAGGAAGAATCCTGCAAAATAAGGACTCAATTGCAGCCCTGCAGTAACAAGTCAGCGAATACTGAAAAAGATCCAGGATTTGCAAGTTCTGCAGGGCACACACGACATGCTAATGCCAAGCAGGAATGAGCACTCTCCCAGTCTTCATATAGACAAGGCCAGTGGCAGCCATCGTGGGAGATCCACATAATTTCTGTCAGGATTATTGAATTTTTTCAAGTCTGCATGTTTTATTTTCCTATGTTCACCATTCGTATATCAGTACTGTAGCAGAAACAGTGATTGTACTATGGAAGTAATGATGTGATAAAAAAACAGTATTGCGCTGCTATCACATCGTAATCAAGCCCCAATTTTGGATGAATGATCATCTATCAGGTATAGCTGGGGTGCTGTTTTGATATATAGATATAGAGAGTCGTTTCTGTGCTAAAATTTATTAAAAAAGGAATTAAAAAAAAAAAGAGCAAGTATCTCCTCAAAATGGGTCAAGCTACTTGTATGCAATAGCTGCAAAATTATATTAAAGCAGGGCGAATATATACTCTGATAAGCATCTGACTCTGACAATCCAGCAGAAAATATAATTTTAGATCATTTTAATCATTGCAGTGCACTCAATTATCATTACAACAAGAAGATGTAGAATTCATATCTGCAACTAATACATCCTACTTGTGATCTCATTTTCAGTGATATGTTTGCAAGTAGAATAGTTAGCAACAAAAGTTTTAGTTGCTACTGCAAAGCAACTCAAAATAATTAACTTTCATTACTTAGAAAAGGAAAACAGAAACACATACCTCTCCAGTGTGGGGATTAATTGTCTGCAGGACACTTTCAATAGCTTTGTATTCCATCTTAGATGCTTTCTGGGTCAGTTGAAATGACCGTATGCACACCACATCCTTGCCTGCTGCAGTCTTGAACCTAAGTTTAATCTGGCCTTTCGTTTCTGTCTCCCCAGCAACCTGCATAACCACCGAGTTCCTGTTTTATTACAGGAATAGCAGGTTTGATGTAACAGTCATGACATAGCATCTGCAAACAAGAATTTATGCCATCTTATGCTCACACAATGTAGTCACCAAGCACAAGTTTCATTTTAAACAACTCCTACATACAGGCAACTTGGCATTACAAATCAATAGAGAATCTAAATTACCCTGTTTCACATCTTAAACAATCTTCTAAAAATTATTACAAAGGAATTCAACAAATATGTCTGTTATCCCTTGACTGTAGGGGTTACCTAGAGGATCAATTCACTTGTGATATTTATCACAATCCGCAGATCCACAAATCAGAACTATGCATTGTCCATGGATGTTTGCCAGAGATGTTTCTAGAATTTGCTCAGTTGACCCCCACTGATGTGCACAGAGATTGTACCAAACAGTGTTGCACGATATGCTCTTCCTCTCACATATGATGATGTTTTTTACATTGGATGTTGGTCATGTCCCATGGTGATCATTGGTGTATTCTATAATGGCTCATAACACTCTAAATTGTTGGCTCTTGCTGGGTTCGACCATGGTGTGTTCTAGTGTGTGGTTTGATCAAAGATTTACAGGTTCATTTAGCAGCTCATCCAATCATTTGCTTGGTAATGGATATTGTCGTGATTGATGTGCCAGCCACATGGGATATGCTTCTATCAAGAAAATGAGTAGCTGATTTGGGTGGTAGCATACAGATGAACTTCTCCTATGCTACCGTGCCCATTGGTGATGGAAAGTTTGAAACTCTACATCAAGAGCAGCTAAGAAAGAACCATGTAGAGCACGTGAGAAATCCAAATAATGAGTTGATATGTTTAAGTGATGGCTTTGGTTCATATACAAAACTGGCTACAGATGAGTCTCCTCAAAAGGATGTTGAACTCATGTGGAGAATTGTTAAAATGTGCAACTAGGGCCAAATTCCACTTTGGCCAGCTCATTGACTTAAGATGATGTTTGGACAAAATTCGTCGTTTCGAGAGGACCAAAATTTACCCTGGAAGGTCTGAAATCAGACACGCAGAAATATATTTTTGATGTCAAGCCCACAAGTGCACATTTGGTCAAGGTCAGCTTGGGGTCAAATTGAACAAATTGATCCCCCTCCAACACATAAATAAAGGAGATCTTCATCCTCATTTGGCACATTCATCACACAAGACTTCTTCTCTCTCCTTCTTTGATTGGTCCATACCAATCTGAGGCAGCCTATTCTTCTTCACACATGCGAATCCTTGGAACTGTTTTGACCTGCGTTGACTTTCTGCTTGAAGAGACTTTGACCAGCATTGACTGTTGGACTTTTGAGGACCTGTTTGACTGCACTTTGACCAGGAGAAGACCTGTCCTAACAGGCCGCATTATCTGGCACAAAAACCAAGGCAAGAGAAGCTGTTTGACCAGGGTTGACCGCAGAGTTGCAGGACTGTTTTGACCACAGGTTGACTTCGTCATTTGACTGGGTTTGACCACCATTTTGTTGACAGTTTCTGCTGCTGTTTGACCACCAAGAAAGGCCAAGTTTGACTGAGTTAAGAAAAGTGTATTGACCGTTGACTGCTGTCTGGTTAGGGTACGTTGACTGCTGTTGACTTTACAGAATTGCAGAACTTCATCAAGCTGATCAGATTTACATTGGTTTGAGTAATTTGAAAAAGTCAAGTCACATTGACTTTGACTTTCATCATTGTACTCTATTGGACATTCTCTCTCTACTGAACATTTGATATTTGATAATAAGAATAATCGATTAAGGGTTTTCCCCATCTTGGGGTTTTTTTTCCTGGCTTTAGCCGAATATTGGCATTCTCTTGTCTTGACTTGTCTTCTGCATTTATTGTTTATGTTCTATCTACAGTTACTGTCAATGTGAATTAATAGTTTATGTGATTGCTATTGGAAATTAAAGTGGAATTGACAATGGGCCAATAAAATACATTGAAGTAATTGTCACAAGCATAGAACAAACCATTGTTATCTAAAATTAACATAGTATCAAAGCTAAGGTGATGGCAAGCCCAAGCAAGAGAGCAAGCAATCACCAAGATATTTGTTGACAAGGACTAGTTTCCATGGCTGCTACCTCTTATTTCAAGACTGGGGATAAGCTCAAAGACAAATCAGATTATCATGCCTCGAAGATGGCACTTGATTTGACCTTGGAGGAGCATGAAGTATTGGACTATGTGCAAGGGAAAGTAGTGAAGCCTCCTTCAAATGCACCGGCTGCTGCTAAAACCAAGAATAGAAAAGGTGAGGTCAAACCTAAGAAAATTTTAATTGACTCCCTTCAAAAGCATTTGGTTGCCTATATTTCTGATTTGGGAACTTCTCAAGAGATGTATGATAAGTTGGTTGGGATGTTCAAAGTGAACAATGCAAATCAAATCCTCTTTCTCGAGAACAACTTAAAGAATATTAAGATGGATAAAGGAGAGTATATTCAATCCTATTTCATGAGAATAATTCAAGTCAAGAATGATGTGCTATCTATTGGAGAAGTTACTGCTAAGAGGAAACTCACTCTCATTACTCTTGGAGGTCTTTCAAGATCATGGGATACATTCGTCACCACTATTCTCAATAATGATAGGATACTAGTTTTGATGAGCTATTGGCTAGCTGCACTCAAGAGGAAACAAGGATGATGGAGAGAGGTAAGTCCTCCAATGGAAATGAACCTACTACGTTCTATGCACGTGCTAAAAGGAAGAATGATTCAAGGAGACAGGGTCAAGGATCTAAGAAGGGATTCAAAGGAAGAGACAAAGGAAGATGCTACAATTTCAACAAGTTCGGGCACTGTGCTAGAGAGTGCCCTCACAAGAAAAATCCTCCAAGAGATGACAACACCAACAACAACAATTACAAAAGCAATAACAATCAAAGAAGCAACATGAACAACAATAAAGGAAAAAGGAATGCTCCCACTTCCCGTGAAGGAAATAATCGACCTCCCAAGAGGACGAGAAATGCCAAGTATGATGAAAATAATGTTGTTGAAAAACAAGATGAGTACTATCTCAATTTTTCTCTATCTACTGCCTCTCCTCTGGATACTTTGGATCATTGGTTAATACATAGTGGAGTCTCAAGGCATTTCACTGGATATAAGGAGGCCCTCTCAAATCTAGTTGAGAGAAAAACTAATCTAAAGATTATTCTTGGAGATAATGCCACCTACTTCGTAAAAGGGATAGGAGTTGTCACTTTTCACTTGAACTATGGTCAAACCATACATCTTTAGGAAGTCTTGTATGTGCCCGACTTGAAGAAAAAATTGGTGTCTATTTCTACGATGGAAGACAAAGGCTTCAAGGTAGCTTTCTTTGATGGAAAGGTACATGTATGGCATAGAAACTTCAAAGATGCTTTAACTCTTTATCAAGTTGGTGGAAGTCCTTTGGGAGCATTGACAAGTGATACCTCTCTTCAATGTGAGCTATGGCACCGGAGAATTGCCCACTTACATTACAAAGCCTTACCTGGGGTATGAAAGATGGTCACAGGGATCCTCGAGTTTCATATGAACCATGAAAGAGTCTGCCAAGGTTGTGTAGTTGGGAAACATACAAAGGGACCACTTCCTTCTAGTGAAAGCAAGACAACCGATATTCTTCAATTGATCCATTCTGATCTGTTTGGTGCCTTGCCCGTAAATTCATTAGGAGGATACATTTACTATGCAATTTTTGTGAATGACTTCTCGCGCAAAACATGGTTTTATTTCTTGAAGAGGAAGGATGAAGTGTTCAAGTGGTTCTACTCCTTCAAAGCGTTGGTGGAGAATCAAACCAGAAAGAAGATCAAGACGTTGAGGACTAACAATGGAACTAAATATGAATCTAATGAATTCAATGACTTTAGCAGAGAGGCTGCCATTAAGAGGGAGACAATTGTTCCAAACACTCTAGAGCAGAATAATGTTGTTGAAAGAAAGAATCAAACCACTATGGAAGATACCCTTGCCATGATCTATGATCAAGGACTACCGAAATTCTTCTGGGAGAAACTGCTAACATTGTTGTCTATGTTCAAAATAGAAGCCCTCATCAAGCTTTGAATTTCAAGACACTCAAAGAAGTCTTCACTGGTAAGAAACCTAATGTTTCTTATTTTAGAATCTTTGGTTGTCCCGTGTATTTACTTGTGCCTAAAGAGAAAAGGAACAAGTTGGAAGCTTCTAGGAAGAAAGGTGTATTCGTTGGATACAGTGAAAATTCAAAGTCATATAGAATTTATGTACCTCATCAAAAAGAGACATAGAAGTAAGTAGAGATGTACCTTTGATGAATATATTGCCCTCAGGAAAGCCACAGATCTCCCCTTCTCAAGGAAGGATGATGATGATGCTGAAAAACAAGGATCTGCGATGGATGAACCAATGCCTGATGTTGATGGTCCAATGTTGAATGGTCCTCTTAATCCACCTCCTTGTGAACCCTCTACCTCAAACAAAAGACCTCTGTCCTTCAAAGATACACTTGAAGATGCAGAAAAACATTTCGCTCCAAGGGGAACGTTTCAAAAAGTAAGAAGCTCAACAAGTATCAAAGATACTTGGTTGCCATGAGTACTATTATTCAAATTGAACCTTGCACCTTCAAAGAAGTCGTAAAGCACCATGTATGGAAAGATATTATGTCCGAGGAATATGATTCGATCATGAAGAATGATGTTGTAGAAAATTCTGAATCTTAATTCTTATGCAGAAATTATTTCTGTTAATCTGGTTAAGCTTCTCCTACTTATACAAGTTATCAACTGAATAAATTCAAGTTAACATCAAAGCAAAACACATAACAGATCTCTACCAATTCAGACCTAGAATAAGCACATGCACACATAGACAAAGTGACACAGTTATTTATGGACAAACTATCCCCAGAAAAACCTAATGTGGGAAAACCGATCTTTGGCTGCTGGAGGGCTCTATTATTAAGAATATTTCTGAATACACAACTCTGGGTTCCAGATCTAGAAAACCCTACAAAGAAAACTCTACATCTGCAGCACCTAGCTGATCTAAGACCAACACTACTGACTAATCCACACCCTCAACAGGATTTACAAAACTTAGCCAGATCTAGGCCTAGAAACCCCAAATCTGCCACTGAAAGACACTGCGTCAGCCTCTGAAGGCCTCCAAATGCTCAGCGTTGTCACTGGGAGGGACTGCGTTAGCCCAAACTGGGTGACGCAATCACTACGCTGCCCCTAAGGGTCTCTGCGTAACCCCTGAAGGGTTTCCTGAAAATCACGCTGTCCTTGCTACTACTGCTGCTGCTGTCGTTTGCTGCTGCTGTTGTCGTCTGCTGCTGTTGTCGTTTGCTGCTGCTGTTGTCGTCTGCTGCTGCTGCCTTCCTCTGCGCTGTCTTTCCTGGTCTCTTCTCTGCTTCTTGTGTATAATAGACCCCGGGATCAGATCATCCCCTTGGTCTAAATTCCCCTCTCTGCAACTGAAACACTTGAGAATTCTTAGCAACCCCACCCTAGAATCTCAGCTTAGCTTCAGTGCTCTACCTCTGTGTCTTACAAAGGACCCCGAGCCTTTCCTTTATACTTTTCTCGTTGACAAACCAACGGCCAAGATTAAATCTTTAATCAATGGCTAAGATTAAAAGAAAGCTTGATCCGTGTGACTTAAGACAATTTCATCACATGTTTAATTAAATTCACTTTAATTATTTTATTTCCTAAGTTTTAACTTAGGAAATACATTAAAATAATTAATTAATTTAATATCTCCTAAACCAGATGAAATTTCCCAAATCCATTTCTGGGTCTTGTAGATCAGGTGAACTCTAGTCCTTCCTCAAAATTTGAGACCTAGCACACAACTAATGCTACCCCAAATACACAAAATCTCAACACTCCCTCTTAGCATCAAGGGTATGCTCTAGCAATACATCACACTTATGCATTACATGATTTTGGGCACTGGTTCTATGCTGCTGAAGCTTGGCCTCCTGCCACTCAACTCTGCACTATTGCTGCCATTCTGTATTGCTACCCATGACTCTACCACTGCCACTACAACCACTGTACTGTAGCTCCCTCTCAATATGTTGCATCTGTGCTGCTCATGCCACTACCACTGTTGATCTGCTACACTGCAACTTCAGTTGTTCATAGAAACAACTGAATCTCCTGCCCAATTTTTGACAAACAAGTCAGATGGGTTGCATCCTCATCACTGAAGCTCCATAGGCTACAGATCTGTGTTGGCATCTAAAGAACGATGCACAGTTACAGCTCTGTCTGCGTAATCAGACTCCCTCTACACTATGGAAGTCACATCAACTCCTTGTGCTGAAATCTATCACGTTGCTGCTGTACTGCGTTGTCCCTCTGGAGCTCTTTGCATTGCTGCAGCTCTGCACTGCGTTGTTGAAGTCACAGCAGCCTCTGCGCTGCTACTGCTTCTACGTTGTTGCTGCTATGCTCTACGTTGCTCCTCCCAGCCTCCAGATCTGCCTCATCTATGATCTATGCACCCACTGTTCCACTTGTCCCGCTACTGTCTTAAGGCTGTCGTAGCTCGCTTGTGATCCAAGAAATGAGTTGCTCAAGAATCCCACCTTACTTCCATGTAGCTCCTCTACATGTCCATGTCACCCCACCTCCGTGGTTCATGAGCATTCATGGCTACATCATCTCTCGACCCATCACCTACCACCGCTACTTTGGAAGAAGATGTTTCCTTGCGCTTCTTCTTTTCTGGACAATGGCTGGCAAAATGTCCCATTTCGCCACACTAGAAGCACTTGATCTTAGAAAGATCCTTCTTCTTCTTCGGCTAGTTCTTTGATGCCAAGGTTGCATCTTCCTCCTCTTCCTTCTTAACCTTGCTCAGCGCAAGGCTGTGCTGCTTCTTGGTGAACCTTCGTAGTTCTTCTTGCCGCAGGATCGACCACAAGTTGTCCCGATCTATGAGGTCTGCTCTACCCAAGATACTTTGGACAAAGGTTTCCCACTCATCTGTGACTACATTGAGGGCAATCCTGACTATCACTGCATCATCTACGGTTGCACCCGTTGCAGTCAGCTGATCCCTGGTTGACTACAATCTAAAGAGGAAATGCTCGGTGTCTTCTCCCTTGGTCATCATGAATGACCTCATTCGGGCCTCCAACAGCATCTTTCTTTGGACTGATTTTCCCTCATATAGGGAATGTTGAACCCTTGGTTAAACTGAGAGAGGGGGGTGGGGGGTGAATCAGTTTAATGCAATCATGTTCTTATTAAACTTTCTTTTATACTCATTCACATCATCATTTTGTGATCAACATAATATAAAATGGAACAGCAATCTTAATAAATGAGCAGCAGGTATTAAGCAGATTAAATACAGAGTATCAACACATAATCATCATGCATATAGACAACAGATATAAGTGGAAACCCATAAGGGAGAAAACCACATCTTATTATTGTTGTGATGAAAAGGCAAGCTCCAACTCCCTCTCACAACTGATTTTTTGTAGGCTCCAACCTACAGGAGGCACCTCCCTCAATTCTGCAAGCTACAACTTGCAAGGAAGCTCCAACTCCCATCTATTTTCTGCAGGCTACAACCTACATGAGGCTCCTACCTCAGCCAGCTACAACTTGATATGGAAGCACCAACTTCCTCACTCTTTCAAAAAAAAAAACCACATGCTGATTTACCTGGATATCTACTCTGTTATGTTCCTTTTTCACTACTATCCACCAGCCTTCATATCTGCCTTATATCATCTCTAAATCTTCACAACTTCTCTATCTGCTCCTCCTTCTTCTTACCCTCTCTGCCTCATTTCTCCATTCTCTAACCTCTCTATGCATATCTATGTGATATCATTTGTAGAGTTCACCTCATGACTGTTTGTATTTCACAGGGAATTCGAAATGAACAACCATGACTCTTTGACTTATACCTTCTCATTTCTTTGTCCATCTCATTCAGAGAAATATAGCAATATGTACAAATTTCAGTATTACAGTGGAGTTTTGTTTGCCTACGGAGACTTGCCTTTGCATCACAAACAATATAAAATTAATTAAAACACTTACATTTTCGATTTACAATAAGTATTTCTCAATTCATGACTTCAGTTCAGTATCACTGTATTGTTTTTATCTTTTATATGCTGTAGTGTAACGGTTGCAACACCTTCTTGCCTTCATTTTTGTGTACCCTGCAGACCACTTTCTCAGTTTTATTTGTAAATATGGTCCCTCTAATTTTTCTCAACTTCAAACTCAGTCATTCGTGAGCACCATGACAGTTTGATAAAACTTTTATTACTCTAAATCCTTAGGTAAAATATTGTAATTATATTGTTAAAACCATCAACCTGAACTACAGTTCTTAGGGGCTAACGAATCTATTCTCAAACCTAGGTTAAAACCTTATAAATGACCTTTCAATCTTCATATATTCCAGAAACTTTGTTCAGGAACCCTGTGAAAATACATGTAACCACAAAATACTATAAATAAGACCCCTTTCAATCTTCATATATCAGAAGCTTTTGTTCAAAACCTATGGCGAAAACCATAATCAACCCCATCTTATAATATGTCGAATATTACAACTAAACCATTATATAAGTCTCGGCATATAACTCAGGTTTTATAATTTAACCGCAGATTTTAATTCTTCTATGCGGAAGCTTTAATTTATTTTCTGCTTCAAGCCTATGGTTAAAACCCACATTTCATAAATTCATATGCGGACTTCTCTTTTATTGTCCATACTTGGTCTTAACCAAATCTTAGACCAATTCTAAAACTTTGATTTTCACACCATATTGCATATCGAATTTATATTCGACATATAATCAACTCAGACATGTATATGGTCTCTATTTAAATGTTCACGGAACATTTCACCTTACATCAACCCTTCGACTTTGGTCAATTATATATCAAAGTACTGCGCTCACTTCTTATATATGGCCAGTTAACATTAAAACTTTCAACAACCGACGATTACATAATTCATATGTATTATGCCAAAACTCACCTCCCTATATGGTCCACAACGTTATGCATAAACCGAACATCCACACATTAAAGTTCTGGGTCCCAACAGTTATTCACATAACTTTTGCTCGTGCAACTTTGCTTGGAATCCAATGGTCAAATTACTCTCGCGTTCCAACAATGCGTTAGGCGCCCATCCGACAGCTATCGCGCTATGAAGATGCACGAGTTGTAATCTTCAAAATTTACGCGATGTAGATGGTTTGGAATACCACTTTAGGACACGTGGCACTTGAAGAACGATATCGCGTTCAAAAAGTGAAATCTGCTTACCATTTGTGAAGTCGCGCGAGACCACTCTTGGTTTCTTCAAAACCACTATTACTGTTTGCTCCTCACGGTTCCGTTACTTCAGTTCCATTCTGTTTCATTAACTCGCATTCACTCCCATTCTTCAACACTGCAATTCGGTTCTACTGTGATATCAACCTTTAATAAATCGACTCCTCATCGCTATTCTGAGAACTACGCCTTCAATCCATGATTTGTGAAAAGGCCCCTTGAAGGTTTCAACTATCCACACGAAACCCCTTTGAAGATTTCGATGGCTTTCAATTCGTTATTTAACCTCTTGGCATCCATATGTAGCATACTCACCACGAATTGTTCAAATTGTTCAATGGTATTTAGAACCATTATTCAAAACAAAGGACAGTCTATCTCAAAACCCAATTACTCTTCTGGTCGCTCTGATGAATCAAAAGCCGAGTTTAGACCCATATTTTTCTCTTCAACAAGTAAGTTTGATTCGTTGTTCCTTTTCGCACGAAAATCTCTTAGGAGGTTCCCAAAACTCTCCACTGGTTTTTTATACTCCACTTCGTGCCAGAACACGGTAATTAAAACAGGCATCAGTATAATATAATCAAAAAGGTATTACACATCAATTACCTTCAATTTATACACAGAATCTCTAATTCTAACCCTTCCCACTCAGTTTATTCAAAACTGTTTATAATCCCAGATCAACTCACATATGCAATTAAATCATCGATGCACAGATAATTGCACATCACAACGTCAACATGAATGTCGATTTCTTCAATGACACACAGGACCCATTTAAAACCCCAATTACGGAATTTCACCTCACTAGTTCTCATACAATTTCTTATTGAAGTCAAAGCTCTTTCACATAGAATTTAAATCAACAATATCCATATAACACTGAATCAAATCCTTTTATATACACAACTGAATTTACTTACAAAACCTCCTTGTTTTGGCCAGATCTTCAACTCAGTGGCCCTTTCAACCTCACTACTCTGTCTCTCCAGATCTCCAATCAAATGGCCCTTCTACAACTGCCTCTGCTTCATGTCTAATGCTCTCTCTGTTGCCTCTGCTTCTTCCTGGTGTCTGAGCTGCCTCTTTTTGTTGGTTCTTCTTTTGTGATAGTTCATGTGTTGCTCCTTTCTTCTCCTTTGCCATCAATGACAATATTTCCAACAGTCCCCCCCTTTGGCATTGATGGCAATACTTTAATACTCTTCTTTTGCTTGCTTTTCCTCCCCCTTTGACATCAATGGCAAAGGGTTGCACATTTCCTAGTGTGGTTTCCAAATCTTGTCCATAATACTCTGATCTTGAGGACCTGTTCCATGCACTGCTCACTAGCTCTGGCTCTTTTGTGACAATATTTGTTGACTGATCTCCCCCTGGAATGATGCTTTCTTTTCTGATCTCCCCCTGGAATGATGTTTTCTTTTCATGTCAGAGAGTAACATCTTCAGACACTACCCCTAGTTTGTCTCTTAGATATTCGAATGGTTCTTTAGCAAGAGGTTTTGTCAATATGTCTGTTGTTTGTTCCTTTGTTGGTACATATTCCAACTTCACTACTTTCTGTGCTACTTGTTCTCTGAGGAAATGGTACTTAATTGGGATGTGCTTTGTTTTTGAATGAGAAACAGGATTTTTTGATATACTTATTGCACTTGTATTGTCACATTTGATTGAAATGGGATCATCCATGCTTACCTTCATGTCTTGGAGAGTTTGTTTCATCCACATTACTTGTGTGCAACATGCTGTTGCTGCTATGTATTCCGCTTCTGTTGTAGATAGAGAGATAGAAGTTTGCTTCTTGTTTAGCCATGCCACCAGACTTTTTCCCAAATAAAATGCACCTCCACTTGTGCTTTTCCTGTCATCCATGCAGCTGGCCCAATCTATATTTGTATATGCTGTCAAAGTGAAGCTTTTGCTTTTTGGATACCATAGCCCATAATGTGCAGTTCCTTGTAGATATCTGAATATTCTCTTGATTGCTAGTAAGTGATTTTGTTTTGATGCTACTTGATATCTTGCCACAAGTCCTACTGCCAACACAATGTCTGGTTTAGAGGCAATTAGGTATAGCAGACTTCCTACCATGGATCTGTAAAGTCTTTGATCTATATCTGCAAATCCATCATTAGCACATAGTTTGCATCCAATGATCATGGGAGATGACACAGGTTTGCAGTCTTCCATTTGGAACCTTTTCAACATCTCTCTTAAGTATTTTTCTTGTGAGATGAATGTTCCTGTATTCTTTTGTTGAATTTGATGTCTTAAATAGAAGGTGAGCTCTCCAAACATAGACATCTCAAATTCTGATTTCATTTCTTCAGCAAATTCTTTTGTTAACTTCTCTTTGTTGCTACCAAACATGATGTCATCTACATATACTACTACAATTAGGAGTTCATTTTCATTAGTCTTTATGTAAAAATTGTTGTCTACTCCTTTCTTAAAACCTTGTTTTTGCAAGTATTTTTCCAGCCTTGAATATCATGCACGAGGAGCTTGTTTCAGACCATATAAGGCTTTCTTTAATCTGCACACATAGTCATGTTTATCTGTTAATGAGAATCCTTCAAGTTGTTCCATGTAGACTTCTTCCTCTAGATCTCCATTCAGGAAGGCAGACTTCACATCCATTTGATATACCTTGAAATCATGATAACATGCAAAGGCCAAAAACATTCTGATTGCTTCCATTCTGGCTACAGGGGCAACGGTTTCATCATAATCAAGACCTTCAATTTGTGAATATCCCTTGCATACAAGTCTGGCTTTATTTCTGATTACCTGCCCTTGTTCATTCATCTTATTCTTGAATATCCATTTTGTGCCAATGACATTTTTCCCAGTGGGTCTTGGAATTAATTCCCAGGTATTGTTCTTCTCTATTTGGTCCAGTTCTTCATTCATAACATTTACCCAGTTTTTATCTTTGCTGGCTTCTTCGAACTTCTTTGGCTCTATTTGAGATAGCATGGCTAGGTATACTTCTTTTGTCTGTTCAACAAGTTGTCTTCTTGTCTGGACTTCCACACTCTTGTCCCCAATGATTTGATCTTCTGGATGATTATTTTGAGTGTGTCTTGAGGGACCTTTTGAGTTTAATTCAGTATCTTCTGTTGTCTTGCTCAGTTCATCATTATCTTGGTGCTCTTCTTCATGATCTTCTAGAGGATTGCTGCATCTTGTACTTCTTGTTCTGTTTGGTAGATTTTCATCAAATCTTACATCAATTCTTTCCACAATTTTGTGTAGTGTTTTGTTGTAGCACCTGTAAACCTTACTCTTGGATGCATATCCTAAAAATATTCCTTCATCAACTCTTGAATCAAACTTCCCCAGTTTTTCATCATTATTTTTTATGAAACACTTGCTTCCAAAGACTCTAAAGTGCTTGATTGATGCTGGTTTACCATGCCATAATTCGTAAGGAGTCTTGTCACAGTTTGGTCTTAAATGAGCTTTGTTAAGAATGTGAGCTGCTGTGTGTACTGATTCTGCCCAGAAGGTTTGGGGAATGTTACTTTCTTGCATCATTGCTCTGGCAATCTGTTGTACTAACCTGTTTTGTCTCTCTGTCACTCCATTCTGTTGAGGTGTACCAGCAATTGTAAACTGTTGTTTTATCCCATGTTCATTGCATAGGTCTACAAAATCATAGTCTGTGAATTCACCTCCTTTGTATGATCTGACGAACTTTAGCTTGCATTCTGTTTGATTTTCTGCCAATGCCTTGAATATCTTGAATTTCTCAAGTGCTTCAGATTTATATTTGAGAAATGCTACCCACATCATTCTGGAAAAATCATCTATTATCAGCATGAAATAAGATTCTCCGCTTGGTGCTTTAGTTCTTGAAGGTCCACACAGGTCCATGTGAACAAGTTGAAGAGATCTACTTGTAGATAGTTTCTCTTTGGTCTTGAAAGATGTGCGGGTCTGCTTGCCTAGTTGGCAGGGTTTACATATGGTATTTGAAGGCTTCTTTATTGCTGGCATATCTCTGACTGCGTTTTTCTTGCTCAGACTGATGATGTGGTCAAAGTTAAGGTGTCCCAATCTTCTATGCCATAACCATGATTCATCAAGTTTTCATAGGTGGCATGCTTCATTCTCTTCTTTCATTATATAAACATTACTTTCAGTTCGAATACCTTTGATCAAGGTCTTTCCTGTGGTGCTTGATCTTACTTCACAGTCTTGTGCTCTAAAAAGAACCTCACAGCCTTTGTCACACATTTGACTGACACTTAGCAGATTGGCTTTCAGCCCATCCACAAATAGTACATCTTGGGCCTTTCCTCTTCCATTATCCAGACTGACTGAGCCTCTTCCTTTGATTTTCCCTGCTTTATCATTGTCGAATGTTACATTCCCAGATTTCTTTTCATCAAAGGTCACAAACTTGCTTCGATCTCCAGTCATATGCTTTGAGCATCTACTGTCCAAATACCATTGGTTTTTTTGGTCTTGAGCTATTAGAGCCAGGTCACACTTATTCAACTTCTTTTTCCACTACATCCATCCTTTTGTTTGGTACCTTTCTAGAGATGATGGACCACATTCTCTGAGAGAACATTTGTTACACTCGTGCCCAACTTCATGGCAGTCACAACATTTGATTATGTTTCTGAATGAATTATGTACACGAGTGAATTCTCCATTGTTCATCCATCTCCTTGAGTTTCCATATATCAATCTTTTTCCATTCGTTCTGCACTCCTTGGCTTTATGGCCGAACTCCTTACAGTAGAAACAATACCCATAAAAACAATTAGCGTACCTGATGAACAGTTGTCTTCTCCATTTGTTTGCTTGAGGTAGTCTTTTCACTTTTTGCATCCTTTACTGGTTGGAATCAATTCTCCTTTTATGACAGTATGCAGCAATATGTACCAGTTTGTGGCAGGCATAACAAGTGACATTTTTCATAGGGGGGAAGAATCTCCTTTGATAGCTTCCAATTTTGATATATTCAGGAGTATATGAGCCTTTTTCAGTTGACTGTTTATTTATTTCGTTCTTTGTCATTTGAGGTTCCTTCATGTTTCTGTTTACTTCATTGCAGGCTTCTACTTCTGTAGGAACCTTCTGAGCTACTTCATTATCCTTAACAGCTTTTACAAAAATGATATTCCTGTTATCTGTTTCTTTGACTTTACATGTTTCTCCTTCATAGCCTATCCCAATTTTTATCAGAGGAGATCTTTGAGCATCTAATATTTTATTCAACTTATCAGAGCTTGTCATTTGAGGAGTGTTTATTGACAATTTCCTTTGGGTGTTTTCTAATTTCTTCCTCAAGCATACTACTTCTTCCAATTTCTCTTGCTTCTGAATTTTATCCTCAATTTGCTTAAGTAGAGTGTCTTCTACCTTCTTGGCTCCTTCAAGCTCTACTTTCAACTGAATGAGGTCTTCTGAATTTTGTTCTTCTCTCACATATTTGAGAAGAATGTCTTTATGTTTTTTGCACTTTCGTTTAAGTCTGTCTATTTCCTCCAGGGCACTTCTTAGCTCCCCCTCAAGATCAACTTCACCTTCTTCTTCATCTTCTAGAAGGAATCCTTCAAGCTCTTCCTTGGCCATCAATACAAATTCAGAGGTTCCTTCTTCATTTGAGGTTTCATCTAAGTTTTCAGATGCACTGCTATCTTGCTGAGCATAAAATGATTTTCTCCTGTATCTATTCCCTTTCTGCCAGTTCTTTCATATGGTTTTCTCTGTCTCTTGAGTCTGATTCTTTGTCTTCTTATGAGGACACTTAGATGCGTAGTGTCCAACTCTTCCACAGTTAAAGCATTTAAATGGAAGATTATCTTTATACTTGCCTGAGCCTCTATCCAATCTTCTGATAAATTTGGCCTCTTCTTCATCAGAGCAGAAGCATGTATCTTCTTTTTCTTCTTTGTTCTTCTCTGTCTTAAAGGCTTACCTCCCTCACATTTGACTTCCTCTGTGGCAGTCTCATCTCATAGGCTGTTAAGTTTCCAAGTAATTGGTTCATGGTCAAAGTTTCCCAATCAGCTGTTTCTTCTATGGCAGAAACCTTGGGGTTAAAGCTATATGGTAAAGATCTTAGAATCTGTTGAACAATTACACATTATTTTATGGTTTCTCCCAGAGCTTTCATGTTATTCACAATTTCTGCAACCCTTAAGAAGAAGCTAGCAATGTCTTCATCATCATTCATTTTTATATTTTCAAACTGAGCTCTATAGACTTGTAGTTTGCCTATCTTCACCTTTTTGTCTCCCTCATGGATGCTTTCTAATGTATCCCATATTTCTTTGGCAGTCTTGTTGTGCATTACTTTGATAAATTTTGCCTCACATAGTCCACGTAAGAGTGCATTCATGGCTTTGGCATTAGCCACAAAATCTTGTTTAGCTTCCTTCTCTGTGTCAGAATCCTTTGGGGCATATCCCAACTCCACAGCAGCCCAAACTTCTATTCCTAGAGACATTATGTACGTCCTCATTCTTATTTTCCAAAAGGCATAATTTGTACCAGTGAACAAAGGGGCTTTATTTGTTGAGCATCCTTCTAGACTAGCCATCCTGGAGACCTAGGATCTCCTTCCAGTTGTTAAACTGATACAGAAGGAATCTGGCTTTGATACCAATTGTTGAACCCTTGGTTAAACTGAGAGGGGGGGTGAATCAGTTTAATGCAGTAATGTTCTTATTAAACTTTCTTTTATACTCATTCACATCATCATTTTGTGATCAACTTAATATACAATGGAACAGCAATCTTAATAAATGAGCAGCAGGTATTAAGCAGAATAAATACAGAGTATCAACACATAATCATCATGCATATAGACAACAGATATAAGTGGAAACCCATAAGGAAACCCATAAGGGAGAAAACCACATCTTATTATTGTTGTGATGCAAAGGCAAGCTCCAGCTCCCTCTCACCACTGATTTTCTGTAGGCTCCAACCTACAGGAGGCACCTACCTCAATTTTGCAAGCTACAACTTGCAAGGAAGCTCCATCTCCCATCTATTTTCTGCAGGCTACAACCTACAGGAGGCTCCTACCTCAGCCAGCTATAACTGACATCTATCAAGCTACAACTTGATATGGAAGCACCAACTTCCTCACTCTTTCAAAAAAAAAAAAACCACATGCTGATTTACCTGGACATCTGCTCTGTTCTGTTCCTTTTTCACTGTTGTCCACCAGCCTTCATATCTGCCTTATATCATCTCTGAATCTTCACAGCTTCTCTATCTGCTCCTCCTTCTTCTTACCCTCTCTGCCTCATTTCTCCATTCTTTAACCTCTCTATGCATATCTATGTGATATCATTTATGGAGTTCACCTCATGACTGTTTGTATTCCATAGGGAATTCGAAGTGAACAGCCATGACTCTTTGCCTTCCACCTTCTCATTTCGTTTTCATCTCGTTCAAAAGAATATAATAATATGTACATATTTCAGTTTTACAGTGGAGTTTTGTTTGCCTACGGATACTTGCCATTGCATCACAAACAATATAAAATAAATTAAACTTTACATTTTCAGTTACAATAAGTATTTCAATTCAACCCTTTCAGTTCTTGGCTCACTGTGTGTTTGTCTTTTCTGTTGCTGTAGTGTAACAGTTCTGCATACTTTCCTGCCTTCTATGCATGTACCCCTGCCAAACCCACATTCTCCAAGTTCATTGTGCATATAAAAATGCATCCCAAAAATTTTCTCCAACCAAACTCAAATCTGGGCAACCTTGACAATTTAATGTTGAAACTTTTATATCTCAAATCATAGATTTGAGATATTAAATAAAATTCTATATGGTTATAAAACCATCCAACCCAAATTACAATTCTTCTATGTGGAAGCTTATATTTTAAATCTCTGATTTAAAACCTTATAAATAAGACCCCTTTCAATCTTCATATATCAGAAGCTTTTGTTCATAACCTATGGCGAAAACCATAATCAACCCCTTAAAACCTTATAAATAAGACCCCTTTCAATCTTCATATATCAGAAGCTTTTGTTCAGAACCTATGGCGAAAACCATAATCAACCCCATCTTATAATATGTCGAATATTACAACTAAACCATTATATAAGTCTCGACATATAACTCATGTTTTATAATTTAACCCCAGATTTTAATTCTTCTATGCGGAAGCTTTAATTTATTTTCTGCTTCAAGCCTATGGTTAAAACCCACATTTCATAAATTCATATGCAGACTTATCTTTTATTATCCATACTTGGTCTTAACCAAATCTTAGACCAACTCTAAAACTTTGATTTTCACACCATATTGCATATCAAATTTATATTCGACATATAATCAACTCAGACATGTATATGGTCTCTATTCAAATGTTCACGGAACATTTCACCTTACATCAACCCTTCGACTTTGGTCAATTTTATATCAAAGTACTGCGCTCACTTCTTATATATATGGCCAGTTAACATTAAAACTTTCAACCGCCGATGATTACATAATTCATATGTATTATGCCAAAACTCACCTCCCTATATGGTCCACAACATTCTGCATAAACCGAACATCCACACATTAAAGTTCTGGGTCCCAGCATTTATTCACATACCTTTCGCCCGTGCAACTTTGCTTGGAATCCAATGGTCAAATTACTCTCGCGTTACAACAATGCGTTAGGTGCCCATCCGACGGCTATCGTGCTATGAAGATGCACGAGTTGTAATCTTCAAAATTTACGCGACGTAGATGGTTTTGGAATACCACTTTAGGACACGTGGCACTTGAAGAACGATATCGCGTTCAAAAAGTGAAGACCACTTACCATTTGTGAAGTCGCGCGAGCCCACTCTTGGTTTCTTCAAAACCACTATTACTGTTTTCTCCTCACGGTTCCGTTCTGTTTCATTAACTCGCATTCACTCCCATTCTTCAACACTGCAATTCAGTTCTACTGTGATATCAACCTTTAATAAATCAACTCCTCATCACTATTCTGAGAACTACGCCTTCAATCCACGATTTGTGAAAAGGCCCCTTGAAGGTTTCAACTATCCACATGAAACCCCTTTGAAGATTTCGATGGTTTTCAATTCGTTATTTAACCTCTCGGCATCCCTATGCAGCATTCTCACCACGAATTGTTCAAATTGTTCAATGGTATTCAAAACCATTATTCAAAACAAAGGACAGTCTATCTCAAAACCCAATTACTCAACCAGTCGCTCTGATGAATCAAAAGCCGAGTTTAGACCCATCTTTTTCTCTTCAACAAGTACGTTTGATTCGTTGTTCCTTTTTGCACGAAAACCTCTTAGGAGGTTCCCAAATCTCTCCACTGGTTTTTTATACTCCACTTCGTGCCAGAACACAATAATTAAAACAGGCATCAGTATAATATAATCAAAAAGGTATTACACATCAATTACCTTCAATTTATACACAGAATCTCTAATTCGAACCCTTGGCACTCGATGTATTCAAAACTGTTTATAAACCCAGATCAACTCACATATGCAATTAAATCATCAATGCACAGATTATTGCACATCACAACATCGACATGAATGTCGATTTCTTCAATGACACACAGGACCCATTTAAAACCCCAATTACGGAATTTCACCTCACTGGTTCTCATACAATTTCTTATTGAAGTCAAAGCTCTTTCACATAGAATTTAAATCAACAATATCCATATAATACTGAAACAAATCCTTTTATATACACAACTGAATTTACTTACAAAACCTCCTTGTTTTGGCCAGATCTTCAACTCAGTGGCCCTTTCAACCTCACTACTCTGTCTCTCCAGATCTCCAATCAAATGGCCCTTCTACAACTGCCTTTGCTTCATATCTAATGCTCTCTCTGCTGCCTCTGCTTCTTCCTGGTGTCTGAGCTGCCTCTTTTTGTTGGTTCTTCTTTGTGATAGTTCAGGTGCTGCTCCTTTCTTCTCCTTTGCCATCAATGACAATATTTCCAACAGGGAAGTCAAGGCCTTCCACATCTCATTAGTTGTCCTCTTCTTAGCTATGTGTGGCACAATATGATCCTTGATACTGTCCATTATCAGCTGCTTGGCATGCCCAGTAGTTTCTCTATGCTTCCTTAGGAGATCTGCATCTGTCGGCGTGGCCAGGGTCTGCTCTGCATGATCTCTTAGATCATATGCCTCTAGGACAATCAAGAACCTAGCTTTCCATATCGAAAAGTTTGAGAGGCCCTCTAGCCTATCTTGATCACGCAGTCCATGAGAATCCATCTACTCAGAATGTGTTGGAGCTCCTCTTCTCTATGCTAGAGATCTTGGATCTAGGGTCCTTTTCGAACTGCGAACCCTCTACTCCCTCTGACACTTGATTTCCCTCCATGGAAATCTGCCAAATCAACTATGATTCAACTTCTTCTTTGATCCTCTGACCAAACTGCAAGTTTTCTTTGGGAAGAAACTCTGTGAGGAGCTAATCTCTTCCCAAACTTTGTCACTTGTGCTAAGGTTAAAAATCTGAAAAATTCAGAAGTTTAACCCCACCAGCTCTTCTGAATTTTTGCAACTTTTCTGCAGACTTTTTCTGGATCTGACAGATTCAGATCTGAATCACATTGGCTGGATTCAGACCTAACCAGCGTTGTTTCTGAGCTACCTCTACGCAGTAATTGTGTGGGCTTGCTAGGACACAGCGTTGGACAGCATCACCCTTCCCTCTGCGTGAATCTCCTCCTAAAAACAGTGTTGTCCCTTCAGATCTGCTTTTCTGCTACCTTTCCAACTGCTTTATGCAGCTAGATCCTTCAGATGCTTCAGCTAGTGACCCTTCTAGATCTGCAATCGCTCTGATACCATGTAAAAAATTTTGAATCTTAATTCTTATGCAGAAATTATTTCTGTTAATCTGGTTAAGCTTCTCCTACTTATACAAGTTATCAACTGAATAAATTCAAGTTAACATCAAAGAAAAACACATAACAAATCTCTACCAATTCAGATCTAGAATAAGCACATGCACACATAGAAAAAGTGACACAGTTATTTCTGGACAAATTGTCCCTGGAAAAACCCAATGTGAGAAAATCGGTCTCTGGCTGCTGGAGGGCTCTATTATTAAGAATATTTCTGAATACACAACTTTGGGTTCCAGATCTAGAAAGCCCTACACAGAAAACTCTAGATCTGCAGCACCTAGCTGATCTAAGACCAACAACACTGACTGATCCACACCCTCAAACAGGATTTACAGAACTCAGCCAGATCCAATGTTGCGAACATCGCGATCGGGATTAAATCGGCGAGGGGAAAAAATCGGAAAAAATCGTAAAAATCGAGAAAAAATCGGCACATACAAAAATATTCATTTTTTTTCAATTTTTTTAATATCTAAAACATCCACAACATAAAATAAATGCATTGACACATAAATATGAAAAAAAACTAATATATAAGATGTGTAATATCATGTCTAGTGCTACATCACACATAAAACTGAATCATGTCCTGAATACTAAGTCTTGAGTCTCAAGAGTCAACTCAGCCTCAAAATATCAACAAAAAATATAATAATGTATCTCATATCATGAGTCATAATGTCATATACAAAGGAATGTCAATGCACCATATAACCTATGGTCCTATACTACTGATTTCCTTTGCCCCTCTTGCGAGAAAATACAACAGCTTTGCCTTTCCCTCTAGATGAAGAAGATGGCGGGACTGGCAATGGGCTCTGTCGTGCTCTAGAAGTAGAAACTGAAGCACCAGAACGGGAACCTGAAGCACTAGGAGCTAAAGGAGGCAAACCACGTCCTCTACCGATAGTAGTGGTAGGTGGTGTCACCTCCTCCTCCTCCTGCTGCTGCTGCTCCTCCTCCTCGTCCTCCTCCCCCTCCACTACCTCCTGCTCTATCCAATCAGGGGCTGACTCCATGACAGGCCTCTCAACCTCAACCCTCCATTCAGCAGTGGTGTCAATCGCATCTAAAGAGATGGCCTCCATATCAGGTGTCCTCTCAAGTTGTCTCACCCACAATCTAAGATTGTAGTAGACGTAAACCATGTCATTGAGGCGCTGGGACTCCGACCTGTACAAGGGTCATAAATTAATAAATTAAAAATATATATTATAAACAATAAATTAATAATTATAAAAAAAAATATTTAATCAATTCAAAAAATCAGTTGGAATATTTCAAGTTTTTAACCTGTTGCGCTTTTTCGTGTGTATTTTTTCAAATACACTCTAGTTGCGCTCGCATCCAAAAGAGCTACATGTTTGGCTCAGTATTCTAATGGCAAGATTTTGGAGTTTTGGTAATTTTCCACCGTAGCTCCTCCACCATGCATCTACAAGTTACAAGTTACAACAAATAATATAAACTTACAAAGTTACAAACATAAGAAAAATTTTAAAATAATGAAAATCTTACCTGGCATTTTAGTAGTCTGACAGCCATGTCAAAGCTCAATGTGCCACCTGCCATTCTGTATACCTCCATTTCTTTGGATATCTCTGCACGTTCTGATGGAGATGGCACCATCTTCTAAACACAAGTGAAAAAGCCATCCATGACCTCAACATCAAATACGAAACTACATGAGTAAGCAAATTCGGGGTTCAGGAAGATCCCTGCAATATGAATGGGACGATGGAGTGTATTGTTCCATCGGTCATCAATCACTTCCCATACAAAAAGTTGTTTCTGAAACCCCTCATCACCCTTATCATCATAGTAGCTGCGAATGGCTTCTTTGGCCCTATCCATGGCCTCATACAAGTAGCCCATTGCAGGCTTCTCTCCATCAACCAATCTAAGAAACTTTACCAAAGATTCAGTAACGCTGCACAGCTCTTGCACTCCCACCTAGAAGCTTTCCTGATATGAAACCAACTTGCAGATAGCCTCTCCCTCTGGTTTGCGGCTAACAATCAAAGCACGCCACTCCTCTGAAAGAAACATTCTCTTCAAATCCCACAAAGAATTCAAGAGGGATTGAAGAGATATGAAACTAGTGGCAAACCATGTAATAGCAGGGCGCACCAACTCCTTGTTGGTGAATGTTCTCATCAAATGGAACACAGATGCATGATTATATATAAATTTTGTAATGTTCTTTGATGATTCTACAATATCTTTGACAAAATCAATCTTTCCTATGTCCTCCAACATCAAATCAATGCAATGTGCAGCACAAAGTGTCCAAAATATGCTCGAATGCCTCTCCATAAGCATCTTTCCACCAGCAACATAGTTTGCAGCATTGTCCGTTATGATTTGGACAACATTTTGGGGACCCACCTCCAAAATGAACACATCCAATAAATCACATAATAATCGTGCATCTTTGACATATGCAGATGCATCAACAAATTTCATAAACATTTTCCCCTTGGGACAACTGACCCAGAAGTTAATAAGGGTCCTACCCATTTGACCAGTCCAACCATCTGACATCACAGTGCATCCTGTGACTTTCCATGATGCCCTTAACTCCTCCAATCTCTTGGTGCAGACAACTTTCTCATTTTGCAAAATGCGCCCTCTAAAGTCAGCATATGAAGGGGCTTTGTATCCTGGGCCAACAACAGTGATAGCATCAATCGCAACCTGATAAAATGGATTGTTCCTGACAACACTGAAAGGAATATTACTCCAAAGAAACAGTTTGCCCAACAACCTATCAGCTTCTTCCTTCTTTTTTTTAATAAGTGAAGAGATAGATGGTTGTGCACCGGGAATGGTTCTAAGAACAAAATATGAGGAGGCAGCTACAGGGTTGGGTGTAGAAGATGTTGATGCTGAAGAACCACTACCACTCTCACGGTCACCTCTAAACCCTGATATTTGACTCCTCAGAGCTGCCTTGCTGAGTTTAATTGTTTCTATTTCTTCTAATGATTTGATGGCTCTTCTAATTATTTCTGGATTGGTATTTGTGCAAGGGCCTACTTCGTGTCCAGGAATTTGTGTCAAGTGGTATTTCAACCTGTATACCCCCCTGTCATGTGTTGACCACATAACTTGCAACTCAAATTTGATCGGTCAAACCCATGATCAGGTTCACCAAATTCCCATAAAGGATCCAATTTCCTTGGCATGTTTGTAAATTTGTTGAACTCTTGACTCTTGAGTTTTACTGTAAGATGAACTTTGAAATTTGAACCTAGGGTACAAGAAAAATTGCAAGTTAAAAAATAAAATAAAATAAATTTCAATTTTACATACAACATTTTGATTTTTTCACCAAAAAAACACCCTCAACTCAATGCAAAAATAATGGGAAAAAATACATGTTGAAACACAAGCAAAAATAATGGAAAGAAACTAGGAGCACAAGAAATATAAAAAATAAATTTAACAACCAATTTTTGCATTTTTGACCAAAATAAACCCTCTCCTCTATATAAAACAAAAAAAACAAAAAACACAACCAAATGCAATAAAAAATGATGAAAAATACATAGGTGATAGAAACCCATGGAAGAACAAGAAAAAAACAAAAAAAAGGGTCAAATTTGATGCCCATACCTAGAAAAAACGTTTTGCCGAAAAAACTTGGTCCAAATTCGAATTTTGTTGGCTTGGCTTGCTAAAATCCTTCACTTTTGTCCACTCTTGCCCTTGTAGATCACTTATCCTCCTCCTTAGCTCTCCTTCAGTCCTTAGCTCTCCTTAGCAAACCTCTCACTCCAAAAATGAGACAAAAAAAATCAAAAACGCAACTTAAAAACTCGTTGTTTGAAGGCCCGCGATTATTTCTGATCGGATCGTGATGTTTTCCAAAAAATCCCCGATTATATCATTTTTGCGAAAAAATCGCGATTTAATAGCGATGTTTGGCCCGATCTAGGCCTAGAAACCCCAGATCTGCCCTTGAAAGACACTGTGTCAGCCTTTGAAGGCCTCCAAATGCTCAGCGTTGTCACTGCAAGGGACTGCGATACCCCAAACTGGGTGACACAGTCACTACGCCGCCCCTAAGGGTCTTTGCGTAACCCCTGAAGGGTTTCCTGAAAATCGTCCTTGTTGTTGCTACTGCTGCTACCGTCTACTGCTGCTGCCATCTGCTGTTGCTGCCGTCTACTGCTGCTATTGCTGTCGCCTGCTGTTGCTGTCGTCTGTTGCTGCTGCCTTCCTCTGCGCTGTCTTTCCTGATCTCTTCTCTGCTTCTTGTGTATTCTAGACCCCGGGATCAGATCATCCCCTTGGTCTAAATTCCCCTCTCTGCAACTGAAACACTTGAGAATTCTTAGCAACCCTGCACTAGAATCTCAGCTTAACTTCAATGCTCTGCCTTTGTTTGTCTTACAAATGACCCCAAGCCTTTCCTTTATACTTTTCTCGTTGACAAATCAACGGTCAAGATTAAATCTTTAATCAATGGCTAAAGATTAAAAAAAAGCTTGATCTGTGTGACTTAAGACAATTTCATCACATGTTTAATTAAATTCACTTTAATTATTTTATTTTCCTAAGTTTTAACTTAGGAAATACATTAAAATAATTAATTAATTTAATATCTCCTAAACCAGATGAAATTTCCAAAATCCATTTCTGGGTCTTGTAGATCAGGTGAACTCTAGTCCTTCCTCAAAATTTGGGACCTAGAGCACAACTGATGCTACCCCAAATACACAAAATTTCAACAGATGTCTGGGAAGTGGTGCCTAGACCCAAGGACAAGTTTGTGTTCACTTCAAAATGGATTTACAAAATTAAAAATTGAGCTAATGGAAGTGCTGAAAAAAATAAGGCAAGGTTCGTGGCTCATGGTTTCTCTCAAAAGGAAGGAATTGACTATGATGAAATATTTGCACCAGTTGCTCGATACACCACTATCTGATCCATAGTTGCTCTAGCTGCCAATCAAGGGTGGAGCTTACATCAAATGGACATCAAGATTGTTTTTTTGCATGGCTTAATTAAGAAGCAAGTCTACTTGGAACAACCTCAGGGGTTTGAAGTACAAAATCAAAGGACACATGTATGTTGGTTGAAGAGAGCCCTCTATGGGTTAAAGCAAGCCCTAGGGCTTGGTATGAGAGGATTTATAGTTATCTTATGCAGTTGGGATTTACAAAAAGCTATGTTGATCCAAACCTATACTGTAAGGTTGAAAGGGACATACCACTTATTTTGGTCTTGTATGTCGATGATCTAATTCTAATTGGTGCGGACCCTCTCATTTATCAATGCAAGCGAGAGTTGACTTCCGAATTCGAGATGAAGGACCTAGGTTTGATACATTACTTCTTAGGCTTAGATGTCTGGCAAAATCCAGGCAAGATTTTCCTTTCTCAAGAGAAATACATTGTGAAGTTGATGCAAGTTTGTCACTAATTCGATGGAACTAAACTTCAAGAAGCTATGTGGAAGTGTTGTTGGTCCCAAATTGGAAAATCCTTCTGAATATAGACAACTTGTGTGGCTCTGATGTTTTTGGTAAGCTCTCGACCTAACATATGCTTCAATGTAAATACTTGGAGTCAATTTATGGTTGAGCCTCATCACATACATTGGATTGCTGCAAAGAATCTCTTCAGATATCTTCATGGCACTATCAACTATGGTCTGGACTCTGGACTCTGAGGTTCACTGCCAAGAACCTTAAAAAACGCATGTTTGGATGTTGCTTCTCTTTGGGATCTGCTTCAATTTCTTGGATGGGAAGGAAGCAGAAATCAGTTGCTCTAAGCACCGTCGAGGCTGAATATATTGCAACTAGTATGGCTTGTTGTGAAGCTATTTGGTTGAAGAAGCTCGTCAGTGTGTTATTTGAGCATGTGTTGGATATCATCGTCATTATAGCAATAACCAAAGTGGGATTCGCCTTTCAGAGAATCTCGTGTTCCACTACCGCTCCAAGCATATTGATATCAGGTACCACTTCATCCAGGATATGGTACAACGGGGAGCAATAAGGCTCCCACACATCAAAACTGATGAACATGTTGTTGACATCCTCATGATGACCTTGGGGAAGGCCTAGTTCTTAGCCTTCAGAGAGAGACTTGATGCCGTGGAAAGACCCTCCCATGAGGATCCAGCTTGAGTTGGACATTGAGCTCTGGGAGCTCCTAGGGGCCCGGCGTACTTCTTGGAGCTATATGAGCACAGGGTGAGTGGTTCACCTTCCCCTATGGAGTATATACACCAACATGAATGAGCACAGGGTGAGTGGTTCACCTTCCCCTATGAATGACATATGCATAGGATGAGTGGGAAGTGAACAAAGTTCGTACTTCTCGTTAAATACTCCAGAAGACTTGGAATATGAAAATATCCATTGAGGATACAAATATTGTATTAAAATGTATGAAGAATGAATCACGATTGTTACAAATGAGGCATGCTTATATACCTACCACAAGTGCCTCTTCACGAAAGGTCATGTCCCATTAGACATGCCTCTTCAACCTAATTACTAATTCACTAATCATTATTTATTGATTACATTATTTATATCATTTTATTCATAACATTGTCTTCCTCTTCAAAAAGCTTTGTCCTCAAAGCTTATTGATAAAAAAGGCTTGCTCTCTTTTTCTGCTATGAATGTCTTCTCTTCTCGGGGTAGTCATCCTTGTTGACACAAGTTAATATGATCCTCTAAGTGACAAACAAAATTGTCGCACTAAGAAGGGATCAGACCATCCTAGATCAATCTTCTGTGGAATCTTGCGGTGACTAGCAACTTGTGATGAATTGTGATCACATGAGTGGAGTGCACTGACATTAGTATTCTTTGAAACATCAGTTTGTTCATTCTGTTCTGAATACGTAGCCTAATCGAGTTGTCTACTCCCGTGATTCGGATGTCGATAGGGAACTTTTTTGGTTTGACTTTCCCTTATTACGTGTGTGGCAAATTTTTGATTTTCTTCTGGCGAGGATGTTGTCGAGTTGGTTACAGAACCTTCACATGGGATGTTCATTATCTGAACTACAACATCTAAGTTTGTATTTTTTTCAACTTGCTTGTCTTCTTCTTTAGTTGTGATATTCACTACATTACTATCAATTTATTTCTCTTCAACTTGGACTTCTACATTCGATGCTTTATTTTCGACAAGTTGTTGCACCTTGTTTTCCAACAACTTCTTATCCTTTTTAAGCTTTTTTATTTGTGTTAGCAATTTTTCGCTATGGTCTTTTAGTCTCGAAACTTCTTCATTTTTTTCAACAGTGATTTTGTCAACTTCTCTTTGCATATTTTGTATCACCTTTTTACCTTCTTGAAAAACTACTTTTGAAATTTCTTGTATGTCTTCAGGCGTCACTGAATTTCGCTTCACGTTAACGTCCTGTAGCGTTATTTTTTTCTTTTTGTGGGAGAATGTCAAAAACTTCTTTTTCAAATTTAGGATAACGGATCCTAGAGTTTTTATCTAGGGTGAACCCAAAACAATGTCACTATCGTCAAAAAATAAGGATTGAACAGAGAATTTTGATATAACTATATAATCGCCAATCTTTAACTGTAAGTCAGTTGTTTCGCATTGTTTTGTGCCGAAAAAGTCTAATTTTTCGATTATATTTAACTCAAGAATCACCAATTGGTTTGCAATTTTAGGTGTTATATAATTTTTACCCTCGACAAGTGAGATAGCAATAGTGACGTCTTTCCCGCAATAGACCCTTTAGTTCTAAATAGTATTGAAGCATAATTATGTGAGGTTTCTGGGAATCTTCCTTGTTTTATTTTCGAGTTAGACTCCATTTTTTGGTCTTGAATATATAAATGTTTCCCAATTTTTTTCATTTTAATATAATTTGATTTATCCCTCTATATTTAAAAATAAATAAATAAATAATAAATAAATAAAAAAATTCTTAGAGTATGCTTGAACCTTATACTCTTAATGACTTGAACCTTTTAAAATACCCCTAAATATCTTTTTATAATATCACCTTTTATGATACTCCTTTATTATCTATGCCCAATTAATTAGCTTTTTGTTTTATTTATTTCTTATAACCTTTTTCTCTAAGTGGGCTTGGAATTAGTTTATAATATTTTCGAAATCAAATTTTAATACTTTTAATACTTCTATAGTTCCTCTTAGAATTCAATTCATGCACATGCAAATAAATTTTTGTCTTACCCACAAAAAAGGGGTTGTAGTATTAATGAAACTGTGACATTGATTCTCCAATCGACGTGAGAGCTTGCCGTTGAATTTCTTAATCGAACTTTTGACCTTCGATGTTGTGCCTCTTCAGGTTTAATTTTCAGCGCAGACAGCAAGATTTCCTAACAAGATTGTGGGACGGTGTGGGGGAAACGCAGTTGTTGAACAACTGGTTACATGGATAGACGCAACGTCTGGAGTATGCGGTAGAATAAAGTGGGGAATGGCAGGAGGACTATCGAATTGTGGTGGTTGCAGCAGCGGCATTGATTTGGGCGAATCAGAGCAGTTGTCGAAGGCAGAGGAGTAGTGGTGGTTGGTCGTTCTCTGAATTGTGGATGGGGGTGTGAAACGGTGGTCGGAGCAGAGACACGGATTGGCGGATATGAGACAACGACGTGGTCGGAGCAGAGACGCGGATTGGCGGATATGAGACAGCGGCGTGGTCAGAGCAGAGACACGGATTGGCGGATATGAGACAGCGGCGTGGTCGGAGCAGGGGGTAGAAACTTCAAAGCTAGACGACGATGGTAGCGTTGGAGTGTTCAGCTGGCAAGGCGGTGGTGGTGGAGTAGAAGCAGTCGGGGTGCGGACTGCGGATAGGTAAGAGGTTTTGATTTTTATTTATTTTTTATCTCTAGATTTCTTTTTAATAATATTATTTTTTTTATTTTTAATATAAACTCCTTTTTTATTTTATTTTTAATTCTCTAACGTGTATATTATATAAAAAAATTTCACTTGCTTCCGCTTTTCTTTTTTCTTTCTTTTTTTTATATATAACTTTATTTATTTATTTTTCCTCTCCTTTTATATATATATATATATGGCCAAGGGCATCTGACGAACTCAGCAACGGAGAAACTCCAAAATTTGTAGTGAATGCTTCAATCACGACGTCAACAAGGTTGACGATTTTTATGGTCAAAGACCTAGATCGGAGAGTGTGGCTTTGTGCAGCGGTTAAGCGGTCGAAGGCTCAAACTGCTCTGATACCAAATGAAGTGAACAAAGTTCGTACTTATCGTTAAATACTCCAGAAGACTTGGAATATGAAAATATCCATTGAGGATACAAATATTGTATTAAAATGTATGAAGAATGAATCACAATTGTTACAAATGAGGCCTGCTTATATACCTACCACAAGTGCCTCTTCACGAAAGGTCATGTCCCATTAGACATGCCTCTTCAACCTAATTACTAATTAACTAATCATTATTTATTGATTACATTATTTATATCACTTTATTCATAACAAAGTGGTTCACCTTCTCCTAAGGCATATGAGCAGGATGAGTGGTTCACCTTCTCCTGTGGATGCCCCAACATACATCCTACCCTTGCAGTCTCGGACTCTTAGGAAGTACCTCATTTGGCCAATGAGTTGGGAAAAGTGGTCAGGGACCATAACACTACAGATGGATGCATTGTGTATTGTTGTACTCCCTCTGTCTAGGATGCATGATGTTCAACAACTTGATCACTCAAGATCAAGTTCAATTGGGGTTCTACCCTTAATTATGTGGACTAACTTTCGTCAGTGGAAAGAGAGTGGTGATATCTTGTGACTCACTCTCTATCGATCCTTCTTATTGATCATGATATCAATGTTTAGCGGAGATGAGACAAGATGCAGAGATAGTACATGATGGCATGATGATGGATGGATATTGGAAAGTGGAATTCTCCCTAGTTGAGAGGGAGTGTTAAAATGTGCATCCAAATTCGACTTCGGGCAGCTCATTGACTTAAGATGATGTTTGGACAAAATTCCTCTTTTCGAGAGGACCAAAATCGACCCTAGAAGCTATGAGATCAAACAAGGAGAAATATGTTTTTGATGTCAAGCCCACAAGTGCACATTTGGTCAAGGACAACTTGGGGTCAAATTGGACAAATTGAACCCCCTCCAACGTATATAAATAAAGGAGACCTTCATCCTCATTTGACACATTCATCACACAACATGTCTTCTCTCTCCTTTGATTAGTCCGTAAAAGTCTGAGGCAGCCTATTCTTCTTCACATGTGAGAGTTCTTGGAGCTGTTTTGACCTGCGTTGACTTTCTGTTTGAGGAGACTTTCACCAACGTTGACTGTTGGACTTTTGAGGGGCTGTTTGACTGCACTTTGAACAGGAGAATACCTGTCCTAGCAGGCTGCATTATTTGGCACAAAAATCGAGGCAAGAGGAGTTGTTTGACTAGGGTTGACCGCAGAGTTGCAAGAAAATTTTGACCGTAGGTTGACTTCATCATTTGATTGGGTTTGACCGCCATTTTGTTGATTGTTTCTATTGTTGTTTGACCGCCATTTTGTTGATTGTATCTACTATTGTTTGACCACCAAGGAAAGCCGAGTTTGACTGACTTTGATCGAGATAAAAAGGAGGTGTCTTGACCATTGACTGTTGTCTGGTTAGGGCACGTTGATTGTTGTTGACATAATAGAATTGCAGAACTTCATCAAGCTGATCAGATTTACATTGGTTTGGGTAATTTGCAAAGTCAAGTCACATTGACTTTGACTTTCATCATTGTACTCTATTGGACATTCTCTTTGTGTTGAACATTTGATATTTGATAATAAGAAAGATTGATTAAGGGTTTTCCCCATCTTGGGGTTTTTTTCCTGGCTTTAGCCAAATATTGGTGTTCTCTTTTCTTGACTTGTCTTGACTTGTCTTCGGCATTTACTGTTTACGTTCTATCTACAGTTATTGTCAATGTGAATTAATGGTTTATGTGATTGTTATTAGAAATTAAAGTGAAATTGACATTGGGCTAATAAAAGTACATTGAAGTAATTGTTGCAACCATTGAACAAACCATTGTTATCTAAAATTAACAAGAATGAACTTCGATGAATCAAGGTCCAAGATAGGTAATGGCGAAGGTAATGTATTTACTTCACTTTAAGGTAATTTTTCTTATTATTCCTTTCATTTGGAATTTGAAGCCACTAAAAACATAGCTGAATATGGAGCTCTTATGCTTGGTTTTATGCTTGGTTTAAAATTAGCTAAAGATTTTGGTCTTAAAATTTTAAAGATTAAAGATGATTATGACCTAGTTGTCTGCCAAGTGAAATGTATATATGCTTGTGAGAATGAAAAATTGAGAAGATACAGACAGGGGGTGTTGGACGCCATGGAAGCATTTGAAGCTTTATCTTTATAAGCCAAACCAAGATCAACTAATGAGAAAGTAAATGCACTAGCAATTTCAGCTTCAACTTTGTTGCCATGCCAGGAATTAATGGAAGGTGGAAAATCACAGATGAAGTGAGCAAACTTTGGCATGAGCGATTTGGTCACTTAAACTATTGCTCTCTTCAAACTCTATGTAAGGAAAATATGGTGACGGGTCTTCATATGGTATCTTGCCGAGATGGTGTTTGCTCCGGATGTGTACTCAAAAAGCATCATCGGGATAGTTTTGACAAACGTGCCTCTTGGCATGCTTCAGCCCCTTTGCAGCGTGTGCACAGTGATTTATGTGGTCCACTTCCTGTTGTTTCTTTCTCTGGTTGCAAGTACTTCTTAACTTTTATTAATGATTTTTCCAGACACACTTGGGTATACTTCTTAAAACTCAAGAGTGAAGTTTTTAACATGTTCTTGGCCTTTAAGGCCTTTGTTGAGAAACAATCTAGACATCAAATTCTTAAGTTAAGATCAAACAATGGCAGAGAATATGTTAACAACAAATTTATCAACTTTTGCACTGGGCATGGCATTCAATTGCAACATAACGTTCCATATACTCCACAACAAAATGGTGTAGCTGAAAGGAAGAATCGCACCTTAAAAGAAATGGCTAATTGTATGCTTCAATCTAAAGGACTTAGTCTCAATTTTTGGGCAGAAGCTATTAACTGTGCAAATTACATAGTCAATCGCACTCCTACTAAGGCTTTAAAGAATATAACTCCAGAAGAAGCTTAGAGCTCAATCAAACCAGATGTAAGTCACTTTCATGTTTTTGGAAGTGATGCTTGGGCCCATATTCCAAATGTGAAACATAAAGCCTTAGAACCTAAGAGTGAAAAATGCATTTTTGTTGGATATTCTGAAGATGTCAAAGGATATAGACTTCTTCAACCAAAATCCAAAAATATAATCATTAGAAGAGATGTAAAATTTAATGAAAATATATCGGCCTGCGAACCTAGTTCAGCGAGTGTGCCACCTTTGGCCTGCGAGCTTGATTCGACATATGTGCCACCGCTCTCTCTCTCTTCTATTTTTAATAGCATTCCTTCTAGTTCAGATGATGACAGCGAGAATGAAAATCCTCCTCCACCTCTTGAAATTGTTCCTTTTACTCCACCGCTTCCAAGATGGGTCCGCTCTACTCGAGATGCAGCAGGTTCTCTTGTAGGTGACCCTGCCGATCGACGACGTACATGTTCTCAGCTTGAAAGAGCCTCTTCCTTATTGGCTCAAGTTCCTGATCCAGAAACCTTTGAAGAAGCCTTCGGTCATCCAGATTGGATGAAGCTATGAATGAAGAACATCGCTCCTTATTGGCGAATGATACTTGGGATCTTGTTCCTCTTCCAAAAGGAAGAAAACTTGTCAGATGCAGATGGGTTTACAAAACAAAGTTTGGACCAGATGGAAAAGTGGATAGACATAAAGCTCGTCTTGTTGCTAAAGGATTTTCACAAGTTGAAGGCATTGACTACACTGAAACCTTCTCTCCTGTTGCTAAAATGAATTCTATCCGCCTTGTTCTTTCCCTTGCTACCTCCTTTAAATGGGAAGTCCATCAGATGGATGTTAAATCCTCCTTCTTACATGGAGATTTGCATGAAGAAATCTACATGGAACAACCCCTTGGCTTTATCCAAAAAGACTCCTTGGGCTTGGTATGCCAAAATGGATAGATTTCTCTTAGATAATGGCTTTTCTAGGTGTCATTCTGACAACAATGTCTACACCAAGAAAGTGGGCAAGTCCTTCACCATCCTTGTTCTTTATGTTGATGATCTTATCCTTACTAGTAGTGATCCAAACCATATAAACCATGTGAAGTCTAACCTCAAAAATAAGTTTGAAATGACAAACTTAGGACAGTTGCATTATTTATTTCCTTGGTCTTCAAGTCTTACAATCCAAGGAAGGCATTACCCTCTCTCAGTGCAAGTATGCCTGTGATCTTCTACACCACTTTCACATGGAAGACTGTAAGCCAGCCCCTTCTCCCTTTCAGTCTGGAGTCAAGCTTTCAGTCACTTGTACTACCCCTGAAGTTGATGCTACCTTATATCATCAACTTGTTGGTAAACTTCTGTATCTAACCCATACCCGTCCTGACCTTTCCTTTGTCGTTGGTCTTATCGCTCGATTTATGCACCAACCTCATCAAAGTCACTGGAAAGCAGCCAAAAGAATACTTCTATATATTCGAGGTACAGTTCAGTTCAGGATTCATTACAATGCATGAGCATCTCCATTGTTGATTGGTTTCACTGATTCTGATTGGGCTGGTGACCGTGATGATCAAAAGTCGACTGCAGGATATGTATTCACTCTCGGTTCAGGACCTATTACTTGGTCTTGTAAGAAACAAAGTGCCATCTCTCTTTCTTCAGCAGAAGCAGAGTATCGTGGTGCAGTTGAAGCTAGCAAGGAAGCCATGTGGCTTCGTCAGATCCTGTTTGAATTTGGTCTCCATCAGCAGCATCCAACGACACTTTGGTGTGATAATCAGAGTGCCATTCAGCTATGTAAAGATCCAGTTCAGCATCAGCGTATGAAACACATTGAACTCCACATACACTTCATCAGAAAGCTCATTCATGATCATGTTCTTGAAGTGCAGTATTGTCCAACCAATGATCAAGTAGCTGATATCTTTACAAAGGCTCTCACAGAAGCAAAGTTTACCAAACTTCGATCCATGCTTGGAGTTCAGGGAAGTTGTCATTAAGGGGGGATAGGCTCTAATGCCTCCTTCCTTCTCCTATTGTGTCACTTTTGTAAATCCTTCAATCCTATCCCAATTTGTTCCTAAGGGGGGATGTTAGGATATTTCGACACATAGGAAATAGGCTCCTTGTGTGTCACCTTTGTAAATACTTCAATCCTATCCCAAGTTGTTCTTAAGGGGGGATGTTAGGATATTCTAACACATAGGAAATAGTTAAGAATAACTTAATCTAGTGTAGAGTTAGGTAAAGTGTGTTTCTCTACCATGTACATTTGTAACTTATAATCTGACGGTCACGATTTGTAGTGATCCGACGGTTATCTCTCACCTCGGTATTAACGACACTTGATCCGTGGCTTAACACCCGATTGGTCCATGATCTCTATTTAAAGAGCATGGAGGGTAATTTGTCCGGTAACCGTTTATGAGAGAAACATATGTAACTTTTCTTTTTATATTAATAAATTGCCTGAAGTGGCTGCGTTGGCTCAGGCCGTGGATCGTTTCCCTCTTTGAGGGTTTTAACCACGTGATTATACTAGTGTACTGATTTGTGATATGTTTGTGAGCGGTGACCTTTGGTTCTTGAGCTACAGAACTTACCCTGTAAATTCCTACATGGCCTCTCACCAGACCTGCTGGCTAGCTGCCTCCTCATAGTTATAAGGCTGGGAGTCAACAATGTTGGAAAACGTTGACATATAGCTATAGAACCACTCAGGTGGTTTGCTCTCTCTAACCTATCTCTTTGGCCCAGCAATAGATGTGGCCTCTCTCAAGGTGTCTTAAAGCCACTTGGGCTTCCTCTTCCTTGAGCACACCTCTCCCACCGGAGTGGAAATGTCCTCATCCTCATCAGGAGCCTGAACCCCTGAATGTCTGTCTGTTGACCTCCTGCCTGAACATGTGCCTGTAGATGTTGAAGCACTGTGTGAACTATCCATCAGTGGACTACCTAGTTAACTGCTCTACGGACTGCTTTGCATGCTGCCCGAAGCACCACCCCTCTGACTCTGCGAGCCACTGCTCACTGACAGACCTGACACCGTATTCGATGTACCTCCTGATCCCTGTCCACTGGATCCATGTGACTGACTCAGCTGCTCCTGAGGGTCTAGTGAATCCAAATACTCTAACTCTCGTGACCTCCTGAAAGCCCTATCCTCCTTGAATTTCACATCCCGCCTGACAACAACTCTCCTCTGTGCAGCAATATAAATCCGAAAGGCTTTCGAGGTCTCACTGTAGCCCACAAAGATGCCCTTCTCTGCAGTGGGCTCTAGCTTGGTCCTCTTCTCCTTGGGTATGTAGGAGTATGCAATACACCCAAAGATACGAAAATGATCAATATCAGGCTTCTTCCCAGAAAAAGCCTCCTCCGGAGTCACATGCCCCAAGGCACGATGTGCACTCCTGTTCTGCAAATACACAACAGTGTTGCAGGCCTCTGCCCACAAAAACAACGGTAACCCCTGATCATGTAGCATGACTTTGGCAGCCCCAACAATGGATCTACTCTTCCTCTCAGCAACCCCGTTCTGTTGGGGTTGTAAGGAACTGTGAACTCCCTCTTGATGCCTACCTCCGCACAATAATCAACAAACTCACCAAGGGTGTACTCCCCTCCATTGTCTGACCTGAGGGACTTGATCTTTCGACCTGTCTAGGTCTTCACAAGAGCTCTAAACTCCTGAAACCGCTTGAAGACCTCTCTCTTGGTCTTCAAGAAATAAATCCAAGTCTTCTTGGAGTGATCATCAATGAATAAAACATAGTACTCATATCCACTCAAGAAAACATGAGACATCCGACCGCTCACATCGGTATGAATCAAATCAAGAATCCCAGTCGATCTACTGTCACTGCTGAGAAAAGGGGATTTGAAAAACTTTCCCATAGTACATCCTCTGCATGTATCAATGTGATCAAAACTGAAATCTGGCACACTTGTGGTGATCTCCCGCAATGTCCTCAAGGCCCCATGATACATGTGCCCCATCCTGCGGTGCCAAATCTCGCACAACTCTGAACTGCTAGCTCTGTTGCTGGTACTACTGCTCAATGCCATAAGGGGCTGAAATGAAAACTTGTACACCCAGGTATGGCGTACACCAATCACTCTAGTTGAATCAGCTGGAGCGCCCCTGGGATATATAAGTACTTGTCCTCTCCTAAACAATACCTCATACCTTCTGTCCTCCAATGTTGAGACGGATATAAGGTTCTTCTTCATCCTTGGCACATATAGAACATCCGACACTTTCAAGGGAGGTTTGGGTTCCCTATCATATGTCAACGTCCCCACACCAATTGCTCTAACAAAGTTGTCATCTCCAAGTATCACCTCTATATCAGTGCCACTCTCTGAAAGCTCCGAGAAGTACTCACGGACTCCTGTCATGTGACGGGAAGCCCCACTATCAACATACAATATACCTGAAGATGCTCCGCTAGTGGAGGGAAGTGCAAACTCCCTCTCAACCTCTGTGGCAGGTGATCCTGGACTAGTGAACTCACAAGCAATGAACCCAAACTCCCGGTCAAAGCTCTCCGAAAATTCCTCTATCTCTGCTGATGCTGCCATGGTCTTGTCCTTTCCCTTCTTCTTCTTCTCCAGACACACAACTGCATAGTGTCCCAACTTCTAACAATTCCAACACTTCACCTTGGAATAGTCCTTCTCCTCGTTCACCCACTGCTTACCTTTACCTTTGCCTTTGCCCCCACCACTGCTTGTGGAAGCTTGCTTCTTTCCCTTGCCTTCTTGCCCCTTGCTAACAATGCTACATCGTCATCCTCCTCAACCGGTTTGGCTGCCCCAAGATGATTCTTTCTGATTTCATTCTGGATGCAATCATCCCACAACCTCTCCCAACTGGGAAGGTTCTCTCGTGCAACAATCCCATCCACAAAACTCTCCCATGTCTTGGGAAGACCATTCAATGTAACCCGCACCAACTCAGCGGGTGGAATGGCCTCTCCAACAGCAGCCAACTCATCTCTCACATTAGTGATCTTTGTGAGGTATGCAGTAACACCATCAGTCTTAGCCATTTTAATGGCCTTCAGCTTCTCCCTTAGGACCATTTTTTTGTTTTCATTGGTACTCTGGTAGAGATTGGTCAAGGTTGTCCACATCTCATGTGCAAGTGTCTTTCCTCTCACATGAGGAACGACATGGTCTTTAACCCCAACAAGAATCAGTCTATTTCCCCTGGCATTCTTCTTATTAAAATCTGTCAACTGAACAGAGTCAGTAGGCGTTGTGCGGTGTGAACCATGACGCCCCACACTTCTGCCTCCTCAAAAATGCTCTGCATTCTCTCCTTCCATGCATTGTAGTTGTTCTGCCCATCCAACCTATCCTCCACCCTCAAGCCCAAAGACATGCTTGCTGTCCTAACAAACTGAAAATTTCAATGTTGTGGTAAAGCTTCAGTTTTCTGTGTGAAATATAAGTTTGCTGTAATTTTTCACTTGTTGTCCCAAACTGCACTTTTCAGCCACCCAAGCTCTGATACCATGTAGAAATTTTGACCCAACCCCGGTTATCAGTTTCTCCTTATTACTCCCATGTAGTTAAATGCCCATTCCCATAAACATACATTCAACAAGCTGAAAATAATAAATATTTCTGAAAACACAAATTCTGGAAATTTCAAAGTGCTGGAAAATGCAGAAATAAAACTCAGAAATTATTTCAGCCACACACACAGAAAATGAAACGTTGATTTTTTGTCAATATGACCCCTGAAAAACCCCCTACAACTCTTGGGGAAAACTCGTTCGAGAGCTCTTCTTTATTTCTAAGAAATTGCTTTTACAGTGAAATAGAAATACATAGAAAATTCTAGCAACCAAACAAATACAACTTATCTCATTTTCCGTGCTTAACCACCACCTCGGAAATTGTGCAAACAATAAAACAGGGACAGCAATAAATGTTGTACAGACTCCTTGAATTTTGTGCCCAAAAAACACAGCAATAAATGTTGCTGTACGGCCTCTTCAAAAAGCCTGCAGAACAACAATAAATGTTGTTGTACAGCCTCCTCGAAATGCATGCAGAGGGACATCAATAAATGCTCTACGATTTCTGCATCGCACAGGGACAACAGTTCATTGTACGAACTGCCTCGAAATTTGTGCCTCGAAACCAACAATAAATGCTCCTCGAAATCTGTGCCAAAACTGTTGTATGGCTGCCTAGGAATGCATGCCAAAGTTGTTGTACGATTCTGCCTGGAAACTTGTGCCCAAAACTGCCTTGAACTGTGTGCCAACCTTGTTGTACGGATTTGCTGAATGTTGCCTCGATATGTGTGCCAAGGTTCTGCTCCCTTCAACTCACTGCTCAGAAAATCTCCTTGCTCTCTTCTCCTCCTCTTCTCTTCTTTTCCTCCTTTAACCTATAACCCTAAGTGACTTTTGGAGAATCCCTAAATCCAATGGTTGAGATAGCTTTAGATCTAGGGCTGAGATTAAATGTGCATTTAATTCTCACTTTCTATTTTTTAATTCACCCCACTTTAATAAAGACCCTCTTAGCCTTTTATTTCCAAAGTCACCTTTAACTTTCTAATTTCACATTGACTTTATTAAAGTCACTTTAAAATTAGACTTAGTAACTTTATCACTTATAAAGTCACTTTTAAATTAGATTTGACTTTTACCACTTATAAAGTCACATTAGGAGAAAAAGTTAAATACATTTGGACACTTTTCCCTGGGCCAAAGATCAAAGCCTTAGGGAACCACTTGTCCTCTGGTATCCAAATTTTAACACTCTTTTTGTTCCCTGCTCTGTAACATGTGAGCTTCTCTGTGGCACTTATCTTTGTGACATGCAAGCTTCTCTGTGGCACTTATCTTGTGGCACATGAGTTTCTCTATGGCACTTATCTCAGTGGTACCCGAGCTTCTCTATGGCTCATTGTCTCTGTGGGAAAGTGAAGGACTGTGGCACTTAGGCCCCTCTATTGCAAACTTTGATTATGAACCAACATTGACTATATCTCTCTCTCTTCTCTGGTTTTGACTTGGCAAACATTGAGGTCAAATATTGATGTTTTGATTGAATATTCTGATGTAAATTTTGAAGAATTGAATTCTATCTCATAAGGAAAGATATGTTTGGTTTTCCCCTTGGGGGTTTTTCCATGGTTGCTAGCCTTATTTTTGGTGTCTCTTGTCTTAATTCTTATTGTGATCCCTAGTACTACTCTACTGTTATGGTTGAAAATTTTCATGTATAACTACTTGATGATTGGTGTTGAAAATAGTAGCGAGAGAAGGTCTTCTCTTGCTTGTGCCTCAGCTAGAGAGAAACCATGAATAGTCTTCCTTTGACCACGGACAAGTTCGTGGAGATGGACGAGTTCGTGGATATTGTAGATTTTTGCGTGGAGTTGGAGGAACAATTAACTCGACCTCCAAATGACAATTCCAGTTTGGAAGAGAACAAAGTTGAGAAATTCAATCTTGATTGAAGCTATGACGAGTTCGAAAAGCAATTTGACTTAGGTAACTAGTCAATCACAATTGTTGTTCCAAATTCGTTAATTGTCTAATTATAATTTTCTAATTATAGCATGGATTGAATTAACAAAAGGAGGACGAAGGCACAATTTTGTATTCATTTTATTGTTGCACAAGTTTGTGTGTGAGAGCTTCTTGTTGAGAGTGTGTATTTTGGAGGAGCCAATACACTGATAAAGAGACTTTCTTGCTGCCAGATTGCACTAGGATTTAGAAGGTTTTTCCTAAATAATAGGGGCCAAGATTGCGCTAGGAAACACATCTCCTGAGCAAGGGTATAGTCCGAGGCAGGCCGCAAGGAAGTAGAAACATAGGCTAATAGGTTGCAGGGTGTGTCCAGCTAGTACAGCATGAGGACAAGTGTGTCCTTAGGGTCACTATTGCCTGGTAGGAGATCTGATTGCTCAAAACTCTATCAATAAAATTCTACAACATGAAGAGGGTTTTCCGAGTTTGGTTTCCCAAGAAAAATTATTGTGTTCAATTTTGTGATGGTGTTTTTATCTCTGCGTTTTATTCCGTTGTTTATCTACTGATAAGAAAATCTTGTGTCTTGGTGAAAGAACGATTAGTTTCAAATTATTCAACTAAGTAGTTGCAGGATTTTCATGGAAAATTAACATGGTATCAGAGTAGAGATCCACATAAATACCAGCACATAGAGATCAGTTTGTGAAGAACAAAGATCAGTTTATGAGAGAAAATCTTTGGAGAAGGAGGATGGCGTTCCAACGACTCGGAGTAGATCATTGTTTAGAGGGAGTCTCTAACTTTTGCTCATGGAAGGAGAGGATCATAATAGTGTTGGAAAATAATGGGGTGGGAGAGTTTATCAAGAATGTGTTAAATCCACCTCAAGTTCCCCAGCAATTGGCCCAGCATACTAAGACTTACACCAAGGCAAAGAGGATTATTCTAGAAGGGGTCAAAAATCGTATTATTCCCCGTCTTTATGAGAAAAATACAGCATATGAATAATTAGATGTTCAAAGCTATCTTGGATTTATATCAGGGTTCCTGTGATACCCAGAAGTTTGCTCTTAACGAGAAGCGAAGGAGTATTCGGATGAGACCAGGAGAGCCTATCATCACATATCTCAAAGTTCATTCGGGTTCGAGATGAGCTAGGTGGTGTGGGTGTCATTGTGCCAGAGGGTGACCTTGTGAGTCTTGCACTACTAGTGCTTCACAAGTCTTGGTATGGTTTCCAGGAAGTAGTGAGTGGCAGAGAAAACTTTCCCAATTGGGAAAGGTTATGGACTGACTGCGTTTATGAAGAAATTCGGAGAGGGACCAGAGATCGTAGATCAACAAAGACAGAGGACGAGGAGAACTTTGCCCTAGCAAGCAAAGCCAAGGGCAAGAAAAGCAAAGGGAAGGCCAAGTCCAGTCAGAAGGGCGAGAAGAAGAAGAAGAAGGATCCAAGCAAGATCAAGTGCTTCCACTGCCATGAGTTTGGGCACTATGCTACTAAGTGTGTTTTTTTTCCATAGCACTGGAGAATCTAGGTTAGGGTCTTAGAATCTCTAACACTACCAATCCAAATGCCACAACAAACTACTTTTCACAACCGAATATAAACTGCAGTAAATCAACACGTGCACAAATATACAACTTTTTACAATTTTTAACAATAACCCAACTTCATTATATTAACAAATTGTAATACAACTGTCTTGTAATGTCCCCAATTAATTAATATGGTTAAGAAGAATTTCCATTTTTTCAATTTTAATTTTTGACCATTGGGAGATATTTTGGCATTAGGACTTAGGAAAGGTGGATGAGTCCCCCACTTGGCTTTTTAGGAAAAGAAGGCTTCCAAACATTATAAGAGGTAATAAATCAAAGTGCAAGTGAATGTGGGAAGAAAGAGGAGAGGGAACTCGAATTGCGGGGTCCACATGAAGGAAGAGGGGGCAGCAAGATAGATAGAAGTGGAGGACCTCATTTTAGGAATCTTTTGCTACTTTGATATCTGAACCATAGTTTTCTCAAGTTGTTTAGCTGGGTCAACAGAGTGTTTTTCAACACGCAATTTCCACATTTCCAAGGAGAAATCTCAACTCCTACTTCGGTGGACTTCGAGGGCCACCCTAGGGGAGACATTTCCACCCTTGTGATCTGGTCCAGGAGTATTATACAGAGGAAATCAAACTGTTATGGGGGCAGATTAGACGCAAAATAGAAGTACGCACTTCCCAGGAGAGGGAGCTTTAGAGCAGTATTGGTTCTGGGCTTTTGGGGACATAATAACCTTGGATTTTGCTACTCTTTGGTGGAGTTTACTGGGCTGAATCAGTGGCTGGTTATCTAGCCGAAATTATTTCTCCAGTGCACACGCAGAGGCAACCATACTAGGTTTGTGCAGTCATTAGAGGAACAAGTTTGTTGTGCAGGCATGAACCAGAGTTGGGGCTAAAGATTTGCAAGGGGGCATAAGGATAATTCTTGGAGGTATTCTCAACTAATTTTGGAGGGCTTTGGTAGCTATTTACCAAGCAGTACAAATTACCCAGTTGTAGAGGGTACTCACATTATTTGGGGCTAATTTTGGAAGGTTGGAATTAGGCGCGACCCTTTCTGGGTTTTTCTGGGTTTATTGAGTAGAGTGAAAGATTAATTTGGCTTAATTTTCTGACCACTATAGCAGAGGTAAACAGGTGTCTCTTTCCAACAAACAGTTCTGGTAATTTGCTCCATTTTGTGGGTTTTATGATTTGGAAGATTGGGACCAATTCCTTTCTAGGCCTTGTGGGCAAAATTAAGAGGAAGTTACAACAACAATTTCAAGCCAATTCGAGCATTCCAGCAAGGGATTCGAACCATTTTCGAATAGCAACAGTGGCACAATTTATGGGCAACGCAGAGGTAGTTTGGGGGTCGAAGTTTCTACTCATTAGGGTATCTTTCTCACCTTGGTTTGCTCTGACTTGCTTATGCAGGCTCAAGTGCACTTGTTCCTTGCTATTGTACTCTAATTTATTCCATATTTAATAAAATGGCTTAGCTTATTCGCCCAATTTCCTGGTGTTTTTGAGGGTGCATGTTTAATTGTAATTTTATTTGCTATAGCCTAGTTCATGTGTCTATTATTAGCTATAAATTTCAATTTAGAACATTACAATGGTATCAGAGCCTTGATCTTGGCCCAGTTGTGGGTAGCCAACAGGAACATGGTACAATTGGGTATGAATACACGATGACAGGGGAAACCATAGACAAACCCATGGCTCAAGATAAATTCAGTGTGCAAAAATTCTTGGGTGGAATCCGTTGGGACGGTGAGAGGTTGGCCCAGTTGAGGAGGGTGACAGTCCAAACCCATCCTCACCCTTACAGCAGAGACACTAGAGGTATGCAAGTCGTGGGGGCGCAACCTTCTACATCATGTGGGGAAAGTCGGCAAAATCAGGGCACCAAATCTCTTGAAAAGGAGCAGGAAGGACAAGGACAGTTAGAGGGTGAGAACAGGGGGTGCTTTTATTGGTGGAGACTTGGCTTTAGATATCATGAGCCTGAGGTTGAGCATGATGCTGAGAGCCCATTGGATGGTGAGGATCACATCGATATACCCGGTGTGGCGCAGGAGTCACCATTATTAGAGACCTCTTTGATAGCCCCAGTTGATACCTTGGTGGGGAGGATAGAGCCTACACCCATAGAGCCATTTGTTGAGGAGGTGCCACCCATGGATGAGATGTTGACGGTTGTTGAGGTACCCGGAGCTGTGACTGAGTCTACAGGTGATAGATGCCCACAACAGTTCCATCAATTCCAGGCTGACCTTCTAGCATTAAAAAGGAAGCCACATCAGTGCGAGAGGTTATTCTGCAGGAGAATGAGGAGCTAGAGGGTATGAGAGCAGTTTGTGCCGAGTTAGCGGCAAAATTGACTCATGTTGGGGAGCGGTTGGATTCCCTACTGGTACAGCTATAGTGCACGTTGGAGCGTTGGAGTAGCCCTCTTCAGGCATACATAAACGGGGTTGGTAGAACTATTAGGTTACCTTTGTCCATTGGAGAGAGAAGGACAGAGCTACCTAGTTAGATTTCATGTGTTGACCAAGATAGTGAGAAGAGATGACCTGAGTTGCACAGTGTGCAGCATCTGCATGTTGGGGTTGTTCTATGTGCGGGAGTTTGTGCATTTGATCCCTCTCTTGGGGTTGGATGGTGAGAGATTCTGAGTTGGTACTCGACAGAGTGGGCTATGTTGATGGTAGAGGACCCGGGTGTAGCTCAGCAAGAGCTTCCAGGTACTAGGGATGCCGAAATCCCAGACTGGCATTAGGATCCGAGAGGGACCACCTATCATTCCCAGGTATGCCAGTTGACTACGACCTGGATGGTATAGTTGACCTAGCAACTGAGCACGCACTTTCCCTAGGGGAATTTTGGTCAATACCAGTGGCCAACTAGCTTATGGGCAGACTCGTTGGGTTGTCTTGGCATGACGGCTGTGCATGGGATCACGAGATGATCAATATACTCTGGCAAGAGTTTGTCGGAGGAGGTGGCAGTGGCAGGGCACCAGACAGTGCCTTGTATGGAGCTAGGGATTCTTCACATTTGTGTGGGGCACGGAGGACACAGAGGAGCAGAGCAGTGGTGGCATTACTATTGGTACCTAAGGAGATTCACTTCTTGGGTCCCTCAGGGAGGATTTGGAGGGGACATCCATTCATCGAAGGGTATGGTGATGCGACAGTGGAGGTGATGATATCGGTGGGGTACAGGAAAACGCATATGGACACATCTTTAGGCCATCACATCCAGGGATGTGTAGGAGCATCTAGCGTTGAGCAATGGTCTGCAGATGGGCCAGGTGATGCATGGGTGTGTGACATAGTATGTTGGACTGCGTTGTAAGTAGAAATGCCTCACCTCGCATTGAGTACATGCGAGAAGTGACAGGTGCAGTGACGCAGGCAGGACACAAGACGATACGGGATGGTATAGCCGTAGCCGAGGGTATCCAATGTGGTATAGGGACAGGTTGCAGCATACAGTGGCATGTCGAGGAGTGCAGTGACACTGGGTGGTATGCAGTGGCAGATGATGCGACGCAGAGGGCTCTTGGAGCGTCGCCTCTAAGGAGACTTATGGACAGCGGGAGTAGGTGCACCATTGGATACAACTCACCTAGGATCGATGAGGACATGGGTGAGCATCTAGGGACACCATGTTTAGCAGAGACAGGGATTCGAGGGGATTGTTAGCAGATCCGAGGTGGAGAGACGATCGTCCATAAGGTTATTCTCTTGCATCCTTGCAGACTCTCGATCATACCCTTGGGGACCCCTACCCAACCATCACCCTCCAATGTTGCTTACATTCATAGAGAATTTTGTTGCTACCCCACAATGCACTTTGTTCAAGCGACAGGACATGGGAGGCCCACATTAGGCAGTTGGGTGAGACACCGCGGGTCATGGGCGAGGAAACTCTCCAGTTGATACATTTGATGGATGCACGAGCTGATAGATACAAGCTTAGGGATTACGTGGTTGATTGTCGAGGTAGCATATGTTCCACCCTTGGGCTCACGCTTGGGGAGGTGATTGAGAGGGAGACGCATGATGCACTTTTGGCGAGACAGTATGAGGTGCTACAGGAGCCTGAGGGACGGTGGATGGTAGAATTCCTCTACAGGAGGGTGCCTAGACTCCGAGTTGTGTCCAGGTGTATCATCAGAAGTTGGGACAGTAGATTTCATTGTATGGGCTGGCAGAAGCATAGCAGATTGGCATGCTTGGGACAAGTTCGTAGCACGTGGGGTCCACCTATGGGAGACATACAGGGGTCTGAGATGAGGGTCGAATGGGTTCTAGCAGGTAGCTGTGCTACTCAGCAACAGCCCATGGGGAGTGGGAGTTGTGAGCTCCCAATATGGTTAGGGGATCCAGGGTTCCGATTGGCAAGAGGATCACTCCACTTATCGATGGGCAAGGTTACGATGGAGGGTGCTCCAAATATTTCCCGAGTTGACACATGGGGAAGATGTTGAGACCTTCGTCATTTGGAGGCAGGTTGTCAGTCAGGATCGTGGTTGGTCGTGGAGTGGTGGACTCAAGCATTGCAGAGTTGCCCTGGCAGGTTGGTCATAGCGTTGATCGTGACAGATATAGTGGTCAAGCGTTACCTGAGAGGAGGGTCTGGTAAGAAATACTGAGCAGTCGGGCATGATCGAGATATCAAGATGTCAACAGGATAGGTTCCTTCTGCAACGAGCAGGAGATTCGGGCATAGCAGGGTTGAGCACTTCAACTACCCGTAAAGGTGAGTTGGTTTCTACAGGGGAGGGTCATCCAAATCTTCCATTTGGTTTTAGTGATTCATTGGTGGTATGGGGAACTTCACCAGTGTGGCATGGTGAGCGGTAGGAGGAGATCAGGGGAAGCTCGGGCAGACGAGGGTTCAATCCCACCAGGATTGGATTGCATCTTCAGGAGGCCACCCCTGAAGTGCATGAGAGGGACTATTTAGTAGAGCAGTTTCATGAGGATATGATCAGGGTCTTATACTACCATGATCAGTTTCATGAGGATATGGTCAAGGTCTTATACTACCATGATGCTCTACTTAGTGGCGACACGCAGAGGGTGTCAGGAGCCTATGAAGAGCTGGACAACGAGTTGAGCAAGGGATGCTTCACGCAGATCAGGATGGTTTGGGATCCTGACAAGACAAGGCACAAGTCAGAGATGACTAGATGGCACATTTGGGAACCCAGTATTGTTTATAGTGACTATCTGGGTCGACTGATCGACAAAGTGCTTGTTCAGGCATTACTTGAGTATGAGCAATTTTTGGTGGGGAGGATTGTAATGTCCCCAATTAATTAATATGGTTAAGAAGAATTTCGATTTTTTCAATTTTTACCATTGGGAGATATTTTGGCGTTAGGACTTAGGAAAGGTGGATTAGGAGGACCCCACTTGGCTTTTTAGGAAAGGAAGGCTTCCAAACATTAGAAGAGGTAATAAATCAAAGTGTAAATGGAATGTGGGGGCCACTCCAAAGGGAATTTGTACCCCTTAGGAGAGTTTGAACTTGTGGGAAAAAAGAGGAGAGAGAACTTGAATTGTGAGGGCCACATGAAGGAAGATAGGGGGTAGCAAGATAAATAGAGGTGCAGGGCCTCATTTTGGGGATCTTTTGCTAATTTGATATTTGAACCATAGTTTGCTCAAGCTGTTTAGCTGGGTCAACAAAGTGTTGTTCAGCACAAGAGATTTCCGAGGGGAAATCTCAACTCCTACTTCAGTGGACTTCGAGTGCCACCCTAGGGGAGACATTTCCACCCTTGTGAGCTGGTCCAAGATTATAATACAGAGGGAATCGAACAGTTCTGGGGTAGATTGGACGCAACAAAAAAGTACGCACTTCCCAAGAGAGGGAGCTTCAGAGCAGTATTGGTTTCGAACTTTTGGGGACATAATAGCCTTGGATTTTGCTACTCCTTGGTGGAGTTTATTGGGTTGAATCAGTGGTTGGTTATCTGCCCGAAATTCTTTCTCCAATGCACATGCAGAGGCAGCCTTACTGGGCCTGCACAGTCATTCGAGGAGCACGTTGGTTGTGGAGGCCTGAACCGGAGTTGGGGCTGAAAATTTGCGAGGGGGCATAAGGAAAATTCTTGGAGGTATTCTTGGCTAATTTTCGAGTTCTTTGGTAGTTATTTACCAGGCGGTACGAATTACCCAGCTATAGAGGGTGCTCACATTATTTGGGGGAAATTTTAGAAGCTTGGAATTAGGCCCAACCCTTTCTGGGTTTTTCTAGATTTATTAAAGGGAGACCAAGATTAATTTGGCTTAATATTATGAGCACTCTAGTAGGGGTAAACAAGTGTCTCGTTCCAACTAGCAGTTGTTTGTAATTTGCTCCATTTTGTGGGTTTTCTAATTTGGAAGATTGGGACCAATACCTTACTGGGCTTTACGGGCAAAATTAAGAGGAAGCTACAGCAGCAATTTCAGGCCAATCTGGGCATTTCAGCAAGGGATTCGAACCATTTTCGAATAGCAGCAGTGGCACAATTTTTGGGCAACCCAAAGGTCGTTTGGGGGTCGAAGTTTCTACTCATTGGGGCATCTTTCTCTCCATGGATTTGCTCCAACTTGCTTATGAAAACCCAGGTACACTTGTACCTTGCTATTGTACTCCCATTTATTACAAATTTAATAAAATGGCTCAACTTATTTGCCCAGTTTCCTAGTGTTTTTGATGGTGCATGTTTAATTGTAATTTTATTTTTTATAGCCTAGTTCGTGTGTTTGTTATTAGCTATAAATTTCAATTTGGAACATTACATGTCAAGGGCTCCCTTTTAGGGATCATGACCCCCATACAATCACTGAGACAAGGAATACAAATCAGGGATTGGCGTCAATCCTTCGACAACCAATCTACCCTGAACAAGATACAATCTGACCTACTAGCTAATCTAGTGCACTTCACAGCTCCACTGGTTGTACCCTGAACACATTTGTCAATCTTTTTTCCCCTCATCTGCAGCAACACCAATCTGCCTCTATCAATGATCCAGCTCCTTTAGGTCACTGAACACGGCTCCAACCTGCCCTCTAGCTAATCATTAGTCCATCAACGAAGCAACACACAAGGTCTTCGTGAGAGTTGTTCACAACTCCGTTTGTGAACAACTCTAGATTGTCCATTGTTGCTCCTCAGCTTCTTTGGGACTTCTTCCCTCTATTGCCTTCTTATGTTGCCCAATGAAGACAAACTTAGGGCATGAATGGTTGCCACCTATCATTGTCAAAAGTGTTGATTTTCCATGACCTTGGGTCTAGGATAGAATCTTAAAATCTCTGATACTACCAAACCAAGAATCTCAATGATACTACTGTGCACAACGAAATATAAACAACAGTAAATCAAACATGCACAGAATATAGACAACTTTTTACAATTTTCAACCCAACTTTGTTATATTAAACAACATATAATACAACAGTCTAGGGCTCTCGTACTAGGGATAATAGTCCTCATACATCCACTAGTACAAGATACAAAACAAGATACTTTGACCATCTGGTTGTAGCATGCTCTCACAGCTCCTCTCGATCGTACCATGTACCTGCTCGGTCCTTCTATTCCCGATCTACAGTGCCTGCCTCTAGCAATGCTCCAATTCCATCTGGCCACTGAATCTCGGCTGTCAATCTGCTCTCTAGTTGTGCCTTGGTCCATCAAGAGCACAACACATCGAGACTCTTGTCAAGTTGTTCACAGCTCCACTTGTTAACAATCCCTCCTCTCCCAGGGACTTCAGCCCATTATGGCCTTCCTGTGTTGCGTCGATGAAGACCAACATAGTGCACGGAGGGTTGCCACCTACCACTGCAAGATGTCCATCTCCCATAATGAACATGGGCTAGGAGTACTGCCCCTCATTCGTTGTAGAGGTCCTTCTCCACACACGAGTCTTGGGCCCACAAACTGCTCCTGGATGATCAGACCCTTGAACTCCAACAACTGCCTCTCTAGCAACTCCCTCTGTCTATCAAGGTGTTGCACACTGGGCTCCAATTTGGACACTATCATGTTGACCTCCACCAGACCATAAGTGCCCAATCCACGTCCACACTTGGTCCACTCTCACGCTGCCCTCCAACAGTCCACGAGTGACCAAGTCCACGTTGTAGCATCTGCACCTAGTTAGGGCATCCTCACACCTAGGAGACCCTTGCACACGGTTGCCAACAGACTTCTCCAATATGCCCTTTGCTTCTACAATAGAGGACCCATTGCACAAATCTAGGCACATCAATCTGTCCTTACTTAGAAGTTAGGACACCATCAACCCATCATACAAGAGTCGATCCGCAACTCCTTATGTTGTTGTCCTCTTGCCTAGGAATGTGTGCTTCCTACTGTAGCATATGCCCACTAAGAAACCCTTTCTTCTAGCTGCCATAGTCATCCAACACGTGACCCTACATCCCTAGCATCAAACTCATCATTAATACATACCTCTCATCGCTTCTAGACTAATGTGCCTATTGCAACTTGGCTACCTGGTAGGTGCTTCCTAACATTCCTTGTTAGGCTCCTCCAAACAGCTCCTAAGGCCTTCTACAACTGCTCATTAACTGATCCAAGTCTGGTCAAAACAATGATCCAACAAACACAAAATGTTGCTCCAACAAGCACGTACTAGCTCACAGTTCTGAGGTATGTTTGGTCGCAGCAACTTAGGCCTGGTTACGGCACACAACAGTCCTTAACCAACCTACTTTTTGTGCCCAAAAATCACTTCAAGAGGTGTGGTTTCTCTTCCTTAAGGGACCAAGGGTGGAAGCTACAATTCTGGGCCGCCCTAGCGCTTATCTCCTCCTCGGCCTGCCTATAATTTACAGCGGCACCCTACAGCAAAGTTGTGTAGTGTTGCGGTTGCTTGTCCATGGGTTAGCACCCCTCCAAAGTGCCCTCAAAACTGTTTATGGTTGCGGCTTCTTCTAGCAAGGGGACTCGCCCTCCTTCACCCTAAACATGCCCTAAAACACTCCCTCCTCTCCCAGGCAAGTCTCTCTCCCTTCCTGCAGCTAGATCAGCTAGGCCTCCTCCTCAACGAGCTTCCACCTTGTGTTTTGTTGCACCAATGGATGAGAAAATGCTCTCACATTAACCCTCTATTAATACACAAATGAGGGGCTTCTAAAACATCATAATGAGGGGCTTTCACAACTTGTCACATGCCTAAAAACCCGTACACTGACCTTGACATACAAGTGTAAACCCATCATTAACCTTAAAAATTTCATAACTCCTCAACGACAACTTAGAATTTGATGATTCTCATTGCATTAGAATCGTCTCACCGAGAGCTATCATCCTCATCCATCACATGTCGAAGACTCGTCATGGTTTTGGCCCAAACATCTCTGGATGCAAAACCCCAAGCTTGGATTTTAAGCTCACAAGCCTACTTGTGGAACTTTCACCTCCAACCCTTGAACACTAGGGCTTGGAGTACCTCCCAAGCTACACAAAAATTAACAAAAATTCATTCTCCAACAACAACTTGGTCATGTCAAACCGCTCCTTTGACCTCCTCCTTTAGTCCTTCAAAGTTCAGTAACTGAGCATCACATAATTCTACCTCTCCTACTAGACCAAACGTTCTTTGATCTGTACTTAGGGCTCCCAAGAGCACCTACTTGTTGCCCTCCTAATAGCCCAAAGATGATCTTCCAATTGTCTTAAACTAGGATACCAAACATCTAGCAAAGCCATCAACATAGGAGAACATACCTCTGATTTGAAGACATCTTCCTATTGTTGCTAACGGTCCTATACACACTTCAGTCTTGAGATTTTCGGCGTGGTTAGGGCACCAAACCAGCCCTCAAACTACCTTAAAATTCTCGCTATCCTTTGCTAACAGACCAATCCTTCCTCGCTACTACATGAGTCACCTTAACACGTCGTTCCAGCCTTCTTGTGATTGTAGACCAACCCTAATCTAGGGATCGATTCTACCTGTAGCCAACCAGTAGACTTCGGCCCTGTTTCCTGCAGAGAATCAGCCCCAAACCATGCACCTTTCTATCCCTCAAGCCTGCGGCTAGCCTTCAGCCCCTACTCGGTCTTGCAATAGATACAAACAAACCCAAAACCAGTCCCTTTTAAACCTCATCATAGTCCTCTTAAGTTGTGACTCTTGTTATCACCAAAATAGGACCCTGATAGGCTGTTGATCAGACTACCTCAGTTAAACTATTTCAAACCAATCTTTTAGCTGAGGCTTAGCCTCCTCAGCCTGAGAGGGCTCTCTCAAGGGTTTATGATATTGATAAATGATGATATAGATGGCTAACTCTATCTTGGTTTCATGTGTTTGTAGGTTGAAAGATGAAGGCTTGCTACCATTGGGCTATGGATTCAACAAGTCCGTAGATTCAGTGGCAAGGTTTCTGAACATGGAAGCTGAGGCAAATGGGGTTTTTAAACAAAGATAATTCACTCAAGAAACATAGGTCAACACAATGATTCCATTACTAAAGGAAGTTAGAGCATAGGGTTATGAATTCTGAGTAATAGCAATGGAACCTACTACTAATGGTTCAAAGGTAATTTACTCACAAAATGCAGAAAAACACAGTCAGCTCATTACTAAAGGAAGTCAGAGCACATGGTTGTGAATTCTGAGTAATATCAAATAAGATCTACTGCTAAACACAATAATTACATTACTAAAGGAAGTCAAAGCACATGATTGTGAATTCTGAGTAATAGCAATGAAATTTACTGCTAGGGTTTCAAAGGTAGTTTACTCACAAGATGCAGGAAAAACATAGTCATCCCATTACTAAAGGAAGTCAGAGCACATGATTATGAATTCTGAGTAATAGTAATAAGATCTACTGCAAGTAATTAAAGTATCATATAGATCAAGAAAACATTAAACCTCATCTAAACTCAGATTTGTTCAAGAAAACCTCTCTGTATTACTGGTTATCTTCCATAACATAAAGCAGCAGTTGGCCCAAAAAGTCTCCAACCCTTTGCTAATTCGACCTCTTGCTTCATATATAGCATTACAACCTTGGATTCTATTATCCACCATCAGAGGAATTCGAATTCCTGTCATTTTGTAATTAATAAGCTTGTTTTATGGTTAGAATAGGTGTCAAGGATAGGAATTCGAATTCCTATCCTTGACACCTATTCTAACCATAAAACAAGCTTATTAATTACAAAATGACAGCTTGACTGTCTTTGAAGAGTCCTAATTCAAGTAGGACTAAAACTCCTAAAACATGTTTCAACAACCTTATCTAAGACTTAAATACTTCTTTTGCCACCTGCAACCTCATGAGGTCGAATTTGGTGATGCCTCCAGCTTTGTTATGAACCCTGTTGTTCCATGACCTAACTGCCCTAGAAACCAGGAAACAGTTTGCTGAAATTTAGCCCTTATCTCCATGCTTGTCTTCCAACACTTTTGCTGGCAATTTCGACCTTTTTAGACAAGTGATATGTGTTATTATTTCTTATGGAACCATGCCTTTCCACCTGTGCCAAAAATTAAGCCTTTGAAAAAGTGTGAATGGAGATGATATGGCTGCGCTACGAAAATATCAGTTGTTTTCGTAGCGCAGAATTTGTATCTTTGTAAACCTTTCTTAACCATCCACTTTTCTTTGCTCTGATACTTTAACTTTCATCTGTGAGTCTTCTTCATTCTCTAGCAACAACAACACTTCAAAAACCAGATGTTTTTACCTCTTGAAAACTTTATAAAATGCTCAAAACTGCACCTACAGCAGTTTCATAGCACGCTACGAAACTGCTGTGCGTGTCTTTTTACACAGACTTCTTCAAAAATCTTAGTTTTTAAGAATTCTTGCACTTCTTCCATGATGTCTACAGACCTTATCAATCAAAATAAGTCATCTTTGAAATGTTCTCAAAAAATGAAGTCCTTCTCCACAACAAAACTGCATTAAGAAATTATCACTTACTTCACTATTTCATTACCTGAAAAATAGGTGTTGAGACAGAGCTTTTATCTCCTCATCCAAAAAGTATTTTGCAAAACTGAAGGAGGCTTTTGGAGACCATGATGTCTTGAACAAAAACCTACCTTGGTTTTTTGAAATACTTCTCCTACTGCCCAGAAACTGTCTTTGAATACCTTGTATAAAACTGGAAAATCCTAATTTCTGAAAATATGGCTTCAAAGAAAGCCTTGTATCTCCCAACCGGTAACATTTTTGAGAAAAGTGAGATAGGTTATTGTAGCTGGATATTTTATGAAGAAAAACCTCCTTCAAAATTCCAAAATACCTTTTCTTGTGGCCAGAAACTGATCATGAAGTTGACTACTAAAAACAGAAAACAGAGTTTCTCTCTCAATGACTTTCAGCTGTTTTCGTAGTGCAAGTTGAGTCATCAATTTCTCCCACTTCATAATGAATTTGAAGAAACTAAAAGAGGTTTTTGTAGTTCAGTATGTTAGGAAGAAAAACCTCTTTCAATTTTCAAAAATGAGTTTTCAGTTGCTCAGGAACCCCTCTGGAAAAAGAGTACTAAAAGCAGAAAAATAAGGTTTTTGATGAAAAAAAAGTCGTTTCAGTGGTTTTGTAGCGCGCTACGAAAATAGAAGCGTTTTCGTAGCGCAAAACAGGTTTTTTACACTGTCTGCGCTATGAAAACGTGGTTTCGTGGCTTAATCAAAAAAAAATTCAAAATGGTTTAAAATTTGACTTTCCAAACATGGTATAAGACTGTCAATGTATGAAATAAGGTTGCTAGACTTTATTTTGTGATTGGAAATAAGACTCTAACCCTATCACTTAACCCTTAACATGACTTCACACCTATCTAAAAACCATGACCAAAAGCGGAGTTGACACAATGATGCTTTGAAAATTTAGGGTGTGATAACAGTGGCTTCACTTGGGATAGTGTGCCCCTATGGTACACTAAGAACTGGTAGCTCCAGTGCTGAAATCCATTCCTTTAAAATAAAACTCTGAAAATGTGCCCAATCTGCTCCCCAAGCTTTAATGATTTCTGCAACGACTCAAACTGCACCTACTAAAATGCTCAGTCAACCTTGAGCTTATTCACATACTCCTACCTACCCTAGCAACTGCAAACTCCATTTTAGCTCAATCAATATGAAATTTCCAATGAAGCCAATCATCAATCTGATCTCACTTGAATCTCTTGACTGTGCTTGAACCAAAAGTGAACATGATGTTGAGATGACCAAAACAACTTATAATGTATCCGATCTTCATAATGCAAATGAAAATGAAACACTCGGGTGCAAAGCTTTGCCATATATTTAGCTATAGGGTCAAAGAAAACAAGGTCAGTTTGATGCTTCTCATGATATTCTGCAGCTTTGGACAACTCACCCATACTTTGATCAATCACATAAGACTTCAGTTGTGTGCTTTTTAACTGCTTTTCAAACTGATTTACAAAAACAGTGTATTCTTCCTCCATCTTTAAGAAGAAAGGTAGCAACACCCCCTCTTTGTGTTTTGGCATTAAAATCATTTGAAAAGACTGATCTTGATCATGAATACTATGAGGTTGAATTTTTTCTTTTGAAACTTGAATGTCCTTTTTAATGTTCTCTGCAACTTCATCCACAAACTGAAACTTATCCTCTGACTTGCACTCAAATGATTTCAGATTAGAAGACAATGGTAAAGAAAAAATTTTGCCCACTTCTTCATTAATGTAATCATCGTTTCATATAGGCTAATGCAAGAAATGACATGAAGAATCAACCTTTTCCTGTACCTAGGGATTGTAGCAAAAATTTTCCAATATTTCCTCTTGTTGTTTGAACTAATTCTCATTCTCCTGATGATCAAGGGATTGACAAACCTGCTGCAAATTTTCCTCAAACTCAGAGGATATGACATGATTTTCATCAGTAAATTCCTACTGAGTTTCATTTTCATCCAAGGGAGATGTTATCATTTTTCTTGGTGTTCTTAATATGAAAGGTATTGTCATGAAGGGCCTCTAAAATTTCCTCATCCATGAACTCATCATCTTCATAACAATTCTCCAAATATTTAATAAAACTCTCAGAGTGTTTACAACAGTCTTTGACCATCAATAACGAGGGATGACACACTTTATACATCTCATAAAATACATTATGGAAATCTGCAAGAGAATATAATGAACCATTTGGCAAGCTTTCATACCAAGACCAAGCTTTTCCTTCTAAACTGGCCATAAACATCTTCATGAGACAATCTTCAGGGAACTGAACCTTAAGACCGTGTACATGCATATGGAACCTAACCAAATGAAGAGCAGCATTGTCTTTCTTTTCATCTTTAAATATTGGAAGATCATCTAACCATTCAACCTTTGGCATAGGATTTGGAAAACTAGGGATATGAGACCAATTCATAGGGGCATACCTGGCATTCATTCTTGCAATGGAACTCATCTTGAAACTTCATCAAGCGACTCATCTTCTAGCAGTGGAGTCACCTTCCAATTTGATTATTTGATATGTGGAGTCGCCAAGGTAGCTTTGCAACCTCAAACAGCTTCCTGAGCTCTTGCTACCTTCTGAAGTTCAGCTTATTGATTACGGGAATGAATAATCTTCAGGCTCCCGGCAGACGCACCAAAATGTTATCACCAAAATAGGACCCTGATAGGTTGTTGATCAGACTACCTCAGTGTAACTATTTCAAACCAATCTTTTAGCTGAGGCTTAGCCTCCTCAGCCTGAGAGGGCTCTCTCAAGGGTTTATGATATTGATTAATGATGATATAGATGGCTAACTCTATCTTGGTTTCATGTGTTTGTAGGTTGAAAGATGAAGGCTTGCTACCATTGGGCTATGGAGTCAACAAGTCAGTAGATTCAGTGGCAAGGTTTCTGAACATGGAAGCTTATGCAAATAGGGTTTTTAAACAAAGATAATTCACTCAAGAAACATAGGTCAACACAGTGATTCCATTACTAAAGGAAGTCAGAGCATAGGGTTATGAATTCTGAGTAATAGCAATGGAACCTACTACTAATGGTTCAAAGGTAATTTACTCAAAAAATGCAGAAAAACACAGTCATCTCATTACTAATGGAAGTCAAAGCACATGGTTGTGAATTCTGAGTAATATCAAATAAGATCTACTGCTAAACACAATAATTACATTACTAAAGGAAGTCAGAGCACATGGTTGTGAATTCTTTAATATCAAATAAGATCTACTGCTAAACACAATAATTACATTACTAAAGGAAGTCAGAGCACATGATTGTGAATTCTGAGTAATAGCAATGAAATTTACTGCTAGGGTTTCAAAGGTAGTTTACTCACAAGATGCAGGAAAAACATAGTCATCCCATTATTAAAGGAAGTCAGAGCACATGATTGTGAATTTTGAGTAATAGTAATAAGATCTACTGCAAGTAATTAAAGTATCATATAGATCAAGAAAACATTAAACCTCATCTAAACTCATATCTGTTCAGGAAAACCTCTCTGTATTACTGGTTATCTTCCATAACATAAAGTAGCAACTGGGCCAAAAAGCCTCCAACCCTTTGCTAATTCGACCTCTTGCTTCATATATAGCATTACAACCTTGGATTCTATTATCCACCATCAGAGGAATTCGAATTCCTATCCTTGACACCTATTCTAACCATAAAACAGGCTTATTAATTACAAAATGACAGCTTGACTGTCTTTGAAGAGTCCTAATTCAAGTAGGACTAAAACTCCTAAAACATGTTTCAACAACCTTATCTAAGACTTAAATACTTCTTTTGCCACCTGCAACCTCATGAGGTCGAATTTGGTGATGCCTCCAGCTTTGTTATGAACCCTGCTGCTCCATGACCTAACTGCCCTAGAAACCAGGAAACAGTTTGCTAAAATTTAGCCCTTATCTCCATGCTTGTCTTCCAACACTTTTGCTGGCAATTTCGACCTTTTTAGACAAGTGACATGTGTTATTATTTCTTATGGAACCATGCCTTTCCACCTGTACCAAAAATTAAGCCTTTGAAAAAGTGTGAATGGAGATGATATGGCTGCGCTACAAAAATATCAGCTGTTTTCGTAGCGCAGAATTTGTATCTTTGTAAATCTTTCTTAACCATCCACTTTTCTTTGCTCTGATTCCTGAACTTTCATCTGTGAGTCTTCTTCATTCTCTAGCAGCAACAACACTTCAAAAACCAGATGTTTTTACCTCTTGAAAACTTTATAAAATGCTCAAAACTGCACCTACAACAGTTTCATAGTGCGCTACGAAACTGTTGTGCATGTCTTTTTACACAGACTTTTTCAAAAATCTTAGTTTTTAAGAATTCTTGCATTCTTCCATGATGTCTACAGGCCTTATCAATCAAAATAAGTCATCTTTGAAATGTTCTCAAAAACTGAAGTCCTTCTCCACAACAAAACTGCATTAAGAAATTATCACTTACTTCACTGTTTAATTACCTGAAAAATAGGTGTTGAGACAGAGCTTTTATCTCCTCATCCAAAAAGTATTTTGCAAAATTGAAGGAGGCTTTTGGAGACCATGATGTCTTGAACAAAAACCTATCTTGGTTTTTTGAAATACTTCTCCTACTGCCCAGAAACTGTCTTTGAACAACCTGTATAAAACTGGAAAATCCTGATTTCTGAAAATATGGCTTCAAAGAAAGCCTTGTATCTCCCAACCGGTAACACTTTTGAGAAAAGTGAGATAGGTTATTGTAGTTGGAGATTTTATGAAGAAAAACCTCCTTCAAAATTCCAAAATACCTTTTCTTGTGGCCAGAAACTGATCATGAAGTTGACTACTAAAAACAGAAAACAGAGTTTCTCTCTCAATGACTTTCAGCTGTTTTCGTAGCGCAAGTTGAGTCATCAATTTCTCCCGCTTCATAATGAATTTGAAGAAACTAAAAGAGGTTTTTGTAGTTCAGTATGTTAGGAAGAAAAACCTCTTTCAGTTTTCAAAAATGAGTATTCAATTGCTCAAGAACCCCTCTGGAAAAAGACTACTAAAAGCAGAAAAACAGGGTTTTTGATAAAAAAAAACACTGCTTCAGTGGTTTCGTAGCGCGCTACGAAAATAGAAGCGTTTTCGTAAAGCAAAACAAGTTTTTTACACTGTCTGTGCTACGAAAACGTGGTTTCGTGGCTTAATCAAAAAAATTTCAAAATGGTTTAAAATTTGACTTTCCAAACATGGTATAAGACTGTCAGTGTATGAAATAAGGTTGCAAGACTTTATTTTGTGAATGGAAATGAGACTCTAACCCTATCACTTAACCCTTAACATGACTTCACACCTATCTAAAAACCATGACCAAAAGCATTGTTGACACAATGATGCTTTGAAAATTTAGGGTGTGATAACAACTCCTTTAGATGTTCTCCACTATGATGTTTTGCACTTGGGTTTACAAGGAATGAGGTTCCTCTTCTCCTCCTTTTATACCTTTCTCTTGGGTGATGTCTATCCTTTTAAGAAGGGTCCTTAAACTAGACAAATTCATACACATAAACATTCAAAAATTAATATCTTCATTTCTACATGTCCTTTCTTGGTGCATGAAGTTGCCCCTTGTTCCTTTAAAGGTGCTCTTCCATCTCCAAGTGTCATATTGTTAATTCTCTTTGGATTCACACCCACAACTTTGGGTGCAAAGCCTACATGCTTGCGTTTTTAGCCCACAAGTCACCTTGTGATGTCAATTCCTCCACAACCTTATACCCTAGGGTTTGGAGTACCTCCTAAGCTACCAATCTCAATAAAGTGTCCTAATCAAAACAAGGGATCCAGTAAGGATCACGTTGTTGCATCAGTTGAGGTATATGGGTTTACTTGTCAATTTGAGAAAGACTTCTCTGTTGATAGCTTGAATGGAAAGCTCAATAGGCAATAGAACGTGGCATATTGATATTGGTGCATCTTTCCATATGACTGAGAGCAAGGAGTATTTCAGCTAGTTGGAGGAGAAGGACATGTAGGCTCATATTGAGCTAGGAGATAATGGCAAGTATGCAACTAGGGGAGTTGGTATTGTCAGCTTTGAGAGGGAGTCTGAGAGTTCTCACCATCTCAGAGATATCCTTTATGTTCCAACTTCCAATGTTAAAGAAGAACCTTGTCTGAGAGGCTGCCCTTGAGGACAAGGTCTATGATGTCATCTTCAACAAAGGTAAGGCATACCCAAAGCACTTAGCTTTTGGATCAGTGAAGCAGATAGGTGTAAGGATGAAGAATCTCTACAAGTTGCATGTAGAAACTTGAGCAGCCTTAGATCAATTTTGCACCTCTCCGAAAGAGGAATCCAACAAAAATATCATCTCCATCATGTGAGCAGTGCAACATGGAGTTTGGCCCTAATTGCCAAATTTAATACTCCCTCTCAACTAGAGAGAACTCCATCTGTCCACATGTGCAATCCTGTCATCCAGTACCATCGTGTCCTATCATATATCATCATGCAATCTTGTGTCATCTTGTTGACTCAGCTTTGTTGGCTCTGCTCTGCATTGTTGGCTCTGCTCTGTTTTGTTGGCTCTACTATGCTTTGTTGGCTCTGCTCTGCAATAGAAGAAATAATAAGAAGATATGATCGAGAGTGAGTTACAAAGACCTTACCACTCTCCACTGACCCGAAGTCAGTTTACAGGTAAAAACATCAACCATGATTGAGAGTGAGTCACAAAGACCTTGCTACTCTCCTCTGACCCGAAGTCAATTTACAGGTAAAAACCTCAACCAGACCTGATCCCAGATCAAGTTGTTGGACACATCCCATCCTAGACATAGAGAGTACAACAATACACGATGCGTCCATCAGTAAGGCTATGGTCTCTATCCTCATTTCCCAATTTATTGGCCGGATGAGAGGTACTTCCCATGAGTCATGGACTACACGGGTAGGATGCATGTGTGGCATAGATCAAAGAGAGGGTGAACCAACTCAATATCATAACGGTGGAAAAATAGCACACCAACAAGATAAGTCGAATCTAGCCTTGTGGTTGTTTATAGCTCCAAGTAGCTATCCCCAAGCCCCCTAGAGCTCCTAGAGCTCATAGTCCAACTCAAGCGAGACCCTCACAATAGGGTTTGTCCACGATATCAAGCTTCTCAAGGAAGGGTAAGAATTTGACCTTCCCTAGGGGCTTCGTGAGAATATCTGCGACCTGCTCATGAGTCCCAATGTGATGGAGCCTTACAACGCCTCGCTGTACCATGCCCCGGACAAAGTGGTACCTACGATCAATATGCTTGGATCAGTCGTGGAACACCAGATTCCCAGAAAGACGAATCCCACTTCGGTTGTCACAAAGGATTACGGCGGTATCCAGCACATGCCCAAACAACTCACTAAAGAGCTTTCTCAACCAATCAACTTCACAACAGGCCATACTTGTTGCAATGTATTCGGCCTCGACGGTGCTTAGAGCAACCGATTTTTGCTTCCTACTCATCCAAGAGATTGAAGCAGAACCTAAGATGAAACAACATCCATATGTGCTTTTACGATCCACCACACTACCTACCCAATCGACATCGGTATATCCATGGAGCCTCATACTCCTGGAAGTGTATCTTAGCCCATGGTTGATTGTGCCCCAGAGATATCTCAAGAGATTCTTGGCACCAATCCAGTGAATGTGAGGAGGCTCGACCATGTATTGATTCAACGTGTTCACTGCAAAACATATGTCCGAACGTGAGTTCACTAAGAACATCAAGGCCCCCACGAGTTGACCATACTCGGTGTTATTTCCTAACTCGGGCCCAACAACACTTCCACACAACTTCTTTCGGAGTAGTCACGCACTTGCAGTGCACCATCCCAAATTTCTCTAGCAACTTCACAATATATTTTTATTTAGAGAGGAAAATCTCACCTGGCTTTTGCCAGACCTCCAAGCCTAGGAAATAGTGCATCAGTCCTAGGTCCTGTTGAGATTTTGTGTATTTGGAGTAGCATCCATGAAAAAATTTTAGAGGCTAATATTCGCAGGTGGGCTAATTTTTCATGTTTTTTCCAAAAACGTTATTCGCCAATTTCCATTTTTTATAAAAATGATTCGCCCAAATTTTACAATATAAAATTATTTTATGTTAAAAATCGCCAACATTATATAGAGAGTATATATAAAATCATTATAAATTTGAATAATTTTATAAAAACATCAATAAACATTATATAGTTTACATATTAGGGACTAGTGAGATTCGCTAGTTTTTAAAACTTCAAGATAATTTTCTATCCTTAAAATTTTCCCTGGTAGCATCAGTTGTGCTCTAGGTCCCAAATTTTGACGAAGGACTAGAGTTCACGTGATCTACAAGACCCAGAAATGGATTTGGGAAATTTCATCTGGTTTAGGAGATATTAAATTAATTAATTATTTTAATGTATTTCCTAAGTTAAAACTTAGGAAAATAAAATAATTAAAGTGAATTTAATTAAACATGTGATGAAATTGTCTTAAGTCACACGGATCAAGCTTTTTTTTAATCTTTAGCCATTGATTAAAGATTTAATCTTGGCCGTTGATTTGTCAACAAGAAAAGTATAAAGGAAAGGCTTGGAGTCATTTGTAAGACACACAGACGCTGAGCACTGAAGCTAAGCTGAGATTCTAGGGCAAGGTTGCTAAGAATTCTCAAGTGTTTCAGTTGCAGAGAAGGGAATTTAGACCAAGGGGATGATCTAATCCTGGGGTCTAGAATACACAAGAAGCAGAGAAGAGATCAGGAAAGACAGCGCAGAGGAAGGCAGCAGCAGACGATAGCAGCAAGCACCAGCACCAGCAGACGACAGCACCAGCAAGAACAGCGTGATTTTCAGGAAACCCTTCAGGGGTTACGCAGAGACCCTTAGGGGCAACGTAGTGACTGCGTCACCCAGTCTGGGGTAACGCAGGGGACTGTGCTGAGCATTTGGAGGCCTTCAGAGGCTGACACAGTGTCTTTCAAGGGCAGATCTAGGGTTTCTAGGCCTAGATCTGGCTTAGTACTGTAAATCCCATTTGAGGGTGTGGATCAGTCAGTATTGTTGGTCTTAGATCAGCTAGGTGCTGCAGATCTGGAATCTTTCCTCCGAGAGCATATCCAAGAATCTGATGGGTGCCTTCTCCACCATGTCTTGATCTCCATCCTACCCTTTGCCGATGATATTGCCCTCATAGCCTCCTCCCCGAAGGGCTTACAGAGACAATTGGATGCCCTTGCAGCCTGTTGTGATCTTTGGCACCTGACGGTGAACCTCAACAAAACCAAAGTCATAATTTTCAATGGGGTGAAGAAGACCTCAAGTTTCCGCTTCCTATTCAAGGGAGAAGAAATCGAAGTCGTCAGTAGTTACACTTACTTAGGGGTGCAGTTTACAAGTCCCCGTTCAGCCTTCGGCCAGCCCTTTAGCCCAGGATAAACAAAGGATATGGTTCTTTGGCCCTTCTTGAGAGACAGTGCTTCTATCACCACTTCCAGGACATCTCATCCAAGATGAACATCATGGATGCCTTGAACCGCCCCACAGTTCTCTATGGATCAGAGGTTTGGGGTCCCTCATTACTGGAGTCAGATTGGGCCTTGGCAGAGCAAGTCCATACCCTTCCCTTGCGCCGCTTCATTCGGTGCAAGCAAACAGTTCCTCAGAGCATCATCCTAGCAGAGTTCGGGGCTAAGCCCTTCCGACTGGAGGCAATCTTCAGGATAGTCTCCTTTCTTCATCGGATCCGTGGGCTGGCAGACACGAGAGAGGGTAGAGGCAAATACCCATACTTGGCCTATTGCTCCTCGGAGAGCATCGCTCATACACAGACAGACCGAACCACATGTTGGTTCACTGGGGTGATAGAACTTCTAGGTCTTATAGGTATCCAGATGGATCACCTCCCCCCATTCCAGTATTCACTGAACGCTCCAAGGCACCTTCTTCCAAACCAGCAAGAACTCGACAAAATCATCAGGGAGGACATCTACAGGCAGTACATTCAGACTACATGGATCAATCCTCTGGGTGGACTGCGCCCAAAGATCGCCTTCTACGCTGAGCACCTTCTGGAGATCAGAGATGGACTCATTGTTCGACCCCAGTATACCCTCCAGCACTGGATGCATGCTATTAGGATCCCTCTCGGGCAGCTAAGGGTTGGATCGCACAGACTTCGAGTGGAGACAGACCATCACATTGACAGGACGGAGAGGATCTGTCATCTTTGTCACTTACAGGAGGTGGAGACTGACTTACATTTCATCTTCAGATGCCCAGTCTACTATGAGATCCGAGGACGTTTTCATTGCTTATTTAGGGATCCTCAAAGCCTGGCTAGCTTCCTCAGATACACTGACCAGAGATGCTTGGCACTTTACCTTCAGGAGACCTTTAGGCACCGTTCGCTTCTGCTCCAGCCTCCTACAGTTTCGTACACCACACAGAGGATCACAAATTTCTTCAGGGTGCTCCCGTCATCGTGGGGCACCAAGAGAACCACCGACCGATCCATAGACCATGATTCCAGATCAGTGTGGATCTAGGGGTCTCGTCCCACTAGACCCCATCAACACTCCAGACCAGACCCCCCTCCAGGAGAAGCCCCAAATTCCCCAAACGACAACTCCAGCAATCCAGTTCCTCGGATGCTAGGAGTAGGAGTCTCCCCCCCTCCTTCAGGAGGCTCCTCTTTCTCCTCCAGGATTTCTTCATCACAGCTCATTGTCAAGATGCTTTAGTCATCTAGCTTTTATTTTACATTTGCACTCTTTAGTTTGTATTTCCTGCTTTTATAATGAAAGGGGACCGTTTGGTCCACCGGCTAGGCATGTTGTAATTATTGTAACCGACAGTCCCGTTGACCTTTTTGTGGTCATTCGTTGGAAATTAATAAAATTATCTTATCTTATCTTATCTTATCTGTAGGGTTTTCCAGATCTGGAACCCATAGTTGTGTATTCAGAAATATTTTTAATAATAGAGCCCTCCAGCAACCAGAGACCGGTTTTCCCATTGGGTTTTTCCGGGGACAGTTTGTCCAGAAATAACTGTGTCACTTTGTCTATGTGTGCATGTGCTTATTCTAGATCTAAATTGGTAGAGATCTATTATGTGTTTTGCTTTGATGTTAACTTGAATTTATTCAGTTGATAACTTGTATAAGTAGGATAAGCTTAACCGGATTAACATAAATAATTTTTGCATAAGAATTAAGATTAAGAAATTTCTACATGGTATCAGAGCAATTGCAGATCTAGGAGGGTCACCAGCTGAAGAATCTGAAAGATCTAGCTGCAGAAAACAGCTGGAAAAGCAGCAGAGAAGCAAATCTGAAGGGACAGCGCAGTTTTCAGGAGGAGATTCACGCAAAGGGAAGGGTGATGCTGTCCAGTGTTGTGTCCTAGCAAGCCCACACAATTACTACGTAGGCGTGTAAACAACGCGGATTTGGAGTCACGAGAAGCCGGTCGGTGTGATATTAATTCGAATGCATCGGGATCTAGAGCAGTGTCTGTAGAAAAAGGTTAGAAATTCGAGAAGAAGTGGGTGGGGGTTAAAGCTTCCCGTTGCTTTGAAGTTTTCGGATTGAGACAACCTTAGCACAAGTGACAAAGTTTGGGAAGAGATCGACTTCTCGAGTTTCTTGCCAAAGGAAACTTTAGGACCCAATTGGAAGGATCAAGAAAGTTGGATATAGTTGAAATGATAGATTTCAGAGGAAATCGAGTGTCGGGGAAGGATAAGAGGAAACCCGGTTCGAAAAGGACCACAGATCCAAGATCTCCCAACGTGAAGGAGCTCGACACATTAGAGGCGAATGGCTCCTCATTAATTTGTGTGATCGGGGCAAAGTGAAGATGGGAATTTTGGTAGCCAAAGCTGGATCCTGAAGAGCACAACCCACTGTGAGGCATATGGTCTAAGAGATCATACAGAGCAGACCCTGGCCACACCGACAGATGCAGATCTCCTAAGGAAGAATAGAGAAGCTGTTGGGCATGCCAAGCGGCTGATAATGGACAGTATCAACGATCATATTGTGCCACACATAGTTGAGAAGAGGATAGCTAATAAGATGTGGAAGGCCTTGACTTCCCTGTATGAGGGAAAATCAGTCCAAAGAAAGATGTTGTTGGAGGCCCAAATGAGGTCATTCATGATGACCAAGGGAGAAGACATCGAGCATTTTCTCTTCAGATTGCAGTGAATCAAGGATCAGCTGACTGAGACGGGTGCAACCATAGATGATGCAGTGATAGTCAGGACTGCCCTCAATGTAGTCACGAATGGGTGGGAAACCTTTGTCCAAAGTACCTTGGGCAGAGCGGACCTCCCAAATTGGGACAGCTTGTGGTCGATCCTGCGGCAAGAAGAACTACGAAGGTTCACCAAGAAGCAACACAGCCCTGCATTGAGCAAGATTAAGAAGGAAGAGGAGAAAGATGCAACCTTGGCATCAAAGAAGCAGCCGAAGAAGAAGAAGGATCTTTCAAAGATCAAGTGCTTCCAGTTTGGCGAAATGGGGCATTTTGCCAGCCATTGTCCAGAAAAGAAGAAGGACAAGGAAGCATCTTCTTCCAAAGCAGCAATGGCAGATGATGGGTCCGGAGATGATGTGGCCATGAGAGCTCATGAACCACGGAGGTGGGGTGACATGGACATGTAGAGGAGCTACATGGAAGTGAGGCGAGATCCTTGAGCAGCTCATCTCTTGGATCACAAGCGAGCTACGACAGCCTTTAGACAGTAGCGGGACAAGTGGAGCAGTGGGTGCATGGATCACAGATGAGGCATAAGCAGAGGCTGGGACGAGCATAGCAGCAGCAGCGTAGAAGCAGTAGCAGCGCAGAGGCTGATGTCACTTCAACAGCACAGAGCAGTGCTGCTTACGTAGTGCAGCGCTGCAGCAGCGCAGAGAGCTTCAGAGGGACAGCGCAGTGCAACAGCAGCGTGCTAGATTTTAGCACAAGGAGCTGATGTGACTTCAGTAGTGCAGAGGGAGTCTGATTACGCAAACAGAGTTGTAGTTGTGCATCGTTCTTTAGATGCCAGCACAGATTTGTAGCCTATGGAGCTTCAGTGATGAGGATGCAGCCCATCTGACTTGTTTGTCAAAGATTGGGCAGGAGATTCAGTTGTTTCTCTCAACAACTGAAGTTGCAGTGCAGCAGATCTGCAATGGCAGTGCTATGAGCAGCACAAATGCAACATATTGAGAGGGAGCTGCAATACAGTGGTTGTAGTGGCAGTGGCAGAGTCATGGGCAGCAGTACAGAATGGCAACAGCAGTGCAGAGTTGAGTGGTAAGAGGCCAAGCTTCACCAGCACATAACCAGTGCCCAAAATCATGTAATGCATAAGTGTGATGTATTGCTAGAGCACACCCTTGATGCTAAGAGGGAGTGTTGAGATTTTTTGTATTTGGGGTAGCATCAGTTGTGCTCTAGGTCCCAAATTTTGAGGAAGGACTAGAGTTCACCTGATCTACAAGACCCAAAAATGGATTTGGGAAATTTCATCTGGTTTAGGAGATATTCAATTAATTAATTATTTTAATGTATTTCCTAAGTTAAAACTTAGGAAAATAAAATAATTAAAGTGAATTTAATTAAACATGTAATGAAATTGTCTTAAGTCACACGGATCAAGCTTTCTTTTAATCTTAGCCATTGATTAAAGATTTAATCTTGGTCGTTGATTTGTTAACGAGAAAAATATAAAAGAAAGGTTTGGGGTCATTTGTAAAACACACAGAGGCAGAGCACTGAAGCTAAGCTGAGATTCTAGGGCAGGGTTGCTAAGAATTCTCAAGTGTTTCAGTTGCAAAGAGGGGAATTTAGACCAAGGGGATGATCTGATCCCGAAGTCTAGAATACATAAGAAGCAGAGAAGAGATCAGGAAAGACAACACAGAGGAAGGTAGCAGCAGCAGCAACAAGGACAGCGTGATTTTTAGGAAACCATTCAGGGGTTATGCTGAGACCCTTAGGGGCAGCATAGTGACTGCGTCACCCAGTCTGGGGTAATGCAGTCCCTTCCAGTGACAGTGTTGAGCATTTGGAGGCCTTCGGAGGCTGACATAGTGTCTTTCTAGGGCAGATATGAGGTTTCTAGGACTAGATCTAGCTGAGTTCTGTAAATCCCGTTTGAGGGCGTGGATCAATCAATATTGTTGGTCTTAGATCAGCTAGGTGCTGCAGATCTAGCGTTTTCTCTGTAGGGTTTTCTAGATCTGGAACACATAGTTGTGTATTCATAAATATTCTTAATAATAGAGCCCTCCAGCAGCCAGAGACCAGTTTTCCCACAAAGGGTTTTTCCAGGGACAGTTTGTCCAAAAATAACTATGTCACTTTGTCTATGTGTGCATGTGCTTATTCTAGATCTGAATTGGTAGATATCTATTATGTGTTTTGCTTTCATGTTAACTTGAATTTATTTAGTTGATAACCTGTATAAGTAGGAGAAGCTTAACCGGATTAACAGAAATAATTTCTGCATAAGAATTAAGATTAAGAAATTTCTACAGGTCGTTCATCTCGAACTTGGTAGCTAGCTCCCTCTTACATTGATGAATGAGAGGGTCAACACATGTCAGGAAGAGATCGTCCACATAGAGAACCAGAATGAGAGGCTTGTCATTATCAACCTTAAAATAAAGGTTTGGATCAGCATCACTTCGAGTAAAACCCAGCTTCATCAAGTAGCTATCGATCCTCTCATACCAAGCCCTAGGAGCTTGCTTCAACCCATAGAGGGCTTTCTTCAACCTGCATACATGTGTGTCTCTATCTTGAACTTCGAACCCCAGAGGTTGTTCCACATAGACCTCTTCCTTGATTGAGCCATGTAAGAAGGCAGTCTTCACATCCATCTGATGTAGACTCCATCCTTGCGATGCAACAAGGGCAATGATCGATCGAATGGTAGTGTAGCAGGCAACAGGTGTAAATATTTCATCATAATCTATACCTTCCTTTTGAGAGAAGCCTCGGGCAACAAATCTTTCCTTGAACTTTTTAGCGCTTCCATCGGCTCCACGCTTGATCTTCTAGAGCCATTTCGAGCTGACAACATATTTGTCCTTCAGTATAGGGACCACATCTCGGACATCATTCTTCATGATTGACTCATATTCCTTGTGCATAGCATCCTTCCAAACTTAATGCTTCACGGCTTCTTCAAACGTTCCAGGCCCAGATTGTACAATGGTGCTCATGGCTGCTAGGTACCCTTGGTACCTATTTGGCTTCTTACTTTCACGGAATGTTCCCCTTGGAGCAATATGTCTCTCAGCAACTTCGAGAGTGTCTCTACGCCATGAGGGCCTTCTTTTATTGCCTTCTTTTATTAGAAGAAGGTGCAACTATAGGATCCATCGATCCTTCAACATCGGGCATTGGTTCATCTTTCGGTTCTTCCTGCCTTCCTGCTTCATCTTCTTCTTTGTCTTCCTTTGAGATAGTAAGATCTCCAACCTTCCTGAGGGCAGCACCTTCGTCGAAGGTGACATCATGACATATTTCCTCTTCTCTTTGACCAGGCACATAGATTCTATATGCCTTTGAGGTTTCATTGTAGCCCACAAACATTCCCTTCTTTCCAGAAGCATCCAACTTGCTTCTCTTTTCCTTCGACACATGAAAATATACAGGACTTCCAAAAGCTCTAAACTGAGAAACATCAGGCTTCTTACCAGAGAAGACTTCTTCGAGAGTTTTGGAGTCCAATGCAGAATGTGAGCATCTATTTTGAATATACACAACGGTGTTGGCAGCTTCTCCCCATAGGAACTTCGGAAGACCTTGGTCAAAAAACATGGCACGAGCAGCTTCCAAAATGGTTCTATTCTTCCTTTCAGCAACACCATTTTGTTCGGGAGTATACACAGTAGTGGTCTCCCTCTTAATGCCAACTTCTCTGCAATAGTCATTGAATTCATTTTACTCATATTCGATTCCATTATCGGTCCTCAAAATTTCGATCTTCTTCCCAGTTTGATTTTCAACCAAGGCCTTGAAGGTGTGGAACCATTTGAATGCTTCTTCTTCAAAAAGTGTATACAAGTTTTGTGGGAGAAATCATCTTTAAAAGTGATGTAATATAAGCATCCTCCCAAGGATGTTACAGGCAGCATACCAGATAGATCAGAATGAATCAATTGTAAAATATCAGATGTCTTTGTGACACTTGAGGGGAATGGTCCCCTTGTATGCTTTCCTTCGGCACAACCCTGACATACACCTTCATGATCATCTTTGAAGTCAGGCATACCTGTCACCACCTTCCTTGGTTCAGGAAGGGCTTTATAATGAAGGTGTGCAAACCTCCGGTACCATAGCTCGGATTGAAGAGTTGTGTTGCATGTCATGGCCCCCAGCGGACTTCCTCCAACCTGATAGAGTGTATCAACCTTGAAACCAAGAGTGAATGCTTCTTTGAAGTTCCTCTTCCAAATGCGTACCTTTCAATCGATGAATTCCACCTTGAATCTTTTGTCTTCAATTGTCGAGATAGACACTAGATTCTTCTTCAAGTCAAGTACATACAATACATATTGCAAACGAAGGACTTGACATTCATTTAAATGAAGGGTCACAGTCCCTGTGCCTTTCACAAGATAAGTGGTATTGTTTCCAAGGATAATCTCCAAATTAGTATCCTTTTCAATCAAATCAAAGAGGGCCTCTTTATATCCAATGAAGTGCCTTGAGGCACCACTATCAATCAACCAGTTATCCAAGGTGTCGGAGGAGATGCAACAAGGAGGGCAGATATAAGAATATATTCATTTCTCTTATTATCAACAACATTGGATTCATCATACCTAGAGTTCCTTGACCTCTTAAAAGAATGAACATTTCCATTTCTATTTCGATCAGAGGGAGCCTTCCTCTTTCCTTTGAACCTGTTGTTCCTTTGATCATACCCCCTGAAGTTGTCATTGCTGTAGTCATCATCTCGGGGAGAGTCCCTTTATTGGGGCACTCTCTTGCATAGTGACCAAGCTTGTTACAATTGTAAAATCTTCCCTTCCTTCCTTTGCGACCCGCTCTTCCATGATTTTGATTTCTCGAACCAGCATTGTTCCTCTTCTTTACATGAGCAGTGAAGGCAGTAGGGTCACTTCCATTCCCATTTGAGGGATGGTCTCTATCCATCATCCTTGTCTCCTCTTGAGTGCATCTCGTCAACAATTCATCAAAATCAGAAATTATATTATTATTGAGAATAATAGTATTAAATACATATCATGGTCGAGGAAGTCCTCCAAGAGCGATGAGAGTGAGCCCTCCGTTAGCTATAGCCTCTCCAATAGCTATGAGATCATTCTTGATTTCAATGATCTTCATGAAGTAAGATTGGATGGTCTCTCCCTTGTCCATCTTGATGTTCTTCAACATGTTCTTCAAAAAGAGAATTTGATTAGCATTGCTAGCACTGAACATTCTAACCAACTTATCATACATCTCCTTAGATGTGCCCAGCTCAGAGATATAAGCAACCAAGTGCTTATGATTAGAATCCCTAACGATCTTCATCGCCATGTTTTCCCCTTTCTTGTACTTGGTTTTAGCGGCAGCCAGTGCATTTGATGGAGGCTCGCTGATCTTTCCCTGCACATAATCCATAACATCTTCATCCTCCAATGCCAGATCCAAGGACATTTTCCAAGCATGATAATCAGACTTATCATTCAGCTTGTCATCATATTTGAAGAATGAGGAAGTCATTGTCCCTGGTCCTTGTCTATTCAACTTCGATGATTGCTCTTCTCACTCTTGCTTGGGCTTTGTCTTCACCTTAGCTCTGACACCATGTTAATTTTAGATAACCATGGTATGTTTTATGCTTAGAGCAGTTTACTTCAATCTTTCTTATTAGCCCAATTCAATTTCAGATATGCAATCACATAACTATTGAAAGTAAACACTGATAGAACATAAAATAAATTGACAGAAGACAAGCCAAGACAAGAGACACAAATATTCTCGAATTTTTCTTATTTAGCAGAGAGAGAAAATATCTTTTACAGCAGTCAACAGGATGCCCTAGCCAACAAAGTCTTCGTTGGTCAAACTAGCAATTCAACCATCAAACAAGCTCGATCAAACTCGGCCTTCCATCAAAGTCAAACACAACCCAAAACAGTCCACAAATCTAGTCAATGCAGTGGTCAATGTATGCGGCCAAAACAGCAATCAAACTTCAGTTCAACATTGTGGTCAACGGCAGTCAAAGTTAACGTTTGACCTCAGTTTTGTGCCTCCAACTGTTGCCTCTCCAAATTGGATTTATGACCTCAAAAATGCAGTCAAATGATGAGTGTTGACCCAAAGTCAACGTTGTCCAGAAAAGCCCTACACCAGTCCGAAAATTGCTGCTTCTTGTTTCACACATGTGGAGGAGAGAGAAGTGTATATGGTTGTACGAACCAATCATATTAGAGAGAGATGTGTGAGATGAATGAATGATGAAATGAGCATCATGTATCTCCTTTTTATATCCATGATTGTGGGTGATTGTGGCTGTCTGACACAACTTTTGGGACTTATGAGCCTACATTACAATTCTGGTCGACCTTGACAAATTGCACGTGTGGAAAAATAAATTCAAAATACCACTTCTGCTCATCCAAACAAGATGACCTTTAGATCAATCTTGCACCTCTCTGAAAGAGGAATCCAACAAAAATATCATCTCCATCATATGAGCAATGCAACATGGAGTTTGGCCCTAGTTGCCAAATTTAACAATAATATTCCAAACTAGGAAAATACAGCAAATAACAGATACACGAACTAAACTACAACAATAAAAATTTGAACAAGAGCACAAATCTAAAAACCCCAAAATCTAGGCAATAGTTCTGAGCCATTTTATTGATTATGCATGGAAAATCAAGTACAATAAGATGAACTCCATAGAACCTAGGTTTGCCACAACAAGTGACGCAAAGCCCAAGTCAAAATGTGTAGGAACTAGTGCTAGAATTAGCTCAAATTTGTAGCTTGAACTTGCCCAGAAACTTTGTTACTGATTGTTTAATGGAACTTGTCGTTTTGCTCAAAATAATGCTCGAAACGCTATGAAATTGCAACCACGAGCTCCTCTCCTCAAGCCCAGAAATACCCAGAAAAGGTTTGGCCTATCTCTAAGCCAAAATCGAACCCACAAAGTGATGCAAGTTTCTTAGTTAACCAGCAATTCGCACTGCTACAAGAATGAGGATTTTAGGCTTGAATATCGCCCGAAAAATTCTGTAAAATTAGTTGGTGACTCCTCTAAATAAACCCACAAAAACCCAGAAAGGGTTCTAGTTGAATCCACTGACCCCTGATGACCCCCAACAAGTGTGAATTGCCCAATTTTCCCTCAAAACGCCCCCACTACTGATATTGTTGAATTAAGCCCAAATCCACCACTGGAAATCTCTCCCAACTCTGGCTAAATTCTCCTCAGAGAAATACCTCCAATCTTCGACCCTTATCTCTCCTCAACCTCTATTCCTCCAACCCTTGCGCAACCCTACCTGGAGACCCCTACGCACTTACAGAAATATAAAATTTTGGCCCCAAGAATTCCCTCAAACTCAACCCTGCTAATCACCACAAAATCTCCACATAAAATAATGGGAAATACCTACAAATCCTCCAGTGTTCTTCTCCTCCATAAATGATCTCCCCACAAGAAATTTGAACCACTATTGTGCCCTGGAAGAAACACGCACTAGTTGAAATAACCTACAATATCCCCAATGGAAACTCTGAGTTGAGCTCCCCAAATTCGCCTCACTAGGGAGACACTCCAAGTTCTCTGAAATGAGGGTGGAATTCCAGCTCGAAAATTCCTGGTGTTGAACAACACGAGTTCTCTTGGCTAAGCAACTCAAGAGAACTAACCTTGAATTTTCAAATAATCAAAGATACAAATGGAGGCCTCGAAGCTCTATTTATAATTGTTGGCCTTCTCTCCTTTAGTGGTCCCCACCTTCACTAATTCGCACCCCTTCCTTTCTCTCTCTTCTCACTAGTGTGAATTGCCTCCTGGGTCGAATTTGCCCTCCTAGTGGTCCCTACTCTCCACTAAGGCCCTAATTTTCCTTTTTACTCCTAAGTCCCAATGCCAGAAATGTCCAACTTTTCCCAAAATTGTCTGAGATGTGGAAAAATCAAAATTGGGGATATTACAGTCCTCCCCACCAAAAATTGTTTGTACTCGAGCAATGTTTGAACAAGCACCCCCTTGATTAGTTCACCCAAATAGTTACTGCAAACAATACCGAGGTCCCAAATGTGCCACTGAGTCATCCCTGATCTCTGCATTGTACTACCATGGAGATATCCCTCGATACCAAGATCCCGAGCCATCTTGATCAGCATGAAGCATCCCTGGCTCCACTCACTGTCCAACCTGACATAGGCACCAAACGCCTTTTGCTTACCGCCACTTGTTGAGATTTTGTGTATTTGGGGTAGCATCAGTTTTGCTCTAGGTCCCAAATTTTGTGGAGGGACTAGGGTACACTTGATCTACAAGACCCAGAAATGGATTTGAAAAATTTCAGTTAGTGTCCAAGTTATTCAAATAATTAATTATTTTTAATGGATTTCTTAAGTCTAACTTAGGAAAATAAAATAATTAAAGTGAATTAATTAACACATGTGTTGAAATTGTATTAAGTCACATGGATCAAGCAGTCTTTTAATCTCATCCGTTGATAGATGATTTAATCTCGGTCGTTGAAGGGTTCAACGAAAAAGTATAAGAGAAAGGCTTGAGGGTCAGTTGAAGACGCACATTTTGGTAGAACTGAGGAATAGATCTTGAATTCTAGGGCAGGTTTGCTAAGAATTTCCGAAGGAATTTCCTGCAGTATTGGCCAAGGGAATGATCTGATTCCAGGGCCAAGAGGCAGCAAGAGGCAGAGGAGCAGCAACAAGGACAACGCAAAGGGGCTTCAGAGCCACGTAGTCCAGCAAGGGCAGCGCAGAGGCAGCTAGGGCAATGCAGGGCTGACGTTGGCCTAGCAAAGGCAGCGCAGGGGTAGCATAGACCCTCCAGGGTGACGCAGGCCCTCCTAGGGCCACGCAGAGGCTAACATGGGCACTCTAGGGCAGCGTTGGGGCTTCAAAAGCAGCGCTGAGGGTTTCTAGGGTCAAATCCGAGCTGAGTCCTGTAAATCCCATTTGAGGGTGTGGATCAATCAGATATTTGGCACTAGATCATCAGGTTAGCTACAGATTTGATATATTTTATTCTCTGTTGGGTTTTCTAAATTTGGAACCCAGATTAGTTGTACTCAGAGCTACTTAATAATAAACCCTCATATCTGTTGCACCGGTTTCCTGCTTTAGGTTTTTCCGGGGAATTATGTCCAAAAATCCATATGTCACTTTGTTGCATGAGTGTATTGTTCAGTAAATGATCTGCATGTGTAGGTTGTAGTTGTGTTTATTTTTGATATTTTCTGAATCTAATTTCTGAAAATAACTTGTATTAATTAAATCAAGTAGGAGAAAATAAACCAATACACTACAGCAGATTTTTCACATGGTATCAGAGCGATAGCATATCAAGCTGAATCTCCAACAATCGGCTGAAGAAATATTTTTTCTGCAGGGTGGCAGAAGGAGCAGCAGATCCGGAAAGGGCATCTTGACAGCAGAAGAAAGCAGATCCAGGAGACAACGTTGAAGCTGCAGAAGGCCTCTAGGCTTACGCAGTCCCTTCCCAGGGCAGCGTAAGGACTGCGTTACCCAGTCTGGGGTTACGTAGTTGTTAAATTCTAAAGATGTTCTATGCTTAGATGCAAATATACTTTGACCTTCTAGGGCACAATGAAAGTAAGATGCAGATAGAAAATACCAATAGATCGATGGAAGACCAGCCAAAAACAGAGATAAAGAATGGTGGCATTACAACGATCAGCAGGATGCTTCAACCAGCAAAGTCTTCATAAGGTCAGCCACCCACATGTGTCACACAACCCCAAGACGATTCATCAAGAATACTCCATGAAGATGTTGCACCAAGAAACCCTAAACACAGAACCAAGAACGCAGCTCCATCGCCATCCAAGAGAGAAGAAAATGCCTCCACAAAAATGTCTGTAAGAAATGAACTCCAATTCTCTCCAATATATAGGCATCTGTGGGGGTGTGTGACACATCTCTAATGCATGTGGGATAAATCAGGCTAACCTTGCACATGTGGAATAAATTCAAAATATATGTTCTGCTCATCCGATCAAGATGATCTTTAAATCGATCTTGCACCTCTCCGAAAGAGGAATCCAATAAAATTATTGGCATCGTCATCTGAGCATCACAACATGGAGTTTGGACCTAATTGCCCAAAATTAACACTCCCTCTCAACTAGGGAGAACTCCATCCACCAGTGCCATCCAAACATCGTGCGTCATCCCACCGTAACTTGCTTCGCTGGCTTCTTTATTTCAAAACAAAAGGTGAGTCACAAAGACATCACTCACAGCTAACCCGAAGTCAGCTCAGAGGTCAGAAACCTCTATAGGACTCAAAGGAGTCGCACACCAACCCAAAGTTGGTTTCGCTGACCCGAAGTCAGTTGGAGATTCGAAACCTCTCTTGGACTCGAGAGAGTCGTATACTAACCCGAAGTTAGTTTCACTGACCCGAAGTCAGTTGGAGGTCCAAAACCTCGCTAGACTTGGTTCCAAATCAAGTGATTGGACATGTGCCATCCTAGACATAGAGAGTACGGCAATCTCCGATGCGTCCATCGGTCTTGCTATAGTCTCTATTCACATTTCCCACCTTATTGGCCAAATGAGAGGTACTTCCCATGAGTCCGAAACTCCATGGGTAGGATGCATACGGGGCACAAATCAAAGAGGAAAACCAACTCAATATCATCATCATGGTGGGGAGGAAGCAAACCAACAAGGTTTGGCAAGCCTAGCCCTGTGGTTGCTCATAGCTCCAAGAAGCTATCCCCAAGGCACCCCTGGAGCTCCCAGAGCTCATCGTCCAACAGGACCCTCCAAATAGGGTCGTCCCACGATTCCAAGATTCTCACAGAAGGTTTAGGAACATGACCTTCCCCAAGGGCTCTGTGATAATATTCGCGACCTACTCATCAGTTCTTATATGATTGAGCCTTACGGCACCTCACTATACCATATCCCGAATAAGCGGTACCAGACATCAACATGCTTGGATCGATCGTGGAACATGGGATTCTCTGACAAATGAATCCCCCCCTGGTTATCACAAAGGATAACGGTGGCATCTAGCACATGCTCGAACAGCTCACAGAAGATCTTTCGCACCCAAGTGGCTTCACAACAAGCCATACATGTTGCAATGTATTCGGCCTCAGCAGTGCTCAAAGCAACCGACTTCTGCTTCCTGCTCGAAGCAGACCCAAGTGTGAAGCAGCATCCAGATGTGCTCTTGCGATCCACCACTCTACCAGCCCAATCGACATCAGTGTATCCACGAAGTCTCAGACTCTCGGCGGTGTATCTCAGCCCATGGTCTATTGTGCCCTAGAGATATCTCAAGAGTTTCTTGGCACCAACCCAGTCAATGTTATGAGGATCAACCATGTGTTGACTCAAGGTGTTCACTGCACAACATATGTCTGGACGGATGTTCCTTAAGAACATCAGGGCCCCTACGAGTTAACGATACTAAGTAGGATTTGCTAGCATAGGCTCAATAGCGCTTTCACTCAACTTCTTAAAGTTGAGCTCCATCGGTGTCGACATGGACTTACAGTCCACCATTCCAAATCTTTCCAGCAGCTTCACAATGTATTTTCCTTGAGATAGGAAAATCTCGCCAGGTCTCTGCCAGACCTCCAGGCCTATGAAATAATGCATCAGTCCTAGGTCCTTCATCTCGAATTCAAAAGTGAGCTCCCTCTTACACTGATGAACGAGAGGGTCAGCACCTGTCAAGAAGAGATCGTCCACATAGAGAACCAGAATGAGAGGCTTTTCTCTATCAACCTTGAAGTAAAGGTTCGGATCAGCATGACTATGAGTGAAGCCCAGCTTCATCAAGTAGCTATCTATCCTCTGATACCATATTAAATTCTAAAGATGTTCTATGCTTAGATGCAAATATACTTTGACCTTCTAGGGCACAATGAAAGTAAGATGCAGATAGAACATACCAATAGATCGATGGAAGATAAGCCAAAAACAGAGATAAAGAATGGTGGCGTTATGGCGATCAGCAGGATGCTTCAACCAGCAAAGTCTTCATAAGGTCAGCCACCCACATGTGTCACACAACCCCAAGACGATTCATCAAGAATACTCCATGAAGATGTTGCACCAAGAAACCCTAAACGCAGAACCAAGAACGCAACTCCATCGCCATCCAAGAGAGAAGAAAATGCCTCCACAAAAATGTGTATAAGAAATGAACTCCAATTCTCTCCAATATATAGGCATATGTGGGGGTGTGTGACACATCTCTAATGCATGTGGGATAAATCAGGCCGACCTTGCACATGTGGAATAAATTCAAAATACATGTTTTGCTCATCCAAACAAGATGATCTTTAGATCGATCTTGCACCTCTCTGAAAGAGGAATCCAATAAAATTATTGGCATCGTCATATGAGCAACACAACATGGAGTTTGGACCTAGTTGCCCAAAATTAACAACAATCCATTTCTAAGAAGCACTGGGATTGCGCTAGGCCAGCCAAGAAGATGCAATCCAGTCACTTCTCTCGTTGCAGAAGAATTTTGCCAAGATCCGGAAGCAGTGCTTCAGATCTTCAACAGTGCTGGTGGGGTAGAGATTCTACAGGTACAGAATTGTGCCTAGCTAAGGCAACAAAGGCGGGAGGAAGACAATCATTCAGTAGATTTGAGCCAAACAGATCTGAGATTCGATCAGGAGGATCGGAGAATACTGTCCATTTGAGTTTTGGTGGAAGATTTCCAGGAGGGAAGTCAGTTTTCAACAAAAGCAGCTACTAGAGGGTTTCTAGTCACCAAGAAGCCCAGATCCAGAGAGAGAAGTACTGTTTGCTTCAAATCTGAGCAAAGATGGCTCGATATGGACTGAAGGATCAAGATAGATTGGACGGCATGTCCGACTATGTTATCTGGAAGGCCAGAATCCTCTCAGTTCTGGATGAGTATGGTATCAAAGATCATGCAAAGAAAACGCTTTCTATACCAACCGATGCCGATCCACTCAAGAAGTATGAAGAAAATCAAGCGCGGACGAAGCGTTTGATCATAAACAGAGTCAAGGACCACGTGATTCCTCATATTGCTGGTAAGACTACAGCAAATGACATGTGGTCAGCCTTAGAGACGATGTACCAAGGAGGCTCTATGCAAAGAAGAATGCTTCTTGAGAATCAGATGTGGATGTTCCAAATGATGAAGGGTGAAGAGATAGATCCATTCCTCTTCAGACTTCAATCTATCCGAGACCAGCTGATTGGCATGGGTGCTAATCCAGATGAAGGGCTCCTAGTGAGAACGGCCCTAAATGTTGTCTCTGAAGAATGGGAAACGTTTGTCCAGAGCATTCTGGGAAGGGCAGCGTTACCATCATGGGCAGATGGGCAGATATGTGGGCTATTCTACACCAAGAGGAGATCAGGAGGATCACCAAGAAGCAATCTATCAGTAGAGGAAACATATCAGCCAGAGTGAAGAAATAAGAGGAGGAGAATGCAGCCCTTGCATCAAGGGAAATGAAGCAAGGGAAGAAGAAGAAGGACCTCTCCAAGGTCTGGTGCTTTAACTGTGGTGATCTTGGTCATTTCGCCAACAGTTGTCCTAATAAGAAGGACAAAGGAGCTTCTGATTCCAAGGCTGCAGCAACAAATGACAATGGCTCTGATGATTATGCAACCATGAGTGCTCATGCACCTCGAGAGAAGAGGTGGGTGACATGGATCTGTAGAGCATCTACAGATAATGGCGGGATCCTTGAGTCAGCCCTCCTCTTGGATCACATACGAGCTACAAGAGCCTTAACACGGTAGCGGGATGAGTCGGAAGATGGTTGCAGATGACCACATTGAAGCAAAAAAGGGAGTTGAAGAGGGAGCAGCGTAATGCAAAGGCAACAACAACGTGAAGGAAACAGCACAGAGAGGCTGATGGGACTTCAGCAGCACAGAGACGCTGGACTCACGCAGTGCAGTGTTGCAGCGTGACAGTGTCTCCAGGAGGACAGTGTGATTCAGCATCCAAGAAGCTTCAATGGTGGAGGGCAACTTAACTTGTCTGTCAAACAGTTGGGCAAAGTCTTTCAGTTGCTTACTTCTCAGCAACTGAGTTACAGTGCAGCAGTTAGCAGTGGCAGTGCTATGGGCAACATGATGCAGAAATTTGAGAGTGAGCTGCAGTACAGATGTGGCAGTGTCAGTGGCAGTGACATCGGCAGCAAACAGAGAGCAGCAGTGCAGTAGATGGAGGGTAGCAGGCCAAGCATCAACAGCACAGATCCAGTACTCAAGATCTTGTAATGCATGGTGTTATGTATTGCTAGAACACACTCTTGACGCTAAGAGGGAGTGTTGAGATTTTGTGTATTTGGGGTAGCATCAGTTGTGCTCTAGCTCCCAAATTTTGTAGAGGGACTAGAGTACACTTGATCTACAAGACCCGGAAATGGATTTGAAAAATTTCAGTTGGTGTCCAAGTTATTCAAATAATTAATTATTTTTAATGGATTTCCTAAGTCTAACTTAGGAAAATAAAATAATTAAAGTGAATTAATTAACACATGTGCTGAAATTGTCTTAAGTCACATGGATCAAGCAGTCTTTTAATCTCAGTCGTTGATGGATGATTTAATCTCGGTCGTTGAAGGGTTCAACGAAAAAGTATAAGAGAAAAGCTTGAGGGTCAGTTGAAGACGCACATTTTGGTAGAACTGAGGAATAGATCTTGAATTCTATGGTGGGTTTGCTAAGAATTTCCGGAGGAATTTCTTGCAGTGAGGGGTAGTATTGGCCAAGGGAATGATTTGATTCCAAGGCCAAGAGGCAGCAAGAGGCAAAGGAGCAGCAACAAGGACAGTGTAGAGGGGCTTCAGAGCCACGCAGTCCAGCAGGTGCAGCGCAGAGGCAGCTAGGGCCACACAGGGTTGACACTGGCCTAGCAAAGGCAAGGTAGGGGCAGCGTAGACCCTCCAGGGGTGACGCATGCCCTCCTAGGGCCACGCAGAGGCTGAGGCAAGCCCTCTAGGGCAACGTTAGGGCTTCAGAAACAGCGCTGAGGGTTTCTAGGGTTAGATCCAGGCTGAGTCCTGTAAATCTTGTTTGAGGGTGTGGATCAGTCTGATATTTGGCACTAGATCTTCAAGTTAGCTGCAGATTTGATATCTTTTATTCTCTGTCGAGTTCTCCAACTTTGGAACCCAGATTTGTTGTACTCAAAACTACTTAATAATAAACCCTCATATCTGTCACACCAGTTTTCCCGCTTTGGGTTTTTCCGGGGACTTATGTCCAAAAATCCATGTGTCACTTTGTTGCATGAGTGTATTATTTAGTAAATGATCTGCATGTGTAGGTTGTAGCTGTATTTATGTTCGGTATTTTCTGAATCTAATTTCTGAAAATAACTTGTATTAATTAAATCAAGTAGGAGAAAATAAACCAATACACTGCAGTAGATTTTTCACACCACTAAGTAGAGCATCACCGTAATATACAATCTTGATCAACTCCTCGTGAAATTGCTCTACTGAGTAGTCCCTCTCGCGCACTTCAAGAGTAGACTCTTGAAGATACAATCCAATCCCTGTGGGGTTGAATCCTCATCTGCATGAGCTTTCCTTGATCTCCTCTTGTTGATTACCTATCACTGGTGAAGTCCCCCATGCCATCAACGAATCACTAAAATCCAAGGGAAGATTTGGATGACATTCCCTTGCAGGGACCGACTCATTCCTAAGGGTAGCTGAATTGCTAAGACCTATGATGCCAAGATCCCATGTCTGTCGTAGAATGAACCTATTCTGCTAACACCACGACACCCCGGTCAGTCCTGACTACCCAACATGCTCGTACAAGATCCTCCTCCCTTGTAACTCTTGGCCACTATATATGTCATGATCAGCTCTATGCCCAACCTACAAGGGCAACTCAACAATGCCCAAGTCCACCACTCCTCAGCTAGCCTCGGTCCTGAGCAACAACTTGCCTCACCATATGATGAAAGTCTGAGTGATTCCCCATGTGCTAAGTTACACGATACCAACAAGGAAACGCGATATATGTGTGTGTGTGTGTGGTGTGTGTGTGAAAGATTCAAAACAAAAACCATACTACAGTGTCTTGATCTACTTCGCCTACTTGTTTGATTAATTAACAAGTTATTAATCTGAATATTCAAAAAAACATTAAAGCAAATACAAACTGCAGCCTACACATTTACAGATCATTTACTAAACAGCATGCACATGTGACAAAATTACACAGATTTTTCAGACAAATGTCCCTAGAAAAACCCAATGCGAGAAAACCAGTGCAGCAGCTCTAGAGGGTTTAATTATTATGCAGAATTTGAATAAAGTTATATGGGCACCAGAAACGGTCTACCCTACGGAGAAATTACACGGCAGTTGTACCTTTCACACGGAGACAGAAAATATGTTTGATCCAACCCTCTGCAGGTAATTACAAATTCGAGCCCTTTCTAGCCCATTGGAAACCCTTAGCACAGCCTTCTTCAGCCTCTGCGTCAGCCCTCTAGCCCAACACAGCGTCTGCGCAGCGCACGCTGTCCCTGCGTCACTCTAGAAGGCTCTACGTTGCCTCTGGATCACCAAGATGGCTATGCGTCCCTCTCTACATGGCCCTTGCGTCAGCGTGGCTAGACTATGTCCCTCTGGCGTCTCTGCGCTGCCCTAGTACAATATTGCCTCTTTGCTGTTGTATTCTCGGCCTTGGATCAAATCATCCCTTGCCGATCTCTGCCCCTCACTGCACTGCAAACTCACTTTGAATTACTTAGCTAACCCCGCCCCAAAAATTCTACTTAGCTTTAGTGCTCTACAATGTGTGTGTGTTCTCCAACTGACCCCAAGCCCTTCCTTTATACTTTTCTCGTTGGCAAACCAACTGTCGTGATCTACTCTAATCGATGGCTCAGATTAAAAAAATGCTTGATCCATGTCACTTAAAACATTTCATCACATGTGTAATTTAATTCACTTTAATTTTTTTAATTTCCCTAAGTTAGACTTAGGGTGTCCATTAAAAAATTTAATTATTTGAATAACTATTACACCAGATGGAATTTCTCCAGACGTTTTCTGGGTCTCGTGTGTCTTAGCCCCTCCACAAAGTTTCGGAGCTAGAGCACACCCAATGCTACCCCAAAATCTCAACACTCCCTCTTAGCGAGGAGTGTGCTTTAGCAATACTTAAACACTGAAGCATCACCTCATCTCGGCATTGGTCTCTGCGCTGCTAATGTTTGGCCTACTGCCCTCCATCCTCTGCGCTACTGCTGCCCATGTCACTGCCACCGACACTGCTACATTCGTACTGCAGCTCCCTCTCAAATTGCTATATCGTGTTGCCAACTACTGCACTACAACTCAGTTGCTGAGAAGTAAGCAATTGAAGGACCACTACCCAGTCACTAACAGACAAGTCAGTCGGGGTGCATCACATCACTAAAGCTCCATTGGCTGTTGCGTTGCGCTGTCTCTCTGAAGCCACTATGTTGTTGCTGCTCTGCACTGCATAAGCACTGCCCCTCTGGGTTGTTGAAGTTCTATCAGCCTCTGCGATGTTGCTTCTACGATGTTGAAGTTCCATCAGCCTCTGCGATGTTGCTTCTACGTTGTTGTTGCCTCTGCATTACGCTGCACCCATCTACAACGTCCCAGCTCTACCCTCTGCTTCATTGTGATCTTCTGCACCCACTGCTCCAGTCATCTTGCTACTATCTGAAGGCTCCCGTAGCTCGTATGTGATCCAAGAGTCTGGGCACCTCAAGGATCCTGCCTCCATCTGTAGCTGCTCTACAAATCTATGTCGCCCCGCCTCTTCTCTCGAGGTACATGAGCACTCATAGCCACATCATCCTCACTAGCATTGTCCCCTTTAGCTGTTTTTGCCTTGGAATCAAAAGATTCCTTGTCCTTCCTATTAGGACAAGCGTTGGTGAAGTGTCCAAGATTGCCACATTTAAAGCATCGGATCTTTGATAGGTCCCTCTTCTTCTTCCCTTGTTGTCGTCGTTCCTTTGATGCAAGGGTTGCGTCCTCTTCCTCCTCCTTCGTCACTTTGCTACTTCCGGTGAAGAATTCCCTCTTGGTGATCCATCGAATCTCCTCCTGTCGAAGGATGGCCCACATGTCACCCCAATTGGGGAGTTGTGCTCTGCCCAAAATGCTTTGGATAAAGGTCTCCCACTCACCAGTGACAGCATTCAGGGTTGTCCTTACTAAGAGTCCTTCATCCAGATTTTCCCCCATGGCATCAGTTGATCACAGATAATCTGCAATCTGGAGAGGAATGGATCGATCTCTTCCCCTTTGTGCATCTGGAACATGCTCATTTGGTTCTCCAGAAGCATCTTACGTTGGAAGGAGCTCCCCTGATACAGCGTGGTCAAAGTTGTCCACACCTCATTTGTCGTCTTCTTCTCAGCAATGTGCGGGACCTAATGACCACTGGAGTGGCACCTAATGATAATGAGAAGACTCCATGCCCAAGGATGAACCATAAGACATTTGTACCATTAAATATCATCAGATATTCATCAATTCAACAGAGTTTTTGAACTCTACTTCTATTTCTCATCATCTTTCACTTGTACCCAGATTCCACGCCCTACGGGAAATTGTAATAAGTGATGCTAGTAATGATGAATTTGAGTCAATATTGGGTCTGTAACAAGCCTAAGATGTTGGGACTCGATCAGCAAGCGAGTACACTTTAGAGTGTTTTTTTACTTGGTTAACTATTCCTTCTTTTTAGCGGCGAATAACTTTCTAGGGTTTTTCACTCATTGCATTATCCCAAAGCTGGGGTGACGGCTTGAAGGTTGAGCCCCTAACGCATCTTAGTGTCTAAAGTCAAAATATATTACCATACTAGATCACACAAAAAAATTTGTGGAATTTGGTTAGGTCTACGTAGAGATTTTTTAATTTTTTAGATTTCCCGCAGGTCAAAAATTGCAATAAAAATTGTAATTGGATTGTAACAAGTGTTGTCTAGAGAAGTTGTATGGGGTATGAGTAATCAAAATTACACCTCTCATCCTCAACTTTCTACTATGACACACTTTGAGGGGCTAATAATAAGTTTTGAACCCTCAAAACCCACATTTACTAAGTTTAGTGGAAATCGTGGCATTTAATTAGGCTAGAATTAAATAAAATAGAGAGAAATATATTATTCCCTGTGACAAAATGATGTGAAAATGACTTGGAAATTATTCTAAGTCAAAGAGTTGAGTCAACGGAGATGTGGAGGATGACTAAGCACTTTGCACATTAATTCATCATTTATTTATTTAAAATCGAATTTTCCAGAGATAAAGCGGCAATTACACACAAGGAAAAACGAATTTATTAAAGGCAGTTGAGCATAAAAAGAATATTCTACTTGATCAGTTAACTGAAGAACAAGTGGGAACCTCTTCTCACGAGCTATCTGGAGTGCGACAACACTCAACACTTCACTCAGAGGATTTACGCTATTCCTTCAGCTTAGACTGCGTAGTCACTCAAAGGAAACACGCAGTTCTCAGGGACCTACGCAGAAGATCATTGGGTCATCTACAGGTACGGTTTCAGTTGGTTCGAGTATGCAGTGGTGGATTTGGTGTAGCACGAGACTTCGTCTGACTTATGGATGAGTTCACTGCATCATATGGGAATTCAATTTCCCTTGGTGTGCACAAAGAAATTTGATTTTGCTCTGGGTGTCTCAGTCTTCTCCATATGGAACTTGGCTTACCTTTACTTGGGATTTGCTCCAAGTTCACTTCTCACATGCATTCGTCCTTAGGAATTGCTCCCGAATCTCTATATAACAAAGTCGTGGGCTATTGTATTGTATCATGTTATGAACTATTGGGCTTGAGGAAACTCTGCCATTTTGCATATCAATAAAATCAAGACTTTGGGGCTATTTAGCAAATGTTCTCTTGGCGTTATGAGGTGATTTATTTCCATACTATTGCTATTGTTTTTGAATTCGTTTACATGTTTGATCATAATTAGTTTATATTTTCCATCTAGCTTGAATTGATACATGCAAGTTATCTTGCATGCATCATTGATTTAGAGTAGTATTCTAGAAATAAGCTTGCCAAGTCATTTTTGGAGGAATGTTTGGTTTATCTTATTCATTGTGATGCTCTAATCCTTTTACAAACTGATATTTGTTCAAGTGTGTAGGGAAGATCTATTTGTATTGTGTGCAGAAATCCATCCGAGCATGGGAGAAGTCTCACATAGACCAACTCACTCCTAGATTCAAAGTGATCCAAGACTCGACTATTTTCAATCCCAAGTCTTTCATCAAAGGAAGACCAAGAGAGAGTTTTCTCGTTCTCTAGCTACTTGATCATCTACTTCAAATTTTAAAATCTAAAAATTTCCCTTTGTAGAGCGTTTTAAAGTCATATTTGCTACTTCAAGAGTGTTTTCTAGACTAGGCAAGAATGGGGGTTCGCTCCCATTTCTTGGGCTAGCGTCTTTGTATACTAATTTGTACTTTAGATCTTGTGTATTTCAATCTAATGTCTGATTTTCTTTCGCAGCCCATAAGCTTGAGTGTGAACAATGAGGAGCTTGAGGAAAAGATGGCGAAAAACTATTGATCATCTTTGCATGCAAAGCCTTCCATTACCTCAAAATCGAATTTTATGGAGGTCGTAAGCACCTTTAGGACAGCAGCAACATGATCTTTGCCGTGGGCCTTGGAGCCTTGTAAAATTTATGTTTTGAAGGTTTTCCCCATGAGTTTTTGTTGCCATCTTTGAGGAGGAGATCAAGCTTTTTCCAAGCTCTATCTTCGTAAAAGGACCTCCTTTTGGGCAGTCTTCTTAGAGGCTCTTTTCCTCATTTGTAATCGCTAATAAAATAACCTTTTTGCTTGAGGGAGCTTGAGATATTTTTCCCATGGTATCCCCCTTCCTTGGTTGAAGAGGAAGGAACTTCTTGTGGATTAACTCATTTTCTGATTTTCATTTCATGCATGCTAAAGAATTAACAACTAATGCACTCTACATCCATCTCACTAAATTTTGGGTTTAATTAAACTTACATACATAAGATCCAAAGGCTACAAACTTGAGCAAATCTCTTTTCATGTGTGAGCAATTCACATGGTTGGCAAGTTTCCATTAAGATAATGTTTATGCTTCACTATTTAGTCCATGCATGTTATACATTTTGAGGAACCACTGAAGCACTTTTAATGAGAACTTATTTCAATCCACTTGCCATTTAATGCTACAACACACATAAGTCTATTTATCTCTCAAAATTTGGTTCATTATTGCAAGTAAGCGTTATCTCATCTTTTGTGGAATATTGCATGTATCATTTAATTGAGATTAATCAACATCGATTTCATAAAAGCACTTATTAAAACTTTACCTCCAACATAAGTTGGTTGTATAGACCTCTAGGGACCCTCTACTCCCCTATTGACTCCTCACTGTGAGATCCACATAATTTGGGCAAGAATGAGGCTTGGGGATTGAAGAGTTGATTTGAAATATTTGTAGAGATAGTTTAACTAAAATTAACCAAAAGCACTCTTCATCACATTTCTTTTTACTTGTCTTTTGATGCTTGTTGATCTCATGCAAGTATTGTGATGCTTACTTTCTATATTCGCAAAGTTTAATTTCATATTTAGCATCTAATTTTTAGTCGTTTCTAACTATGACAAGATATGCTTTAATGTTGTGATTTGGTTATCCCATAATCAATTTTATTTTGCAAATATCTTGTGCTAACATCTTTTGTTTCCATTTCAAGATTATTGTGTTCTCATCTCTTTTGAGCATTATTTTTACTTTTGAGCACGTTATTTGTAAAGGCATTGGTTGAATGGTTTGTCATTATTATTTCAAAGTTGTTCATAAATGCTCATGAATCTTCAAAAAGTAAATACAGTTTCACTCTAACAACTCTCCTAGAAAACTCACATATTTAACTTAGTTTTTCTTTAGGGACCACCCCCCATCGCTGACCTAGGAGATAGCTTAAACGGAGAGAGTCGGAAATAGGTGACAGCCCCTTCTCTGAATTCTTTGCCACCAACCACACCTTGTGGGGTTAAAGGCTTTTCTCACTAACTAGTATGTAGGTGTAGGCGGCAAGGCGACAACAGGACCACGTGATCACTCACCCCATCCATGATCAAGCGCTTTGCCCGCGCCTGATTCTCGTTTAACTTCTGCAGAGAGTTTGCATCGGTTGGCATAGCTATGACATTTTCTGTGTGTTCCCTGATGTCGTACTCCTCCGGGACTTACAGGATTCTGGCCTTCCAGATCGTGAAGTTGGACACACCGTCCAACCTATCCTGATCACGCAGTCCGTACAGGGCCATCTAGCTCAAATTTGTCGAAACAAGTACTCCTCTCCCTCTTCCTGCTGCAACACTAAACAAGAGACTTGATCTGGGTTTCTTGGCTATAGAAACCCTCTAGAGTAGCTGCTCCCTCTAACAACTGATTTCCTTCCTGGAAATCCTTCACCAATTTTGACGAATCAGCGCTCTATGATCACTACCTTGATCACACTCAGATTCCTTGGCTAGAGAATCTATTGAGCGACTGTTCCCCTCCCGCTTTTGCCACCTTTGCTAGGCACTATTCTGCACCGACAGAACCTGTGCCACACCAGCAACTACTGAAGACCCGAAGTTGCACTTCCAAACTTTGGCAAACTACACAGCAATTCTTCCACACAGACTATGTCACCCTCCTAGTGTACTGTCAGTCTCTACATGAGCAAACTAGCTCAGCGCAGCCCTCATACAATATTGCCTCTTTGTTGTTGTACTCTCGGCCTCGGATCAGATCATCTCTTGTCGATCTTTGCCCCTCACTAAACTGCAAACTCACTTCGAATTCCTCAACAAACCTCGTCCCAAAAATTCGACTTAGCTTAAGTGCTCTGCAATGTGTGTGTGTTCTCCAATTGACCCCAAGCCCTTCCTTTATACTTTCTTGTTGGCAAACCAACGATCGTGATCTAATCTCTAATCGACGGCTCAGATTAAAAGAATGCTTGATCCACGTCACTTAGAACATTTCATCACATGTGTAATTTAATTCACTTTAATTTTTTTAATTTTCCAAAGTTAGACTTAGGGTCCCCATTAAAAAATTTAATTATTTGAATAACTATTACACCAGATAGAATTTCTCCAAACGCTTTCTGGGTCTTGGAGATCTTGTATCTTAGCCCCTCCACAAAGTTTCGAAGCTAGAGCACACCCAATGCTACCCCAAAATCTCAACAATATATATATATATGTGTGTGTGTGTGTGTGTTATGACATTTAAGAAATGTTATGTGCAATCATAATGCATACATGATACACTATTACATTAAGATTAAAATGTCCAATGACAATGCATAAACTATGAGTCTATCAATTATACATGTCACGTGATGATGAAACATATTAACATCACCTAAGAAACTGGATTAGTGGGTAACCCCCCTCGTGTCCCAAATCATTTGAATCTGATACGACTCGTGGGGATTCGAGTCTGAAATCCCGAATTCGATCGTGTTCGTACCAGACACGACGAGTCCCGATCATGTCTTGTAGGGATACGATCGAATCCCTTTTTGCCGGATTCAACCAACGCGAAAATGAGTCTAGTGAGTTATGAAAGTGCGATTTTCCTCATTGTTTCTCAACAATGCTTATGTGTGAGTTGAGCAAAGAGCAAGGAGTAGCAAGGAGCAAGGGAGTGTTTCGAAGGAGATTCGAGCAATTGGTAAGTGCACTGTCTCTCTATGTTTTTGCATTTGGTTTGCATGTGCATATGATTTACAAATTTGGTCATTTTTGTTTATTTTTTACATCATTCATGGCTCAATCAAGGGCAGCAAGGTAGGGGGAAAAAAGGGGAAGAATGTCCCCATTGGGGATGCCCCTCCTATCCCTATTTCATCAGGGTCTACAAGTATTCCATCTATTGGAAGTGGGGCTGCAACAGCAGCTTCAAATGTTCAGAGAAAACAAACTCAAGACCCCAAATACCCATTGTGGAAATATGTGACAAGAGAGGTAGGGTTAGGCAGCAAGGCGAAGGGAGGAGGCAATGTTGCATGGAAATGCAGTTTTTGCCACAACCATTTCATGAGCACATATTACGGTGTGAAATCTCATTTGTTGGCTTTGCCATGTTGTGGCATTTCAGCTTGTTCACAGGTGCCATTAGCAAGGAGGAAGGAAATGGAGAGAGAGTCATTTGTTGGTTCGGCAAATGTGGCATCAAAATCAAAACAAAACAAGAATGATGACCCCTTCCATTCTTGAGGAAAAGCAACAACAAGTCCCATTTGAGAGTTTTAGTGGGGGACAAGCAACAAAAAGAAAGGCAACTGCACTTGGTCCAATGGACAAGATTTTCCAGAAAGAGAAGAGGGAAGAGCTTAATCTCACCATTGCATTTTTTTTCTATCAAAACTTCATATCTTTTAATGTTGCACGGTCACCTCTATTTATTGAGATGTGTTGAGCTATAAGTCAAGGGGCTCCATCAGGGTATGTGCCTCCTGGGTCAAAGAAGCTTAGAACCACATTGTTGACAAAGGCAAAGAAAAAGGTGGACAAAATGCTTGAGCCTATTAAATCAGCATGGCCAACATCTGGGGTTAGCATTGTTTTTGATGGATGGAAAGATCCAACACGGCACCCACTCATCAACTTCATGGTGTCGTCCTTGAATGGTCCAGTTTTCATGAAATCAGTGGATGCACTTGGACAATACAACGATGCACAATATATGGGTGAGTTATTTATTAAAATTATTGAAGATGTAGGTGTCGATTCTTGTGTGCAAATAATTACAGATAATGCCCCTGTTTGCAAGGTTGCTGGTATGATTGTGGAAGCTAAATATCCACAAATATTTTGGACACCTTGTATTGTCCATTCATTGAACTTAGCACTGAAATCTATTGCCTCTAATGTGCTTTGGATTGGAAGCATTATTGAGGATGCACGGCATATCCGCAACTTTGTACAAAACCATACAAATGCCCTCACTATCTACAAGGAGTACACCAATCTATCATTGTTGAAGATTGCAGATACACGGTTTGCCTCGTCATTCATCATGTTGAAGAGGTTGAGGGAGATCAAGACCGCTCTTGGGGCCATGGTTATTTCATAGTTTTGGTCTTTTTGGAGAAAGACGAATCAAACAGCCTCAAAAAAAGTGGACACAATGTTGGATGATGTCTAGTGGGAGAAGGTAGATCTACTTATTTAGAACATGGACCCTATCATTTCCCTGCTTCGATTTGTAAATATAGAACAACCCATCCTAGGAGAGGTTTATGAGGGATGGGATTCCATGATTGAATCTGTGAGGAACATCGTTTTACATAGTCAGTGCCCAAACTATGAGACATCACTAGAGGCCTTCTTCACCAACATACAGGATATTCTTTTCAGCGAATGGGACAAGAATTGCACACCTTTACATTGTTTAGCTCACTCCTTGAACCCAAAATACTACAGCCATGAGTGGTTGAATGATGGACCTTCCCGCAGATTCCCTCCTCACATGGATGGTGAAATCTCACAGGGGAGGAAAGATGCATTCATGAGGATTTTTCAGGATATGGCATCCCTTGATGAGGTGGAGGATGCCTTTTGCAGATTTTTCCACTGACACTGGGCAATTTGCAAGCTATGATGTGATTAGAGACAGGGGGGCTAAGAATCCCTATTCTTTAGAGACAGGGGGGCTAAGAATCCCTATTCTTGGTTGGTAACTCATGGGGCAACAAGCCCTCCTTTACAGCAGTTAGCCATAAGGCTCCTCTCTCAGGTGACTTCATCCTCTTGTTGCGAAAGGAATTGGAGCACATATGGGAATTTGTATAGTGTGAAGGAGAGCAGGCTTGAGCAGTCCAGAGCAGAGACAATGGTGTATGTGCACACCAACCTTCGTCTTATTTACAGAGAGAGGGAGGATTGGTTGAAGGGAAAGACAAAGATGTGGGATGTCTTTCCTGATGATATGGGTTTGGACAGCAGTGTTGAGTTTGCATTGGCCAACTGGGATCTCAATGAGCCAGTGCTAGAGCCTATCACATTTGATGATGGTGATATAGTAGAGGAATCATCCTCCACACCAACAGATGCAGAGATGACATTGGATACAGAGGAGGAGGATGCAACAGAGGAGAGCAGTGGTCAGCATGATGATCATGATGAGGACAGTGATGTCGATTATGATGATGAGGATTGATGACTCATGAGTCATGAGCTACCTTCTACGACACTGCCTTGAGGCTTGTTGTCTTGTAGACTTGTAGTTGTTTTGTATTTGCTATTTCTATTTTCCATTGGCATTGTACTACCTAGAGGCTAGTACTTATGTAACACATTTTGATTTTGATGACTTAATGAGAAAACTACAATATCTTGTCTTTCTCCTATTGGATCATTGATGAATATGTCTATTACTTTGTAATATGTATGATTGTATGATGTACAATGTATCATGTATCTTAAATCTTTGTAAAACTTACATCTAGATGAAGATCTATGTTTGAATCAATGAATTTGTATGAATTTGTGTAAGAAATATATATATATATATATAACGTGTCCGGACGTGTCCTATTGCGGGGGGTCACCGTGTCTGAATCCGACACTCGAATCCGCATGTCCATCGTGTCCCGTGTCCCTGTGTCAAGTGACTTAGAACATCACATAACATCACATTTACTTATGAATGATCACATAATGAAAGTAACAATATCCAAAAACAACCTTCATAAATAAGGTTTATTATAAATATATATCCAAAATCAGTCTTTATCATATATATGAGTCTGCAAGTACCATAAAGACTAAAGATTAATAGTCTTCAATCTTCATCCTCATCATCATAAACCTCGTCAAAAATAGAAGAAGCATGCTCAACAGTGGATGGTGGGGCTGAAGAAGATGATTGGCCAATTCCACTTCTAGGCTCTTGATCCTCAATATTCAGGGCAGCAAGAGAGAACTCCAAATTAGGGTTTTTGGATCCACGTCCCATTCTTTAGAGGGACCACTGCTATATTTTGGACCCCTACGAGATGCAAGGCGAAGGTTGGAGTGCACATAAACAAGATCCTCTACTTTCTGTGAGCCCAACCTGTTGCGATTGACAGAATCAATAAAACCATAGGTGCTCCAATTCCTTTTTCTTGATGAAGAGCTTGCCACTTGTGAAAGAATAAGAATGGAAAGGTTTTGCAAATGTACACCATTTGCTCCATGACAAATCCACCACTTAACTGGATTCATGGTGCTTCTCTCCTCCAAAGTTGATATATCTGAATAATCATTTAATTTTGCAACAAAACTTGCAAATTCTTCCTTCACCTCCCTATGTAGATGAGCTGGAAACATTCTCATAAGGGCTTTCTGACCCCATTAGCCACCTCTCTATCCTTATGGGGTGCCTTACTCTTCCCATTGCTTTGAGCAATAACCTCTTCATCCTAAAATCTCGAGTTTAGGGCATGTGCTAAAGTGTGCAATGGAGTGTTGAAATTATTCCACCTATCAACAATGATTTTCTTGACTAAATCAGCAAAATGAGCATCAACAAATAAAAGTTGTGGAGACTCCTGTGAAATGATTTCCATAGTTTTCTCACCCACGGTATCCAAGCCATCATATACCTCTCCTAAGAAAGGTTGGTATGTGTCAGCGTTTCGAAAAAGCTCAAATGCAAGGGTTGTGAACTTTAGCAAGAAATCTATCTTGCTCCACCACTCCTCATCAAGGCACAATCTACGCACCATATATCTCAACTTTGAATTTTCTTGTCTCCACTCAACCTAGAGTTGACTTGCCACCATAGAAACTAATGGTTGCTTAACCTCAACAAGGTGGCGCAACATTAGGAGGTTTGAGGCATATTGTAATATCCCGAATGTGATATTATGCCTAAATTTGCAAGAAATAACGTAACCCAAAATTTTACCATAAAATCAACATTTATTTAACAAAATATTGCCATGTTAAATAAAAACAAAATAGAACAATGCAATCCATTGACACATTGAACAGGAAGAATCTCAGCTTTTTGTTATAAATGGCAAACTAGGGTTACATGCATATCTGACCCAAAATAGCTAAGATGGAAAATTGGCCTCCAATATAATTTGTTGCACTGCACTGCACTGGCCTCCAAAACTAAACAGATGCACTCTCCCTACAACAACAGCTGCCACTGAATCAACTAAAGACAATGAAGCACCAATTGAGGATTTGAATGATCCTCACTCTAATATCCCTGAAACTCTGTGAAACTCCTGAATGAAGTCTCCTCAAAGAGAGTTGGGTTTCCGTCCAACACTCGACAACATACTCGAGGGTTTTCGTCCTAGGGCTACCAATAAAGAAGAGAACCGAGTTCTCAACCTCGCATACAATAAAAGATATCAAATCCAAGATGATCCTCAATGGCCTCCTCCTCTTCTGTTATAGATCTCATGGACCCCTCTAGAGCCTTCTATTTTATTATTATTTTAATCATAAAGCACTTTTCCCTCTTATTTTCCACTTAAAATATTATTTTTTAATGCGGGAAAGAGTAAATCGGCTACCCTGTCTCCTCAAGTCACGGAAACTCATGTCCAATCATCCCATCATGTAGGTATTCTCGTTCCGGTTCCTATGAGCTATTACACTAAGGTGTTCTATCACGTATTCCTCCCAGAATGTCGCCTTGAGAGTAATTAATTGAGTTAAGCCCAAAAATAACTCGGTTTTTTGAAAGTTGTCAAAATGCACCATTACAAAAGGCAAACTGTGAGACTGATGGAGTATATCAAGCGAATGCCATCGGTCCTCATAGAAACTCCTCAAAACTCCTCCTAAAATCCCCTGGGCCTGTTGATGACACAGACCTGTACCTGTGACCTATCGGCTCCCAACTCTGGAAATCCTTCCTAACCCTGTCATGAGGAACACCAAAAAAAAAGGAATATTACAGACCTTATGCCCCAAGATTGCTTGCCCTCAAGCAATCCAAATATATGGGCCACCCTGTCGGCCCGATGCAACTGAGACCCAATGCTTGGATACCATAGAAACCCCTGAGTGCTGCTATGCTCCTATGTCAAGCCACCTGGAATCCCAAACTGATCTCTCACTGCACCTAGCACTAATCATTCCTCCCAGATCCCAATGCCACCATGGCCAATCATCGCCCAAGTCCCATGGCTCGGACTGCGCACTGCCTCTTGCTATAGTTGTTGCCCAATGAAGCGAAGACCACCAACAAGCATCAATGCTCCATGGCTCCTGTTGTGTTGTAGCTCTCACTGTGTAAATTGCCCCACCAACTGCATGCCAACTCATCACCTCTCTCCACTCCAACTCCTTACTCAATCTCATGTTAACCCTGCTCGCCTGAAGTCGGGATGGAATGTTGAAGAGTTGTCGACCTGTGCCCCAATGCCAACTAGAAGTTACAGTGTTTGTTATGTATAAGGGTCCCTGCTCTGCTATGCTCCTAACTAAGAAGATTGTACCATCAATAGGGTACCAACTTCTGATCTCCTGCCAATCTAACCTGGAAAAAGAATCCAATGCAGTGACACCTACATACGGAACATGTTTGGAGTGTTGTCGCCAGCCCATACTCAACTCATGTTGCTTTGTCCCGTCTGTCAACTAGATCTCCCTGAAGGAAGAAGCCCCTCTCTCTATAATAGGCCAAAGTGGGCAAGATATGCTACAAGCCCCATCAATGTACTCCTGGAGAGTGCTTCTCCCCGAAAGTACTGCAGTTCTGCTAATTGCATGTGCATCTGCCTGCACCTCATTAGTGGGTCGGCCTAAAGATGGATGCACCACCGTCTCCAACAGCTCCTCCCTCTCCTGATCAGGAAAGTCATACTCCTGCTGTCTACTAGCCTCCTGCAGAGCTACCCTATCAACCTCCAACATCTCCTGAGGATAACTATCTGCAACTATTGTCACCCTATTAGTTGTTCGTACATCTGGCTGCTCCTCCTCAGTGGCTGACCCCAAGGTTAGCCACATATCCATCACAAACTCAATGTGAACCTCCATCTGGCTCTCCCCAAAAGGACTATCATGCATGTAGTGCATATCCTCCTCAGCTGAATCATGCTCCACCATATGCTGCTCTGGTTGAATCATCACAAGTGACTCATCATCCTAAATATCTCCCATAAGATCCCCTGACTGCCCACCGTGCACACTGGAATACAACTCCGGCCAATTGTCATCAACTCCACGTGACTACTCATGCTCCCTAGAAGCACCCTCATATGACCCCATGGACTCATTCAAAGAAGAGTCCTCATCCTGACATACAAAAGTAATGTCCTCCTGCTCTTACCTCTGCCACCTCATCTGCATCTCTCAAACATGAGTGATCCGGTCCCCAGGTTCTTTGCAGATGAAGCAAAATCCCTTCCTCCTCAACTCATTTTTGTTGCATGATCCACCAAACTAGAGCAGCTCCTCCCTGGTCAATTGTCTCCTGAATAGCCCAATATTTTGCTCAACCAGCCCTTCAGCTAGCTCATAAGCAGTAGGTAAGACCAACTGCTCTCTCCTCCAAATGCTCAGCAATCTAGTCTGCAACACCCGACAAATGGCATCACGACCCCTCATACATGATGACAAAACGGACTGCATGTGTGCTATGATTGTGTCAGGATGATGTTTCATAATGTTGAAGAAGCATTGGAACATCTGCAGAATCAAGCCATCACACTCAAGATCAAACATGATCTCATAAGTCCTAGTCATGGCCATGACCTCTAAAACCTCAAGCTTCTTCCCAAAGGTAGAGCCTGCACTGCTGTCCAAGTCTTGAAAGGTCTCTACTATCAGTCTAAAAATCTCTCTTCATAACATCATCATTGTAGGGAGGAAAGGGTGCTACTATCCTGAAAATATCACTGAAACAAAGAGGCAGTTATAAGCTTGACTCTCTCACTTGGATGTTCCAAGAATCTGGCTTGCACCAATGCAAGCATAGATGGCTCCAAAAGCCCAATTTAAACTCCAATCAGATTGCTTTACCTTTGAAAGACAAGATTCCAGTTTCTCCAACATGGAAAAGCCATTTTCCAATCTTCCAATCTTTAAGTCCATCCCAAGTGCATAAAGCCAATTTCCCACTTCTTCCTCCTTTTCTAAATTCCTCAGATGCCTTTGTTGGAGCAAATTATGTACCTTCTTGGAGAAGTTTTTGTTGTTCTGTTTCAAGGAACTAACTTCTGAATTGTTTAATCTTTTCAATTTGTTTAGGAGTTCTTCCATGGTTCAACCAAATGATGAAAGGAACATTTATGATAATGTGGTCACTGTTTTTCTAAGTTTCTTAATTGTAAAATTCCATTTCCTTCGGATTTCACAAATTTCCACAATTTCAGGGTTTTTGCTTGGAAATTCCACTGGTACTTTTTTGTCAAACAGTTCAAATACATACTGTTGTAGGTGACACGTATTTGTTGATGTCAAATACAGGTATATAGTAGGGAATTTATAAAAGAACCAGTCTCAACCCAACAACTAATATCTATATTTTAAGCTTAGAAAATTATTACAGCGATTGACAAAACTTCATAACAGAAATATTTCGAACAAGACATAGCGACCTCTCTCAATTATATTAAGAAATGTACACACAGAAAATATTGAATGGAACCTGGTGTACAGCAAATGGTCCCTATCCAATCCACAATAATCCAATCAATCACGCTCAGCAGTTCTAGCATATAACCAGTAAGAAGAGATACGTTGTTCTCCCACTCAAACAACCCTCAAATTTTGTCCTTTACTAGCAGGAACGCCTAACTTGTACACCCAACTTCTATTTACTCCCTATACCGTCCAACGGCCCCACTGTAGTCGCGCTCAGCAGAGGAATCGTGCCATAAATCTTCACTGAAAGAACTTGGCCATCTGAAAATCGTGCCTTAAATGTGAAAAATCCTAGATCTGGATTCCTACTGCAACAAATTTGAATTACTTCTTCTATTATGTTTCATAGTTATTTCATTACAGTGAAATATCAAAGTAATTTTTGAAGCAGTTTACACAAATAATGCTGCGGAATAAATCGAAGTGCTGAAACAATCTGAACAAAATACAATGAAAAACATCCACATTTGACGCAGTTATTTTTGGACTAAGTCCCCGGAAAACCCTAACTCTGGAAAACCGGTGCAACAGATCTGAGGGTTTGTATTATTAAGCAGCAGAATCTTGAGTACAACTAGGGTGCCAACATCCGACAAACCCTTCAGAGAAATCTAGACAATCTGGTGGAAAATGTGAGATATAACTCACTCCGCAAGTCTCTGGTTGATCTGACAGCGTTAGTGAAGCCCTCACTGCCTCTGTGTGATTGCCTACGTTGGAACTGCGTAAGCCCAAGCTTGAGGAACTACGTCACCTCTCTCTGCAATTGATCTAGCCAATCTAGGACTGGATTTTGGCCCTCTTGGCTCAGAAACCCCAGCCTCTAGCTATCTCCGGACTGACTCCAAGAGACACTGCTTTGTTTCTCCGTGATTTCCTGTAGGGTCTACGTCACCTCTTTAGAAAATTGCGTTGTCTCTCTTTGCGTCACCTTTGCCTCTCTCTAAAATGCACTCTTGGTCCTCCTAACCAATCTCTGCTTTTTCCCCTCTTTGGATCTGATCATTGAATCACAATCACTTAGCAAAACCTGCCCTAGTAATTTGATTCTTGATCAAAAGTTGTGTCTCCTCACACAAAATCGAAAATGCTCAATGGCTCAAGTGTCTTAATGTATTTTCCATAGGCCCCTCACCCCCCTTCTTATATTCTTTTGTTGAACCTTCAACAGCCAAGATTAAAACATAATCAAGGGCTAAGATTAACTTGGAGGTGATACATGACTTTATCTAGAAGATTCTCACTTGACTTAATTAATACCCTTTAATTAATCAGTTTCCCTAAGTTTAGACATAGGAATACATTAAAAAATGATTAATTAATTTAATTAAATCATCTCTAAGTGGAATTTTCCAAAACCATTTCTGGGTTTTATGGAATACATGTGTCCTAGCCTATATACAAAATTACAAGGCTAGAGCACATCCGATGCTACCATAAATCAACATTAAACACACAACACTCCCTCAATTACATGCAAAGGTCGACTTGCACTTGCACCACAGCCAGGGTGCATCCATATTTCTGCTGCGGCCAAAGTCGTCGCGGGGGAAAGAGAGCTCATATTAAACTTTGCGCCCTTTGCCCAAGAATTTCCTGCCTTAATCGATTACGAAACTCTGCTCTGTCTCAGTGTGGGACAACTTCGCCCAGAATTCCTGTGGAAAATTCATTTGCGGTTGCAAATCACCATCCATCCGCTTAGCCAGATTCCGTGCACTACGGATTAATTTTGGACATTTGATCTGGCATCATTAACATGTCATAATGGTTATAGTTGTGAATAAAACATCGTGCTCCTTCAGTGCCATCGAGATAGAATCATGCTTCTTCCACAGTTAGTGCATTGCTTTGAACTTGATGGGATTCTACAAAGTACCAAATCATACTCGGTGCGATCCCGGTGTGGGCAAAGACATCAAGAACCAGTGGCTCATCCTTTAATTTCTATACCTATGTCGTTGACACATATATCCTTAAGCCGACTTCAATTGGAACATACGCATCACATTGTGGCTTCCAAACGGTGAAATGCAGCCTTGATACTTGTCGAATCACAACTGTATTTACACCTTTTCCATTATATTTTGCAACCAGTCACAACCTGAAGTCGAACTCTCGCAAGGGTTCCTTGGCCCTGCCCTTCTGTGTGTGCAAAATTTGCTTGCGGCTCCTTAGACCTAGCATTAAAAATTGCTCATGGCATGTGGTTGGACCCCTATGAAATGAATTACATCTTGGTCTTCTCCCAAAACAAACTTTGGAATCTAAAGAACTCTAAAAGTCGTGCCCCCCCTAAAATTTCGATTCCAACCAATATGACATTATTACGATCACCAATAGTTTGGTTGGGCATGAAGATTTAAATCGACCCTTTTTTTTATCGATTGTTCATTGCTAAAAAGAAATTTGTGGCTCCCTTTAAAATCTAACCAACTAATTCAGCTCACTGCGCAACAATAAAATTTAGGTCCCCTAAAAAAAAATTCGAAGGCCCCATTTGACAAAGTTTCAATGGACGGCTTCCATAAATTCCATTGAGTCCCACGTCAAATTTGGTTTCATGAGATTTTTAATTCTTGGCTCTTTGACGACTTTTCCCAACGGATTCAATTTGTAGAATGATTATTATATATCAGACAACTTGCTTATGGGACAACAATTTGTTGGGCATTTGTCAGACCATAGTCGTTGCAACTCCACAGGGTGAACCAAGACCAAGGATTTGATACCATTGTAACATCCTGAATGGGATATTATGCACAAATTTGCAGGAAATAATGTAACCCAAAATTTTACCGTAAAATTAACATTTATTTAACAGAAGATTGCCATGTAAACTAAAAACAAATAGAACATTGCAATCCATTAACACATTGAACAGGTAGAATCTCAGCTTTTTATTATAAATGGCAAACTAGGGTTATATGCATATCTGACCCAAAATCGCTGAGATGGAAAACTAGCCTCCAATATAATCTGTTGCACTGCATTGGCCTCCAAAACTGAACAGCTGCACTCTCCCTCCAACAACAGCTGCCATTGAATCAACTAAAGACAATGAAGCACCAATTGAGGATATGAATGATCCTCACTCCAATATCCCTGAAGCTCTGTGAAACTCCTTAATGAAGTCTCCTCAAAGAGAGTTGGGTTTCCGTCCAACACTCGACCGACGACAACATACCCGAGGGTTTCCGTCTTGGGGCTACCAAAGGAGAAAAGAACCGAGTTCTCAACCTCACATACAAGAAAAGATATCAAATCCAAGATGATCCTCAATGGCCTCCTCCTCTTCTCTTATAGATCTCATGGACCCCTCTAGATTCTTCTATTTTATTATTATTTTAATCATGGAGCACTTTCCCTCTTATTTTCCAATTAAAATATTCATTTTTAATGTGAGAAAGAGTAAATCGGCTACCATGTCTCCTCAAGTCACTGAAACTCATGTCTGATCATCCGATCATGTAGGTATTCTCGTTTTGGTTCCTACGAGCTATTACACTAAGGTGTTCTATCATGTATTCCTCCTGGAATGCCACCTTGAGCATAATTAATTGAGTTAAGTCCAAAAATAACTCAATTTTCCGAAAGTTGTCGAAATGCACTGAAACGAAAGGCAAATCGTGCGGCTGATGGAGTATATCAAGCGAATGCCATCGGTCCTCATAGAAACTCCTCAAAACTCCTCCAAAAATCCCCTGGGCCTGCTGATGACACAGACCTATACCTGTGACCTGTCTGCGCCCAACTCTAGAAATCCATCCTAACCCTGTCATGAGGAGCACCAAAAAAAGGAAAATTACACATATCTTGTCTCAACAATTTTTAACAACTCTAATTTGGAGTACTCTCGAAATATTGTTTGAGATTGGCGGTGGTGGGTGATGAATTTAACGATCCCCCATGCTTCCCCTGTGATTCCCTTTATCCACGGAACTTTATTGTCAATCTCCTCTAAGATTAGATTCAAATTATGGACTGTCCAAAAGATGTGGTCATACCTCCCCTCAATTAAACTTGCAGCTTTGCAAACTGGTGCATTATCCGTGATAACTTGCACCACCTTGTTAAGTCTTATTTGTTCAATAGATTTTATTAAAATATCAGCAATGAATTATGCAATTTTTACCTCTCCTAAGTAGTCTTATGCCTTTCAAAACATTGCTCCTTTTGGTGAAGTGGCAATGATATTAGCAATGGCCTACGCCTTATACCTGTCCATCCATCTGAGACTCTAGTAACCCCAGAGCTACACCAGGAAAAACGAATCGATGATAAGATATCCTCCACAAGCTCCTCATTTTTTTGAAGCCAAGTTTTGACTTTTTCATAGTTGGGCCCCTTGTACCATGTGGGAGCTTTGTTAAATGCCCTTATCATATCTTGCCAGTAAGGAGACCCAACAACATTGAATGGGATACCACACACATATATGCACCTAGCAACTCTAGAATCAACTTCTTCTCTCGCTAGCACATTCACCAATTTAGCAATTCTGCTATCTTGAACTGAAGTGGATGCCCCATTGGTATTTTTGGATGGTGGTAGTTGTTGTTGTTGAGTCGCTTTCCTCTTCCTTGCTTCAACCACACTACTTGGTTCAATGTTTTGTGGAGCTTGAGGAGTAGCATTAGTAAGCTCTCCATGCTTTCTTTTATGGTCCATCAGCCTCATCTTGCTCTCTTTGATATGCCCTCCTCACCATTAATTCTATTGCTTTTGGGCAACCTGCAATCCCCTATTCTTCTCCATGCAAAAGATGCACCTTCACTCTTGGGTAGGAGCACTTATACGAATTACTGCAAAGATTACGTCGCCATTTCCATGAGCCACCCTGTGCACATCTTTGAAGCTTTTGAACATGCCTCCAAAGAGGCTAATAGTCAACCCTCTAGCTAGACTTGGGGGTTGAACTTGCACCTTGGTTGGAAGCCATTGCTGCAAAAAAAAAAAACAAATTTGTAAAGAAAATACTTTTTTCACATTTTTGGAAGCCTAAACCCTCAAAAAATACAAGAAATATTGGGAAAAAACTAAGAAAATGAATGTTTCTTACCAAAATTAATTTTTTGTACCTGAAGCTACCCCAAAATGCCACAAAATACAAGACAAAGATGGTTATAGCTAAGCTAAAAACCAAGAATGTCGTAACCAAAAACTCCCTACTTTGAATCTGCTTGTGAAATCCCCTTTTCTTGCTATTGAAATCTCCTTTGCTCACTGTTGAAAACACCCTAGCTGAAATCATTGCTCTCTTCCTCTTTTCTCCTTTCTCAAATCGTCCCTTTCCAAGTGAAACGACTTGCTCAAATAATGTGATGAGGGAATGAGGCGAGTGTCTTTTTATAACTTGCGAGAGACATCTAGAAACACCCACACAATATTTTAATCCCCAAATAAAAAAATAAAAATAAAAAAAGGTTACTTTGGTGGAAACGCGGTTGTATGGCCTTGAAACGTGTTTCAATCTGTATCGGGCCACATTTTAGCCTTATGAAACGTGTCAGTGCAGCCTAAAACGTGTTTCCTCGTTTTAGTTTCTTCTTTTGGTGGAAACAGCCTCCTCCTAGTGTTTCCTACAACATACCCCATCTATCAGCCTGAGAAAGAACTGGATTACTCTCCATCGTAACCCTGCCCATCGAGAAGTGGAGCGATCCACCTACCAAGTAGATCCCTGGATCCCACCTACCACATTGGGAGCTCACAATTCCCACTCCTCACTAGCTACCACTGCGTAGCACTTTTACCCGCTAGAGCCCATCTGGCCCTCATCTCTGACCCTTGTATGTATCTAATAGGTGGACCCCAAGCATCAAGAATTTGTCCCAAGCATGCCAATTTTCCCTGCTCTTGCCAGACCACACAGTGAAATCTTCTATCCCAACTCCTGATGATACACCTGGATACTGATTGGAGTCTGGACACCCTCATGTATACAAAGTCTACCATCCATTGTCCCTCATGCTATGCTCATGTAACGCCTTACACTGCCTTACCGCAAGTGCAGCATGCAACTCTCTTGCGATCACCTCCCCAAGTGTGAACTAAGGGGTGGAACATATGCTCCCTCAACAGTAGACCACACCATCCCTAAGCCTATAACCCTCAACTCACACACCCACTACATGTGTCAACTGGAGAGTCTCTTTCCTGCCCATGATACACTGTGTCTCATCCAGCTGCCTAGCGTGAGCCTCCCTAGTCCTACTACCTGTCCTAAGAGCATCAAGGGGCAGCAACCCAAACCTCTTCAACTGTAAGCCATACTGGAGAGTGATAGGCATGCAAATCCCCAAGGGTATGATCAAGAGTTTGCATGGACACTGAAAGGTAATCCCATGGATGCGCCTCTCTTTATCTATGTCCTGCTAATAACTCCATCGAAAACCTATCTCTGTTGAACAGGATGTCCCCAAATGCTCATCAACATCCTCATCGATCCAGGGTGAGCTACACCCAATCATATGCCTAATGTCCCCGTTCATAAGTCTCCTGGGAGGCAACGCTCCAAGAGCCCATTGTGTCGCACCATACACCACTGCATACCAAGTATCCTTGTACTCCTCGCTAGGCCACTATACATTGCAGCCTATCCCTGTACACCACTGGATACCCTTGCCTGTTGTTGTATCACTTTGTACTGTCTAAGGTCCCACATGCAGCAATGCATCCATCACTCCACTAGCAAAGGAGTCAACATCGTGTTTATAAGATCCTTCTCGGAAAAATGTAATTGTAAAAAGAAATATTTTTGAGTCTAAAAAGTCCTGGAAACTCCAAAGTACACGTCAGCCCTGGGAACATAAGGTCGACCTAAAGGAGGGAATTCGACCCCTTGATAAGGCATATAAAGTAGCAATTCGACCTCATTTGGGACACACTCACTCCACAAGTTCAATCTATCAAGAAGAAGTTTGATTTGTAGTTGGGAGAAGCAAAAAAGGAGAGTGAAGGTCTGGGAGAAGAAAGAGGGACGGAAATATCTTGTTTTGGGCTTTCTCTCTCACACATGTGCGAAATTCTAGGGTTTCTTGGCTGCAAGAAGAGACCGAAATTGCAGGACCAAGTTGCAATAGGACGAAGTGCAACACCTTGTAGCTGGAAGGAAGGATACTCTGTCTAGACCTCGTTAACCTTAGGAGGAGTTGTATTGCTCCAGGAAGGTCTCAAGAGGAGGTTGATCTAGCGTTTCCTTGGAAATTGCAAGACCAAAATTGCAAGGTCGAAGTTGCAAGCTAAATAGCAATATCGAAGTTGGCAGGTCAAAGTTGCAGTGTGTAGCAATTCGATGCAGAATCAAGGAAGGACTTGAAGAAGGGTTGACTTGGTACTAGGAAAAGGACTTGGTCTAGGGTTTGGGACTTTGTATCTCATTTGAAGCAGATTCTAAGAAGAGAACAGTTTTCGAGTTTCCCCTTGCAGGGGTTTTGCCCTGGCTGAGAGCCTAATATATGTGTCCTCTATTGTTGGTATTATTGTTCTTAATATTGTTTGATGAAAATATCTAACTAAAGAACATAAAGAAGATAAATAAGATTCACAAGCAAATATGAAGGTTAAGGAATATAAGATTAATAGTTTCCACTATCCATTTTCCAACAAAACCTAGACTAATATACAACAATGAGATGGTTGCCACTATCACCATAGCACTCCACCTCCTGCTCTTTAATGGAATTTCACCACACAAGAGGCTTCACAATATATATCACCTAAAAGGTTTTTTAAGTCAATAGGTCCAACGCAATGTAAGTGAAAGGCTTAACCAAGGTACATTTTGTTTGGATTAGAGCACAAATCTTTATGTCAAGGAGAAACATACCATAACTAAGCCTTGAAAAGAGTACTTGAGGCCAAAGGTTTCAAGATATGGTTCAATAAGAGTATATTTAGGCATACAAGCACAAGGAAAAGGTTTACTTAAAGGTATGATCAACAATAAGGGATGTTAAGCCTTCAACAGGGCTTGAGTTGAGACCTCGTATAGAAAGAGGATTTACTAGGGCACTAAATTTCCTAGGGTTGATGACCTTAGCCCTAATGAGGCAATTTCCACTGAGCAAAATGTTAGATTTTGACTTGTTAAGGTCAAACAAGGTGAAAATATGCCAAATCATCTCCAATGCTTCAATAGATCAAGCCCTAGTTGAATTTGGCCTTTGCCTTAGCCTAAGTAGCTTGCCTTGAAGGGCCAAAAACGTAAGGGAGAGAAAAAGGTAAAAAATTTCAAGAGTTTTGATCATCAATGGGATCTCAGTGCCTTTCCCTACTTGAGTGATGGAGTCTTCATGATTTAAACCATAAATATATCAAATACATGCATGAAGTAAGGGGGAAAACCTTAGCTTTAAATTCCTAACTCTAGTTGTTTTTTATGAGGGAAGAAATTAACTAGAAAAATGCTTAATAGAAGGTTTTGTAGGGAATTCAAGGAAAATAGATTAAACATGCAACAATTTACCAAGAATTTTCAATAAAAAATTGCACTTAAACAAGGAACATGTAGAAACCCTAGCAATATTTCATTACATGCAAAACCATAAAAGATATGCAATAAATAATCACAAATTTCCCAGGTACATGCCTTCTTTCAATCCCAAAAATATGTCTCCAATAGCAAAAATCCAAATAAGATCATAGCTCTTCAAGTAACGAAGTACAATAGGCTAAGTCGTCCTCTTCCAGAGAGGCCGAAATCCACAAGTGAGATGATGAAAAATGAAATGGGGTGATCCTCTCTTTATAGGAGGTCTACCACTTCACTAAAAAGCTAAAACAAGTTTAATTTTGAGTAGACACAGAGTAAAATGGGTTATAAGCCAACCCAATAGCTCAACAAATAAAATATGTTGATAAATGCCCACACACATGAGTCGTAAGCCCTTAATAAGCATGACAGCATGCCCTTTTAGGGCTCAAAATGCTCCAAAGGTGCAAGTGAAGGGCTAAATGAGTCTCCAAGCATCATGATCAACCTCAAATTGAGGAAAGGTCCTCAAATCAAGCCTCAAAGCATCTCCATGTGTCTGAAATCCCGCTCTAGGTGCCCTGCGTTATCTCTATGGGTACCATGTAAATAATTGTGGGTGTACTCCCTCTCCAACGTTGGAGCTTAATCATGTGCAACAAGCACTCCTTAATCATCCTGGGGATAATCATCCTCATCTGAGCTCTAGATCAAGGCATGCCCATCAAGTAGTGTCAAGGCCAACCTAGGAGCATGTTGGGTCCACTAGTGCATCATCAAGAATCCTCAATGCTAAGTAAGATAAGCTCAGTGTTCTTGCATTTGAGGGCACTCTGGGGTGTCCATCAATTTCCAAGGTCATCTAAGTGCCCAATGCGCTGCTAAATAAGGGAAATGTTGCATTTGCAAGGTCATCATGTTCTCCGGAAAAGTAGTATGGCCTTGGAATCATGTGGAGTAAGGGTGGAATAGTGTGCCTTCAAGGCCTCAGCTGCTCAAAACCACTAGGTAAAACCATCTCAAACTCAAGTAAAAGCAACCATTCCTTAGAGACAATAACCATAGATACATCTAAGTGGACCACACTTAACTATTAAGGGCATAATAGCACTTCAAACTAGGATCACCTTCAAATATCTAACTAGACCAAGTCTTGTAAAAGTGTTTCCTACCTTTGTAGTGTTGAGAATTAGGTAGGGCAGAGTTTAATTCAATTCTCTACTTCGATAATTACTTGTGAGCTTACTCTTCTTACTTATGTCTTCTCTTCCGTTAGCTTATTAGGCCTTTCATCAAGTTAATTATCAAAACACAAGAGACACAAATTTAGGCTATTCAAGCCAAGGCCAAAACCTCTCCCTCTTGGAGAGGAAAACCCATGAGTAATTCTTCTTATAGACTTTCAGATGACAAGTACCATGACCATGACCCAAACCTTTGACCTCAGAATGCCTCCAACACCCTTGTCACCTCCTCTTCTTTGGCTCCTTACGATAACATTCCTTTCTACACCATTCTGCACTTGCACAAGGGAAGATCGGTCCCTTGTAAAATATCCTTGATTAATGTACTTCTTCAAAGTCTCCTCAGAGCTCCTTCTTGGTCTTTAATATACTTAACTTTGAGATCCCTTCTTATTACTGTGACTACTTTTTTCTTAATTTTACCTTCTTTAGACATACATTGTTGTCCCAAACCATAGATATCATACTTATATCTTTTATCAACGATACTCCTCTACGTTATGTCTCCTCCTTCTTTTGCACTGTGACACACATGTATGACAAACTCTTTTCTTTCACAGAGGTAGGTCTCGGCCTCATTATTTCTTTAGAACTGTATTGCAGACTTTTCCCTTCACAGAATAAGTATCGACCTCCTTCTTTTCTTTATTGCAAACCCAATTCAGTGATATATAGTGTTTCCTTTACTTTGTTGTGACTACACCTTTCTTTGTTGTCTATTATGTGCCAAATTATAGGCCTTATTCCTGCAATGCATGTCCAAAAATCTCAGATGATCCGAACTGTACATCCCTCTGTTCTGCGCATTATAAATAGGGTATAAATAGTTGTTTCCACCTGTAATAAGCCGACCTGTGTATGAATAGGTGTGACTGACCTTTGAGTCGACTTGTCCAACTGTTATGAGGCTGACTTCTCCAAGAGTATTCCAGCAAGGTGACAGGGGTGTTTACATTGTTTCTTTGACTATTTACAAGTGTAGCACTACTTCATATAGATGACTCTAATTTATACATTTATGACAAGATGACAAATCCCTAAAAGACATCAAGAAGAAGTCTTTGAGCTATAATAAAATTCCTGGTTCGTGAAACCCATGAAGCAAGCTTAACAAAAACACATTTTATTATCTTTGTATTCTTGATTACATAAATACATAATTACATAGTAAATATGAAGACCGAACCTAGATACACTTTCCAACACTCCCTCTTAACTAGGGAGGTATTCATAATGGTACATGGTTACTTTCAATCTGAAGAATCTTATAAGAAGAATCAGATTGGTAATTGCATCTGTATAGCATCATATCAACCAGCATTATTATAGTGCAAGGCCTTGACTAACATCCCCATCTCTCAACGAGACAATGGGCTACAATGCTAGCGAGACACATGACTTATAGACACCATAGTCATTGTCTTTCCAAGGTGCATACTCCACCCAATAGTTCCCAGAGTATGACCTTCTTGGACTATTCTTCTCTTAGGTAGCCAACCCTCAAAGAATATTGGTACCCGGCTACTCTTATCTTGAATGCCCTATCTCATTCTCAAAGAGTATTGCATGCCAGATGATTACCCAATCCTCCATTTTGTCTTCCCAAGTGAAGACCAGAATGATGTGCCTATCCATTCTCTCCTCATGGCCTTCACTAAGACTTACGATTGTTAGTCTTGGTCTAGTGCATGACACATGAATTAGAGAATTATATACGTCACCCCCTCTTAACTCAGGAAGGACATACTTCAAGTTTCTTTCGATTAAGAAACTTAACACCAGGCTCCCTCTCAACCAAGGACCTGCAACAGCAATGGTGAGACACCCAGCTGCTCATGAAGAATTCCTCCCCTCGATGTCATGGATTTCGATATTGAGGAATCTTCAACTTTTGGCTTCATAGGGCACAGATCATCCATCACTTTCATTCGCGAGCCGTGTCAACCATCAAAAAGTGATTCATTAGTCTTTCTCATCTGGTCCACCTTTATGCCATGTTGTTTTCCTTCAAACCATCTCCCAAGGATCTTACATCCTTCCACATAATACGCAACACTGCACAAACTCATCCAGATAAATATATACATAAGAACTTTTAAATCAAAAGTTACCTTGTGACGATCTTTCACCATGACATCTTCTTGTAGGCATCGGCATCCTTTATTCAGATTGACACATCTCCTAAAGATATGTATTGTCAAGGGTCTTCTTCTTTACCATAGTTATATCAGAGTCCACATATCTTCCCAAGAGATCTCCTAGTCACGTCTTCTTGGCTTTCGAATGATAACCGCCTCTTTACATGGTTGCACTTCATGATCTATTCCATTCTTTCTCCATGCAGCTTCGTCCCCAAGAACTTCCAGTATCCAGTTCCTTGTTTGTATACAACAACCTCATATTCCATACGAGGACATATTTAATTTCATCTGTTAGTGGCAACATGTGCACCAGAAGAGATCCTCCTTCCATAGATCATACTTCTAAAGGTAGAAGTCCATTACCTGCAACCATATGACATTACTTCACAACATCTAGTGTCAGCACATAGATATATGTACCTCATCTTTTTCCTTTTGAGTCATCCTGCAACAATTTGACTAGAATGAAGAACTTCATTCCCTTGACCTGCTTCATCAATATGCCATCATATCCTAATCCCAGAATTCTGCAAGATAGAATTCTCGATGAAACCTTTTGCTTTCTTTCTAGTCAATGTCAGCACCTGTTTCATATTGATTATTGAATGATGATCCTTGATATTGATGACTTCCTTCCATCAATGTTGTTATCAATGAGGTTTTAAGGAGTTGCTTCTTCAAACGCTCCTTCCATGCTTCAATCATGATGCTACTACTTCCTATAATACTATTTTACAAACAACAAAAATCACTTAAAGAGGAAGATGATCTCAATCATAGAGATCTTACGCTTCTTTCTTAGATTTCTTTGCATCAGGTTCTTCTGTGACATGTTCTTCCTTTTGCCTCTTGTCCTTCCCAGATTTAGGACAATCCCTTTTATAATGCCCAAGTTCATTACATCCAAAGCATCGTACTTTGTCCATATTTCTTCTTTTATTTTGAGGACCAAATTTACCGAATCTTCCTTTCTTCGTGGTTGTAAAGGCTTGATTCCCTTCACTTGATCCTGTATCGGCTTTGGCTTTCAATCTTGTTTCTTCTATCTTACATAGATCCTGGAATGGCATTGCTTCTTCTTTCCCATCTATGCTAGAAGTGAAAATTCCCCATTCTTTAGGTAGAGAATTTTGCACCATAGTGAGTATTCTCACTATCAGACATTACTTCTCCCGATTCCTACAGTCGGTCCCATATTTCAAAAACCCTCATAAAATATGTAGTGATTCCTTTCTCTCTTGACAATTTCATCTTGTATAGTTCTTTCTCTCTAGAGATTACTTCTCCTGCAGTACTCACGGAGAATATCTCCACCAATTTCTCATATATTTCTTTCGCAGTTTCTAGTTTTGATACATAGGGTATAAGTGAGTCCTTAATGGATTCTATGAGAATCCTCTGGCTCAGATTTCTCCTTTCATGTACTTGGCATGAGCTGGAGCATCTTCTTTTGAGGGTTGAGTTGTAGATCCTTTGATGTAGCCCATAACTTCATCTCTTCGATTAGATTCAAATTTGTCCTCTTCTTCCATGCATTAAAGTTTGATGACCCAACCAATTTGTTGCTCTCTTTGCAATAAGTCATTTTGACAAATTTAGATAAGTTCATAGATACTTACTTGAGTAGGGTGACTTCCTCCTTCTAACAGCTTCCTTGATGATGATGAAGATGAAGTTTGGAACTTCTTCTTTGATTTAATTTTCCACTGTAGGTGACCTTGGATCCTTGATGATAAAGGATGTCTTCAAAAAGATGATGTCTCTTCCAACAATGTCTTCAATATAAATCTTTGATGGCAAAGATTATCTCCTTGATAAGTGAATCTTTTGAATGATATTGAAGGTCTTCTTGAAATGACTTGAGAAACTTCCTTGCAAACTAATTTTGACTTTTCAATGTAGACTTCGATTCTTGCTTTCTTGAGTGTCTCTTTGTCAAGTATCCCTCGTCTTCAACAACTTAGCTCTGATACCATGTTGAGAATTAGGTGGGGCGGAATTTAATTCAATTCTCTACTTTGATAATTACTTGTGAGCTTACTCTTCTTACTTATGTCTTCTCTTTCGTTAGCTTATTAGGTCTTTCATCAAGTTAATTATCAAAACACAAGAGACATAAATTTAGGCTATTCAAGCCAGGGCCAAAACCTCTCCCTCTTGGAGAGGAAAACCCGCAAGTAATTCTTCTTATAGACTTTTAGATGACAAGTACCATCAATATGACTCAAACCCTTGACCTTAGAATGCCTCCAACACCCTTGTCACCTGCTCTTCTTTGGCTCCTTACGATAACATTCCTTTCTGCACTATTTTGCACTTGCACAAGGGAAGCTCTGTCCCTTATCAAATATCCTTGATTATTGTACTTCTTCTTAGTCTCCTCAAAGCTCCTTCTTGGTCTTTAATATGCTTAACTCTGAGATCCCTTCTTATTATTGTGATTACCTTTTTCTTAATTTTACCTTCTTCAGATATATGTTGTCGTCCCAACCAGAGATATCATACTTCTATCTTTGATCAACGATACTCCTTCTCTACGTTATGTCTCCTCCTTCTTTTGCACTGTGATAAGCATGGATGACAAACTCTTTTCTTTCATTGAGGTAGGTCGCAGACTCCTTATTTCTTCAGAACTGTATTGCAGACTTTTCCCTTCATAGAATAAGTCTCGGCCTCCTTTTCTTTATTGCAGACCCAATACAGTGATATATAGTGTTTCCTTTACTTCGTTGTGACTACACCTTTCTTTGTTGTCTATTCCATGCCAAATTACAAACCTTATTCCTACAATGCATGTGCAAAAATCTCAGATGATCCGAACTATACATTCCTCTGTTCTACGCAGTATATAGGGTATAAATAGTTGTTTCCACCTACAATAAGCCGACCTGTGTATGAATAGGTGTGACTGACCTTTGAGCCGACTTGTCCAACTATTATGAGGCCGACTTCTCCAAGGAGTATTCCAACAAGGTGACAAGGGTGTTTACATTGTTTCTTTAACTATTTAGAAGTGTAGCATTTCTTCATATACATGACTCTAATTTATACATTTATGACAAGATGACAAATCCCTAAAAGACATCAAGAAGAAGTCTTTGACCTATAATAAAATTCCTTGTTCATGAAACCCATGAAGAAAGCTTAACAAAAATACATTTTAATATCTTTGTCTTCTTCATTACATAAATATTTAATTACATAGTCAATATGAAGACCGAACCTAGTTACACTTTCCAACATGTAGGGGTGGCTAGGTAATCAACCCTATTAGGTGTTTCCAGCCCCCAAGCGAAGGTGGCATTTCCAAGGTTTGTTGAAAAAACCAGATACCAACTAACAACCCCGTGTAGGCAATTTGTTACTAAACTTTGATTTTTTACTCTAATAAATATTCAGTAGTAATCTATTAAATTCTCTCACATTCAACAGCTATTTATGAGCAAAAATACAAATAACTAAGTCTAAAAAACATTTGCAGCGGAAATGAACAGCAAACAATCACACCTTTTGACACAATATATTGGAGCAATGCCCCTGGAAAAACCCTGAATGGAAAACCAATGAGAGAGGTTGAAATTTTATTTCTTATTGGAGAATTTTACAGTGTTAAATAACAAGAATATAGCCTCAAAAAATAGTGCTCGGCCACCCTCAAAAAGCCTCCTCCTCTTTGCAATAAATGCAACCCAACTGCCTCGAAAATCACGTTGTCCTTGCCTCAAATTCTATGTCAATTTTCTGCCTTGAAATTTATGTTGCTTAGTTGTTATCTTTACTATTATACCTATTGTACTTTTCCCTTCTCTGCTAAACTTATCCCTTGGCTCTCCTCCTCTTTCCAAATCACATGAAGAAATATTGCCCCTTCACTCCCCCTTCTCCTTTTATAAACTCATTAATTACTAAAACCATTAAATCTTGCCACCTCAAGATTAACAATTGTGACTTAATTTCTCATTGAGATGATTTAGGTCACTTTTAGAAAAAACACTTTCTAAAATCACTTAAGTCACTCAAACTTTTATAAAATCATTTTTAGAAAAAAAACACTTTCTAAAATCACTTAAGTCACTTTTAGTAATTAAATAAAAATATATATATTATAAAATCACTTTACAAAGTTTATCATCTAGAGAGACAATCTTCCACATGCTAAGACACCAAGCCAATGTGGAAGTCCTGCCGAGCTACAATCCAACAAGGTCAACCCCTTCATTCCATAAGTGTTGCTGAGAATAGGTGGCAAGAGAGGGGAAAAGCTTCATAGCCAAGTGCCATGGCCAAGGGACCAACTAATGAGAATCCACATCCTGAGCGTATAGATGTAATGGAGGGAGCAATCGTGGAGGCATGAGTTACCCCTTTCCTTGGCATGCTTTTTCCACCACTCTAGTGCACCTTTTACTTCTTTTTTATAATACTTTTAATGGTGCATAGCTCAAGGATCAAAGCTTGCTCTTATGATATAACATTTATTTTACCCCTTAAAATGAGTCAGTTTCTCACTCAATAAGGTTGGGACATGCAATGGTTCCTTGTGATGAAATGGAGCATCAAGTGCTAAAGAACCAGGTGATGGCTAATGAGAGGGGTAGAGCTCATGCTGAGTTGTTACCCACGCACTAACTTTTGTCCAAACCATCTTTTGCATTTTAACTTTTATTTTTCTTTTGTTTCTTCATTCTTCTAGTTTCATCAACCTCCAGGAAAAAGTTTTCCAGCCCTACTGAAGGATGTGGATGTGTGAATGCCAAATCCCAATGAACCAATGATGAGAAATGTTAAGTATGGAATGGTAATGGCACCCTATTTCAATCCAAGTTTCCCAAGTAGTGCTCCTCCTATAACCCTAAAGCCTAGGAGGAGGTCCCATTGGACCATGGCCAAAGACTAACCCTCCCGGTAAGGTGAGAGAACAAGTTTACAATCAAATTCAATCAATCATCCAAATCAGCAGTTTATCCATATCAAAATACCCAAAACATAAGTAAAAGCACTCGGTTGCAAAATTATTAAAGTACATGTTGGGTGGTAGCCCACCTTCATTCAAGAGGAATGTTGGATGGTGAGAGGTGCATACTCAGTGTAGATGGCAAAGGAATGTGGCACATCATCATCAATGAGCAATGTGTAGGGTGGTTGGTTGGCTTGTTGTCCCATATAGGAGAAAATTTATCCTATAGGATTACCCATTTTGGTGGGTAATAAGGACCAAAAGCCCCCATCTCCTAATTCTCGACATATGTAAAACAAATGGATTGAAAGTTGGTTCATTACATGGAAACCTAATCCTTTCACCTTCTGAGTAAATATTAAGCACAAACATAAAATGAAGCCTTTATTGGCATTCCCAAAGAATATTTGACTCGTAATAATTGCAAATTTCTCACAAGCAAAATATATGTAAATTTTGAGAAAAATTAATTTTAGGTATAAAAACAGAGTGCAAATCAGGCTTAGGCAGCTCAAAGAAATACATGTCAATCTGTATAGGAGCATGTTATGTGGAAGCCAAGAGTACATCATTGAAGTCAGCAACAATACCTACAAGTCCCATGTCTTAATATTTCCAAATTATTTTTCAGATGCACGTAGTCAATCAACGAAATCAGCACCTTCATTATTTTCACCAATTTGACTAAAACGCATGTCAAAGCTTCATTATAAGTCCAAATTTGGGTTTTTAAGTCACCGAGTGTTCTTTATGACATTCCTAGACCTCTCGTATGATTAAATTTTCAATCCCAATTCAAAAATTTGTTGTAGCAAAACATGTAATATTTGCTCCCTTATCATAGAAGTGTTAATCACACTAACATGGCCTCTTGTAATGCAAGCAAATCATGTCAAAATGTTTTCCTGGAGAGAACTAAGGGTACAACACTAGAGAATCCTAGGTCTACTAGAACTCGAAATCCTAAAAGGGCGTCAATCTATCCTCAAGGCAAAGTTATAAGCCTCCAAAATTTTCTAGTTTTTTACTCTTTTGAAAATTTTGAAGAAATCCACACCAAAGTAAAAATGTGCATGTTGGGTTTTGAAGCATAGAATAATGTATAAGGATACCCGAGAACTTCTAATCTACTTAAAATTTGAGACAAAGGATTAATATACGGAGCAGAGCTAATTAACTACAAAAACAAATGTTTGTGCAGAATAGTTGTCTGAGCTAGAGATGCTCATCCTTCAAGGGAGTTATTCACACATAGTTGAAGCCATTTGTGTGAAGCATGTGCAAAGTTGCAACAGAATGTTGCATATTTTTGTTCCCAAGAACATGTATTTTTTCTAGGTCCTCTTCACAAGTGCAAACAGCAAGTAAACGTAGCCCAAACTAAAGATTTCTTGGAGTCATGCTCATGAAGCATAGTCAAGGTGTAATAATCAGTACATAAGCCTTTCCTCGTATGAACAGTCATGCATCTACGTGTGTAACCTCTTGCAAACTCATAATAGAGTTTATATGGTATGAAAGAGGGTAGGTGAAGGTTTGCATCCATGGAGATGAAGTATCACTTTTTCGCAAGTGCAATTTCTCTTTCCTTCAGATCTCTTTGCTACCCATAGAGCAAAGTGGGTTTACTTTTCTCCACTTGTCATATCATGGCATGTTCTTTTGCAATAACACTGAGTGGGATTACTTTTCTCCGCTTGTCATTATCATAGCCCCCCCTCTATTTGTTCTTTGGCAATTAAATTCTCTTCTTCCCACAAATTTTGAGAAATAAATAGGGCCACTTATTACAAAAAGATTAAGAAAAATAAGGAATTAGATTTACGACACTTCACACAAATGTTTATGTTTACTTTCAAACGTTCTTTGAGACCCGCCTAATCTATAACAACTACTCTCTTAAATTCAAAATTGGAAAACAAATTTAATCATAATTTAAAGTGTATATTTGACTTCTCCTTTCTTCCATGAAATTTTAACTTACAACATTTAGAGTAAAGTTGTGTGATATGAAGCTAATCTCTGCAGTTAAATTACACAAACTTTTTGACAACTCAAATTACCTTAAAACCTCGCACAAGCCTTACAACTATTGCTCAACAGTATCCGATGAATCTAATACAAAGCAATGAGCAATCAAGTAAAATATAGAAGTGGCACTTGACTCAGTTTACAAACAGAGTATTCTAGGTTTTAAAATTTAAATACAACTGCTAATTGTGGTTTACTTATCTTTGCATCAACATTCCTGAAAAAGCTGAAAAACACTGTTCCTGGCCTTGTACATTGAAGAGACAAATTTCACAAGGACAATTTGTTTTACAAAGCGCTTCAGCAACAACTACCCAGATTACCTCCTCTTTTCTTTTGGTCCTATAGACAATAAGGTAGTAAAGCACCCCACAACCACCCAATTGGATAGCACTAGGGCCATCCAGCATTTCTCCCTAGGCTGCACCACTCAAGCTCCAGAAATGGCACAATGAGGACTCCAGAAACGGCACAATGAGGACTCGTGGGAAGATCAAAGTCACTTAGGGGTGAAGTCATTTCATGACACCTATTCAATCCACTGCTAATTTTGGTCTTTCTACTAGGAGTTATTTGGCCCCCTGTTGCTAGGAATGCTTCTACATCTTCATCCTTAGTCCTAACGACCATCAACAGCGTGTTGATGTGATCTAGGATTATTCTGTAGAGCCCTATAAATCCAGACACTCTCGAGAGGAAATTATTCAGCAGGCACTTGGTGTTAACATTTGTGCTACTGATTCATATGATAATTAGGGAAAACTCACTCCTCTCTTTCTGGAGTTGCATATTAGCTCGGGCTAGCTTCTTTACTGCCTCCATTTTCAAGGGTTTCCCTTCTTGGAATAACCTAACCTACGTGTATGCCTATGTTTGTGTCATTTCGTTTTATGCTGAACTAGCAATCATTTTTTACTTCATTTTAGGGTTGCCTTTTGTGACCCAATCTTTTTAATTTTTTAATTGCTGGTTATAATCACTACCCTTTGACCAATTTTGGATTTTAGTAGATACAAAGACAATTGCAACTTCAATTTCTTATAGAAAAGAATATAGAACTGTTTTTTTTACTACGAAAAAAGAAAATTGTGAGCGGTTATTCATCTTAGTTACGGACTGCACAAACCATTCAAAATACAGTACAGCCGAGAAAAATATTCCAATCAACCCCGATTACCTTACCTTAATTCAAACAATATTCAGTGAGAAATCGGTTAACTTTACACAACTAATACCCAACTTTTATTTCATTTAATTTCTTTAATTTACGACATCAAAATGCAAAATAATGGCGTGTACCTTGGGATCATGAATGAAGCTGTGGCCAGACCTTGCATTTGGAGGCAACTCTCCAGTGCAAGCATGCTTTAGGCATTCAATTACAGTCTGTTCGCCATATTATAAAAATTCAGGCCAAATGAACCGCGAAATGAGTATTGAACATTACTAAATTTAGGTTCTGAAAATGAATTCCTGGTCATTGCGAAAGGCTTACCGTTTTACCAGCACCATTAGGGCCGACGATAAGCGTCAACGGCTTGTAGAAGGTGATAACGTGGGTATTTTCCGGGCTAAAGCTCCGGATTCCCTTTATAAGCATCTTATCGACGGTACTCATGGTGATATATTCAGTCCAGGCAAAGCCCGAGTAGGGTTGGATTCAGAGCAATGAACTCTCCCTCGCTACCTGTAAAGTTATGGATTCCCGCAGTTCTCGATGATTCCCGCGCTAACTCTGTAGGAACGAGAATTCTCAGTGTCGTGTGTGCTCTACCCTCCCTCCTTTTTAAAAAATTATATGAGAGCGTGGAGACAGGTAAAATTTGGAATAACTTAATGGTTAATCAGTCACGAAAGAAAATGATGGTATATGGATTGTTAATGGAAAATCACACAATTTTAAAATTAGGGGTTAAATTTGATGCCTATTTACATGTGTGTTTTTTTTTAATTTTATTTGATTGTTTTTTTTAATTTTATTTGATTGTTAAAGACTGATTTTTTTAAATTTACATTGTAATTTAATATTAGGAATTTGGCTTATGTGATCCATAAAATGTATATAAAAAATTTTGGTGATAATCACATCAAAGAATGTATTGTCAATGTGATTAATCAGGACAAATTGAGAAATATGATCAATGAACTAGTTTAAATAGATAAAAGGATGCTCCAATTACATTCTTTAATGTGATTATCAACGAAAAAATTTATATACATTGTAGTTTAATTTTTCAAATTGTGAATTTAATGAATTGATTGAAAATTTACATGTATTTATGTCGGTAAATGTTTTCTATTCCAAATAAAATAAAGGAAATAAAGGAACTGACAATGGTGATGGCTAAGAATCCTAGAAAAGCATAGCCTGACTTTAAAATTTACATATATCTGTGTATTAGCAATTCCAAATAAAATTGCATAAAATAAAAGAAATTGATAATGGTTTTGGCTAACCCATGGGAGGCAGGAGGGGTTATTTTTCGCCCTGACGAAGAAAGGGAGATTCAGTGTGTTTGGGGATTAGGGATTTCAACCAATAATCAAACTAAATTTTTAGCTTGTGGTAGGGATTAGACTTAGCAATCTAAAGGAAAATTCGACATTTATATGTCTTTGGAGATTCGATGATTGTAATCCAATAGGTGTGCAAGCTCAATAAAAACTCTGAGCAAAACCAAGCTCCCATGTTGCATAGAATAATTATTCAAATTGTAAAATTTGGAAGTGTTGACTTCCATCATGTTAAAAGGCATCTTAATTCAGTGACAGACTCTCTAGCAAATAAGGGCACCTTGTTGGAACAAGTAGTGATCATTATGCACAACAAAATTTCAACTAATAAATCATTACCATGAAATTTCTTTCCGCGGTTCAAAAGTCGAGGGCACCAAATGGAATTAAAGTTAGATTAAAAACATGGGATGTCTAGAGTCCCATTGTCCCATCACATTATAAACTTATGTTATATCTCCTTTCATTGCCTTTGTTCTAGTGTCTTTTGTCTAACATAGAATATTGTGATCGTGTATACGTCAGCCTAGTTTATGTTTTTCAAGGTTGTTAGAGGACAAGTGGAGGATGAGTCCCTTTGTTACTAAATTCGGAAGGATGCATGAAATTGGTATCTCCTCATCTATGGCGCAGCAAACATGCTTGCAATATCAAGCAGCAATGGAGCAAGTTTCAACTTTCATAGCTATTTTAAAGGTGATGGATTTCTTTGTCCAAAATATGCATGGGAATCAATGTTGCAATGAAAGTGATGAAAAGATCGACAATAGTTCGCGTTGTTATAAGAAGCGGATGGGTTGTTTTTCCAATACAAGGATGCATGCCTAGTTCTTAGTCAGTCTTGCACGAGAGAAGGCTCGTACTGTGAATTTCACAATGGAGAATCAATCTAACAATGAGAATGAGGATGTTTCCTATCAATTAGCTTAGATTACATTCTCTATGGAATTTATCATGAATTTGATTTCCAAGCAAGGGGAAATGATGTTGACTAAGTCTCGTGCCCATTTAGTTGTGTTGAATCACTGTATTCCTATAAAGCATCACACACATGAAACCAATTGTTGGGAAAAATACTGAGAGCGGGGGGTGAATCAGTATTTAGAGCTGACTAAAAACTTCTTACTTTTTCTTTGAGCAAATTTCCATACGCGGTTTTTATGAACTGAACTAGCGTATGCACGCGGAAATATAGAAGGAAACTAGCGTATACTGATTTATCTTTCAGATTTAGAGAATTTCTCAGGAACAATCTTTTAAACAGATTTATTAGTTATGAATAAGGCTAGATAATCAGAAGTTATGAGCAGTAAACAACAGTATAAAGCATCACACACATGAACACCAATATTTAAGGTGGAAACCCAATTCGGGAGAAAACCACCGCTGCTGTCGTCTCTGTCTTCAATCTTTATTATATAGAAAACCTTTTACAACATTGTACTAATGCAGACTTATACCAGTACGCAGGCTTCTACCTGCAGAAGGCTGCAACCTTCTCTCGTTTTCCAGCTACAACTAGAAGGGAGCTCCAACCCCCTAATCTCGTTTACCAGCCTCTCCTAGAAGGGAGCTTCGACCCCCTGAGTTCAACACCAGCTTCTACTGGCTGAAAGATTCTACTTTCATACTGAAGGCTTCGACCCTCAGATCCACTACAGACCACGTTTCATCAATTTTCATACTGGATCAAAACAGCTTCAATACCACCCCTTAACATCAACAACCATGCTTTACCCAAAACTTCAATCAGAACAACAATACCACTGTAACCAGAATATCATAAATAACCCAGACTTCATAGTAGATAATCAGATACACATTCAACCTTGAACAACCATTAATTCAGATACCATACGCTATTTGTCTTTATGTAACCCGCGTATATACGCGGCTTTCTTCACACCAACCTGCGTATGCTTCAGTGCATGCTAATTTTTATATTTTGAAATAATACGTGACTTTTCTTCACAGTTTCCGCGTATACACGCAATTTTCTTTTCACCAACTAGCATATGCTTTCTTTCAGAATCTGTTTAGACTCATATTCAGATCTGAAACCTTCAATTCAGACAATCTATCGGCAATGCAGAATTGTTTAGATAGTCACTCATCCTTCATCATGTTTTCTCAATCAGTGATTAGATTTGTTCATTATCAAATCAGCAGCATACTCCATATTCAATCAACCCATAACTTCAAGAAGACTTCATTGACCGACAGCAGAGAGAAAACAGAAATCACATAAGTAATATCTGTAAATAAGCTTCAGAAACCCTAACTTCCATACGCACTTTTTATTAAGCGAACCTGCGTATATACGCGCTTTTACCAAGACAAACTAGCGTATAGATCTGTAAAAGATAAACTTTGCAGAACAGACTAGGTCTATAAACTTACCCAGATTTCTTCAATTTCTTCATCAGACTTGCGCCAGGTCTTCATCATTTCTTTTGCAGATCATCCTAGAGATTCATCATTTCTAGATATAGAGATCTTGAACCTTCATCATATCCATAGGTGCATCATAGATTCAGATCTATCAGAGTTCCACCATGCAGATATCTCTTAAAGAGATTTATTTATTAACAACACTTATGCATGCACACCCTTGCACTATGATCTTTTTCTCCTTATATAGATTTAGCCTTTGTCAATACCATGAGTCAAAACCACTCAACCGCTGATGGTATTCTTGGACGGGATCAAATAGATAATCCAGCGCTCAATACAGTGGGCCAATACCATGGTAATGTCCCCTGGTTTTATAAATTTAGAGCGCAAATAGGAATGCGCTACTTGGTACATACTTTTTTGTGTACATACGCTACTTTGCCTTTGCAAACCCACGTATGCTTTGTGACATATCTTATTCATCATTACTCTTGGCACTTACTGGAATTTCTTTCTTTGTTACTTTTGAACTGCTCTGTAGATACATCAGATTTACATCAATAACAAATAGGTTGCTTATCCAAAGACAACTCATCAAGTCAGTTTCCATCAAGGACAACTTCATCAAGTAGGTTGCCATCAAGGACAACACATTGCATCATATTGCCAACAGAATCAAAAACTTAGTTTGATGGAAACCAGGATGGAAAGGTTGTAGGTGGTAGTTGATATGTTGAATTTTAGGATAAGCAACTTGTGCATTTCGATAGAGGTTTGGGTGATTGTGGTGAACAATGAAGAGGCTGAATAAATCATGTTATAGTAGGATGTGACTCCATATCTGAAGGTGGCAACAATTGATCTGGTGAATGGAGGCTTGGTTTCTTCTCCTTCTTAGTCAAGGTCTGGACATCATAGAAATTAAGGTAATTATGCTTTCGGGGCAAACTTTGTAGGCTAGCCTTAATTTATAGTTTAAATTATGTTATGCAAATATGTAGTAATCTTAAGAGTTTTTTTGGATATTATATAAGCAAAGTCGGCTTAGAATGGTTGCATGTAGACAGAGGAATATAATACTTGGTCTTTTTTGGAATCTTATGAATGTAGTGGAAGAAGTTTTTGTCAGAGGCGTAAAAGGTTCTAGCCTTCAAATCAAGTTGATTTTATAGAAAATCCATAACCATTTCTTTTAAAAAAAATTAATGGTGCTAGCTAATGTTGAGATTCAACAAGAAAATTCAACCCCCATGCCTAGTGCATTAAGCACCCAGACTAGGATGGGGCCCACAGTGCTATTTTTGGGTGCATGTCTATTTCGGTTATCCCTTAATTAAGATGGAAATTAAACTGTAATATATTCTCAATGTGGACTTGAATCAGTTAACTTAAAGTGATAAATTCAGTTAGCTAGTGGATTTCAAGTTAGAGGTAGTTGGTGAGGCATGCAGAGTAATTCTAGTTGTAACAGAGTTCGAAATGCAGTGGTGCATTGGTTAATGCAGGTTGTAATTAGTTTAACTCAGTTAAGTGAGTTAAACTCAGTTGTGCTAGTTGCAACTGAAGATACACTAGTGAGAAATCAATTGAATTAAATATTAATTAATTCACAATCAATGATCTCACTTGTAACTGAGGATTTACTATTATTAGTTGCATGCATGTCAAATCCAGTGGAGACCCAGTTGAGTTCTAGGTGAAAGGGAAGTTGACTATCAGTTGTACGATTATTGGGTTGCACACACGCAACCAAACACCCATTGGAGTTCCCATGATACTTGCGCAGTCAAGGCAGGTAAGAATTCCCATCTTTTAGGGATCTTTACCATCAGGAATTGCGCAAGCAAGGCAGGTTTTCTAAAGGCTGAGAATTGGATATGTGTTGGTCAGTTTTGCATATGACAGTGTGAGACAATTAGCTTAGCACTTGAGGGCTCTTATGAGAAGAGTTTTGTATGTAATTGTTTCATTATACATGCTGAATATACAGTAGAAGATAGTGGGGTTTTTAGCTTTAATCTTTCCTCGAGAAATTATCTGTGTTGTGTGTATGACTGATCTTTCTTCATGTTCTTGTGATTAGCGATTGTGTTTTTTAATTCCGCAAAAGATTTGTACAAGTGATTCAGTATTTAACTTTAGTACATTGTTAGGTTGGGTGAATCCAAGATATACATGCATGTTGTATAATTTCTACATGGTATCGAAGCACAGGAAATTGTAGAAGTGAAGCAGGAGTTGAGCTTGTGACTGGATAGAATTCGAATTTGGAGAAAGAATTTCTCGGTGCTACAACTGATTCAAGATCGAAATGCCTTTCAATGGCTTGAGGTTGGAGTATGCACTTGAGGGCAGCTCAAACTATATTGCTTGGAAGGACAGGATGCAGGCAGCACTCGAAGATAATGGCTTGAAGGAATTCATTGACAATGATGTTCCTAAACCCGATGTGGCAGATGTTGCAAATTTTGATGCATGGCAAAATAAAGTGGCAAAGGCGAGGAGGATCCTGTTGGAGGGAGTACGAGACCACATTGTCTCAAGCCTCCATAGGAAAGCCACACCATATGCAATGTGGAAGGCTTTGACAGATCTATTCCAAAGCAACAACGACCATTGGAAATTGGCGCTCAAAGATCAACTCGGGAAGATCAAGATGGAAAAGGGTGACACCATTCCAAAATATCTAACAAAGTTTGTCCAATGTTGAGATGAACTAGGGAGTGTTGGAATAATAGTCGCCGACGATGGTTTGGTGAGCTTGGCTCTCCTAGGACTTCCCAAGAGTTGGCACAGTTATCAAGACTCTGTCAATGGAAGGGAAAAATTGCTAGATTAGGAACGACTGTGGTCGGATTTGGTGCAGGAGGAGTTCAGACGGAACACTAGAGATTGATCTTCATCTAAGAATGAAGATGAAGAGGATTGTGCTTTGGCTTCTAAGGCGAGGAAGGGGAGGGGGAAGAAATTCCATTCTAAATCTAAGTCCAAGAATGGCAAGAAGCAGTACATGTCCAAGGTGAAGTGTTTTCACTGTCACGATCATGGGAATTTTGCTACTAATTGTCCACAAAAGAAGAAGAACAAGAAGGCAGGAGGATCTGTAGTTGATGAGGCCCTTGCCTCGCAATTTGTGCTTAACTTCCCATTGATTGCATGCATGGTGTCTAGTGCATTGGGATCTGTGTGGTATTTGGATAGCGACGCTTTCTTTCACACGACCGGAGATAAGGAAATCTTTAGTGACTTGGAGGAGAAAGATCTCCAGATGCATATCGAAATGGGTGACGATAGACGGTACAGTGCTACCGGGATTGGTACCATTATCTTTGAGAGGGTGTCAGGTAAACCCTTTCAATTAAAAGATGTAATGCATGTACTAGGTATGAAGAAAATTTTTGTCTCAGTCGCAATGTTGGAGGATAGAAGCTATGATGTTGTTTTTAATGATGGAAAAGTTTTTCTTTTCTGTGACATAAAACAACGGGACAAGCCAAGAGGATAGGGATTCGAGTTAAGAATCTCTACAAGTTGGAGGTAGATGGTTGCGCAGTAATGATATATGGTTTCAATATTACATCAAAAGTAGACACAGTATGGGTGCAACCATCTGTCATGAGTAGTCTATTGTATCATGAATAATAAAACTCCTCACAGCCTGGATGGTGGAAACTAGATCCAGGATCTTGATTTCTGCTTCCCGAACTAGTACGAGTATATCCATGCGATTGATTGTGTCAAAGTTGAACATGGTAGAAACCACTTGATTACTTGGGCAAGGCAGATCAAGTGGTGAGCCGGGATGAGGGCGAATTATGGCACAGGCGATTGGGCCATCTTCACCACGGAGCCTTGAAAGTCATGGAACAAATTTCTATTGTTCTTCCCAAGGGTACACTTGCGCAGTCAGACACATGCAAGGGATGTACTATGGGAAAATAAGTAAAGGCCACCTTTCATGAGAATGAAAACTGAGGTTCGGGGATCCTTGAGAGAGTTCACATAGATGTGTGTGGTCCTTTTCTCTGTTCTTCAACAACGAAACATAAGTACTATGTAATATTTGTTGATGATTTTTCTCATAAGTGTTGGATATTCTTCATGCAGGAGAAATATCAGACATTCTCTAAGTTATGTTAGTTTAACGCACTGGTGGAGAAAGAGTCAGAGAAGCAAGTGAAGGCTCTTAGGAGCGATAATGGTGGAGAATACATCTCTAACGAATTCAAGAACTTCTACAACAAAGAAGGAATTTGAAGAGAACTCATGGTGCCACATAACCCACAATAGAATGGGGTCGCGAAGAGGAAGAACAGAATGATCGTGGGTGCAGCACGAGCGATGTTGCATGATCAAGGCCTACCGATGCATTTGTGAGCGGAAGCATGCAACACAATGGTACATGTGCAAAATTGTTGTCCTCATAGAGTACTTGGCATGAGTACACCTGAAGAGGCTTTCACTAGTAAGAAACCTAATGTTTCACACTTTAATATTTTTGGCTCATCTGTTTATGTGCATGTGACCAAGGACGCGAGGAAGAAGCTGGAACCAACAGTTGAGGTTGGGATTTTTGTGGGGTACACTGAAACACCCCATAGTTATCGTGTGTATTTGCCAAATAGCAAAATTATTGTTGTGCGACGGGATATCAAATTTGATGAGGAGAAAGCCTTGCATTTGTCCCTTAAGAGGGAGTTGGACTTTCATGCAGAGGAGGAACTGTTGCTTCCCAAGGGCGAGGCTCTAGATGTGGATCAGCCACATGAGGATGTTCATGGAGTGGAGGAAAACACGCATGCAGAGCCATCCATCAGAAATGGTATAAGGTGCACCATGGAAGCTGATAGATTGAGACTTGATGCTACAGAGAATGTAGGAGCCCCTACTTCACAACGTAGATAGAGACAATCTCCTGACCGATTTACTGGATACATGGCTCTCATGAGAAAATGTATTGTGAAAGAACCATCTTCCTTTCAGGAAGCAGTGTAGTAGCCAAATTGGGTTGATGCAATGGTGGAGGAGTATGACTCCATTGTCAAGAACAATGCATTGGAGATATTCCCAAGACCGGTCGAAAAATCAGTGGTTGGATCGAGATGGATCTACAAGGTAAAGCAAGCGGCTGATGGGAGTGTGGAGAAATACAAGGCCAAATTTGTGGCCCGAGGATTCTCACAGATCGAGGAGATAGATTATGATGAGACTTTTGCACCTGTTGCAAGGTACTCTTCCATAAGATCCATCCTTGCACTCTCAGCACAAATGGGTTGGCGCATTCATCGGATGGATGTGAAAACTGCGTTCTCAATGGGATCATTGAGGAAGAGGTGTACATAGAGCACCATGAAGGTTTCAAAATCTTCAACAGCGAGTCGCATTTGTGCCGACTCAAAAGAGCACTGTATGGGTTGATCAAGCACCCCGTGCTTGGTAGACTCAGATAAACAACTATTTCATCGAACTGGGCTTCACCAAAAGTGAAGCAGATGCAAAACTATACCAGATTGTGGTTGAGGGTAAGCTATTGATCATTGTTCTTTATGTTGATGATCTAATTTTGACTGGTGATGAGCAGCTGATACACTCATGCAAGGAGGATCTTGCAAGGGAGTTTGAAATGAAGGACATGGGACTCCTTCATTATTTCCTTGGATTGGAAATATGGCAGTGGGATGGTGAACTTTTTGCGTCTCAAGGCAAGTATGCAAAGGAGATATTGGGTAAGTTTAACATGGAGAGGTGCAAAGCCATGGATGCTCCTCTTCCAGGAAATTGGAGGAAAGATGATGCTACTTCTGGAGAGGAAGTGGATGTTATTGTCTACCTATAGGTAGTGGGTTCACTAATGTATCTAGTGAACACGAGACCAAAAATTTGCTACGCAGTTACCCAGCTGAGTCAAGCTATGGTTAATCCTACCAAGATCTTTTGGAAGGCGGGGAAGCATGTCCTGAGATACCTGAGGGGCACATCAAAGTATGATCTATGGTACAGACGGACAGAGGGAGTGAAGTTGCATGGTTTCAGGGATGCAGATTGGGTTGGCAATCCATCAGATAGAAAGAGCACATCAGGGGGGATATTTAGCATTGTATCAACAACAATTTCCTGGTACAGCAGGAAGCAACGATCCGTGGCACTTAGTTTAACAGAAGTGTAATACATGGCAGCAAGTCAAGTTGCATGTGAGGTTATCTGGATGAGAAAGATCCTGGTTGGTTTGTTTGGTTCTCAGATGGATCCGACAATGGTTCATTGTGATAATCAGAGTTGCATTAAACTCTCGATTAATCTTGTCTTTTGTGATAGGTCCAAGCATATAGATATCTGGTACCATCATCTCAGAGATTATGTGCAAAAAAGGATAATGTTGCTTCAGTACATTCCCACGGAAGATCAGGATGCAAATATTCTTACGAAGGCGCTCACCAGGAGCAAATTCAAATACCATAGAGACAGGATCGGGGTGAAGGATAATCCCTTTCTTGTTGATAGGGAGTGTTGAGATTCAACAAGAAAATTCAACACCCACGCCTAGTGCATTAAGCAACTAGTGCATTAAACACTTGGTTGCATTAAGCACCCAGACTAGGGTGGGGCCCACAGTGTTATTTTTTGGTGCATGTCTAGTTTGGTTATCCCTTAATTAAGATGGACATTAAAGTGTAATCTATTCTCAATGTGGACTTGAATCACTTAACTGAAAGTGATAAATTTAGTTAGCTAGTGGACGTAGTTGGTGAGGCATGCAGCGTAATTCTAGTTGTAACAGAGTTCGAAGTGCAGTGGTGCATTAGTTAATGTAAGTTGTAATCATTTTAACTCAGTTAAGTGAGTTAAACTTAGTTGTGCTAGTTGTAATTGAAGATACACTAGTGAGAGATAAAGTGAATTAAATATTAATTAATTCACAATCAGTGATCTCACATGCAACTGAGGATTTACTATTATTAGCTGCATGCATGACAGATCCAATGGACACCCATTTGAGTTATAGGTGAAAGGGAAGTTGACTATCAATTGTAGGATTATTGGGTTGCACACATGCAACCAAACACCTATTGGAGTGCCCATGATACTTGCGTAGTCAAGACAGGCAATAATTAATATCTTTTAGGGATCTTTACCATTAGGGATTGCACAAGCAATGCAGGTTGTCTGGAGGCTAAGAATTGGCTATGTGTTGGTCAGTTTTGCATATGACAGTGTGAGGCAATTAGTTGAGTACTGGAGGGCTCTTGTGAGAAGAGTTTTGTATGTAATTGTTTCATGATCCATGCTGAATATACAATAGAATATAGTGGGGTTTTTAGCTGTAAGCTTTCCCTGAGAAATTATATGTGTTGTGTGTGATTGATCTTTCTTCATGTTCATGTGATTAGCGATTGTGTTTTTCAATTCCGCAAAATATTTGTAGAAGCGATTTAGTATTTAACTTTAGTACAATGTTAGATTGGGTGAATCTAAGATATACATGCATGTTGTATAATTTCTACAGCTAAGACTCCAAAATAAGCATAGAATGCCCCAACAGTGTTGAGACTTCAAGATAAGCATAGACACTCCCATAGTGGGTCTTTCAACTTATTAGAAAAAGCTCATCTCCATCTCTACTCACACCATGCAACACTCCATTGTACATACTTACTTCTAAACCCCAAACATTGAAGCTTAAAGCTTGAAGGTTGAGACTCACATGACATCTCCACGTCCATGGGCCATTTGTATTCTTTATTAAACATTGATTGGCTTTTCTTGTTTGTTTGGGTGAAATAGCATTTTATCTTTGATTTTGATATTTTTGTGTAGTTTCATTAGTGTTGGTACAATGGTAAACAAATTTATTAATTTGATTAGAAAACAAATTTATGTTGTGGCTCGATATGAAAATCTCAAATGTGGTTACAAAGGCTATGATATGTTTTATACACTCATACTTGAATTTAAACATACTTAGGTTTGGGCCTTTTAACTGTTAGATTGTTGATGAGAGAGCTCTATTCTTCTTAATTATCAAAAGATTATGAATTTCTTAAAAATACACACCTTGTATATTATTATTGATTGACATGTCAGAATCCTCCCAAATTCCTATTTATAAGTGTGTTCAAACTTTTTATTATTATTCATAAGAACCTTCTTCATTCCAACTCATCACATTGAAAGTTCAGATCAATCATTCCTCTTCAAAATACATTATAGTTAATGGGTTTAACTAAGCTACTTAAAGGAATGGCAGGAGCATCCCAGATGCGGGTGACACGCTTGACACGGATGGACAACAAAGCCCAACTCACGCGGAATGTGGAGATCTACAAAGCAATTTCCCACTGGTTGCGGATCCAATCACAATTATCGCCTCGTATGATCCTCGCAGAAACATCAAGCACGCAAAATGGATAGGCCTGGTGTCACCTGACCCGGACCATCACCTCACATTTACCTCCATTAATGACCATTCTGCATAATCAATACTGCAGCTTTGCCTACCCCTTTGCGTCTATCCATCAGCTTGAGCCTCACACGCATATCACTCATAGCCTCTCTGACATGCCTCACCTGTAATCTTATATATCCTCCCACTCTTAGCCCCTTCCCTCCATCATTTGCTCTCCTGATTTGGAAGCGCGCTGACACCAATCAGCTGCATAGTCCAAGTCCTAGAGTGAAGTTGCGTAGACAGCCTTTGTCTGGTGCTTTGTATCCTGTGTGCCTGTCACCCAATATCTGCATTTTTTTCGGCCCCTGTGCTTTCCCTGCTGCCCCTCCCAAGTGCGCAATAGCTCCCAGGCTGTGACAACGCACTATCCGTGGCGATCAACGAGGGGCTCTCCCAGACCGCCACCATCATGGCAAGGACAATCGCCTCGAATGGTTTGAGGGATCCTCGGCAAACTCCCATGTTAGCCATCCTTTTGGTCTTGAACAACACACAAACTCCTCCAGGAGCCCAGTGCCAAGAGGAGGAGGTGGTGCGAGGAGGTCCACCTCCACCTCCAGGGTTCCCTCTTCGTAGAGCATCCCAGCACCCTCGAACAACCATGCACAGGTAGATGAAGACTCAGATATTTGGATCATGGATTCCAACGGCGTGTGGACAAAGGTTTTGGATGGAGTAGACCCGAACTCTCCCATCCTTTGTGCTCCGTCAAACCTCCACATTTGCACTGCTGCAAAAGTGGAATCTGCCAAGGAAAAGGCTATCGTGCAGGCCCCCGCTTGTGCCATCCTCGAGGAAACTCCCCAACACAGTGATGATGAGGATGTGTAATGTTTGTGTTGCTGTTCAATTCTTTTTTGTTTTTTGTCATCCCTTCCCACAGGGACACACTGTCATGTCCTCTTCTCATGCTCCTAAATGTATCAACGCTACTGTGCACACATTAATTTTTGCTCACAAGTTTTGTCTGGGCCAGCCCCCTCCTCCGCGACAGCCCAGAATCAGTGTAATGAAGGCAGGGATTGGTTAAGCGCAACTCACCAACCCTGCCTGTAAATTATGTACTTATATGTTTCCAAATTAATATATTAGCACAACTTACCAAAAAAAAAAGGAATGGCAGGAGCAAGAGGGGTGATTTTTAGCCCAGAGAAAAAGAGGTGTACAACTTTGCTTAGGATCTTGAAACAACAACAAAAACCAAGTCAAATTCTAGGCACTTTGGAAAGGTTTGGATATATCATTGAATAAAACAATTAAGAAATTAATAGTTCTTGGCGACTCAATGGTTGTTATCAAGCAAATTTCTAAGGCAATATCACGAAGCCTTGCAAATATTCCTTCTATATTTCAAAGGATTGCCCTCTAGTGCTCAAAATTTGAAAAAAAAAATCATTTTAGCATACTCTTAAAAGTTTGAATGATGAGGCAGATAAAGTAGCCAAACTTGGCTCTTAGCTTGAGCAAGGAAGAATAAAATAAAAGGTTGGATCAAGGTCCTAGGCTCCAATCCCATGAATGCAAATGAGATTAATGTGGAAATTTGGGAGGTCGTATCATGTGAAATACACGATTATCAAATCCAAGAGAATTGATGATTATTGCTACGTGGATTTCCATCTCTTTGTGAAGGCTGACACAGGAGGACATGCGCGTGGTTAGCATCGCCTATATACGTTGCAACTTATGGACGGATGAGTTACCACCTAGAGTAATCAACATGGATATTGGTGTAGTATTAATGTAATAATGTCCCTTCACTTGCCGTCGAGGATATTCCAGAACCTCTTGGAGGCCTGGAAATTTAATGTGCCTAAGTATTTCCTCTACGCAAGGACATTTGGCATGGTAGAAAATATATGTGGAGATATCGACAGTGGATAGAATTGATGCTTATTCTCTGAGAGAGCCAATGTCAGTGAGCATATGCATAAAAACAATCTAAGAAGAGGTTAGATTTTTATAGTTGCCTTCCCTCCTTTTTTCTTTTGGTCCTTTATGGAATTGGGTAGTTGCATCCATGGAGAGCCAAGATGCCACTAGGGAAATGTCTCGCTGGAGGAAGTATGTGGAGAGGTTGTTCAAAATCTTGATGGGTATGTACAAATTGGTCATCAAAAGATTAGAACCAATGGAGAAGGAAAGGTATGAGCGGTCTAAGCTGATGGAACATAAAATGGAATGGATTCAAGCCTGTATGGAGAGGAGGCTTGCTATTTTGGAGACGAAGGTTCTCCTCCTGAAAATAAGGTCCCACGAATTTGAATGGAATGATGGGGATGACGGTGGGTAGGGCTTTCCCATCCCGGATTCGAATATGCAAGAAGTTGGAGATGATAGAGCGTCGTCGAGAGCTAGTTAGAACTATGCAAAACAAGTAGCAAAAATAAACTATCTAGAAACAAGTCCCTCTAGGGAATTTTAGTTAAATATGAATTATGTTCTGAAAATATGAACTCTTTTTGGGGAAGTTTTGTAAAATCTATGGGAGGTATCAATGTAATATTGTAATGCAAAAAGCCCGGGGAGGCAAGAAAAAATTGTTATGATTTTACATGAATTTTGAAGCAACTAAAGTTATAGAAGCATGTAAATGGGTTTGGCCATGAAATCCAACTTTTTCAATATAAAATATACTCATTATGTTAAAAGAAAAAACTAAGCTACTTAAAAGCTTTTAAAAAATGGTTTAACATAATTTGTGAAATCTTTGAAAGTATATATATATAATTGCATCAAATCACTCGCTAATTTAGTAGCAGGAATGAATAGGGTCAAATGTGTTTAAACATTCTAAACTAAAATAAAACACACACACACACACACACACACACACACACAAACACACACACACATATATATATGATATTACTTGGTTGAAACTTGTTTTATGGTCGTAATCTGAATTTTTTTAAATTACTAACATACAAAAAAAAACTTATATTAACAAAAAAATGCATTTATATTCATAACACAAAATTAACACAAACACATATTACATTATATTTTAGCGATGGGTAAATATAAAAATCAAGCATCATGCGAAGGGTGATTTTAGAAAGAACCTATCATAAAAACATTACTCGATGGGAATGAATGCCCGTCAAATTTATACAGTATCTATAACGATGTGTTTTTAATGTGTGAGAAGCTAAACTTTTGTTTTTTTGCAAATATCTTTAAAACTTAAATTATCAATTTGTTTTCTTGTATTTAAGTCCTTATTCAATTTAATGAATTCTTAGGTCTTGTTTTAGGATTGAAAGATGGTTTCAATATATAAAATATTTGCGAGAAAGCTAGTATCCCATGTTATCATTATTCATATTATGGTGGTGGAGTTACTAGCTTTCAAAGAGCATCTCGCCTTAATCCCACATATACTACCAAATACTACAATTTATTATATTTTAATATATTGACTTAATTTTAAACTTTGTAACTTAAAAATGAAAAAATTGAAGATGGCAAGATCAATTATCACACATATGTTAATTACTTGTCAGTTTTACTGAATAAAGGCTCTCATCATCATTATTCAAGGAAAACCACATCGCTTAAACTAGATTGTCAATAGTCCTTAAGGTCGCAAACTTCCCAAACTTTCACTCCTACCAAATTTCTCTAGGTCTTGGGCTATTAACTTATTTCCTTGGGTCAAAGGAATATTAGTTCTTAACCAATCAAAAGTAGTATTAGATCTTACTTTATGATCAACAAGTGTTTCAACCCAAAAAACATTCACAAGAAAACGAATGTCTCTTTTAGTCATTGTTGAGACCATCTCTAATGATGTCATATATGGTTTTGTAATAAACAATGTTTAATCCCATACATAAAACCAATTGTTTTTATACATTTTGAAGGGAGTGTTATATTGTTTTTGGTTTTTCGTCAAAAATATTTGACTTTTATTAAAACAAAAAATTGTTATAAAGTTTTTATAATGTTTTTGAAAAAATATATTAAAACAAATTTTCGAAGATAAAAAAATACTTAAAATTTAACCTCATATCTAATAAATGTTTTGATTAGTCATGGAAATTCAAGGGGAAAAAAAAAACCTTACAATATTTATAAAAAAGAAATTATTATTAGAACTCTTTTTTTTTTCTTTTTTTTTTCTTTTTTTTGTAATTAGATATAAAGAAATTAATGTGATATGTTTTTTTATTACCGAACCATGCAAAAATATTACAAAAAAAATACATCACATAATTTTTACATTATTATTGTATTATTTAATAAAAATAAGATGAAAACAAATATAGAGTATAACTAATAGAATAAATGACCTTTTTAACCAAAATTTAGCAACAAAATTTCGAGTGAGATTATGATTTTTTGTCGTTTAAAAAAATGTGTTTTTGGTTGTATAAATGGATTCAACATGATTATGTGAATGATAAATAGTTTTTGGCTCTGTACTAGGGTTTAGAAGTAGCCACAACCAATGCCTGCATGTTAGTACTAAGGCTTTCCTATGCCATTTCCATGGTCAATCTCCTGGGAATTTTTATTGTGCATATGAAAAATGTAGGATGAACTCCCTTGGAAGGGGTCCATATTTGGTATAATACTCCCATTGAGAACAATATTGCTTGATCCTCGCATTCCCCCCATCCCTCTACGGTCAGATAAAGGTGTACTTATGTCAACGAAATATTGTGTCCAACCATCCTCTCCCCTAATCCCACAACTTATCGTTGTTAAAGCCTCTGTACCAGCCCCCCCATCCAAGGATGAGCCTAATCCCCAATCTCCTCTATCTTCCTCTACTTTTAATGATGCAAACATGAGTGCCCCTTATTTTCACCCTCCCCCAGACCCCTTTGGATGTGGCGGTAAATCTCAATAAATCTAATACAGTCCCTTTTTGTTGTTAATACTTCGTCCCTCTCTTGACCTTCCCTCCACTCAGACTCGTTTCCTAAGCACCATCCTAGCCCTTTACATGTTGAGTGGATGTAATAAACTCTCCCAATAGTCGTTTTCTCACCCACCTCTCGACAATGATATTTCTAGGAAAAAATGGAAATGCATTAAATGTAAGGTGAAAGAACCCAATCTTGTTCTTCGAAAGGACATCAAACTAATACATATCTCAAAAATGGAGGAATCGATGATTATTGGGAGGTTTTCAAGTAGAAGGATGTGCATGGCAGTGTTAGGAGCCTATACATAGTCAAATTTCTCTCCTATACCAAGTTATTCTTTGATATGCATGATTCTAACCAAGGATTAGATAGTGTGGATTGCATCTTCTAGGGAAGTCGCTCTAAAAAATCTCCAACACCATTGAAACTAGGGTTCCTAAGCCCTTTATTTGAAGAAATGGAAAACAAACTTTGATGCAAGGACAAAGAAATTATTTGTGCTCCGAATGTGGGGTTGAATCCCAAGTTTTCCACTTATTTCTTGGTTTGAGGAGGCTTTTCAAGAGATTGGGAACATCATACAGTTCTTCCACGAAGTGTACCTCTCTTTCCTTCAATCGCGATATATGGGAACGACAAGAATTTTAATGGGGCTAAATCTCTCATATAGACTTCTTGATGTTATATCCATAAAATTTGGCCATATTACTCATCAACAAGCTTTGGACTACGAACATATCCCTTTTAAGTGTGGGAGATGCCATGCTTATGGTCGCTTGGGGAAAGGTTGGATGCTAGGAAAGTTAAGGAAAAAGTGGGTAAAGAAGGTTCAAATAATGATGGAGTCAAAGGAGGCTTATCCCAAAGTTACAAAATCAATGGTCCTAAGGCTCCTTTGGTTGTAGTGAATTCCTCATCCCCTACCCTAAATTTTCATCATGCTCCCCCCATGATGTCTCCAAGGGCCCTCTCTCCATAGTATGTCAAAAAAATGTGAAAATTTCTGAATATAGAAACCCTACTGTAGTATCTTGATTTACTTCTCCTACTTGTTTGATTAATTAACAAGTTATTTTATGAAATATTCAGTAAAATATCAAAGCAAACATAATTGTAGCCTACACATACATACAGATCATTTACTGAACCATAGCACACACATGTCAAAGGACACAGTATTTTTGGACAATGTCCCCGGAAAAACCAAATGCGGGAAAACTAGTGCAACAACTCTTAGAGGTTTTGTGTATTAAACATAATATCTGAATACAATCAAGGGCACCAATAATGGTTTTCCCAACAGAGAATTCATGGCAGATGTACCTATCACTTGGAGACAAAAAATATGGTTGATTCAGCTGAGGAATCACTCCTCTGAAAATACTGAATACGAGCCCTTTCTGGCCCACTTGAACCCCAACGCTTCTCCTCCAGCCTCAACTTCAACTTATTCTGCCCAACGTAGCCTCTGTGCAGCACAGGCTGCTCCTTCTTTGTCCTTATGGGCTTAGCGTTGCCTCTATGTCACCCTGAAGGCCCTGTGTTAGCTTGGTTGGTTTACATCCATCCTGCTGGTCTTTGCGTTGCCTGGTACGAATTTTCCTCTATGCCTTAGTATTATCGGCTTCATATTTGAATAATCCCTCGTCGATCTTCCCCTCACCAGCACTACAAGCTCACTCAAAAATTATTAGCAAATTGCGCCCCAGAATTTCGACTTAGCTCGAGTGCTACTGCTTGATGTGTGTTCTCCAACTGACCCCAAGCATTCCTTTAATACTTTTCTCGTTGATAAATCAACGATTGTGATATAATCTCTAATCAACGACTAAGATTAGAAAAGACTTGATCCATGTTACTTATACCATTCTCACCCACATGTTTAAATTAATTCTCTTTAATTATTTTATTTCCCTAATTTAGACTCACGGTCTCCAATTAAATAATTAATTTATTGAATAACTTTCACACCGAGTGGAATTTCTCCAAACGATTTATGGGTCTTGGATATCTAATGTGTTCTAGCCCCTCCACAAAGTTTCAGAGCTAGAGCACATCCTATGCTACCCAATATCTCAACACTCCCTCTCAGCGAGGAATTTGCTCTAGCAACAGTTCACTCCAGAAGCGTTACTCTGATCTCTGGCATCGGTCCCCTGTACTGCTGCTGCTTGGCCTGTTACCTTGCTGCTTTCTGTATTGTTTCCCATGTCACTACCACTGACACTACCACATATGTACTGCAACTCCCTCTCAAATGCTGCATCATGCTGCCTATAGCACTGCCACTACTAATTTTTGCACTACAACTCAGTTACTGAGAAGTAAGAAACTGAAGGACATCACCCAACAACTGAAAGAAAAGTCAGTATGGTCAATGCATCTCATCACTGAAGCACCCTCTGCTGCTACTCTGCGCTGTCCTCTTTAGCCTTTGCATTGTTGTTGCTCTGCATTGCGTAGCATTTCTCCTCTACGCTACTGAAGTCTCATCACCCTCTGCGTTATTGCTTCCACGTTGTTGTTGCCACTACACTACGCTTCTCCAATCTTCAGTGTTCAAGCACTGCCTTGTGCATGTCCATGATCCTTTGCATCCAATGACTCCAGTCATCCTGATACTGTCTTTAACGACTCCCATAGCTCGTATGTGATCCAAGAGTTTGGGCACCTCAAGGATCCTGTCGTCCACCATCTGTAGCTCACTCTACAAATCTATGTCACCCCACCTCTTCTCTCGAGGTACATGAGCACTCATGGGCACATCATAATCGATGTCGTCATCCCCTTTCGATGCTGCTGCCTTGGAATTTGAATCTTCCTTTCCCTTCTTCTTTGGACAAGTATTGGCGAAGTGTCCCAATTTGCCACATCTGAAGCACCAGACCTTGGATAGGTCCTTATTCTTCTTCCCTTGTTGCCTTTGTCCCTTAGATGCTAGGGCTGCACATTCATCCTCCTCTTTCTTAATCTTGACTCCTCTGTTTATGAATTCCCTCTTGGTTATTCTCCTGATCTACTCCTGTTGAAGGATTTCCCACATGTCCTCCTAGTTTGGAAGTTGTGCTCTACCCAAAATACTTTGGACAAAGGTATCCCACTCATGGGTGATTGCATTCAGGGCAGTCCTCACCATGAGTCGATCATCCAAAGTTTCCCCCATGGCAATCAAATGGTCTTGGATAGTCTACAATCTAAAGAGGAAAGGATCGATCTCCTCTCCAATGTGCATCTGGAACATCTGCATCTGATTCTCTAGAAGCACCTTCCTCTGGACGGAGCTACCTTGATACAACGTGGTTAATGTTGTCCACACCTCATTTGTCGTCTTCTTCTCGGAAATGTGCAGAACCATGTGATATTTCACTCCATCCATGATCAAGCATTTAGCGTGCACCTGATTTTCATTAAACTTCTTTAGAGCATCAACATCGGTCGGCACATCCAAGATGTTCTCGGCATGATCTCTGATGCCATATTCATCGAGGATTGTTAGGATTTTGGATTTCCAGATGGAAAATATAGACACACCGTCTAACCTATCTTGATCTCTCAGTCCATATAGGGTCATCTATGCTCAAACTGTCGAAGCAAGTGCTCTTCTCCCTTCTACTACTACTACACTTAGCAAAAGACCGGATCTGGGTTTCTTGGAGATAGAAACCCTCTAGAGAATATCATCCCTCTAACAAATTATTTCCCTCCAAGAAATCCTTCACTGCTTATATCAAATTAGCCCTCTACGATCGCTCCATGTGATTGAATCTCAGATTTCTTGGCTAGAAAATCTATTGAGGAACTATTTCCCCTTACTTTGCCAACCCTGCTAGACATTGTTCTGCACCGGCAGAAATAATGCCCCACCAGCAACTTCGAATACCATAAAAATACACTTCTAGCCACGACAATCAGCACAAGATCACTCCTTCTTGGACTGCACCACCCTCTTGGGCCTGCATAAACCTTTCCCTCAGCTCAGCGTGAGCTTGATAGGCTCCTTGTCACCCTTCTGGCCCTGTGTCAGCCTCTGTGTGAGAATACTGGCTCTGCGTCACCCCTGCAGGGCCTCTGTGTTGTCCCTCTAGTGTTGTGTTGCCTTGTTTTGAATATGTGAAGCTTTAGCTACCCTCATGCAGCAAAAAAAATATCCATCCCTATGTTGATGGCTTCAGCTTTATTTGCAATCACTTTGATACCATATGAAAAATTACGACTATGAACCCTACTGCAGTATCTCGATTTACTTCTCCTACTTGTTTGATTAATTAACAAGTTATTTTCTGAAATATTCAGTATAATATCAAAGAAAACACAACTGCAACCTGCACAAACATACATATCATTTACTAAAGAATAATGCACACACGACAAAGGACATAGTGTTTTTTGGACAACGTCCCTGGAAAAACCCAATGCGGGAAAATCGGTGCAACAAATCTTAGAGGGTTTAATTATTCGGCAGAATATATGAATACGATCAAGGGCACCATTAATGGTTTTCCCATCAGAGAATTCATGACGGATGTACCTATCACTCAGAGACATAAAATATGGTTGATTCAACCGAGGAAGCACTCTTACGAAAATACTAAATACAAGCCCTTTTTGTCCCATTGGAACCCCAACGCTACTCCTCCAGCCTATGTGTCAACTTCTTCTACCCAATGTAGCCATTGCGCCACACAGGTTGCTCCTGCATCACCCTTTTGGGCTCAGTGTTCCCTCTGCGTCACCCAAAAGGCCTTGTGTTAGCCTCTGCACTGCCTTTGTGCGAGCCTAGCTGGGTCGCGTCCCTCCTTCTTGTTTTTGTGCTGCCTCATACGGATTTTCCTCTTTGCGTTAGTATTCTCGGCCTCAGATATGAATAATCCCTCATCGATCTACCCCTCACCAGGACTGCAAGCTCACTTGAAAATTCTCAGCAAACTACGCCCCAAAATTTTGACTTAGCTTAAGTGTTACCGCTCTATGTGTGTTCTCCAACTGACCCCAAGCCTTCCTTTAATACTTTTCTCGTTGATAAATCAATGGTCATGATCTAATCTCCATTCAACGACTAAGATTAGAAAAAACTTGATCCATGTTACTTAGAACATTCTCACCCACATGTTTAAATTAATTCCCTTTAATTATTTTATTTCCATAAGTTAGACTTAGGGTCTCCATTAAAATAATTAATTTATTGAATAAATTTTACACCGGGTCGAATTTCTCCAAACGATTTATGGGTCTTGGAGATCTCATGTGTTCTAGCCCCTCCATAAAGTTTCAAAGCTAAAGCACATCCGATGCTACCGAAAATCTCAACAAAATACACTCTTTCTAAGACTTTGTAAATGTTCTCTTTGTTGATTTTTTAGGGTACCTATGTTAGGTATTCAAGTCAGCCAAATGTTATTTATGAGCTCATGTAGGCTCCATAAAGTCAGGTTGGCCCACCATCTGAATGGGAATGATCCTTGGTCAAAACTCACCTCCTTTGACCATTATATGTACACATTTGACCTCTTTCATTCGACATCAATTTTGGATCACGCAAATAATGTGTTCTTTGTTCACATGTGCAAAGGAGAATGAGAAGAAGAAGACAAAAGTTTGACGAGTGGTCACCACTCCTTGACTGAGTTTTCTGACTATTATTTGACTGAATTTTTGAAGCACAATTTGACCGAATTTCTAAAATGTTTGACCGAATTATTGAGGCACTATTTTGCCAAATTTTTGAGGCATAGGTTGACCAAATTTATGAGGTAGTTGACCACATTTTCTAGGAAGTTGAAGAATCAAGTTATAGGAAAAGTTTGAATGAGAGTTTGACTAAATTTGTGGGCATTTTGACCGAGATTTTTGGTAGTAGGAGGAAGCCGAAATTTTTCCTATTTGACTCAGGGTTGACTGCATTGGTAGGTAGTTGTAGGAGGTCGAATTTAGGTTTGTTTGACCATGGTTGACCTATATTGATTCCTTGGTTTGGGTTGACCAACTTGACTTAAGATTATTATATTGTACTTTTTTCGAATTGAACAAATTTATCCTATAAAAGACCATTGGATTTTCTCCCGAGTTTGGGTTTCCTAGGCAATTTTTTTTTTCTTTTGTGCATTATTTTATATATTATCATATTTATTGTTTCTATTACATCTACTGTTGAATTTTTTGAGTGTAATTTCTTAATAATGTTCTAAAATATGTTAAAGAAAGACTATATATCATTGGAAGTAATTATCCTTGGTAGTAATTGTGCTTGTCTAAATTAGCACTAGAAAATGAACATGGCATTAGAGATTTGGTGAAGAAAGGCCAATAAAGATCACCCTTTGAAGACACCTATTTTTTAAATCTATTGTTTTGACCAGCATCTTTGACCATATGGTTCCCTCTATCAAGCCTCGAGATGGGTTAGAAGGTGCAACAACTTTTACGGCTTGGAGGAGTAGAATGGATCACATTTTTAAAGAGAATGATGCCATGGAATATGTGAAAGGAAAAATTACTTAACCTAGGGATCATGAGGGAAAGGCCAAGCACAAGAATAGGAAGGACAAACAACATGCTTTAGCTATAGACATAGATGATGATGAGAATCCACATCAGAAGAGATCTAGGAATGACAATACAAATGATATTATTATTTGAGACAGTACAAATAGAGTAATCAAGGCTCTGGATTAAGAGGGAGCTGATAATTCCTACAATCCTCAAATCAAAAAATAAATATTCCATTTTTTTCTTTCCTCTTGATTTTTATTACTTCGTTTTAGTGCAACATCTTTCCTTTGTATCTTCTACTTGGTTATAATCATTTATTCCATGGCCTCCTAATGAGGTTTGCAGGTACATCATGAAGGATTCCAAGGCTCCAGTAGCGAATGGAAGCATTAGGAAGAATGAACAAAATTTTGTGACAAGAAGATTCTCCTAGGATTGAGCATAAAGACAACTAGAGTTATTTGTGTTCAAGAGGGAGAAATTGTACTAACATCTAGAAATATGCCAAATAGAGCTTCTAGTCTAAACACAACATGCTAGCGATTTTGAAGGATGAAATGATGAGGTAAATTATGCTGAGACTTGAGGGGAAGTCAGTTTGAATTCCAAGTGTATCTACAAGATCAAGCATATGATGGATGCCAACATAAATAAGTATGAAGCGAGTTTCTTGGTAAGAGGTTTCTCCCAGAAAGAGGGAGAGGACTATGAAAAACATTTGGTCGAATAGTACACTTGTATTATATTTATTCTATTGCTTCTATTGTGGATATGAGGTTACATCAGATGGATGTGAAGACCGCTTTCCTCAATGGTGTAATTGACGAAGAATAATTGTACATAGAGCTACCTCAGGGCTTAGAGGTACATTAATAAGGCTTTGTACAGATTCAAGCAAGAACCTCGAGCATGGGATTCTCTGATTGATGGACATATCATTAGTCTTTTTTTCATGAAGTATAATGTTAATCCCATCCTTTACTACAGTGTTGATCTTGTAATTATATGACTTGTTTTTTACTTTAGTAGGACTCACATGATAGAGGGAGTAGAAGTGGCAGGGGGATTTACTTTTGTGATAGAGGGAGAAATCAAGCCCTAATTTAGCGTTAGAGGGAGTCAATCGTTGAGTTTGAGATGAGGGATATAGGTTTGCTACAATACTTCCTTGGTCAAGGAAATTGTACTGTTGAGATCCTTTAGAGATTTGGGATGATGGAATGTAAGTCCATGGGCACTCCCATGGTGATCAATCTAAATAAGTTGAGCGGCTCTTATTGAAATTTGGTGGAAGGATTAGTCTTCCAAGTGTATGTCATGGGATTGATATTTTCAGACTAGATGCTCAGAGATGGGGAGTATCCAGGAGCAATATTCATTCTATGAGTGGATCATGCTAGACAAAAGATATGCATTAAGTGACTAGGGATCGATACATGTAGAGGTAGCAACCTGGATTTCCACGACAAGGTCTATTTGAGAGGTAGCACCCAATCAGAGTGACCATAACGTAGTTATGGCGATGGATCTAATGAAGGAAGTCGATCAGTTTATGGTTGAGATATGTCTAAAATAATGAAGTATAGTCGTAGGGATATACATATTTAAATTGGGCAAAGAGTACAAAAGAGAGGAATAACACATTAGGATGTTGCTTCAAATTGGTTTATGTAGGAAGCATATATTTGTACCACTCAACACTGCATAGGCTGAGTATGTTGCAACTAGTTTGGAAAGTCATGAATTAGTGTGGCTTCATAAGCTACTCACGAGATTGTTTGATCAAGTGTTAGAGATGACCGTGATGACTAGCCGAAGCACATTGAGATCAAGTACCATGAAAAAAAAGGGAGCAGTGAGGATCCAATACATTTCTATGGAAAAGTAGGTTATTGACATTCTAAAAAATCCTGTATCTCAAGATAAAGTTTGTTTATTTCAAGGACAATCTTGGAGTGGTTGAGAATGCTTCCCTCAGTTAGAGGCAATGTTGGTGTTGTAGCATCAAGGGAATATATTCTCCTTGGGTCAGGGGTATTGACCAAGAGCCATGTAATGTGGCTAGGGAAATTGGCTAGAGAGCATTAGGGCCTAGCGTGCTCCCTCATCAAAATCTTCTGACCATATTTCCAAGGGTTACTTGGCTAGTGGGTAGAGTGAGCGCCCCGTAGCATCGGGTGAGTGTTTTACCATTCAAGTATCACGTGACAAGATGAAGGAATGGAAAATAGGCCCAGGGTTTCACTATTGTTCATGTATATTGACTCAATTATGAGCGATGGATTGGATGTTTCGTGACCCAGGACTAATCTTGTGTTTACTATGGTCAAGATTTACCTATCCATATTTCTAAAGGGTATTTTGATAGTGGGCGACTAAATCCATTTGCAAAGGATATTTTACTAGTGGGTAACTAGATCCTTTGCATGATGTTGATGCAGAATGCTTTCAACAAGGTTTTAGGTTAGAACATGAAGTGGATGGATACATTAACATAATGGTCTCATTCAATCTTTTCTTGGTATAGACAATTTGTTCAACAAACATCATATTTGATAAAGTCAAGGTGAATACCTCATTAGCTAAGAGGAAGTGTTGATTTTTTTGGGTGGCCATGGTCGATATTCAAGTTCACCAAATTAAAAGAAAGAAAAATATTAACTATGAGATCATGTAGGCTCCAGAAAGTCAGATCGACGCCACCATGTGAATGGGTGTGACCCTTGGTCAAATCCCACCTTCTTGGACCACTATATATACACATTTTACCTCGTCCATTTGGCATCAAATTCAGATCACAAAAATCATATATTCTCTATTCACATGTGTCAAAGGAGAGGGAGGAGAATAAGATAAAAGTTATCCTCCATTGACCACTCCTTTACCGATTTTTTCTGGTTGTCATTTGACTGAATTTCTAAGCCACAGTTTGACCAAATTTCTGAAGTGTTTGACTGATTTCTAAGGCAATGTTTGACCAAATATTCAAGGTACAATTTGACAGAATTTTTGAGGCATTTGACCGATTTTTCCAGGTAATTGACCGATCGAGTTATGGGAAGTTTAACTGAGAGTTTGACTAAATTGTCACGCAGTTTGACCAAGATTCTAGGTAGTAGGAGGAGGTTGAAGTTCGACTTATTTGACTAACAGTTGACCAAATTCAAGTGCAGTTGCAAGAAGCTGAATTTAGGCATGTTTGACCAAATTTGAGCTATGTTGATCCCTTAGTGTGGGTGACCAAGTTTTACTTGATATTATCATATTATACTTTCGTTTAATTGAATAAATTTATCCTTTAAAATATTGTTAGGTTTTCTCCCAAGTTTGGGTTTCCCAAGTGAAAAAATTTTGGTGTCTACTGTGCAAGTTTTTCTCTACGGTGATCTTTGTTATTTATTTTGCATCTACTCTAGAATTTTGTAAGTGTAGTTGCTTAATGGTGTTATGAAATATGCTAGAGTAAGGATATATATCATTAGAAGTAATTATTAGTGGCAAAAAATTGTTCTTGACTAAATTAGCACCAGAAAATCAACATTCTTACCCTCAAATATATTACCTATATTATCTTCCACTCAAATTTTGCATTAATAATATTATTTAGCCTTACTTATGAGACTTTCTCTCCCTTTTTCATCTCCTCTACTCTCCTACTACCCTTCAACTCCCCCCTAGCTCCTCCTCTCTCCCCCTGTCATCTTTCAATCTGACATTTTTCTTGATCCACCCTCTATCCCAACCCATTTTAAATATAATCTTAGGTCCCTATTTAACCCTCCCCAATGGACGACACTATACCCCATTTTTAACCTAATCCCTTAGTAGGGGATTGGGATTTTATGATGAATATGTAGGTTTTACTGTTTTACAAAAATTACTCGCAAACAAATTCTTAAAAAAAAAATGGCGAGAACATAAAAATATACATAGATATTTTCCCTTGGAACCCAAAAACGAGAAAACCAGATTGATTTTTCATTATATTCCTTTCACTGTTACAATACATTATATACATGTTGAAGCATTCATAAACCCGAATCCACTAACCCTAAATTATAACATAATTGTAGTTCCCTTGACTAGATCTACAAAATACCATGGGAAAAACCATCATTACCAAAAACCATAGGTAGGTCCACCCACCATCCTTGGGTTTTCCCAACCATTACTGGGTGTGATTAAAAAATAAATATCTTAGGGCACTTTCGTAGACCCCATGAGGATCATTTCCCCCCTATAAACCCCTAGATAGGGGGGATTGTGGCCCTTAGCAGTGCTCGATGCAGCGTAATAGTGGGTGGTACTAGTCGTGGAAATAATATAACACATACCCAAAATTCTCTTCACTTGTTATTTTCTTTCCACACATGGGGTTGTGGGAGTGGACAATCATTTGTCCAAGGCAACAATGCCCATTATTTCTCTACACCAAGAGATGTTCTCAGCACTCATAGAATTTTTCAATGCATCTGCAAAATTCTTCAAACTATCCACTTTTACTAGTAACACCTTTTTGTTTTCAACCATATCCCTCACAAATTGATACTTAACATCAATGTGTTTTGTCTTTGAACGATAAGTAGGGTTATTTTCCAAGAAAATTGTACTTTGGTTGTCGTAGTCTATCCTTATAGCTCACTGTATAAACCACATACTTGAACATAATCTCTGTAACCAAACTTCTTCCTTGCTTGCATGAGAGGTTTCCATATATTCAACCTCTATAGTTGAGAGTGCCACTACAGACTGTATCTTGCTCATTCAACTTACTGCTCCTCCAAATAGGTTAAACACATGCCCACTTATAGATCTTCTCTAATCCAAATATCCAATCGAGTCTACATAAACAAATCCACACATGTCCAACACTCTATAAATCATGGTATTCCTTGGTAGCACAAATTATAATCACTAGTGCCACGAAAAATATTTGAAAACCCGCTTCATTACTATCCAATGCTCCTTCCCTGGTTTTGACATAAGCCTACTCAATACTCCCATTGCATTTGCAATGTCTAGTCTAGTAAAAACCATTGCATACATCAGTCTACCATCTACACTTGCATATGGAACACATGACATATCCTATTCTTCTTCTTATGTCTTGGGACACTGTTCAACAAATAAATTTACACATATAGGAATCAGAACCTTCACCAATTTGTTATCATGCATATCAAACCTCTACGATATTGTCTCAAGATACTTCCTCTAGTTTAAACAAAGCTTCATGTTTGTCTAATCTCGTTTAACTTCCATGCCCAAAATATAGTTCGCAGCACCAAGATCATTCATGTCGAATTTAGAGGACAATTGGGCCTTCACAACCTTGATAATTTATTTGTCATTTCCAATCACAAGACCAAATAAATAACACGGTCACCAATTAATTTAAAATACACACAATGATCTACTTTTCTCCTTGTGAATTCAAGTCCCTGTATATTTGTATCAATTTTCTTATACCACATCCTTGGTGACTATATTAACCCATACAAAGACTTTTTTAGTATGCATACCAGTTCTTTCTTACCCTTCATTGCAAATCCTTCTGGTTGCTTCGTGTAGATTTCTTCTTTTAGACCTCGATGAAGAAATTTTGTCTTCACATCCATTTTTTCTACTTCTAAATCAAAAACAACAACAACCGATAAAAGTAATATAATAGAAGCTAACTTAGCAACAGGAGAAAAAATATCACCAAAATCAATTCCCGACACCTAGGAATAACCTTTCGCTACTAATCGATCTTTATATTTATCCACTTTGCCTTCTGCATTCATCTTCTTGTTAAACACCAATTTGTTTCCAATGGGTTTCCTTCCATCTGACAACTCCATCATATCCCAAGCCTCATTTTTGTCTAAAGATACCATTTATTCAACCATGGCCTTCTTCCAAAGTTTTCCATCCTTTGAATCCATTTCCTCCTTGATAGTTATAGGGTCATCATCAGTAATAGATAAAGAAAATTTTAAACAAATAATAAATTGATTATACCTCTTTGGTTTCCTTATCTCTCGAACCGGTCTCATTAAAACCGAAGTGTGCGGTTCTTCTTATTCTGATTCTTCATCCTTCAGTTCAAACTCTATTTTATTCTGGTTCCTTTGGTAGGACTCCACGTTTAATAACATATTTCACTTCTATAAACACCAAATCTCGACTGTACGCAACCTTCCTAGTTTATGTGTTCCAATCTTGTAACCTTTTAAACCATCCTTATACCCAGAAAGATGCACCTTTCATATGTACTTTCCAATTTGGTTATTTTCTCCTTTGAAACATGTACATATGCATTGTAGCCAAATATCCTCAAATGTGAGAGAGAAGGTTTCTTACCATACCATACCTTATGTGGAGTCTTATCCTCTAACATTGATGAAGGTGATTTATTAAAAGGTAACATGCAATATCCACTGCCTCCACCCAGAATCCCTTCCTTAATACAACGCCACTGAGCATGCTTCTTGGATTTTCCATCAATGTCCTATTCATTATATCTAAAACTCCATTTTGCTGAGGCGTGTATGGAGTAGTATTCTATCATGTCATACCACACTTCTTACGAAACTCTTCAAATTCCTTCTCGCAGAATTTCCACCATTATCTGTCCTCAACACCTTAATCTTCTTCTCTCTCTGATTTTCCACCAAAGCCTTGAATTATTTAAACCTGTAAAAGCCTTTAGATTTCTTCCTCGGGAAACATATACATGTATTCCTCAAGATGTCATCTATAAATGAGATGTAGAACACATATTTACCCAATGATGGAATCGACACAAGTCTAAACACACATTGTGCACAAGCTGTAATATCCTTTCTGCCCTCTTACACCAGAGGAGAAACTCACCCGATTCTCCTTCCCACATACATAATGTTCACATAAATAAAAATCCATACAGAAATTAAACATGCCTTCTATCATACCATTACCATGTAGTATCCGAAGGCCCTTCTCTCCAATGTGTCCCATACTTTGATGCCACAACATAGTCTCTTCACCAAAGACTACAAGATTTTATGTTCCACTTTCAGGAACTACATAATTCTTGAACTCATCAACAACAATATTTCCTAGAAACTTGTACAAAGTTTCGACCTGAACTCCCCTCTTCAATATTATTTCTCCTCGATCCGTCTTGTAAGTATCATTCTTGAGCATTATTTTTACACCTACATTATCCATTTTTCTTACATAAATTAGATATTTTGCTAGTGCGGGAATGTGCAGAACATTAGGAAGTGATATAATCCTTCCACCTTGCAACTTCAACTTGACTCTTTTGCATCTTATGGTTTTGGTATTCATGTCATCACCTAAGAAGACATCACCACCATCATATTTCTCATATTCGTTGAACCATTCTCGATGGGGTGTCATGTGAAATAATGCACCTAAGTCAATCAACCATGCCTCATGATCTACATGTGTACTTGAATAAGAAGCCAAGTACACATCCCCATCTTCATCTGAGGTGGTTCTCACCTTTAGAGAAGGAGCATCATCAAACCCCTTTTCTTTCTCAGGAGTTTTAGATCTACAATCCTTTTTGGAGTGCCCTTATTTTCCACATTTCTAGCATACCTTTACAATTTTTTCCTAGAGATTTAGATCTCCCTCTAGATTTAGATCTCCCTTTAGATTTAGATCTACTACTAGAGGAATTATTTATGTTTATGTCCTGCAACCGTCCTCTTACAAACAAGGAATCTCCATTCTGACTCTCCATATTTTTTTTGTCTCATCTCCTCCAACAATAAGGATGAGACTAATTATCAAATTTCAAGGTAGTTGTATTACTACCAATGGAAACAACCATACTATCCCACATGTCTGGTATAGAACAAAACGAATTGATGCACTTAACTTAGTATAAAATTGTAATATTAACAGATAAAAATTGACTTACCACAATATTTAAGGCATTTAAATGAAATCTCATTGAGTCTTCATCCCTCATCCTCAGGCTATACAATTTTTTTCCATAGGAACATTTTGTTCACCAGGGACTTTGATTGATACAAAACCCCTAACTTGTCCCACAAAGCCTTTTGTTGTATTTTTTCCTTAAACATTCACCAATATTGAACCTGACACACAAAATTGTATTGTGCTCTTTTACTTCCAATCCAACTTGGTCCAATCTTCTGTTGACATTGTTGTTGGGTTATTATTTGGATCTAGCGTGATCCAATGATCTTTATCCACCAATATATCCTCCATCTTAAGCTTCCACAACTCAAAACTTTTCCAATTAGATATTTTGATCTATATCTTTCTATTGTTCGTCATCTCCTTTCACCGCAAGAATCATTTCCGTAGATGTCCCATTGTAACAGGGTTTATCACAGGCTCGAGCAAAACTCCTCAGCCACAAAGGCATCCCCTTGAAGCTGAAACAACTCTGATGCCAAATGTAGGTTTTAACCCTATGCAAAAATTAACGCAAATAATTTCTTAAAAAAAAGAAAAAAAAAATAATAACGAGAACATAAAAAATATACACTAAAATTTTCTCCTGAACCCATAACTAGGAAAACCATATTGATTTTTCATTATAATCCTTTCAATGTTACAATGCATTATATACATGTCAAATGATTCATAAACCCCAATCCATTAACCTTAGATTAGTCGTAGTTCCCTTGACCATATCTATAAAATACCATGGACAAAACCATCATGTACAAAACCATGGGTAGGTTCGGCCACCATCCTTAGGTCTGAATAAAGAAAAAAATCCTGGGGCGCTTCCCCATAACCCATGTAGGGGGGTGGAGGCTTCCCCATAACCCATGTAGGGGGGTTTCCACCCCCCTACGTCCAACGTAATGTAACAGTACATGGGAATGATCGTGGAAAGAATATAACACACACCCAATAGAATAAGGCCCCAATGTTTCTAAGCGAGAATAAATATATTTTCTTTACAATTCCAAAAAACAAGCAAAATCTGATATTTTACAAGGGAAGCAAAAATCCATCATCGAGCCCCTTGGAGGAAATGCCCCTTTAAGGGTTTTAGGATGAGATATCTCTCTCAAAATTGTAAGGGTTTTCCCAACCCATCCAATAAATCGATTATAAAATGTTTGATTGATGTGTAGTCACTACAAATTATTCTTCTTTAATAAACTATATTGGAGGGTGTTAAATTTGCTTGGAATCTTAAAAATCCCTTCCTTCTTACACTTTTCATTTTACATATGCATCAGGAAAATTAGGGAGGATTTTAACTAGATGGAAGGAAAACATGTTTCAATGCATTTTTGTGTGGTATTTTTACTTTGGTTTAGTGATCAAGTTCCAGTGAAGAGGCTTAGACTTCCACTTTACTTGTCTCAATACATACATCCCTTACTTAGATTGAAAACCTTTGTGGCAACATACGCTTCAGCTCCCCTATTTCTCTTCGGGAAATGTAATTTTAGGAGGGGATGTTAATTTCACATTAGGAGTCTTTGAAATATGGGTCCCCTTAACACACCCAATTCAATTATAAAACTTCCTCATTGAAGCCTCGATGTTGTTTTACTTTGTTGACACACTACATTTAAAATTTTCACAAGCCATTGTGATTTCCCTTAAGTAAATTTCTCCCCTTAATAAATGAAATTTAATATAAACAAAAAAAACAAGTTCAAAGATAGTAGTTGAAGCCCTACTTAAATGGGCGTCATAAGGATGATTAGATGATTACATTGTTGTTTTATGACATGCTTGTGTTCACATCTACATCTGAAAGGATAACATGCACATGCTATATGATTTTAGAAAATGCTTAGACGTAATTGACATTCCTAAGTATTTCCCAATAACAAGTCTTCAAGAGTTTACATATACCCTCTCCATGGATACACAAAGTATACATGCAAAATTTTCTTGTAAAAGCTTAGGCGAATTTATGATTCTCAAAAGTATATGCCAAAAAGGAAATAATACATTTAGGCTATATTTTGAAACATGTTATGGGAGTCATCAAGATAAAATACTATAGGTATATTTATTTATTACATTTCATGGTCTTGAAATCGGTATTTATATGAATTATCCTTGCGCCGATATCAAAAGGTTGAAAACATATTTCAGTTTAAGCATTGAATAAGGTTAACCCGTGAGTAAGGTAAACCTGCCTTGGAACCTTATGGACTTGTATTATGATTTCACATGTGTAACTCCGACATATATATCAAATAGATTTTTGATGCACTTTGATGTTGATATCGATTACCATACTTAGGCCTTCATGTGATATTAGTTGTAATGAATTGGTAGATTTTAGACTCTTGTGGGTTTTTTTTTAAGATAGAGAGTTTGTATTTTCCATAGTGATATTCGAAAGTTGTCGACATTTTGAATCCATAAGAGGATCCATCTTTGAGACAAAGATTGAGGAAAGAAGAGGATAGGTGGAGCTGCTGCTCTTCTTTCAATTTTTATCCTTAATTTTTTGAGAAAACATATCTCATTCCATGAATCCCCTATATACAGGGAAATAATGGTATATTTTAGGATCATGAGGTTTGTCTTTGAAGATAGAGAGTTCAGATTTTACACATTGATATTCAAAAGTTGTGAATGTTTTGAATCCAAAAGAGGATCCATATTGAGGGCAAAGAATGAATAAAGAAGAGGATAGGTGGAGTAATATGTTACTCTTCTTTCAAATTTTATCCTTAGTTTTTTGAGAAAAAAATCTTATTCCATGAATCCCCTCCGTAGTAGGAAATAATGACTTTTTTGCCACTACAAAGCAAAGTTTTGAATACAAGGGATATGCATTGATACGTTCGTAATGATATGACAATGATTTAATAAATTTACAGATCACCTTATTGCCATTAAAAAAAAACATGATGTGTATAACTTTGATATATGATGCAGAGGTGAATCGTGATGCTGATGTTTTGGGAATTTGATATGAGATGAAGGGGTTTAAGTTGTGTATAATCTCCAATGAGGTGAAAAACTTCTCCACATGCCCTGTAACCAAGAACACATAGAGAAGACAATGACAGAGAAGTTTCAAGAATTGAGAACCCTTACAACTGCTGCAACTAAATTTCTTAGCACTGACATATGCAGGGACCAACATGAGTTTCTTCAGTCGACATAATCATGGGAAAGGGAGAAAAAATAGGGAGAGGGGCCTTGGGTTGAGAATAAAAAGAAGGCCTAGGTTTTCAGTTCATTTGAATGGTGATTCTGAATAATTAAGGCAGTTACTGCAAACTAGTTATATTTGTTACACAATTCTTTGCTAAGTCATGAGTCTATTCCATAGTTTTATTTTTAGGATTTAAGTTTAAAAATTTCAAATTAAAAAAAAAAATTGAGCGCTACCGGAATTTCCGGAAGCACTAGTTTTTTTAGCCCTTCAGACAGTCTGTTATTTCATGTTTATGTCTTTTTATTTTTATTTATGATGCTGCTAGAACTTTTCGAAAGCATACTTTGCTTTAAAAATAAAACAAAAAAGTGCATCCGCTTTAGTTATAACACGTGTCATAGTGTTAATCCGCATCAAATATTTTTTAAATCTTCTAGGATATAATGATAGGTGTCATATTATGGTCAATTAGCTAAGGTCAAGTCGTCGTATATGTTGAGTCACATGTGTCATCCGTAGTTAATGACTGAACCATTGCCCGTCATGCCTGTCTACGGAAAGTCAATTATCCATACGTTAAGGTACGTGTTTTTATGAATTATAGGGATCGTGGTGATCACACCACAGACCATAACCATTCGACTGGTTGCACAACAGTGCTGCCAGAAATTCCGAATAATTAACAAAATAGTTTGTGGAGGTGACTGCAAGTCATAAAAACACTTTCCATAAGACATCTGGAGCTCCCATACGGAAAACACAGGAACTGATGGTGATGGTGTGTCACATGGTTCACATCATGATCATGAATATTTTTAATGATGGAGGGTGATTTGCATGGGGTGGTGAGCCAAGATTTAGTTTTAAAACCACCAAAAAAACATGAATGTTGTCATTCGAAGTTTTAGCTGCTGGATTCGAATTTGCTGAGAGTCATAGTTGGAGAAGAAGTCTGGGCTTCAGATAAGATTCCAGAGGATAATACATGCCACAACTGTAAGGTAAAACTCTTCCTATTCTGCCACCTATCATTTGCAGGAGACATAGTCATTTATTTATTTGAATATGACTAAAACAGGTGGTAAGATAATTTGAATAGAGCCACAGGGTGCATATTTGGTTGATGTTAATCCAAGGGTAAGAACTCTGTTTATGCAATCAAGATGGAATCATCTTTGTACCAGGTTGGGAAGCTCACATTCAGGGGTTGCTCAAGAGTTTGCTAACTCTTTTAATGGACATGAGGCTATAGTTTATGGCCTCACTTTGCAAGTTTCTGAAGACTCCATTGTTGAGGCCTTTAACCTTGCCCAAGAAGGAGAAAGGTGGTTCAAGGGACAATTTATCGTAGTAGGTGATCTCAATAGCTTCCTCGAGGATGCTCACATAGATCCAAACTAGGCAAAATGAATCCCAAGCAACTACCTTAAGAATGTCTAGGCAGAGGCAATTAAGCTTTCAAGATATACCTCACATGTGAAAGGAGGTATACAATGATATTCCTCTATAACACGAGGTTTCTTTTTCATATTGTAGGGATGAAGACATTAAATCTTCCATTTTTCTCATTGAAAAGCCTGACCAAGATGTCAGCAAGGGTTCAGGCCCATAATGAGGTTTCTGAGTACAACTTGTAACATCAAGCATTGATCAAAATTTTGGTTGACAAAGATTTGGGAAAGAGAAACCAGACTTGGGACCATTTTCTATTCTATAGGGTAGGCCAACCTACACCTACACCTCTAGTTCCATAGTCAAACCCTCAACCTGCAAAGAGAAGAAAAAAAAGAAAGGTCCATAAAGAAAACATTTATAAGAAGGCCAAAGGTAAGAAAGAGAAAGTTTCTATAGGCAAAACTGAAAGAAAGGTGGAAAAAGGAGAAATCTCCTTAGCAAGCAAGCCTAAGTCCATGAAGATAGTACCCCTTTTTCCTCCATTTCCAAATGTATACACTAGAGCTAGAAGAGGAAGGTCTACAACAAGAGATAAGTCAAAAGCACAGGTGCTTTCGAAATTTCTGGAAGCACCTATTCAGAAAAGTTGCAGAAGGAGTATCATCCTATACCATAAGATGAAGAACTCCTTAAGCACGTTGGATATGAAATCAACAACAAAAAGAAGAAAGAAGAACCTAAACCTACTGCTAGCATTAGAAAGACACATACAAGAGAGAGCAATAAGTTTAGACTTAAATCCAAGGCTCTACTCAAACTAAGCCTAATGATAGAAGTCATTGATGTTGAAGGGAAACATGAAGGTTCAAAGATAGAGAAAACAAAAAATTTCATGAAGAAAATCAAGAACCCAACCCCTTCATAATAGCACTCAAAGCCTTAAAAAAGAAGAAAAACACAAAATGTCTCTAAGGAGGACAAATACCCTATCAAGGAGGCAACTACAAGAGCAACCAGATCCAAAACATCAGCTGCTAACAACAAAACTGATTTAGATAAACTGGTTGAAGCTGCAACACACTTAGAGGAAAGGTAAAAAGGTTTTTGGTACTAATCCATTTTTGCTTATCAATTACAAATTTTGAACAACATCATAGGTGTCATGGAATACAAGTCAACACACAATTTTCAACATTTTTTTGTGTATTTTGAAAAAGAAATAGGGCGTTTCTGGTAGCATTCTAGATTTTGCATGGTTATAGGTTTTTACCGGAATTTCCAGTAGCACCTGTTTTAACTGAATTTTGACACCTATCAGCAAGTTTTTTCGAGCCAGTTAAGGATGGATAAGAACCCATAACCAAATGGATAATACAAGTGATGGTGAGAGGTGGTTACGAGGTTGTTCGAGGTCTTATTAAATGAAGCTACATGGTTATTAAAGACCCAAGACACAAGGAGAAAATTCAGTAGAAAAATGAGCAGCATGACAACACACTCAACATTCCATCCTAGAATTATTCTCTTATTCTTTCTCCATCTATCCTTTCTGTTAGATTTTGAGGAGATAATGATGTAATGTCCTTTGACACATATGTTATGTTAGAATTAATGTTTCCTTGTTTTTAGAAGAGATGGAGTTGGTTCCTCTCTTGCTATATATAACACTTGTAAATACTATTTCCAGGTTGGATGTTGGTCTACCTGAAGACTGAATATAATAAAAGCTTGTTTGCTTCATGCTGGAGGATTTTGTGACTTAAGGAACACATAATGTGTGGTGTGTCTCTTTTCTTTTTTAATTTATTCTAAAATATGAATTGCAACAACTATTAAGGTGTGAGTGATAAGATGTTAAAGGATTTAACAGTAAATTATTCGCTTTTAGTTTTCTGCAAGTTATATGTGTGTAATAGAACATGTTAGTGTAGATTTCATAAAGGATTTTTGGAATACTTTACACATGTAATCCATTTTCTAAGTGTTGTTTGCTTAACATAAACAATGTTTGTGTTAAAGGTCATCATCATAGCTGTGTGACTGATTTAGGATAAGAATATTTCTTGAAATAGGTACCAACTATTCGTCTTCTTCCACTTGTGTACTCTGCTCCATATACTACCTTTTACCCACACAATTTATAATTGCCACAACTTTCCAAATGCTTGAAAGTCTTAAAGAAAATTAAATCATTTTAAAATATTTGAGAAAGCCATCCTACCACTCAAACAACCCCTTTAAAATTTGAAATGAACTATGATGTGTAAGGCTTACTCCTTAAGCAGTCAAGGAGTCACTTCTTACGCTAACATATTTGGCGCCGTTGTTGGGGAGGCGAATTGAAGTTTATCCCTGGGTGAATGACAAAGTTATAAGTCTGGTTCTGAGGTGTACAGTTCCAGCTGTCTTTTTAGACTGCTTTACACCTGGCGACTCCATTGAGAATTTCTGGCTCATTGAAGGACTAGAACTAGGGCTAACCCATCTTCCCATTTTAGAATCCCAATTTTTGTCCCTAAAAATCTAATCAAGAAAAAGAGTAAACAAAAGTTTCTTCCGCTACTACTGTTTTCTCAAAGGTTGTCTCTAAAGAAGTCCTACAAACTTTATCCCCTGATTTTGCAGAAAATCCTGTACGTCCCTTTTTTTCCAACCAACAAACAATACCTACATCACAAGTTGGTGTTTCATCATCTGATGTTGACAATCCACCTATTTTTGTTCCACAAATCCCAACAACTCATGCCATGGTAGGTCCAAATCCACCCCCTAACTGAATGGATGCAATTGTTGTTGCAAGGTATGCCCCTTTGGTTTTACCTCAACCTATGAATGCATTACCTACAGGAGATTATCTCAAGTACATGCCTAAGTTTAGTGGAGAGGGAGAGGTAACAACTGAAGAACACCTTTCTAATTTTTATGCCTATGCTGACAATCTAAATATTGATCATGAAGATGTCTGGATGAGGGTTTTTGTTCAGAGTCTTGAGGGTGATGTATGAAAATGGTTCATATCCTTGACAACTGGTAGCATCACTGGAATTGAAACCCTAGATGATACATTTTTAAGGAAGTAGGGTGATAAGAAAGATTTTCTTTATTATATCACTGAATATGGTGCAATAAAAAGAAAAGACGGAGAATCAATTTATGATATTTCTAAGAGATTCAATACGATGTATAGTAAAATACCTACTGAAATCAAGCCTACTGAAGCTTCATCCAAAATCACTTATGTTGGTGCCTTTGATCCTTATTTTTGTTTATTATTGAGATAAAGAATATCTGCAACACTAACACAAATGTAGGACAATGCACTGGAGGTAGAATCTAATGTGTCAGTTGTTGATAGACTCAGAGGAGGGATTGACAAAGAAAAAAGAAAGCAAAAAGATGAAGTTTCTACTTTAGGAACTTCATACATTGATCCTAAGTTAGATGAGCTGACCAAGATGGTCAAGTCATTGACTACTAAAATTTCCAAACTCAAGATGGAAGCAAGACCAACTACTTCCAGAAATGTTTCATTTGATCTGCCTAATAGGCAGCAATTTAGAAGACCTAATGTTCCTCAAATTTTGCAGCGAGAGAGGAGAGAGGTTGATGATAAAAAAGTTAAGCCTCCTTTGCAGAATTCTATATTTGATGATGAAGAGGAAGTTGAAAGGTTGGAGAAGGCTGCCGATATAAATTGTTGGAGAGACAAAGAAGGGTTGATTCATCTTACACAAGCAGAGTATGAGGATTTCATGTCATATACTCAAAATAATGTAGTAGTTCCTAATCATTCCAAGATTGCAGTTGATCATAAAAGCAGAAATAATCTCATATCAAAGAAGATTGATGATAATTCACAACCTATTGCACAACCCAAGAAGAATAAGGACGCATAAAAAATTCCAGCAGAAAAACAAGTTGAAAAATAGAAATTACTGGAATTTCCGGTAGCAGTTAATACTCCTTCACTTTAGGTAAAAATTGCTCATAAACTGCCCCCTGTTTTCAATTTTGAGAATGAAATTCAAAAGATAAAGATTCATGTTCCTCTTGTAGAGCTAATGAAAAATGATGATTTCAAAAAGACCTTTATGAAAGCTCTTCAAACCCACCTACCAAAGTAGCTTATGATTTTGTTAACCTTCAAGATGACAAGCCCACTGTTATTTTAGGTCTACTGGTAGAAGATAGAGATGACTCTACCCCTCCTTTTTATCTATCTTTGAATATTCATGAAAAAAACTTGCATAATTTCCTAATGGACTTCGGAGCCTCACATAATTTAATGCCCAAGGTAGTCATGGATGAACTAGGTCTTGAAGTGATTAGAGAGTATCAAGATCTCTACTCCTTTGATTCCCAAAAAGTTCAATGCCTTCGTGTCATCAAAGACCTTGCAATAAGCCTTTTTCAATTACCCATGAGAGGAATGGTGATGGATATTGTTGTAGCTGACATTCCTCCTACGTTTGGCATGTCACTTTCTAGATCATGGATTAGAAGGTTGGGAGGAACATTGCAAATGGATCTCACTTATGCTACTGTCCCTGTTTTTGGAGGAGAACAAAGAAGGCTTTATAGAGAAGCTAAACTGGCATATATCACTAGTGACAACAAGCACCCCACTAATCATCCAATTTATGCTAGAACTACTGATGTTGGTTCAAGCATCTTACACATGGATAATGTTGTGCTATCTGAAATTTTTTTTTAGATTTTGAAGCCTGCTGAAAAATAGATCAATCATGAAGGTTCTCAGCTATGAAAAATGTATTTTGATGGCTCATGTTCCAAAGAAGGAGCTGGTGCAAGAATAGTTCTCATTTCTCCATTGAAAGAGAGCTATACTTTTTTCTTTCAAACTTGAATTTGAAGCAACTAACAATGTAGCTGAGTATGAAGCTCTGCTAATTGGTTTAAAAATAGAAAATGACATGAATATTTCAGAAATTTATGTTTTTGGAGATGCTGAACTTATCATTCAGAACATCAGAAATGTTTATCAAAGTAAGCATCCCAGACTCAGAGATTAGCAGAATGCAATATGGAGCATTGTAGAAGACTCATTCGTGGTTTTTAACATTTCTTTTGTTCAAAGAGAAATTAATATTTTGGCTGATTCACTTTCTATTTCAGCGAGCTCATTCAAGATTCCAATACCTATGAAGCTGAAATATGAGTGGAAGTTAGGTTCAGACCTAGCATTCCTGATAATGTCAAGCATTGGAAAGATTTTGAAGATGATCAGGAGATTAGAAGATTCATTGAAGTTGCTGAAGAGTTTGATTTCCTAAACATTGATCATGATGAAGATCTCATGAAGGATTATGCTGATTTGCAAGACACCAAAAATCTGCAAAAACATATTGTTGATTAGCTTATCATTCAACTACCTTCCAATCACATTCCCAAGGGGTCAATCCCACTTGAGAAGCTCTTTGATCACAATGACGTCTTAGTCAAACCACAGTTGGCTGAAACATAAACAGAATTGGAAGATTTCAATTTGGGCACAAAAAAAGAAGCAAGTTATGTGAAGTTGTCAAAAGTTTTATTAGAAGAAATAAAGGTTGAATAGCACAAGTTGTTTTGTGATTTTGTTGATGTTTTTGCGTGGAGATATGAAGATCTTAAGACATATTATACAACTATCATTGAGCATAGGATACCATTGAAGGATGGTACTAAGCCATTTAGTCATAAATTAAGGAAAATTAATCCACTATTATTACCAATGATGGAGAAGGAAGTTAAGAAACTTTTGGATGCCAAAATCATCATTCCATTGAGATACTCAAATTAGGTTGCTAATCTAGTTCTAGTAAGAAAGAAGAGTGGTGAAGTCAAATTATCTGTAGATTTTAGAAATCTTAACAAGTGCTCCAAAAAAGATAACTATCCTTTGCCAAAAATGGAGCATATTCTTCAAAAGGTAACTGGTTCAGACATAATTTCCATGTTAGATGGGTTCTCCGTGTACAATCAAGTTTTATTTTGGCCAGAATACCGAGAGAAGACATCATTCACTACTCCTTGGGGAGCATTGATGTATGTAAAGATGCCATTTGGGCTTATGAATGCCGGAGCTACTTTCAACATGCTATGAACTTTGCATTCATTAGAGAAAAGGAAAAACCCTTTGTCATCTATTTAGATGATATTATTGTTTATTAAATTTCAGATCAAGAACACCTTCAGCACTTGAGACAAGTATTTGTTAAATGAAGAAACTATGGTATATCATTAAATCCAAAGAAGTCTAATTTCCTCTCAAGGAAGGTAAGATGTTGGGTCACATGTTTTCTAAAGATGGAGTGAAAGTTGATCCTAAGAGAGTAAATGCAATTCAAGATTTAACACTTCCAAGATCCAAGAAAGAGGTTCAATATTTCCTTGGTAAGATCAATTTATTAATAAGTTTCATTCCAAATTTTTCTAAAGTGGTGAAGCATATTAGTTGCATGTTGAAGAAGGACAAATAAGTCAAGTGGGCCATTGAATCTATAAATTAATTTGAGATGATAAAAAAAGCCATTATTGAAGCACCTCAGCTAGTAAGCCCTGAATACTCAACACCTTTCTTGATCTTCTCATTTTCCTCAGAAGATACTATTGTTCTTGTTTTGTTACAAAAAGATTCAAAAAATAATGAAGCTCCCATAGCATTTTTTAGCAGAGCACTTAGAGATGCAGAATTGAAGTATGAAATGTTGGAAAAGCATGCCTATGCATTAGTGAAAGCTATGAAAGCTTTTAGAGTTTATAATCTGCATGCTAAAGTTATTGTTTATGTACCTTCATCTGCTGTTAGAGAGATATTAGTTCAGGTTGATATTGATGGAAAAAGAAGCAAGTGGGTGACTAAAGTATTAAGTTTGATTTAGAGATAAAACCTACAAAACTAATCAAAGGCCAAGGATTAGCCAAACTACTAGCTGAAGAAAATTGTAAAGTTTTGGGCTTGAATTTCATGGATGAAAAATTTGAAGTACAGATTTTCGAGCCTATAGACACCATGGTAGTGGATGTAAAGCTTTCTGAATGCAACTGGTACAAGGACATCATCTATTTTCTGTAGCATTTTAAACCTCCTCCAAATTATGATAAAAGTAGAGTAAGATATTTGAAGCTGAAAACTGTTAAATTCTGCATTAAGGATAATTTTTTTATATTGGAAATATCCTAAATGAGTTTTGTTGATGCAAGTCTGCGTTCTCTTTCCCGCATCTTCTTCAACTAGAACTTTGAAGAAGAGCAGTAGGTATAAAGTACAGTAATTGGCTTCTCATGATAAATATGGATTTCAATTCGCATGTAGATGTGGTTTCTTTGAACTAATATGTTGTTTTCACTCCTACAGACTACAATTTTCAATTTAAATGATCTCGTATATATTTTAGTTTTTCAACATATTTATTTTCAACATTGTTATATAGTTTTGGCACATGAGACATCACCATATGCACAATTTTTGGAGAACAATATATTTTTGGTATCTTTTATTATACATGTAATAATTATTTTAATGATATGGTTGCATATTATGAGCTAGTATTTTTATAAGTTGTTGGGAGGTACAAGGGGCACTTTATGATGATGTATTTTGGGTGGCAAAGAAGGGAGGCAACATAAATTTTTTCTTTTCTACCTCATATTTGTATTATGATGCATTCTTTACATGGCTTATATTTTGATGAATGAACTTTATTTGGCTCATATGGGATATTATGTGGCACTATTCCACTACAACACTTAGATAAATAAAAATGTGGATGATTATTTTTAGATTATTTATTTTGGTTAACAAATATGGTCGAGAAGTGAAATACAAGTTAAATATTTTTAAGATTTATGAGGGCCCCACCTATTAAAACATAAACACAATAATGAAAGTTAAATATTAGTTGACTTCCCCTTTAGAAAAATTATTCCCGCTTTCTAATCAAACATGATTAGAAAAGAGACATAAAAAATTGTCTAAGTAGTTGAACTTCTTGATTGCATTGAAGGTACTTAAAATGGAATGAAGTCTATGAAGGGAAGAGAGAGAACATTGTTAGGAGAGGTATGCACTAATACTTTTGTTGTCATTATTTCATTTGATTTTGTTTTATGCAATTCAAAGAAGGTTATCTAATGGTTGTAGCAGACTTTCTTCAGAAGGGAGATAAAGATGAAGGCAACTCCACTCAAACATTTTGAGTACTTTTTTAGGTATCGTGAATTTTCTACAATCCATTTGTTGATAGAAGGTGTGATTTATTTTAACCAGTGCTAATAGCCATAAATTTTTTAGAGATATCAAGTTGTCCAAAATTATATCAGATTACTTGGGGGGAGTTTTTAAGTGGTCATATCATTTGTTGCTTTCCTGGAATATTTGTATATGGTTTCAATTACATTGCAGATGTTCTAGAATTAAGCTCGGCCAAGGGTTTTCGTAGAAATATACCATTTTTATTTGTTGTACTCACATTATTATATACAAAGAAACGTTTTTTTGCTTCATATTTTATGCAAACATCTCTCACATTCTATATATTTTTAACAACAATTTGTTCTCTTATTTCTTCAAATTAAAACACAACGTAAGCTCTACAATGTTTTAAAGTTGTAAGACTTTGAATTGTTGACTAGTTCATTGCTAATTCAATCTGATTTTTATTTTAATTACTTATATCATTGTATATAGTGTTTATTTGAACAACATTTTGTAATCTTTACTACATTTCTATATATGTATATAAATTTTTTATTTTATTTTATTTTATTTTTATTTTTTAATTATTATTATTATTATTAGTATTTTTTTTTTTTAGTTTTAATTTTTCTTTGATCTCTTGTTTTAAATAACATTGTTCATATTGTAAATACTTATAAATTCTCCCTAAATAGTCACTTATCCTTAGGGTATTAAGGGAAATCTATCCCATTATCTCACTTCCCTAGTGACATTCAAAGAGTTGGTTGAGAGAAGTATAACTACATCCCTCTGATCAATGAACTTGTTGACATGCTCCTTTCAAAATTGAATCATATCTAGAGGATTAATCAATTAGAAGAAGCTAGAGTTGTAAAATGAATAGATCATTTTCTCATCTTTGAAGAGATGTTGGACCAAAAATTTAGGATTCAACAATGGTTATTGTCAAGGGGAGACTCTGAACACCAACCCCTTTTATTGGATTTGGATATATCTTCCTCCAATCCAATGTGACTTTTCAAGCTAAATCCAAACTAGCTAGAAGTCTTGTCTCTTTGGGTAGATGTTAAAAACACTTTTTGCCCTTTTAATGCTAGCTCGAGCGCCAAGAATCGATGATTAGATTCTAGAAAAATATTAAGTGAGCTAAAGAAGTTATATGCTCTTAGGCAAAAAATAAAATATAATTAGATAACATAATACTAGTTGAGGTGGAATCTCGGTTGCAGGCTCTTGTAGAAAACATTGATGCTAGCTCTCTTACTAAAACATATAAGTGACTATTAAATAACGAAGGAAAAAAGAATAAGTATTCTTCTCAACGAAGAGAAATGGTGGAGGTTAAAGATTAGATTCCTCTCATTACAAACTGAAGATGGCAACACAAAAATAATTTCACTAAAATCCAAACCATAGGAAAGCAATAAACACTATTTGAGAAATACCACAAGAGGATGGTTCCAAAGTCTCTTTATTTGATTTTATAGCAAATAAAAGATGTAACTACTTCTGAAGAGTTTACCACCAAGATAACATTGCCACTGTTGACATGATCCTTAATGTTGCAAGCTTATTCCCAGTCTTCATAAATCAGGAGGATAATGAAGCTTTGATTGCTAAAGTCTTGACGAGTGGTCTGGAAAAAGTCTTGCACAATTTCTAGAAAGGAGATAGCCCTAGGTTGAACAACTTCCCTATAGAAATGTGTTTGGACTGTTATGAATTTATCGAGGAGTATTTCCTTGGAGTAATTAAATCTCTAAGACTATTGGTTAAATTATTTGCCCTTTGAATACCACTATTTTAGCCCTCATTTTAAAATATAACAACCAAACCTCTTTTGATCTATTCAGATCAATTTCGCTTTGTAAATAAATCTAGAAGATATTTTCCAAAATCATTGATTTGCACTAAAATCCTCTCATCAAACATATCTTTAGTTTGGCTTCCTGGAAGGCCAAAAAATTCATGAGGCCATGGGACTTGTTGAAGAAAGCCCTCACTCCATTCATTTTCAAAGGAAAGAAGCTATTATTTATAAAGTTGACTTGTCTAAAGCCTTTGATTGTGTTTGGTGGATGTATATCAGACTACTTCTTTGTCTCAGGTTTTTCCACTCTTTTTTCTCTTGATTTTTAGTTGTATTAGTTCCTCCACTACGACCATTCTTATCAATGGAGTTCTTTCGTTTTCAACCCAAAAATGGGACTCCGAAAGGGATGTCCCCTCTCGCCCCTTATGTTTCTCTCGGTGACTAAAGGCCTCAGTAGCTCTATCATGGATGCAAAACATCAAAAATTACACATGGACACCAAAATTGTTTCCTAATGCACCTCCTTTTCATTAATGACATCCTAATCTTATTGGACGGTGACTTTACAAAATTTCACATTATAAAAATATTGTAGAACTTTTCTAGTTGGCAACAAGTATGGTTATCAACCCAAATAGATCCTCTCTATATTAAAATGGGTTGTTAGAGGAGGAAAAAGACAATATACATAGAAATTTGATGATTTAATCTACAAAAATGGGGGGAATCCTGCAATACACAGGCTTCAATTTAAATGCCAACAATTATATCAATGTTGATTGGAATTGATTGCCAGTGAAAGTTAGAAAAATCTGTTGATATTGGTGTAGTAAGTGGCTATCTAGAGAAGGAGGATTGGTCCTTTGTAAATTTATCCTTTAAGCGATTCCAATTCAGTGGGCCTCTCTATCTGGGATCCCTCTGGGCACCATTCACCGGATCAAACAACTCTCTTTTCATTGTTTATGGGCAGGGAAGTATGAAAAAATCATTTTATTAGATGGAATGGTCATTTATAGCCACCCCAAAATCTCTTGGGGAATGGGGCCTAAGCTTTCAAAACTACAAGTGACAAAAGTAATATGGAAAATTCTCTAAGGCTTCAAGATTTGGGCACTTGTGATGATCCAAAAGTACATCTCTCCTTCCTCTATTATTGATTAGATCAAATCACTAGTCAAATATTTAAAAAATGGTTTATAATGCCATAGTTCATACCTTCTTAATCATAGGAAGCACGCTCAGGTGTAAAGTGGGGGATGGGTATAACATCTTTATAGGGGAAGACCCTTGGATTGGAAGCTAGAACAATCATATACTATCAACTCCTTTAATCCAAAAACTCAGAGAGGATGGATATTATAGGTTGAACTAAGTTTCTATGTGAGATTACATTAGAGGTCAATAGGAATAGCTCTCTTGTATCATGCTTAACTGGGAAGGAGAGATAGCGATGGAGTGGGAGTCATCTTATGATGTCTTAAATCAACCTTTGGTCCATATATCCAGGAGTGAATTTCTTCGCATCGGATCACCTATTCCCTTTGGATAATATTCCCCAAAATCCAACTATATTTTCTTGGATCAAAGTACAGGTCTTGAGGAGCAACCACAATGGGGAAAAACTTTGGAAATGATTTTTTCCACCCAAAACACAACTTTTCTTGTGTTTTGTTATCAAGAACAAGGCCCCAACATGCGACATACTTCAAAAAATATATTTTTTTAGTCTTAGTAAATGTCCTCTCTACATGGAGAACTTTGAATCTATCCCTCACTATTCATTCACTCTACTTTTTCTTAAGTTGTTTGGAAGGAAATTTGGAATGGGTAAGGTCATATTTATGCATAGCAAGGCTCCACTGTTGAGGACTATCTTGGTTTTCAACAAAACACAATGCTTAGCTCAAAGCCCTTCCCTTGGTGGTAGCACCAGGGATATGAATTTAAATAAATCAACTAGTTTTGAATATCAGGGGTGCTCCTTCTTAAGAGTTGTTATGCAATGTTTGGCTTTACAGTCCTCCATGGCCCCCATTTCACAACTGACCACTTTTCTTCTAAAATAGAAAGTGAAATATGTAAGGAGACAACATTAAAACCTTTTTGATGGCACATCTCAACTTTCTCCCTCAGTGGCTGGGGGGTAAGGGATAGGAGTACTATTATACTTGAATGACTCACATTACTTATGGGTAAAAATGCGAAGCTGGGTTACACATTCGTGAGAAACGTGCCCAAAAATTTCAATCTCACACAAGTTCGGCCGAAACTTTTAAAATTAATTTGGCCAAACTTTTTCTGCCGTTCGCCGAACTTATTCCACCATTTACATTGACGAAAATGATAAGCGGATTTCTAGCCGGAGGCAGAAAAACTGACATCGACCGAATGTCGTTTTTATAAATATAGCGGCCTGCAGGGCGCAACAAGTTTTTGACCTATTGTCTGTTTGTTGGCAATGACCATTGGAGAGCGCCAGGAGTATTGTGTTGCGATTATGGACCGCTGGGAGGTGTGTTTTTTTTTCTTCGCTTTGTGTGGCGGTGTGTTTATGTTTTTATTTTATTTTATTTTATTTTTTGCATAATTTCGAATCTTTGTTTTTTTACAGTGTTTGCAAGTTTTAGCGTCTGCTCTATTTTGTGTCTGCTTATGGTAGCGGCGTGCTCGTTCAGCTTGTTCACCGCAGCTTGTTCGTCCGCTTTCTCGGTTGTAGGTACGCACACTAAATTCTTTGGCTTTCCTGCTAAATTCTCCCTTTCTCTGCATGTGTCTGGGTGTATATCTGCTTGCCTAGTGGACCTTAAATTTTCCAAATTTACTGCTATATTCAGACAATATCTTTACTGCTTCCTTCGAATTTTAATCACAACCCTTGACCTACAACGTGTGTTAACCTTACTTTATGTACGCCTGGCTCCTGTACTTTCACTTTTCGATATGAATGAAGGGAGGACAGGCTTGCTTGTTTCGGTGGGTGGGTGGCATAGGAACACCCAGTAGCAGTTGGATCATAGCGTGTCGTAAATTATGGATTCAACCATAACGTACAAGATTGAATGGGAGTCAGCACATAGATAGGAGTGACTTAGATCATTGCTATTACCCTTTGAAGAAGAAGCCTATATACTGTACAATTTTTATTTGGGTTTTCCCTAAATTGTATGTACATAGATAGCTAATCCTTGTAGCTTCACGTACTAGTTTCATTATTGTCTAAATTTATTTAGACCGGTGCATAGTGAAAAATAACAGGAGTTAATATGTTTTCACTATAGAAGTTGTTTTCACAATTAATTATGAATTTGATACATTTATGTCTGTAGTGTTGTGCCATATTTATGTTCATGGCTATTCATTTTCTATTTTCATGTAGAAAGCTCTAATAATTCTTGACTGCAAAATAATAGAGTAATAACTTGAGCTTAGTGATTACAATAATGAGTTCAAGCACTACCAACAGCTCTAATTATGGTCGTAATTAATAAACGAATTGGGATTACGTACTAATACGATGGTCTTACGAAAAGAGTACTACTGTATGATTTTTAGTAGTACATAGTTTGACAATTCAGAGCCTAATATCTGTGGATCTAGTAGTAATGTTCACAGACTAGTTTCATTATTGTCTAAATTTATTTAGACCAGTGCACAATGAAAAATAACATGAGTTAATATGTGTTCACTATAGAAGTTGTTTTCACATTTTGTTATGAATTTGATACATTTATGTTTGTAGTGTTGTCTAAGTAGTGAATAATTTTTATTTTTTTTGTTAATATATATATATATATATATATATATATATATATATATATATAATATTAATTTAATTTTCTCCTATTATTTTTTAAGTTTAATTATTTTAAAACCATTGATGGATTGATTTGTATTTTGTATTTTCTTGATTTTCTTTGCAATTGGACTACTCTTTTCATTGGACAGCTACTCACAGTTAGTCTTGCATTGCTTAGTTGTTTGAAATACCTTATTATAGACTTCTAGAAACCTTCAGCTTAGATCCTGGGAAACTGCCTTCCTTATTCATTCATTACTGCCATAATTGATGAGATCAGATCAAATGATTGCTATATTGTTGATTATGTTTACTTATTTTAAAACTATTGATATATTGGTTTGTATTTTTTAATTTCTTGATTTTCTCTGCGATCAGACTACTCTTTTCGTTGGATAACTACTCATAGTCAGTCTTGCACTGCTTCGTCGTTTGAACTGCCTTATTATAGACATCCAGAAACCTTCAGCTTAAATCTTGGGAAACTACCTTCGTTATTCATTCATTACTACCAGAATTGATGAGATTAGATAAGATGATTGCTATATTGTGAATTATGTTTATTTAGTTTAAAACTATTGATAGATTGATTTGTATTTTGTAATTTATTAATTTTCTTTGCAATTGGACTGCTCTTTTCGTTGGACAACTAATCACAATTAGTCTTGCATTGCTTAGTTGATTGAACTGCCTTATTATAGACAACCAGAAACCTTTAGCTTAGATCCTGGGAGACTGCCTTCATTATTCATTCATTACTTTGATGGGATCAGATCAGATGATTGCTATATTGTGGATTCTAATGATTATTGTCTGCTTTAATGAATTTGGTGTATTATATACAGATTCACATCTCAGAAAGGGTTTGGCTTTCCTCCTAAATTCTCCCTTTGTTTATGGTTCTAGGTCAAAAACGTAAACTAACTAGAATGCCTTTTATTTTTGTGTTCCATGTTGTTCTAACTATGTTGTTTATGTCTTGACTGCCTTTTCCCCTTATGCTTTCTCCTTTTCCAATGTATATGGGCATGATTGAATTATGGAGTTGAGTTCTTTTGTCTGCTTTAATGAAGTTGGTTGGCTTAACTGCTATATTGTGGATTCTAATGATTGTTGTCTACTTTAATGAATTCAGTTTATCATATATACAGTCGCATATCATAAATGGTTTAGGATCTAATTATGTGGGAAGGAATAAACCTGACATGATCTCAATAAGCCACTTGTCCTAATTGAATCACCTTTTTTCACAACGATGATCCCCATCCATATTTGAAGTAGGTCCTTATTTTTGGCACCCCGCCTTCGTTGCCTCTTGCTTCTGTAGGTAGTTCCATCCATCCATAAATGAATATCCTTCTTGGCAACGTGGGTTGTCTGGGCATATATCCTATCAATGGTGACGAAGAATCCCTGTTATGAAACCAACTCCAAAAATAGAAGAAAAGAGAGATCAACGCATTAGAAATCATCCACTTCGAGGGGGAAACCTCCAATACATTACATAAATGAACAATTCTTGGATGATACAATTCACAAAACCTCCTTTCTATATATAGGAGTCCATGGGGCCATAATGTAATCCTAATGGGCCACAATGTAATCCTAGCCGACCTAACAATAATAATTTAAGGGCACAATAATAACAAAATGGGGGTTACAAGGGTACAATAATAACAATAAGAGGGTTACACTAACAATAATAAGGGACTATACTAGTGATATAGGGACCTAACATGCCCCTCTCCTTCAAAAAAGTGTTGTCCTCAGTGCTTGAGTAGCTCTGGGTGCTTCTGTATAAAATTCTCATCCTCCCATGTAGAATCTTCAGTGGGTAAGTTCTTCCACTTGATGAGATACTCTGAAATTGATCGATTCCGTAGTTGTCAAGTTCTTGTTTCTGTGACCGCTTCAGGTTCCAATATGATTTTTCCTTCCTCATTAAGTTCTGGAAATATTGTTTGAACTGGAATATTTTCACCTATAACCTTCTTTAAGCATGAAACATGGAAAACTGGATGCACTCGCGAAGAAGCAGGAAGCTCCAATTTGTATGCCATAGTACCAATCTTTTGCAACACCTTGCAAGGACCATATTACTTTGGCGATAATTTATTATCCTTCTTAGCTTGCTTGAGGGACATTTGTTTGTATGGTTGTAGCCGTAAAAATACCCAATCTCCTACATCAAAACTTCTCTCGCTGCGATGTTGATCTGCCTGTTGTTTCATTCGATATTGTGCCAAATTCAGGTTATCCTTTAAGAGTTGGAGAACTTCTTGCTGATGCTCGATGTGATCTTCCACTGCTTGAACCTTCGAATTTTCCCTTAAAGATGATGTGATGGATGGTGGATGATAACCATAAAGTGCCATAAATGGGGTCATTTTTGCTGCAGTATGGAAGGAAGTGTTATACCACCATTCAGCGAGAGGTAACCACTTGACCCATTGTGTTTGTTTATCAGATACAAAACAACGAAGATATCCTTCCAAACATTTATTTACTGTCTCTGTTTGACCATCAGATTGAGGATGATAAGATGAGCTATGAGCTAATTGAGTACCCAAACAAGAAAATAACTCCGTCCAAAAATTTCCCGTAAAAATGGGATCTCTGTCGCTCACAATAACCCTTGGGCTTCCATGTAGCTTTTGAATTCTGTCCACAAATGTAGTAGCAACTGTACTTACTTTAAATGGATGAGATAATGCACAAAAGTGTGCATACTTGGTAAGTCTATCAACTACCACCATGATGACACTCTTTCCTTCGGACTTAGGTAAACCTGTGATAAAATCCATTGAAATCTCCTCCCAACGTTGACTTGGAATGGATAAAGGTTGTAGAAGTCCTGGGGTCTTAATTGTTTCCAATTTATTATGCTGGCAAACCAAACATTCCGCCACAAACTTTTGAATATCAGATTTAAGGCCATCCCCAAAAAATTCTTTCTTCACCCTGTGGTAAGTTTTTAAAAATCCTGAGTGTCCTCCTAAAGGAGAAGTGTGCAATTCTAGAAGAATATTTTGTTTTAGTTGGGAATTCTTACAAAGATATAAGCGATCTTTGTACCATAAGGAATCATTTTCCAACTAAATGTATCAGATGTACTAGGATCTTGCTGCAAATTTTGAATGAGTGTCCATACATCTTTGTCCTTCTTCCATTCATCTCTTGCTTCGGTTATCCAATCTGGTTGGATAATAGAAATGGCACAAAGCAATGCTTCCACCTCTTCATTCTTTCTTGAGAGTGCATCTGCAGCAACATTTAGCTTCCCTTTTTTGTAGATTATTTCAAAGTCATAACCCAACATCTTTGTGACCCATTTTTGCTGCTCTTCTGAAGATAGTCTTTGTTCCAAAAAGTGTTTAAGACTATCATGATCAGTTTTACCTTGAAGTGTCTTCCCATTAGGTAAGTTCACCATTTCTTTAGTGCATGCAGTATTGCTAACATTTCCTTCTCATAAATAGGTTTTTGTAAATACTTTCCTTTGATTGGACGACTTTCAAAAGCAATGGGTCTTCCTTCCTGCATTAAAACAGCACCAATTCCATTTCCTGAGGCATCACATTCCACGATAAAGGTTTTTGTGAAGTCTGGCGTAGCTAAGACCGGTGCTAGGCACATTGCCTCTTTAAGATGTTCAAAGGCCTTAGTTGCTTCAGGAGTCCATGAAAATGCATCTTTCTTGAATAATGTTGTTAGAGGTGCTGCTATTCTCCCATAATTCTTAACAAACTTGCGATAATACCCTGTTAACCCGAGAAATCCTCGCAACTGCTTTATGGTTGTGGGGAATTTCCATTCCTTAATGGCTTTAATTTTGTTAGGGTCTACCTTAATACCCTCGTGAGATACAATATGACCTAGATATTCCACCTCTTGTACTCCAAAGAAACATTTGGATGTTTTTGCATATAATTGTTTCTCCTCCAATAGTTTGAGCACCCTGTCAACATGTTGAACATGATCCTTCCAAGACCTGCTGTAGATTAGTATATCATCAAAAAATACTAGCACACATTTTCTAAGGAAGGGTTTGAAAATGGAATTCATCAACCCTTGAAATGTAGAAGGTGCATTGGTAAGGCCAAAAGGCATGACCAAAAATTCATAATGACCCTCATGAGTTCGAAATGTTTTTTTTGGAATATCTTCGATCTTCATTCTAATTTGATGATATCCTGAACGAAGATCCAACTTGGTAAAATAAATTGCTCCATGTAATTCATCCAATAATTCATCAATCACAAGAATGGGAAATTTATCTTTAATGGTGAGCTTATTGAGCTCCCTATAATCCGGAAACATGCGCCATGATCCATCCTTCTTGTGTACCAATACTACAGGAGTAGAGAAAGAACTTTGACTAGGTTGAATTATACCCGCCTCTAACATTTCTGCAATCAAACGTTCAATTTCGCTCTTTTGGAAGTAAGGATATCTATAAGGCCTGATGTTTGGAGGAACACTTCCTGGAATCAAATGAATAGCATGATCATGTTCACGAATAGGTGGGAGTCCTTTGGGAGTTTCAAACACCTTGAAATGATTGTCCAAGACTTGTTGGAGATCTGCAGAAATAGATGATTTTGATGTCGGAACTTCTAGTGAGCATAATTGTGCAATTACGCCTCGTTGTTCTTTCTTTAGAAGCTTTATCATGACATTAGAGCTTATTATCCTTCCTGGCTTCCCTTCAATACCCCGTAATTCGACTTCCTTTCCTTCTGAAAAAAATTTCAAGAAAATTTCTTGAAAATTAAAAGCTACCGTCCCCAAAGATTGTAACCATTGTACACCTAGTACAACATCAGCACCTCCCATAGGAATGGAAAGCATTGGACTATTCAATACATATTCCCCCATGGTTAGCTTGATATTATGGCATTTTCCAGAGCAATTTATAGTTCCTCCATTTGCAACCATCACTTGACATTCTGGTGCTGGGTATAGGAAACAATTAAATTCCTTGGCTACCTTACAATGAATAAAATTATGGGTGCTACCTGAATCAATCAACACTATTACCTTTCTCTTCTTGATTTGTCCTTTTATCTTGAGAGTTTGAGGAGTGGTAATTTCTGCCAGTGCATTACACGATATGGTTGGATTCATTTCTTCCTCTTCTGGGGCTGGTTCCTGGTGTATATCCTCTTCTTGTTCATTTTCTTCTTCCTCTTCACAATCTATGTAAAATAATTTCTTCTCAGCACACTTATGACCTTTAGTGTATTTCCTATCACAACTGTAGCAAAGCCCTTTTGCTCTTTTTTCTTCCAATTGTTGTGGTGTCAACCTTGTAGGTTGTGGAAGTCTAGGAGTAGCAACACTTCCATCTTTATAGATGTGAGCGGTAGGCTTCCTTGTCGCCATAATTTTACATTTAATTTTTCTTGCCAACCTGAATGCCTTCTCTAATGAATCTGGTTCCCAAACACAAACTTCATGTTGGATGTTATCCTTTAAAGTCCCAATGAAGACATAAATTTCGCGTTCCTCTGGAATATCAGTTACCCTTATATTCAATTTTTGGAAGTCCTCAATGTGATCCACCACTAAACCCTTTTTTTTGAGATTTATCAATTGGCTAAAGAAGGTGTTGCTATTTGTATCCTCATAATGTGCTATCATTTCCTTGGTAAAAATTGACCCGACAATTTTTTTACGGGAGCAAAGCCATCAATACCATACAAATGTATTTTGTTCTAAATGTAAAGTTTCAATGCGTACCTTTTGTGTGTTTTGCACATTATTGAGATCAAAATATTGCTCCATCTGTAGTATCCATGTTACGGGGTCCTTGCCATCAAAGTTCCTCATATCCATCTTTGGAATATGGTGGTTATTTAATCCAACATTAGAGTTTATGAAATCACGATTAAAATTTATTTTGTTCTCATCATGAGTTTCCTCTACTATCTTTTCGCCATTAGGAAACATTTCTTGTATCAAGTTTGCCAAACCTTCGATGTCTACTTTTAGATCATTCTTCATTTTTTCCATTTTTTCATCGATCTTAGCTTCCATGTCATCTATCTTAGCTTCCATGCCAACTTCCATGCCATCCATCTTAGCTTCCAAACCATTCATATTAGCTTCCACGCCTTTCTTCAAACCATCCATCTTAATTTCCATGCCTTTCTTCAAAACTTTCATTTCATTTTTTGTTGCTCTTTGCGATAGCGAAATTTGGTGCACTTGCTCTTGGAATTTTGATATATCATGTTGCATTTCTTTGTATTCATGAGTCATAGTAGAGCCTTTTGAAGGCTTAATGGGTGTTGAATTATTTTAGGAGGAATTTTAGAACTCAATACTGATATCTATGCTCAATAGGCCTTTGGAATCATCTAGAACTGATTTTTCAAACAAGACTTGTGCAATTTGAAAAAAAAATACACACCTTTTTCTTGATTTTGAGGAGCTCGATATTGAAACTGAATTATCTCTGTGATTTCGGATCTTCAATATCTAAAATTAGGCCCTGAAGTAGCCCTTTGAATCTTCTTTCGAATTCCACAGGTCTAACATGATTTTGTTTCTTGAAGACAAAGTTATGCCCGATCTCCTACGATGACCCAATTATGGACTGGTTCAATAGAGCGAACTTGTACGACTTGCCACGTGTCACTGTTTCCTCCTTCGGCTCTGAAATTGATATAGAAAAATCTAAATTCCGTGTACTTGTGGCCACTTTTTACATAATCCCAATCCGATGCTCAGAGAGAGAGAGTTATGATGTTTTTCCCATGGTCACCTCTTTGAGATGAAATTCATAAGCCTGAAACAATCCTAACTTCCACAGATCATATCTCCAAAAATATTGCGAACCAAGATCTAAATTTTTTACAGGCGGTTCCTTAGGCTTTCAGCTCCGCTCTGTGAAAATTACAGCTTCTGACCCCTCGTAGAAAAACATTTATAGAGAAAATTCCGCGATGACCTTTTTAGGTTAAATTGAGGAGCCTGAAAAAATCCCTAACTTCCAGAGATCATATCTCCGAAAATATTGGGAACCAAGCTCTGAAATTTTGCGACGGTGTTCCTCAGGATTTTGGCTTTGTACTCTAAATTTTTTAGCTTTTGAACTTTCGTAGAAAAAAATTTATAGCAAAAATTCCACGGTGACTTGTTTGGAGCAGCGAAACCCTAGAATCCAAAGCTCTGACACCAAATGTTATGAAACCAGCTCCAAAAATAGAAGAAAAGAGAGATCAATGCCTTAGAAATAGCCACTTTGAGGGGGCGACCTCCAATACATTACATAAATGAACAATTGTTGGATGATACAAATGACAAAACCTCCTCTCTATATATAGGAGTCCATGGGGCCATAATGTAATCCTAGTGGGGCCACAATTTAATCCTAGCCAACCTAATAATAATAATGTAAGGGCACAATAATAACAATATGGGGGTTACAAGGGTACAACAATAACAATAAGGGGGTTACACTAGCAACAATAAGGGACTATACTAGTAATATAAGGACCTAACAATCCCCCATTATAATATCGTGGAAAAAATGAAAAATCGTCTTCTTAATCGCTCTTCAGATAGAGGAATTCAGTCGGTCCTATGGCAAGCAGGCACCAACGGAAACACTCTATTCACCAGATTTAATCCCTACCACACACACAATTCCACTCCACTCTCCCCTCCCTATCAGAGCTTTTTAATTGATCCAAAACAAGCTCCAAAGAAAGAGCTTCACAGATAATGAGTGACATTTCCTGTGCATATGTATCTATGCATACGTGTTTGGGTGTGTATCTACTTGCCTAGTGGACCTTAAATTTGGCAAATTTACTTATAAATCTGAATCAAAATGTTTGCCAAATTTACTTATAATCTAAATCAAAATGTTGGTTTCTTTGGCTTGCCTGCTAAATTCTCCCTCTCTGTGAATCGTGAGAAATGTAACTGTGAGAAAGATAAGCTGCAATCCATTAATTTACCCCTCAATGTTGATCTCCTGCATGTATATCTAGTTACGTATCTGTGCATATGTGTCTGGGTGTGTATCTGCTTGCCTAGTGGACCATAATTTTTCCAAATTTACTTATAATCTAAATCAAAATGTTTGCGAGCTTTACTTATAATCTGAATAAAAATGTTGGTTTCTTTGGCTTTCTTGCTAAATTTTCTCTCACTGTGAACTACGAGAAATGTAACTGTGAGAAAGATAAGCTGCAATCCATTGATGTTACCCCTTAGTGTTGATCTCCTGCACATATATCTAGTTACATATCTCTGCCTATGTGTCTGGGTGTATATCTACTTGCCTAGTGGACCCTTAAATTTGCCAAATTTACTTGTAATATGAATCAAAATGTTTGTCAAATTTACTTATAATCTGAATCAAAATGTTGGTTTCTTTGGCTTGACTGCTAAATTCTCCCTCCCTGCGAACTGTGAGAAAGATAAGCTACAATCCATTAATGTTACCCCTCAGTGTTGATCTCCTGCACGTATATTTAGTTATGTATCTGTGCCTATGTGTCTGGGTGTGTATCTGCTTTCCTAGTGGACCTTAAATTTTTCAAATTTACTTATAATCCGAATCAAAATGTTTGCAAAATTTACTTATAATTTGAATCAAAATGTTGGTTTCTTTGGCTTGCCTGCTAAATTCTCCCTCTATGTGAACTGTGAGAAAGATAAGCTGCAATCCATTAATGTTACCCCTCAGTGTTGATCTCCTGCACGTATATCTAGCTATCGGTGCATATGTGTCTGGATGTGTATCTGCTTGCCTAGTGGACCTTAAATTTGCCAAATTTACTTATAATTTGAATCAAAATGTTTGTCAAATTTACTTATAATTTGAATCAAAATGTTTGTTTCTTTGGCTCTCCTGCTAAAATCTCCCTCTCTATGAACTGTGAGAAAGATAAGCTGCAATCCATTAATGTTACCCCTCAATGTTGATCTCCTGCACATATATCTAGTTATGTATCTATGCATATGTGTTTGGGTGTGTATTTGCTTGCCTAGTGTACCTTAAATTTTCCAAATTTACTTATAATCTGAATGAAAATGTTGATTTATTTGGCTTTCCTGCTAAATTATCCCTCTCCGTGAACTATGAGAAATGTAACTGTGAGAAAGATAAGCTACAATCCATTAATGTTACCCTTCGATGTTTATGTTTTTCAAGTGGTAACAAATATCTCGGGGTTCTTTCAGTTTTTAGATGCAGCCATGAACAAAATGAAAAATGCTCTACCTTGCAGTTGAAAAGATTATTTCAGCAGCTCGAATCACTCTTTAGGCTCTCTAATGCATGTAATTAATTTTTCTAATAATATAAAAGCCTGCCACAAAGATGAAAAAAATAGTTTCAAACGCAAATGGAAAATCAACTATTTTTAAAGAAACAAAATCTATTTGTTGGGATCATTTTCATTATGTAGGGAGCACCATCAATGCAAAAGTATAGGTCTAGAACCAATAGAAATAAAAACATAAGAATGTACATAACAAAAAATTAATTTAAATTATGTATCGTGTGCAACCTTGTTAATTAAGTGGAAAGCAGACATTGTTGGAACCTTTCATGGGCTGAAATGACTGGTCAATGGCATACCAAATAGAATACATTAACATGCTCCCAACCTTTCTGTAACTTTATAACACATTGCGACAATTACCCTGAGAACGTATTAGTGTGGCAAAAAGGACACTTCCCTACTATTGAACAATATAAGATCATACATGCATTGTTTTTGGAGTTTTCTTGAAATGGTTTCTACTATCTTTGGTACATATTGGTCCTCAAACACATTGAAATGGCATTTTTTTGTTTGTTTAGTCGACATAATTCGTTCCCAATGTAGTTTTCAACTCCAACCAAATATTTCTTTGAAAGGTTTCATGATCAAATTTCTTCTTAATCTCTTCGAGATTAATTTATGATTAGCCTCTACTATGATTTTATCTTTCAAAGCCAAGCTTGAATGGGAATTTTCTAGTAGTGCTTTTCTTTTTTGAGTTTGTGCTTCTAGATTTACCATCTATGAGGTCTTCCATTTGACATTTATTTCAACAAATTTAAATCCTTTTTGAATTATTGATAATTATGCTCTAAACTTTTGAATATGCTCTACATCTAATCCTTCTTTAATTATTTATAAATCAATAATTAATGCTTTAGAGGCTAAGCTTGCTAACAAAGAAAATTTTATCTCTTCATTGAATTTATGAATGAATTGTCCAATTTAACATTTTTCTCCAATCGGAAACTTGATTTTTTATCTAAGCATTTTGATTTCTTTATCCTTTTCTTTAAGTAGAGATGAAATTATAGTTTTATCCTTTGAATCTCGAGATATTTAAAAATTAATTTATACTTTAACTCACTAATTAATATTTTATGAGTACTATATGTAGTTCTTTCAGTTTTCAATTGATTTTCTAGTTTGTTAAATTGTATATTCAATTTATTTAGATTTATTGTTTCTTGCACCAAGTCTCTAGATAATATATTTCTAGCTTCTTTGAGAAATTCTCTTTTGTCTTTTAGTGGAATTTGATTTTTTCATGCTAGATTGCATAACTTCATTAGATGTTCTTTCTATTAATGGTCGATCAGATTTATACAATTAAGTCACTCTTCGTTTCATTATCCAAGAGCCATTTCATCTTTGCGTTCTCCTAATTATTTACAATTTTATTTATAACCTTGACAAAAATATTAAAGGATTATGTCCAACATTAGCCCAATTAATCGAAAGGGCATTTGTCAGCCATTTGATCTTTATATTCTCCTAATTATTTATAGCCCGGACAAAAATATTAAAGGATTATGTCCAACATTAGCCCAATTAATCCAAAGGGGCATTTGTGAGCCCAAGCATCATTCTGAAAATTTGAAGTTTGGTATCCTACAAAGAACATTTGAAGTTTGGTAGAGGATAACATCGCACTATATCAACCATTAGATCATTCCCTGAGAATATATTGTTGCTTTCTCTCTCAATATTCAATAACCAACATTTTGACACCTGCTTTCACAATTATAGTAATTGGATCTCTCTCTCTACATATTAATTATTTGAAGCTTTGGGCCTGTCCTCAAATAAACATTTCGGCCTTTCCTCAAATTAAACCTAGAGTCTACGAGTATAAAACCAACAACATTAGAAGTCTGGTAAAAGTAATATCCCATTGTACCCACTACTATGCCATTCCACAATAAAATATTGCTTCTTTCTTCCTTAATATCAACAATCTAGATTTTTTTTTCTAAATTATAGTAACTCTATGCTGGTATATTAATTTGTTAGAGTATGACAAAAAAATGATTAAAGGAGAATGTGAAAATTAAATTTATCTAAGTAAAATTTATTTAATATCAACAATCTAGCATATGTTTTATGAATTATAGTAACTCTATGCTAGTATATTGATTTGTTAGAGTATGACAAAATTTTGATTAAAGGAGAATCTGAAAACTGAATTTATCTAAGTAAAATTTATTTAAGATCAACATTCTAGCATTTGTTTTCTGAATTATAGTAAATTTATGCTAGTATATATTAATTTGTTAAAATTTATTTAATATCAACATTCTAACACCTGTTTTCTGAATTATAGTAGCTCTATGTTGGTATATTAATTTGTTAGAGTATGAATTTTATTATTATTAAAGGATAATGTGAAAACTGAATTTATCTAAGTAAAATTTATTTAGTATCAACATTCTAGCATCTGTTTTCTGAATTATAGTAAAGTTCTATGCTGGTATATTAATTTTTTAGAGTATAAAAAAATTTAATTAAAGGAGAATGCGAAACCCGAATTTATCTATGTAATCTTTATTTAATATACATATTCTAGCATCTGTTTTCTGAATTTTAGTAACTCTATGCTAGGATGTGTTTTTACTATCACCTATCACCTATGTGTTGTCCACTATCACCTAACCAACCATAATGGCTAGAATGTGTTGTTACTCATTTATCCCATGTCCTTTTTAACAACAAGGATGCTTTGAAAATCACATTTCTATTACCTTTATAAAACTTTTATCTAAATGTGTCTATCACCTCATAGGGGTCCACTATCACCTAACCAACCATAATGGCTAGGATGTGGTGTTACTCATTTTCATTGGCAGTAAATTATAAAACTTTAAGCTAAATGCAGAGACGGTCCTAGTGTTTTTGGAAACCATGTACATGTCATTTCTCCCATAAACTTTAAGGTATTTTCTAGTGTTTTTGGAAACTATGTACATGTCATTTCTCAGAAACCTAACAATTAGAAAATACAACAAGGATGCTTTCAAAATCACATGTCTATCACCTTTATAAAACTTTTAGCCAAATGTGTGATCCGGAAGGACCTTTGCACCTGAAAAGAGCTTGGCGCCTTGATGATTTGAAGTTAGTGACAAGTAATTAAGTGGGTGAAATTATGCTTATGAATTTATTTATGCATTTTATTAAAACCCATGCATTATTGATATAAATTAATAATTGTGAGAGAAATTTGTCTCACATTATTCATTAATGTAATTAGGGAAATTGGTTTTATGTGAGAAGCCACCCCACACCAATTCTTTATTTTTGCTCAATTATAGGTTTAGAGAATCAAGGGCATGGTTGGAAAGTCTTTAGGTGGTTTTGAGACTTTTCCCATTTATGAGCCTGAAATTGTTGGAGGTCCTACTTTCATGGACTTTGTTTTTCCTTCCTTGTAGTTAGGCCCTACAATTGCGGGTTTGGTAATTAATGCTCTTTGTTGGAGAGTGGGTGAGGAAAACTATATATATTCCTTATGTAAGCCATGAGAAAGGAGGAGTGTTAGGTCCCTATATTAATAGTGTAGTCCCTTATTATGTTAGTGTATCCCCCCTTATTGTTATTTTTGTACCCCTGTAACCCCAATATTTTTATTATTGTGCCCTTAAATTATTATTGTTAGGTTGGCTAGGATTACAGGATTACATTGTGGCCCCATGGACTCCTATATATAGAAGGAGGTTTTGGTCATTTGTATCATCCAAGAATTGTTCATTCATGTAATGTATTGGAGGTTTCCCCCTCGAAGTGGCTTATTTCTAAGGCGTTGATATCTCTTTTCTTCTATTTTTGGAGCTGGTTTCGCAACATTTGGTATCAGAGCTTTGGATTCTAGGGTTTCGCTGCTCTAAACAGGTCATCGTGGCATTTTCGCTATAATTTTTTTTCTACGAAGGTTCAGAATCTAAAATTTTTAGGGTGCAAAGCCGAAATCCCGAGGAAACTCGTCGCAAAATTTCAGAGCTTGGTTCGCAATATTTTCGGAGATATGATCTGTGGAAGGTAGTGCTTTTTTAGGCTCCCGAATTTCATCTCAAAGAGGTGATTGTGGGAAAATATTCATAACTCTCTCTCTGAGCATCGGATTGGAGTGCCGTAAAAAGTGGTCGCAAGTACACAAACTGTAGTTTCTTTGGTATCGATTTCAGAGCCGAAGGACAAAACAATGACACGTGGAAAGTCGTACAAGTTCACTCTACTGAACCAATGTATAATTAGGTCATTGTAGGAGATTGGACATAACTTTGACTTGGAGAATCCAAATCAGGTCAGACCTGTGGCATTCGAAAGAGAATTCAGAGGGATACCTCAGTGCCGAATTTCAGATATTGAAGAGCCGCAATTACAGAGATAAGCCAATTTCAATATCGAGCTCCTCAAAAGCAAGAAAAAGGTTTTTTTTTTTTTGCATAAGTCTTGTTTGAAGAATCAATTTCAATTGATTACAAGGGTCTATTGTAGAATATATATCAGTATTGGGTTCTAAAGAATGCCCCGTAAAAACAATTCAACACCCATCAAGCCTTCAGAAGGCTCTATTATAACTCATGAAGATGAAGAATTGCAACATGATGTATTAAAATTACAAGAGCAAGTGCACCAAATTTCGCTCTCGTAAAGAGCAACAAAAAATGAAATGGAAGTTTTGAAGAAAGGCGTGGAAGTGAAGATGGATGGTTTGAAGAATAATATGGATGATTTCAAGAAATGCGTGGAATCTAAGATAGATGGCATGGAAGCTGGTATGGAATCTAAGATGGATGACATGGAAGCTAAGATAGAAAACATGAAGAATGATCTAAAAGCAGACATGGAAGGTTTGACAAATTTGATACAAGAAATGTTTCCTAATGGTGAAAATATAGTAGAGGAAATTCACGATGAGAACAAAATAAATGTTAATCGTGATTTCATAAACTCTAATGTTGGTGGGAAGAACCACCATAGTCCAAAAATGGATATGAGGAAGTTCGATGGAAAGGATCATGTAACATGGATACTACAGATGGAGCAACATTTTTATCTCCATAATGTGCAAAACACACAAAAGGTACGCATTGCAACTTTACATTTAGAACAAAATACATTTGTATGGTATCGATGGCTTTGCTCCCATAAAAAAATTATCACTTGGTCAATTTTTACAGAGGAAATGATAGCACATTATGAGGAAAAGAGCAACACCTTCTTTAGCCAATTGATAGATCTGAAACAAAAGGGTTCAGTGGTGGAGAACATTGAGGACTTCCGAAAATTGAATATAAGGGTAACCGATATTCCAGAGGAACACGGGATTGATATCTTCATAGGGACTTTAAAGGATAACATCCAATATGAAATTCACATTTGGGAACCTGATTCATTGGAGAAGGCATTCGAAAGTTGGCAAGAAAAATTGAATGTAAAATTACAGCTCAAGGAATACCACTCACTTGAGAAGAAAGAAGGTGTTGCTACACCTAGATTTCCACAACCTACAAGGTTGACACCAAGAAGGAAGCAAAGGACCTTGGTAACCATCATAACTCTCTCTAAGTATCTCCATTGGGAATTTCGTAAAGGGACAGATAGTGCACAACCTTTAATTTTTTCGCCTCTATCAATTTCAAACAAATGAAGAAACAACAATGGCGTGGCACGTCGTAGCAGTGCGCTCTGGCATCTATGTACCATAATTAGGGCATTTCGTGAGAGATTGGGTATAACTTTCTCTCTTCAAGAATCCAAATTGGGCCGACCGTGGGCACGGGAAATATGACTCAGAGGATTACTACAGGATCAAAAATTAGATATTGAGGATCTAAAATGACAAAGATACACCAGATTCAATATCGAGCTCCTAGAAGGCAAGAAAAAGCTAGATCATGTGTTGTCAAGGGTTGCAAAGGACCAGAATTTCTACGGTAGAAAAGAAAAGCAAGGTGCAGTAGATGGTCGTATTACAAGAGCAGCAACCAAGGTGCATAACAGCAGCAAGAATTTCACCATATGAAGTCTTCAAGTGGGCAGCATTGCATACAATCATTGTAAAGGTATCATTGTACTTTGTCATTGTAAATACTTTATTGTACGGATTGTACTAGTGTCTATCTGCCAAGGGTTGAAGAGGCAATGTTGGGAGGTCTAGGATCATCATTAAGTGGTTGTATCAAAGTTGGGGTTATGGTCTAGTATATATTCTTCTTCTACATCATTCTATATCATTGTAAAGTGGACCATTTTCCCTGGTATGGGAGTCCATTCTTCTTTTATTCTTCTATAGGGTGGTGCTAGGGTGAGTTGTAGCTCATTGGGTGTTGGGGCATCCATTCAGTTGACTACTGAAGAATCTCAGGCATTGGAGCATCCATCCAGTGGGAGTTGGAGAAGAATGCTTTTCTAGATTCTAGGAACTTGGAGCTTTATTTTGAATTGGAGTTGAATATTAAAGAATTATTAGAAAAGCATTAAATGGTTTTTGTCCCGGAGTGGGTTTCCACCTTAAAAAATGTGTGCATTTGTGTTCCTCTTGTTTACTGCTATCACTGAACAAACACTGATAACAATTGAAGATTAACTAATTCTCTAATTGAAAGGAATAATGATTCACCCCTCTCACTTATTTCCTAACACACCAGGCCACTAAGTCCCAACATCAAACTCATTTCCGCATCTCCGGTAGTTGAAAATCATTCCAATGTGTTTGAAACTCCCAAAGGACTCCCACCTATTCGTGATCATGATCATGCTATTAATTTGATTCCAGGAAGTGTTCCTCCAAACATCGGGCCTTATAGATATCCTTATGTTCAAAAGAGCGAAATTGAACATATGATTGCAGAAATGTTAGAGGTCGGTATAATTCAACCTAGTCAAAGTTCTTTCTCTACTCCAGTAGTATTGGTGCACAAGAAGGATGGATCATGGCACATCTGTCCGAATTATAGGGAGCTCAATAAGCTCACTATTAAAGATAAATTTCCCATTCCTGTGATTGATGAATTATTGGATGAATTACATAGACAAATTTATTTTACCAAGCTAGATCTTCATTCAAGATATCATCAAATTAGAATGAAGACTGAAGATATTCCGAAAACAACATTTCAAACTCACGAGGGTCAATATGAATTTTTGGTCATGCCTTTTGGCCTTACCAATGCACCTTCTACATTTCAAGGGTTGATGAAGTTCATTTTCAAACTCTTCCTTAGAAAATTTGTGTTAGTATTTTTTGATGATATACCAATCTACAACAGGTCTTGGAAGGATCATGTTCAACATGTTGATAGGGTGTTCAAACTATTGGAGGAGAAAAAATTATGGAGTGCAAAAAACATCCAAATGTTTTTTGGAGCACTTGGAGCAAGAGGTGGAATATTTGGGGTCATATTGTATCTCATGAGGGTAAGAAGTAGACCTTAACAAAATTAAAGCCATTAATGAATGGAAAGTCCCCACAACCATAAAGTAGTTGCGCTGATTTCTTGGGTTAACAGGGTATTATCGCAAGTTTGTTAAGAATTATGGGAGAATGATAGCACCTCTAACAACACTATTGAAGAAAGATGCATTTTCATGGACTCCTGAAGCAACTAAGGCCTTTGAACATCTTAAAGAGGCATGTGCCTAGCACCAGTCTTAGCTATGCTAGACTTCACAAAAACCTTTGTTATGGAATTTGATGCCTCAGGAAATGGAATTGGTGTTGTTTTAATGCAAGAAGGAAGACCCATTGATTTTGAAAGTCGTTCAATCAAAGAAGAGTATTTACAAAAGGCTATTTATGAGAAGGAAATGTTGGCAATACTACATGCTCTAAATAAATGGATACCTTACCTAATGGGAAGACAATTCAAGGTACAAACTGATCATGATATTCTTAAACACTTTTTGGGACAAAGACTATCTTCAGAAGAGAAAAAAAAATGGGTCACAAAGATGTTGGGTTATGACTTTGAAATTGTCTACAAAAAAGGGAAGCTAAATGTTGTTGCGTATGCACTCTCAAGAAAGGATGAAGAGGTCACGATTGCTTTGCAGTGCCATTTCAATTATCCAAATCCGCATTAGATACAACCGAAGCAAGGGATGAATTGAAGATTTGAGCCTAAGAAGTGGACTCTAATTCAAAAGCTGGCAAGAAGATCCCAGTACATCCGATACATTTAGTTGGAAAATGATTCCTTATGGTACAAAGATCACTTATATATTTGCAAGAATTCCAAACTAAAACAAAATATCTTTTTGAATTGCACACTTCTCGCTTAGGAGACACTTAATTTTTAAAAACTTTACCACAGGGTGAAGAAAGAATTTTTTGGGATGGCCTTAAATATGATATTCAAAAGTTTGTGGCAGAATGTTTGGTTTGCTAGCAAAATAAAGTTGAGACAATTAAGACCCCGTGTCTTCTACAACCTTTATCCATTCCAAGTCAACGTTGGGAGGAAATTTCAATGGATTTTATCACAGGTTTACCTAAGTCTGAAGGAAGGAGTCTCATCATGGTGGTAGTTGATAGACTTACCAAGTATGCACACTTTTGTGCATTATCTCATCCATTTAAAGCGAGTACAATAGCTACCGCATTTATGGAAACAATTCAAAAGCTACATGGAAACCTGAAAATTATTGTAAGTGACAGAGATCCCATTTTTACAAGAAATTTTTGGACGGAATTATTTTCTTGTTTGGGTACTCAACTAGCTCATAGATCATCTTATCATCCTCAATCCAATGGTCAAACAGAGATAGTGAATAAATGTTTGGAAGGATATCTTCATTGTTTTGTATCTGATAAGCAAGCACAATGGGTCAAGTGGTTACCTCTCGCTGAATGGTGGTATAACAATTCCTTCCATATTGCAGCAAAAATGACCCCATTTATGGCACTTTATGGATATCATCCACCATCCATCACATCTTATTTAAGGGAAAATTCTAGGGTTCAAGCAGTGGAGGATCACATCAAGCATCAACAAGATGTTTTCCAACTCTTAAAGGATAACCTAAATTTGGCACAAAATCGAATGAAACAACAGGCAGATCAACGTCACAGTGAGAGAAGTTTTGATGTCAAAGACTGGGTATTTTTACGGCTACAACCATACAAACAAATGTCCCTCAAGCAAGCTAAGAAGGATAATAAATTATCGCCAAAGTACTATGGTCCTTACAAGGTTTTGCAAAACATTGGTACTATGGCATACAAATTGGAGCTTCTTGCTTCTTCGCGAGTGCATCCAGTTTTGTATGTTTCATGCTTAAAAAAGGTTATAGGGAACAAACTTCCAGTTCAAACAATATTGCTAGAACTTGATGAGGAAGGAAAAACTATATTCGAACCTGAAGCAGTCACGGAAACAAGAACTCGACAACTACGAAATCTATCAATTTCAGAGTATCTCATAAAATGGAAGAACTTACCCATTGAAGATTCTAAATGGGAGGATGAGAATTTTACACAAAAGCACCTGAAGCTACTGAAGCGTTGAGGACAACACTTGTTTAAAGGAGAGGGGCATGTTAGGTCCATATATTAATAGTGTAGTCCCTTATTATGTTAGTGTAGCCCCCCTTATTGTTATTGTTGTACCCCTGTAACCCCAATATTTTTATTATTGTGCCCTTAAAGTATTATTGTTAGGTCGGCTAGGATTACATTGTGGCCCCACTAGGATTACATTGTGGCCCCATGGACTCCTATATATAGAAGGAGGTTTTGGTCATTTGTATCATCCAAGAATTGTTCATTCATGTAATGTATTGGTGGTTGCCCCCTCGAAGTGGCTTATTTCTAAGGCGTTGATATCTCTTTTCTTCTATTTTTGGAGCTGGTTTCACAACAAGGAGAATATATGAGATAATACTTAGCGATTAAGAGCCATAGTGCTTGGCTAATGCTCAGCCAAAGAGCTTGAATGTAAGAAGCTTACTTTGACGAAGGAATATAGAGGATATGCATTCCAATTGAAGCAGATCTGGAGATGTAGCCCCAAAGAGATGGAGGGGTGAACTCCGTTACCAATTGATTGTCTCTCTCTTATGTTTTTTGTGCTTCTTGATTATGTACAATTCATTTAATTATGTTTATGTGTACTAACATGCTCATTTAATCCTGTATAAGCCATAATCATTTAAAAGATCTTAATACCGTACACGAGATGGTTTGGTAGTACTCGACCCATGATCAGATCAAGTGGTATCAGAGTAGGTGAATGCCTTGCAGGATGGGCAAAGGAGCGAAGCACACAGAAAGACTGCAAGAGTTGCAAGAGATAAATGAAAGCCTTCAAGCCGAAAATGTAGAATTGCGAAGATTATTGCTCGATAAGCAGGAGCTTCAAGAGATGCTACAAGCCAAAGAGGAGATATTGTCTAAATTGCAGAAGGTTGAGACGACGAAGGCTACATCTCAAACCGAGGTATGTGATGTCACTTCATGTCCTGTTCTCTCTCAATATGAAACTAATGTTGGTGTGAAAATCCTCACGAAGATGGGGTATAGCGGAGGTGGACTTGGAATAAATGGCCAAGGAATCATCCAGCCATTGGAGGTTGTACCAAGACAACCATTTGCAGGCTTGGGTTATGGAAAAGAAGAGGGAGGAGAATGCTAAGAGGTGGCTGAAGCAAAATCCATCTCTTCATCACGTGATTGAAAGAAAGGAATCAAGCTACCTTGTCCTCATCAGTTCAAGGACAAGCCAAGAAGGTATGAAAATCATTCAAATTCTGCTTTTGCATATAAGTGAAGTGATTGCTTTCATAGATTTGCTAACTGTGATGTAGTTAAGCATCATACAAAGAAAGAGTGGGTTAAGAAGACAGATGTGCCCACAAGAAGGGAGATCAAGAAGAATGAGAACCTTCTGAATCCTCCTATCATGAAGACACAGTTGAATGGGAAACGACGTAATTTCTGCAATTTCTGCAAAATCATTGGCCATTGGGAGAAGAAGTGTTGGAAGTTGCACCCAGAAATTTTCCACAAGTCAAGGAGACATATGGTGAAAGAGCTCGTAAAGAAAGCTCCATCCACCATTCTAAAAACACACTTACAAGAAGGAATTGCTTGGTGCCGGTTTGGTAAGCAATTCATGATGTTTTTGCAAGTTATATTTTTTCTCTTTTGCAAAATTTCAAGTTTTATGGGGGCAGGTATCCGTATTTTGATGGAAAATTCTCAAAATTCATCTGATTCAGAATCAAAAAATAATGGCACCATCGCGAAGAGATCTACAAGAGGAATCCGATGACACTTGAATCGCGTCAAACATCCTTCAGATGGAAAATTTATTGCGACCTGAAGTTTAGCTTGGGACACCCTGACGTGAAGAACTTGTTGCCCAGTGCACTTATTAAGCCTTTGAAGATAGGTACCATCAAGTTCTTTAAGACAAAATCACTTATGTGTCCATGGAATTCTCAACAGCGATAACCATAAACTGCAATTACTGGCTTTTGATGCTTTTAATGGCAACATGGATGGAAGTTGTAGATTATCATAAGTCTCTCTAGGAGAGAGCTTCAGAACCCGTGCAAGAAACATGGAATACCTGCAAATAAAACAAATGCTTACATGGCAGATGCTCTTTGTTCACTCTCTAAGGTCAATCACCACACTGGCTTTGGTCCAGTGAACACTAGAACCTTATCCGAGGAGGAAGGAAGTCAATCTGCCCCATGTCAAATAAAAGATGAGAATGAAATGGGTGATACTGTTACCTCAACAGATGCCAAGAAGAATTACCATTCACCTTCTAAAATTGGACCAAAAAGGATTGTACTAATGGAGGAAGATACTGCAGTGAAGAATACTTGTCTGGATGAATTGGCTGGAAAAGATGCATAGAGAGTAATGGGTTTAGGTTCTGCAACTGGAACATCTGAAGGATAATGTTTGATGTTGCATATTGAATCCCATGCTGATGGTGAGGATGCTCTTGGTCAAGCGTATGTAGCTGCTGCAAAAAAATGATGCAAAGGGCTCAGAAAACACATATCTGGGTTCTCTCCATGTACGGAAACAAACAAGAAAATTGACAGTCAATCCAATACTATTTTTGAGAAGAGGTCAATTGAAGTAAGTGCTTTGGATTAGAATTGTAGCTGAACATGGATCCCTTTTCCTGCACACAGTCAAAGAAATCTATTGGGCAATGAGGGTGTGTCCTCCTCGTGGATGCCGTGAGGACCCCGAGAGGATGATGACCGAGGGATTGAGGGCCGCCGTTGTTGATAGAGGCGAAGTGCCCGAGATACACACAAAGAATACATCAGCTGAAACATTTGTCAAGATCCCATTTGGATTAGAGAGGAAATTGGGTAGCAACATGTTCAATTCAGATACATGGCCTGAGTGGAGAATAAAGCCATTTGTTGAAAGGTTACAGTTCGAACTGATAACAAAGCTTGAGGGAGAATTTTTTTTACCTTTGAATCTACAACAACATGAGACAGTTAAACCCGTCGAATAATACTCAATGAGATCCTTAGCAGCATGGAGATGCATGCACTGAATAGGGACTCGTATGTGGCATAGAGGAGCTGATTTGGAGGGAAATGTTGCTAACCTTGTGGAATTCGTGGATTGGTTTTCTATTGATAGCTGTGTATTGCCGGATTTGGAGCCATAAAGTGGGCATTCGATTGATAAAATCGTGGAATAGTTCGACCAAATATGCCGCATCAATTATGATCCTGAAATTTAAAGTTAATGCAGGATGGGTTACAACAGTTCGTGGACATGAATTGTTTATTTTTTCTATCGTTTTGTTTCGACCAATTGAATGTGTTTTCAATATATAGAACTACTTCTGCAGCAGATTGTTCTCCTCTCTCAAATTATCTATTCTGCATAATTTTGCATGTAAGCAACATAGGAAAAAGAGGGGCAGTCGATAAAACAATTATGTTAGACGAGTTTGGTACTTGATGGCGCTGAGGGATAGCACTTTGGTACCTTCGATGATGCGTTGGGGGCACATGCTAAAAAACCAGGAGGCAGAGGGTATTTTACAGTCAGTGGTTGATGGGCGAGTTATCTGAGTTCATTGGTATATAATGACAAGTCCATTCACACATGATGCTATATGCAAATATTGGAGGTCGATGCAGGCCTTAGATTGAGGTGTTGTGCCAAGAATCGGACGATGTCATCCATGTAATGAGACATTGAACTTGGTGTAATAAAGGTAGGAGAAGATAAAATGGGATGTCTCAGAGATCGTGGATCCTTGTCTGCTGATAGAGAAAATGTGTTGCGACCTTGTTTGCTGGAAGAAACTGTTGCGTAATTGGTGGATTTGTGTGGATCTGCTAGATCGATTACTGCATGGATCGATTTCTGGAGAGAATCGATTACTGCATGGTCGTGGATTACTGGATTATGTTGCAGATCCGAGTGGAAATCACATTCTGTATTGTTTGTTTGTGCTCGTATGGAGCTGCTTGTTCATGCCTCGGGTGATAAAAAAATGCAAAACAAAAATAGCTATTGTGATTATGTCTTAAGTGGCCCTTGTTTTAAGATGATAGTTGCAAAGGTTCCGTGTGTGCTATTGCATTTTTGTTCCGGGGTGAGATGCCCAGGGCGTGATGAATGCATGGGATTATTTCAGGACCTATCCTCAAGAAAATGAGATTTTTAATAGGGCTGTCGATAGTGACACTCGTGCGGTTATGGCTTCGGTTGTGAAGGTTTATGATGAAGGGTTTAAGAATATAAATACGCTGGTGGATGTTGCAGGAGGAACATGATCGACCATATCCATGATTGTGGAAGAACACCCCCGCATGCATGGCATCAATTTGGATCTCCCAAAGGTAATAAATATGACCCCTGCTTTACCTGGAGTGGAACATGTGAGCGGAAATATGTTCGAGCATATACCGCTTGCAGATGCTGTGTTTTTGATGTGCGTGGAGATTTTGAAAAAATGTTAGGAGGCTACACCAAAGAACGGGAAGGTGATAATTGTGGATACGATTATCGAAGAGGAAGTGTATGTCAAAGGGGGAAATTTTTATTTTCCCACCATTGGTGCCCTGTGGGAGGTCACTAAAGATATGATTTAACGCATTTTCACATTCCAAGTAAATATGAGATGTGGCACATTTTTAACAAGGGTGGAATTTTTATGTTTTTATTTTTTTTCGCCATGTATGCTCTTTTTATGTACACATTATGTAAAAGGGGTTTTGAACAATTGGTAATTTCCCCCCTTGGTGCACATATTTGGCACATTAATTACTTTGCAATTTCCATGTAAAAGGCCATAGTTGCCATCATATCTTGGCATCATAAATTTGGCATGAAAATTGTTGAATGCCATGTAAAATTTGGCATGATGTAAAGTTGATTATGAAACATTGTAAAAAGCTTATTTTCAGCCACTCTTATGTAAGGGAGTGTGAGAGGCATATTTTTGCGCACTAAGCCTTATTGGCTTCTTTGTAATCAGGTTGAATGAGGCGATTGCCTAAGCCATTTTGGCATGTAAACTTGACCAATGAATTCTTGGCAAGTGTTGTAAACAGGCATGATCAACTACAGGTTGCAACTTTCGCCAGATGTGGGCTTTTGCATTCCGATTATGAAGGACCGCGGTGAAGGAATCTTGCAAGAATGTGCCTCTTCAGGGATTTGTGTTGCAACAGTTGCAGGTGTTGGAATTATGTTCCGATTCCGAAGAACGTCAGGTGAAGGAGTCATGATGGAATGTGCCTTTCAGAGACATTTGCACACAATTGAGTTGATTGAAGCTGATACTTTTGGAGACCAAAAGTTTCTTTGTGGGGAGTTTTTATCCGAAAGTACCTTCGCACCTGAAAAGAGCTTGGCGCCATGATGATTTGAAGTTGGTGACAAGTAATTAAGTGGGTGAAATTATGCTTATGCATTTGATTAAAACCCATGCATTATTGATATAAATTAATAATTGTGAGAGAAATTTGTCTCACATTATTCATTAATGTAATTAGGGAAATTGGTTTTATGTGAGAAGCCACCTCACACCAATTCTCTATTTTTGCTCAATTATAGGTTGACAGAATCAAGGGCTTGGTTGGAAAGTCTTTAGGTGGTTTTGAGACTTTTCCCATTTATGAGCCTGAGATTGTTGGAGGTCCTACTTTCATGGAATTTGTTTTTCCTTCCTTGTAGTTAGGCCCTACAATTGTGGGTTTGGTAATTAATGCTCTTTGTTGGAGAGTGGGTGAGGAAAACTATATATATTCCTTATGTAAACCATGATAAAGGAGGAGAAGACAGGAGATAATACTTAGCCATTGAGATCCATAATGCTTGGATAATGATCGGCCAGAGAGCTTGAATGTAAGAAGCTTATTTTGACAAAGTGATATAGAGGATCTGAATTCCAATTGAAGCAGATCCGGAGATGTAGCCCCAGAGAGATGGAGGGGTGAACTCCGTTACCAATTGATTGTCTCTCTCTTATGTGTTTTGTGCTTCTTGGTTATGTAAAATTCATTTAATTATGTTTATGTGGACTAACATGTTCATTTAAGCCTGTATAAGCCATAGTCGTTTAAAAGATCTTAATACCGTACACGAGATGGTTGGGTAGTACTCGACCCATGATCGGATCAATGTGTCTATCACCTCATATGGGTCCACTATCACCTAACCAACCATAATGGCTAGGATGTGGTGTTACTCATTTTCTTTGGAAGTAAATTATAAAACTTTTATCTAAATGCAAGGACGGTCCTAGTGTTTTTGGAAACCATGTACATGTCATTTATACCATAAAATTTAAGGCATTTTCTAGTGTTTTTGGAAACCATGTACATGTAATTTCTCAGAAACCCATCAATTAGAAAATACAAAACGGATGCTTTCAAAATCACATGTCTATCACCTTTGTAAAATTTTTAGCTAAATGTGTCTATAACCTCATAGGGGTCCATTATCACCTAAACAACCATAAGAGCTAGGATGTGGTGTTACTAATTTTCATTGGAAGTAAATTATAAAACTTTTAGCTAAATGCATGGACAGTCCTAGTGTTTTTGGAAACCATGTACATGTCATTTCTCAGAAACCCAGCAATTAGAAAATACAACAAGGATGCTTTCAAAATCACATGTCTATCACCTTTATAAACTTTTAGCTAAATGTGTCTATCACCTCATAGGGGTCTACTTCACCTAACGAACCATAATGGCTAGGATGTGTTGTTACTCATTTAGCCCCTATCCTTTTTAACAAAAAAGATGCTTTCAAAATCGCATGTCTATCACCTTTATATAACTTATAGCTAAATGCAAGGATGCTTTCAAAATCACATGTCTATCACCTTTATAAAGCTTATCCCTAAAAGCAGGGACTATCCTAGTGTTTTTGGAAACCATGTACATGTCATTTCTCCCATAAAATTTAAGGCATTTGCTAGTGTTTTTGGAAACCATGTACATGTAATTTCTCCCATAAACTTTAGGAAATTTGCAATAAATGTTCATTTAATATATTTTATTGAATTTGTTTTTTTTTTAGGGATAAAAAGGCCACTAAACATGGTTTAAAAATGGACATTATGCATAGATGTTTCTTTTTATCCCAATACAGGGAAAGCAATGATTACATATGTGCTATGCAATATTGCGAGTAACAAAGTTCTCCAAAGGAAAATGAATATACCTAGAAGAACAACAAACAATGAAGCATATTATATTACATTGATAGAAGGCTTGGGAACAACTAGGGAGTGTGGATAAAATAGAATTTTAGTTTTCACCAATTCTGAACTTGTGTGCAACTAGATGAAAGATGTGTACCAAGTTAAGAAGGAGAGGCTAAAACAACTGCATGGAAAAGCAAACAATATTGTTAGACAATTTCAATCATTTAGTATAAGAAATTCTGCAAATGCTAATAAGATTTTTGGTGATCTATTGTATGGGGTATTGCCAATTCAAGATTCATCTGTATGGGGAAATGCCAATTCAAGGTTCATCTCTCAAATATGAATTAGTGTTGAGACGTTGTCATTCAAAATTTATTGATGGACATTGTAATATATCTTTGATATGTGTGTGTTTTTTACTTATAAATACGCCATTTTTAATGACCATGTGTTTTTTGTTCAATTATATACCAAGTGCGCTTCCACCAACCATGTAAGCACAACTTGGTGAAATTCATGTTTTAGAAATTTTGTATTTAATTTTCAAAATGTGCACCCACTATGTAAGCACAAGAACTTCATGTTTTAGAAAAAAATGTATTTAATTTTCAGATGTGTAGGACTTCAACAATTTTTTGTTTAAAGTGAGTTTTACACATCAATTTGTGCTTTGAAAGTTTTGTGTTTCACATAATTTGTGTTTGTGCTCAACATTTGTGTAAATTACATCATTTTTTTTTTTTTTTAAAATAGTAATTTTAAAAATAATTGTAAATGAATGAGGTAAATTTTTAAACATCTTCTTCGAGGCTTTAAACATTATGTGTATCTATGTAATTGTAGATATATATATATATATATATATATATATATATATATATATATATATATATCATGGAGGATGATCATTTTGCACGTGATCCTTCGAGGCCAAGATCAATAGAGTCCCATGCCTCTATGAAAGAGGGGGATCATGGATCGGGGGATGTTCATGGTATTTATATTAAACGTGCATGTTTTTAAATGAAATTTGAATTATAATCTTATCCCCATACATACATGTATACATATGGAATTGATTTTTTATCAATTTTGTGTGTTAAATTAATTTTTAATAAATTTCATTTTTTAGGAATTCGGAGGAAAATAGTATCTACTCAATCAATGGAACCTGGCCATGGTTCACGCAATCTACTCAATCATATGTATGTATTTATATGTATGTATATATATTTGAATTGATTAGAAATTCATATTTTTTTATGAAGCTTCCCTCTTGTCACGTGAGGGTGGTGGTGGTACACATTCCCCTGGTGTCCAATCAATAGGTGCTGACCAACTGCGTGAGGGTGGTGGTACACATTCCCCTAGTGGCCAACCAATGGGTGGTCATGATGCTGCTCAACCATCTCGAGGTGGCCATCAATCTGAATATTATTGTCATTCAATTATTAATTTGTTAAATTATTATATATATATATATATATATATATATATATATATATTTATTTATTTTTGGTTAAAACGCACATTTGTAAAATTTGTTCACATGATTTTTTATTTATATATAATTTTATATATTAATGTAGAGGGTGAAAATGTTGCTCGAAAAAGATGTAGGCTAGACTGCGTTATTCAAGAAGAAAGTTGCAAACCAACCACAACTTATCTTTCTGAAATTCTCGATTATTTACCTTGGGAAATAAACATCTAACAATGCACATTACAAATGTGCGAACATATTTATTCAAAATTGAAGAAAGATCTTGTGTCTTTGAAACTCCCAGTTGAGAGTCGAGAAAGCTTATAAATAGTTACACACTCTTTAAGCACACTTGTAGATGTTTACAAACATCTTGGGCCAACAACTGATACTTTTGTAGAAGTGATGAGGAAAAGAAAGGAAATAGTAATGGGTCTCGATACATGGGACGATGTTAAAAACAAAGTTATAAAAGAAATGAAAAAATCTATGTTTAATTTCATAGAAGGGTCGAAAAGAAAGATGTTAAAGGTGCAATATTTCAAGCATCCTAATATAGCTTGCCATTTGTATGATAAACACTTTGCAGCCTATGGAATACTACCATGGAATGACGAGGTTATTGTTTATTTTGCAAAATTATTTTATGTAGAATTATTTTTGGGAATGAAATTCAATTATAATGACCTTCCTTCTGATTTTTTGGTCCTGGGGAAGGTCGATTATGTGACCATAGGGGCACTAAGAATGATGCTGAGTTGCCTCGCCCTGAGCTACCATTGGTAAGCCAACCTCCTCGTGTAGAAAATTTGCGGTCATAGATGGATGCCACTTCTCAAATTAGTCGAGAAGCAAGGGATGCCATCATAGAAAATGTTCAGACTAGACTTGGTGGAATTGGTATTGGTCTGAATCGACAAAGAGCACGAGAGAATGCACGTGCTAATTTTGTGTATAGTACAGATGATGAGATAGACAACATGAGTATTGAAGATCTTAGAAAATATGCAAAGCATTGTCCCAATGGTTGGCAGGACTTAATTCTTCATGAGGAAGAGGGCATGGGATCGGTATGTGTTAATTGTTAGGGTGAATATTTTAATGTAATTTGTAATTTACATATACAAATTTATTTGCATATGTTAATCTAACAAAAATGTATCATATGTTCACCATTTGCAGTTAACACGCTTTTTGAACAAATTTTTTGATAATATCACGGTCCAAGGTTCATGTTCTCGCAATCAAGATGATATTTTGGGAAATGTTAGTGTTTTTTAAGAGTTCATGATGTTGATGTACAATTATTATTCTATTATTATATTAGTATCATGATGACATATTTTTAAAAGAAATAATTGTTTACACACACGTATATACTTAAATGTTAACAAATTCTGATTCCGTTCGATGTTTTCGCAATGGAGCCACCCTCTTCTTCCCTGTTAGGAGATGTGCCAAATCCATCGTCACAAGTATTCAATGTTTCACTTATGTTTCAAGTTATAAATTGAAGTGAAAGTAATTAAAAAATGAGATCTAGATCTTGAGTTATTTTATAGTTTTAATTTTTTTGAATTTTAGGTTTGTGGGGATGATTTATGTTCTTCGAGGACTTTAGTGACGAAGTTTATGATGGAGATAGAAACATCCAAACAATTTGAACAAGAAGTTGTCTAACATTTTTTTAACATTATTGCATTAGTTTATGCATTTTTATTTGAAAAAATTTAATATATATATATATATATCCACACACTTGTACATGTATATTGTCTAGTTTATTGTGGAGGATGCATTGATGCAAGGCCAACACGGGACAATGGAGGTGGAACTACATGAGGTATTGCATGATTTTTTTGTGTTGTTGAAGTTCTACATTCTCATTCAATTTTAAAACATTAAATTTTAATTTTAATACATGCAATATAAATTTCTTATACATGTGTACACATATATGTATATGCAATTAGGGCCAACACGAGACAATGGAGGGGGAACTAAATGAGGTATTGCATGAAATTTCTCATTTTATTTTTTATGTTGTTCTACATTCTCATTCAATTTTAAAATATTAAATTTTAATGTTTAAACATTGTGTAGGTTCCCCATTCTTCGGATGATAGCACAAGGAGGCTGCTGGAAAATACATTGCAGCCAAATTCTCTATTTGATTGATGTACACACAACATTTTATTTGATCTAGTCTTTTTATAACTTAAACATGTGTCATATTTACTTTTCTATAAAAGTTGATACTTGTAACACTTGATACATTGTTATATTTACTTTTATTGTTCATGATATAAATTTTGGACATATTTTAGAGTTTGGATAGTTGAACTACATTTACTTTTATTGAATGATTTTAAATTTTGGATAGGTCTTACATTTGGCATGTGATCACATGTTGTTATATAATGTTAACTCAGATGATCTTAGATTATGTTTTGTTTTTAAAACTTGTTGTTTTGTCACTTGTTATTTAAAACGAATCTAGATTGAAATTGAAAATTACAAAACACGTGGTACATGTTATGCATTTGAACATGTGTGAATGTTATATAATTAGGTGTAAATGTCTATTAAAGGTGATATTTAGGTACATTTTTCACGATCATGTGTCATTTAAAACAATGATATCTATGGTTTTACATATTTAAGTTCATGAATATATGTAACAATGATTGAAGTACATTTGCATTTTGTTGTTACATTTTGCATACATGATGATATGTTGTTATATTAATGTTAACTTAGATTCAATCTTAGATTAAATGTTTTGTTTAGAAAGCTCAAGTTGTTTTGTCATTTGTTATTTAAAATGAATCTAGATTGAAATTGAAAATTAAAAAACACATGTATTACATGTTAAATGCGTTTAAACATGTATGAATGTTATATAATTAGGACATGTCTATTAAAAGTGATATTTAGGTGTACATGTTGCACACATGATCATGTGTCATTTAAAACAATTATAGATGGTTTTACATATTCAAGTTCATGAATATGTAACAATGATTGAAGTATATTTGCATTTAGTTACATTACATTTTGCATACATGATGTCTTGTTATAATGTTAACTTAGATTCAATCTTAGATTAAATGTTTTTTTTTTTAAAGCTCAATTTGTTTTGTCATTTGTTATTTAAAATGAATCTAGATTGAAATTGCAAATTACAACACATGTGGTACATGTTAAATGCATTTGAACATGTATGAATGTTATATAATTAGGACATGTCTATTTAAAGTGATATTTAGGGATACATTTTGCACACATGATCATGTGTCATTTAAAACAATTATAGATGATTTTACATATTTAGGTTCATGAATATGTAACAATGATCAAGAAGTACATTTGCATTTAGTTACATTAAATTTTGCATATATGATGAATTGTTATAATGTTAACTTCTAGATTCAATCTTAGATTAAATGTTTTGTTTTTAAAACTGAAGTTGTTTTGTCATTTGTTATTTAAAATGAATCTAGATTGAAATTGCAAATTACAACACATGTGGTACATGTTAAATGCATTTGAACATGTATGAATGTTATATAATTAGGACATGTCTATTAAAAATTATATTTAGGGGTATATTTTGCACACATGATCATGTGTCATTTAAAACAATTATAGATGGTTTTACATATTGAATTTCATGAATATGTAACAATGATTGAAGTACATGTGCATTTAGTTACATTAAATTTTGCATACACGATGAATTGTTGTTATAATGTTAACTTAGATTCAATCTTAGATTAAATGTTTTGTTTTTAAAGCTCAAGTTGTTTTGTCATTTGTTATTTAAAATGAATCTAGATTGAAATTGCAAATTATAACACGTCTGGTACATGTTAAATGCATTTGAACATGTATGAACGTTATATAATTAGGACATGTATATTAAAAGTGATATTTAGGGGTACATTTTGCACAAATGATAATGTGTCATTTAAAACAATTATAAATGGTTTCACATAATTAAGTTCATGAATATGTAACAATGATTGAAGTACATTTTCATTTAGTTACATTACATTTTGCATACATGTGATGACTTGCTATAATGTTAACTTCGATTCAATCTTAGATTAAATGTTTTTTTTTCAAAGCTCAAGTTGTTTTGTCATTTGTTATTTAAAATGAATCTAGATTGAAATTGAAAATTACAAAACATGTGTTACATGTTAAATGCATTTGAACATGTATGAATGTTATATAAATAGGACATGTCTATTAAAAGTAATATTTAGGTGTACATTTTGCATACATGATCATGTGTCATTTAAAACAATTATAGATGGTTAAATTACAAAACACGGTACTCATTTTTCATTCAAGAATGAATATTATTATAATTTGCTTTAGATGTCTAAAACAAGATCATAACTTAAAATTTGCATTATATCAAATATGCTAGATACATACATTTTGCAATAATGACATAAAATTAACTAGCTCATACCAGAGAATGTATGAAATCGTTTAAGACTAGAGAATCTACATGTGTGTGTACATGTATAAATTACTTCTTGTGTGCATGTGAAAAAATGATGTACATGTGAAAACACTTGTACATAACATAAAATATACATATAATAATGTAAAACTTAAGAATGCACAAAAAAACGCTAACAATTTGTACTTGAGTTCTGTAAGTTCTCAAAGATGAATCCAAGGAGAAGAAATTGTTGGAAAGTTCAATAAAAAAAATTCTAATGGAATGCCATCCTCAATTATTCGTTCATGATCAACTTTTGACATTTTCCATTTCTTAATTTTCAATTTTTTCTTTGATTGAACTTCTAGCAACTTTATGCGTGCTGCACACACCAAGTGACTATATTGACAACTTATGACATCGAGTTCATAGTCTTGAAAGTAAAGAAAATCCATACTTTGATGAGTTTTTTGGAAAAAATAGCCTTTAAGTATATAAACCCTCTGGAAAAAATAAACTTTCAGTATATAATAGAGCCTCTATCATATATAAACTTGTTATGATCATAGTTTTCCAATAATTTCATCTTTCGTTTAATGCAACATATCAAATAATACTTGACATTTTCTACATTGTTAGTAGATGCAACTATAGCAAAAACCTCTCCTACACCATAAAAAAGCACATAAATTTAGATCATAATTAACATGAAAAATCAACTTAAAAATTAACATGTGTACTTGATTTTATTATCTATTTTTAGATCTCTATCATTCGAAAGCAATTGAATTGTTACCTTCTCTAACAAGATCACAAACTCGATCACCTTCAAATGATACTATAGTCTCCTCTGATTGCATCTCTTCAAAGTTTGCAACAAACATTATCCTCTTTGAATTTAGTTCTGTATGTTGCAAAAATTTTACATACATTTTATTTTCACAAACATCATTGGATTCTGTGTCGTCTATGCAAACATGACAAAAAAAAGAATATTTTCTTTTATCAAATGCAAACACATTTTGGTACTCCTTTGTTTTAATTGAATGCAATTTTCGAGTCCCTTTTAATGTTTCAACGCCATTTCCAATCGATATATCTACATCTTGGATCTCAATATGCCAAAAAAACCTATATGGAAAATTCAAACAAGAATATAAATATGTTATTTAAAATACAATCAAAGATAATTATTGTGAGAAATAATGTTTAAAATTAGAAAATTAATAAAAAATAGAGCATGTATATTAAAGTTCTACATCCTTATATATGCAATTTAATTTGTATATATGTACATGTACCTTCGTAATTCTCTTGACCGGTTAGTCTCATGGCTTAGTGCAGCGATGCACCATTGAACAACTTATTCAGCTGAGACAAGTCAGTGTGCAGAGTGGTCCATTTGATATCTTCGAAGTGCTCATTTTATACATGCCCCTGCACCATCATGTTCTCCTTTTCCATGACCAGTCTTAAAGAAATTCCAACAATGTTTAATGTGGGTTTTCATATGAAGAAACACAACCAAAAGAATGATCGTGAAGATTTGAATTAACTTGTGCATCCATTTGACCATATCCAATGTTCATTGAATTTTATTCCACGACCTTTCAACGATTCATAAATCTTATCAAAACAATATTGTACAAAATGTGTATCATGTGTACGATTGTCATTGATAGAAAAGTGATATTCGATAATAACACGTCGATTTTCACTGGTGCTTTCTATATGATCAACATTTTGTTCAGTGTGTCTATATAGAACATGGAAAAGCATAGAGACTTGGTCATAATGATAGTATTCACTCTATATTTCCTTTTGTGGAACAAATGTGTAATTCTCCAGCAAAATCAACTATTGACAAAATGGTCCCTCGTGGAAAAAATTCACAGGATTTTTTGAATTGCAAGTCCTGCCATCAAGCTCTATGGGAATGTTTTTTGTATTTATAAATTTATGCCTCGAAATCTCTAAAAAACTCTATCACAAAAATTTATTCTTCTTGTAAATCAATCATTTTAGCACTTGTAGTACTACTTGAACCAATCGATGTATGAATATATTCGTATATCTTCCATTTCACTTTTATGTTGGACAATGATTGATCATTTATATAAATAGGATATTCATTGTGAACTAAAGTCAAATTTCCACAATGATTCCATTTTTTACCAACACATTTCTTTTGGTAAAATAATTCATGGCTTTCTCTTGCATAAAATTTGAGATATGAAATCATGGATAGTGGAAGGAGGAGGTGAATATTTCCAAAATGTTTTACCAAAATTAAGGAACATGTCATAATATAATTGAAATTCCACATGATAACGATAACAACAAGTGTCACGTACAGTAATATGTTTAACATACCATGGTTTTTGTTGCACAAAAGCACTAAATTGAGACATTAATTTCATGATTCTCTTCTATGAACTTGTTTAAAAAATATATTTGAGTGGTGTCCAAGATATCTTTTGCATATTCTTTGTATTGATTTCATGCTATTCTTCATCACATCACACCCTTTCTTTTGGTGAAACACGTGAATTTTTCATCCAATATTCATAATTATTTTTTTAACATCTTCTCTAGGTATATCTTTGTATGTTTTCCTACAAATAACTGTCCAACAAGTGAGTTCAACATTTACATCTATTTGCAATCGAAATTTCCGATGTTTGTGCAATGTTTTTCGTGAGGTCCCTAATGCTTGTGCCATAGATTTTACGAAACGATTCTCTTTAGTACTTGATGAAACCAATGCCATTTGTATTTTTCTACGTGAATCTAAATCACTTTTCTTTCTAGATCTACCAATTGACTTTAGAGCACTATTTATATTTTGTATCACATTTTCCTTCATTTTTTTTTAATCTTTTGTTGATTTTCGAATACCCAATAGAGTGGTAGCTTCCTTTAATTTCTTTGACGCTAAGAAACTTGTCAAAATTTGGGCTTGAACTACCACATTTTTATCTTTGAATAACATATCAATAATGCTCTTAACACGGTATCATATAACATGGTCAACTTTTTAATCTCCATATGTGTCACTGTTAAGATTTTCTAACATCTCATCATCGATATTGATTTCATCTGCACATATGAGAATTAAATGTACAAAATGAGTTTAAATATTCAATATATAATTAAATTATAAATATGTATAATTTCAATAATACACATTCAACATATATATATACATACCCGGTGATTCAATTTCTTCACTTGAATTTCTTTCAACATTTTCAACATCTTCAATCATTGGTTCAATATCTATTCACTTTCTCTTTCAAAAATTTCTATCTCATCATCAATGTTATGAGAAATATATCTCTCTGTTTACATTGCAAAATATTTTTCAAATTATTTCATCAAATAAAAATTAAGTTTCACAATACACTAGTTAAAATATCATTTATAATATTTACATTTACACACATGCTTCAAATTCTAGTTGTGGTTGATTTTCTCTTGCAATATTTGAGCGTTCTTCTCTCCTTTTTTTGTAATATTATATCTCGTGTTCTCTACGAGTCTCAGGGTCTCTTGTTCGATCATACTTTATGTTGCAATTTCTTTGATTTCCCATGATAATTTAGTATGAAGCTCAAAAATTTCCTTCAAAATCCTGCAAAAGAAAAACTCACTATCAAAATTTAGACAAAAAATCACTTCAAAAAATCATCACAAAAGATTTAATTTAAAAAAACACTCACTTTAAAATTTTGCACAAAATACATACTTCAACCCAAAACACTTACTTTAAAAATTCCACCAAAAAAATGTCTTTTAAAAATGAAGATCAAAATATTTCCTTCAAAGTCGTGCAAAAAAAATTTACTTTAAAAATTTAGACAAAAACACATTTTAAAAAATCATTATAAAAGATTTACTTCAACCCAAAACACTTACTCTAAAAAATGTCACTTAAAAAAATATCCCCAAAAAATTTCCTCTGCAAATTCAGCCCAAAAAATTTCTTTTGCAAATTCAGCCCAAAAAATTTCCTTTCAAAATTCAGCCCAAAAATTTTCTTTGCAAATTCAGCCCTAAAAAATTCCTTTGCAAATTCATCCCAATTGAAGAAATGTGCAAAAATAATGTTTCCGTTTTCGGCTTTTATAGAGTTGCGAAATTATTCTTTTAGAGGGACTTTATCGTATTTTTTCCGGTCGACGGAATTTGTGAAAAAAACTTCGCCGAAACTTTTATCAAATGTTCGGCTGAACTTTTTTGTCGTTAAAACTAATGGGACAGAGCGACAAAAAAAGTTCAACCACACTGCTACAAAAATTTGGCCGAACTAAAACTTCTACAAATTACGCTGCAACTCGGCTCTGAACACATTTCTTCAACTTTGGAATGGTTAAACTCCATAAAATTTTATGAATTAACTTTCAGAACCAAGACTATCATTTGCAAAATTTAATCTACTTTCAAGAGATATAACTTTTATGGAATTCCATAGATATTTACTAATTTTAATTAATTTTGTAATAAAATCGCTGAATTTTTTTATGAAGGTCATTATGATTTAGTGAAATCAAAATTTTGTATATCCCAAAATACACTGTAAAAATAATTGAAAAATTTATCGTGCATTACATTGGTCTGTCGTCTGTAATGGGTAGTTTTTAGTTTTTTAGTTTATAACTAATATGTTGAGAAACTTGATGCAGACCGAAACATATTCAAAATACGCAGTTTTTTCATATTTGTTCAGTTCCAAAAATTCTAGTAATTATGAAATGCATTAGTTGGTTTCGTAACTATAACAATACCAAAGTAGAATCTATATAGATTGTTGTAACACATTTTTTTCTAAAAAACACCAACTTTTTAAAGAATACACCAACACGGCTCAACATGAATTTTTATAAAAACCCTTGATTGTTAAAGAAATCAAACTCAAAGAACTGTTAAGTTGACATATCAAATGTGAATAAAAAAATTCCAAAAAATAAGTAATAGAAAGCTAATAAAATTTTTGACAAGTTTTATTTTTATCGTAAAATGAAATTCTAAACAGAAAATTGTTTTGACTTGCAGAATGTTGAAGAACTTCTAAAAATTATATTTTTTTTCTCAAAAAAGGGCGAAAAGTGTAACCCAACTTCACATTTTATTGGAAAAGCAACTTACAACTATATGGAACACTTCACTCTAAAACTAAATTTAGAGTGATTGGATTTTATAATGTAAAATCTGTTCACATCTATGGAGATTCTAAGGTGGTCATGGATTGGATGAATAGAGCATCCACATTGATGTTTGAAAATCATTTTCCTAGGAAACTTGACTAGTTATTATTTCTTTTACTAGGGCAAGATATTGCCTTGACTGATGTAAACTTTGATATTACCTTTCGGGGTTGTTAAGCCACAAGAATGATTGGGCATTTGCAAATGTAAATTATTTCCGTTATAACCAAAATTATTTCTTCTTTTCCTTGGAAAAAAAATGGATTCAATGCCCTAAAAAGTCTGTGGGCACTTGAACTCTTCAAATTAAACAAATTAAATTTATGATTCTTAAAAATCTGTGTTGTGTTTTGGGAAAATTTGATTGGGAAAAAGGGTTTCTTAGTCTATCAACTAAACTATGTTGAAAACAAATATAAAATATTTACTGAATTTTTAATATATAATTTGAAAATTAAAAAAAAAGACACACATCATTGGGATTAACTTCTGAAATATTATATCTTTTATTAGGTATTGCTAAATTAGCATGTTCAAATGACTTTTAATAATAATTCAAGTTAAGGAATATTTAAAAGAGATTAATTATTTTGTTAATACATCATAGTTTATTGAATTTTTTAAGAAGCTTAGAGTTTCCATATTTCAATACCCTAAAATAATGACTAAATAGTTCATACTCATAAAAAAAATTGAAGCTTTAATGGAAAGGTAAATCTCGTTCGTTATTGGTGTAAATTATGCCTACCACTTGGTTCTCGTCCATCATCGGTGTCAATTAGGCCTACCAATTAGTGCTCACCGTTATGGCACCTCATTAGCACTGTATCAAGGGATACTCCATAAGGGAGGATGGTTGGAATTCGATATTAGCACCCCCACCTAGGAAACAACAAGGATACCACGGATGTGACAAGTGTGGAGGATATGGTCATGGTCATCACTATAATGCATTAATCCACATCCATTTACGTGTATACACTGTAAGGGAGGGTCACATCACCCTAGTATGTGGCACCTTGTGATATGAAGTAACTCCTTTGAATTCATTACTCAAATTCTCCTACGGCATCCCAATGGGTTTATGCTACCCACTTAAAGGAAAGAACTAGTTCTTTGAACCTACTAGCCTTAAATCCACCATCAATTATGCTGGCCTTCGTGATTAATTAAAATTACATATTTCATAACATGAATTATATTCACATGTCAAACAAATATATGAATACATAAAACCACATAAATACCATCTATCCATATATTAATTTAACTCATGTATGCAGTGTCTTCCACATATCTTATATATTAGCAATTGCATCGAGAGGTGCAAAGGAACGCTGAAATTTCAAGACTGGACTCTGCAAGGTTTTCGCAAGTCTTGTTGTTCAAGTGGTTCAGGGTTTTTTCGATAAACAATATAGAGGGGGCAACGAGGGTAGGGTTAGAGGAACTATCGAGATTGTTTCCTTTCCATTATTTTCCCATCTATTGCAATTTTCTATCAAAGCTATGTCTAGACTCTTGATCATGCATTCACGAACAAATTTTCCCAATAAGCATTGTAAATTGTGTATCCACATATAACTTTTGCCAATGAGCATTTTAAATTGTGGATTTTATCTGCTGATGATTTTGATGATTTCATGGCTTCCACGCTTTCAAACACATTCTATTTTGCAGCAAGGAGGATCCAATTTTGCAAATTATGGTGGGATGGAATTTATTTTCCCTGGCTTTCTATGCGAGATTCAGTTTCCACCGAGCTTTCTCTGATGATTTCTTTCTTTGAACCTATAACCTTGAGTGGGATATTTATCTCATGCTCCAATAGAATGATTTATTTTATGGGATTTTGAGGGAATTTCTTCCAAATGTTTTCAACAGTGTCAAAGATTTTGTTAGCTTCAAAACTCATAGATGTTGCTTCCTTATATAAACTGTCAGCAATGTCCATGAAATCCCATGCTTAAGAGAAATTTTGGATAGCCCGCGTAATAACATTACACTGAGATTCACTGCCATCATAAACGTAGATCATCAGTTCAATCAAAGAGATGGCTCATGTCTTCCAAGACTTTTTGCTAACAATCTTGTAATGATCATCTATTAGATCTGGAGATTTAACTTCCTGCGGGGCTCATGTTTAACCTTCAACTTCATTTTCGTAGGCCTTGTTTTATGATTGATTAATGTTACTAATTATTTGCATCTAAATCAACCCACTTCACATCCTTGATCCATATGCTCCTTTATTTTCTTAGACGTTGATTTATTTGCGATCCATAGGCTATTTTCATTTTCTCTTGGCATTTCTATGATCTAAAAAGCTTCTTTAGAAAATTTCAAGTGAAAATATCTCGAAGAATTCCTCAATACAAAAATTCTTCAAATAGTACATGAGCCTCTTTCCATAACCCTCCTTGAACGCAGAAAAAGAGGATATAATTGAATGTAATTCGTTCAGGTTGAACTCCTTCCCAAATTATTTCATCAAAATATTATGAGGCTTGCTTTAAATCCACACTCCCCGTATAAAAGGCATCAATGACAACATTATAAGAGACAAGTTTTGGCTTACAATCAAACCTATTCATTGACTCAAAGACAAAAATAACTTCCTTGCACATACAGATGCGACCATAAGCACTGATGAGGGGAGAGAAGGCGTAAACAATGTTGTCGTAGCCTTTTTTCTTGGCTTTACCAAATAATTTCCTTGCAATTCCCACTCTCCCATGCCAACCCAAATTGCTAATCAGAATGCTCAATAGTTTCCCTTTCCCATTTCTTCAACTTTCACGAGAAAATGCCCACTCAAAGCATTCAATTCCCTTCTTGCATTTTTCTTTATTCCTAAGCTCCCTTAGAATATAAGCATAATCCTCATAAATATAAAGCTTGGGGGACCAATAGGTCAGTAGAGATGCAATGTTGTCACTGGGGTCAATGTGGAAATCCTGGTCCAGAGCTACCTCCACAACTTTATTGTATTTGCCTGAACAAATTTTGGGTTTGCTAAAATGCATTTTTGACACAAATCTTGTGGACCTCCTACCGTAGATATGTGAACCAAGTTCAACCTAGGGTCGGCGATTGGATTCGAGGATTGAATAATATGTGGGTATCTCGGGACGTGTACATACCTCCTCCATTGATGTTACTCTTGCGCGCTCCTCCTGCACCCACCACAATTCTCTGTGTGCTCCATTGGTGATGATGTCCCTCCTGAAATTCTGGTGGCCTTCCCCTGTGTAGTGTGCTAGGGGCTCATCTTGATGCTGAGGTTATTGAGAAATGAGAGTTTGGATGAGTGACATTAATGAAGGATGCCATGATTCCCAACTTCTTCCTCGCTCCCTTACTCTCTTCCCTTACGTGCCAAAAGACCTTGTTCTTACTTTTTACCCTTCATTATCCAACACTAGACACAATCCAATGTAGTCTCAGAGAAAAGTCAACTAATATTTGAGAGAAAACAACAAATTCTGTTGTGTGAGGCCAACAATTTTTGCAACAAATCCCCTAAATCCTTTTCCACTTTAACACCGTCCTACTCCTCCTCACCTGTCTCATATTACGAAGACTTGTTGAACTTCCTCAACAACTTTTCATCATTATCATCTCCGTAAAGACCATCCTACGACTTAAAACCACCATAAACCTTGCCTTCACCTTACTTGTCCTCAATATGATACCATTGAAGCACAAGAAACCACAATGAAAGAGTAGGCTCAATAGTATGCTCTGTTCATTGTGAGATGAACTTCCCAAATCTTCTATTCCTTGAGTGTACTTTTTCACCTTTAGGAGCAATTACTAATCATAATAATATCAATTAAAATACAATTTTTTCTTGATTTTTATTTTTATTTATTTATTTATTTTTTTTTTTTTTTTTGTGAATTCAATAGAATACACATATACCCACAAATACAAATATGCAGCAAAAATAACACTTCATTTCATTAATATCAAAGAACTGAAATTTGTTTACAGACAGAATGTAAATAAACTAGTTAGGGTGCTAGTAGCGAATCTCTGAGAAGAGATGTGGCGGCTACAGACCTCTAAACTATGTTACAATGAGGCTCGAGGGCCTATTTATTATTGAGAACAAAGGATAACTCTAAACATCCAAAAACCTAACCCTAGGAGATGAAGCGCCAAAACTATGGGTCCCGTTTAGGTAAATTGGTGTTTCAACTTTTCGGGGACGTAACTTCGGCATACGATCTCCGTTTGACGCGTATGATACATCGTTAGAAATATCTATCCGAGGACTACAACTGTTGCCAAAAATATCAATTTTGGAACATAATCATATTCGCCGAAAAAACGATGCCCAAAAATGTCGTTTAGGGTCTCAAAACGGCTCTGGAAGTTCAAGACCCGAAAAACTGCTAAAAATAGTAAGTTGTGCCAAAACTGAAAAACTGAAAGAGAAAATGGTGGGGCCCAAAGTGGAATAGGCAGGTGGCCACCAATATCCACCTGGATCATTCCTCCCCCTTTAGGAAGAAATGGTCCCCATTGCCTTGAGTTCCTCCATGAGATGAGGAAACTTCTGCTGAACTTGGTCCCTGGTGAACCACTTGCCTTGGTGTAGGAGTTGGCCAACTTTGACAACCCGATATAGTTGGATCTTCCGTTGGCAAGTGTTCTTGATTTGCATGTCCATGATACAATCTGTGGTGGCCTGTTCCATTCAGTTTGGGTTTAACTCTTTTGGTGTGAGTTCTTCCGCAATGTTAGAGGTGTCCAGTAGAGGTGGGAAGTAGGGACGAAGGCGGTCTACATTGAATAATTGATGCAGACCAAGGAATGGTGGAAGATTGAGCTCGAAGGCATTGTTCCATACAACCTTATTGATGGTGTACGGGCCATATCGGAGCAGGCGAAGCTTGCGGTGGGGTCCAGTGAGGCGCTCCTTCTGCAAATGTAGCCACACTTTGTCACCCACCTGGAAGTTGTGTGGCACCCGATGTTGATCATGTCATTGCTTGTACTTAGCATTGGCTCTATCCAATATGTCATGAACCTGTTGGCAGATGTGATGAATGTGCTTGATGAAGTTGTTCTCTTTGTCAGCTTCAGACTGGACATGAGCCGAATCGGCTAGAGTAGCCACAAATGGCATGGCTATGACAATGGGACATAGTGGCTGGAATCCCAAGCCCACCTGAAAGGGGATGTGGCTGGTTGAGCTGTGGAGAGCCTAGTTATAAATGCATTGTAAATAGGGAAGGCTCTCATCCCATGTGCATGGATGCTTTGAATTGTACATGCGCAGAATGTGTACAATCATCCTATTGACGACCTCTGTCTGGCCATCAGTTTGGGGATGGAAAGTTGTGGACTTGGTGAGCTTGGTGTCCAACATTGAACAGAGGCTAGACCAAAATGTGCCGAGGAACCTACTGTCATGATTTGATATGATAGACTGTGGGATCCGAAAGTGAACCCACACTCGTTCAAATAAAAGTTTAGCAGTGGCTTATGCTGTGATATTCTTCTTGCAGGCTGCCAAAATGGCCATCTTCGAGAATCTGTCGAGGACCACGAAAACACAGTTGTTTCCATGCTTAGTAGAAGGAAGGCCTGACATGTAATCCATGGAGATGGATTCCCAAGGTCGACTAGGGGTAGGTAGTGGAGTATAGAGCCCTTGCTTTTTGATGGTCGATTTGGCAATGGCGCAAGCAGTGCAGGATCTAATGTACTTCCCGACATCCTGTCGAAGGTTTGGCCAATAGAAATACTTCTGTAGTACTGCCACTATTTTCTCGACCCCAAAATGCCCAGAAAATCGACTGTAGTGCGCTTCCCATATAATCTTGGCACGCTCGCTTAAAGGAACACAAATGTGTCCCAGGTGACATAACAGTGCATCTTGGAGGTGAAAATTTGGAACTTGCATACCCCCCAACAGTTCCTTGTATGTGTGGTTGAATTCTGGATCGCTCTTGTAGGGAAGCGGCCAATCAAAAGTCTCGTGCCCACAAGAGTTGAGAACTGTGGTTATGGTCACGATCGGTGGTCGGCTGAGGCAATCAGCAACATTATTGGTACTACCCTTCTTGTACTTGATGTTCAAATGAAATTGTTGCAGATATGTGGACCACTTCTGATGGCGATCGTTCTGCAACTTCCCTTGTGTCTGTATGAATTGAAGGGGTTAGTGGTCTGTGTGGATGATTGTTTCCTTCCCAAAAATGTAATTCTTCCATTGTCGACAAGCCTGCACAATGGAATACATTTCTTTTTCATAAGTGGGATACTTGTGAACTGTGTCAGACAATGTATCACTGTGATATGCCACTGGATGCCCCTGTTGAGTAAGAACTTCCCCAATAGCATAGTCAGAGGCATCTGTATCGATCTCAAATGGTTGTTGCAAGTCTGGTAATGTAAGCACTGGGGTAGAATAGAGGCGTTGTTTCAATTCTATGAATTCCTTCTGTTGAGATTCCGACCAAAATAATTTTGCTTTCGCTCCTCCCTTGGTGACTTGACTCAAGGGCCAAGTGATATGAGAGAATCCCAACACGAACCTGCGGTAGAAATTAGCAAGACCTAGAAAGTTGCGAAGCTCTGTTAGAGTGGTTGGGGCTGGCCAATCCTGAATGAATTGGATCTTGGCTAGATCCACATGCACCCCCCTTTAATCAATAATGTATCCCAGATATTGAACCTAGGTCATGCCAAAAGTGCACTTCTCCAAATTGGCACACAACTTGTGTTGCTGAAGTGTTTGGTGGACTTCTCAGATGTGGTGGAGGTGCTCTTCCTAAGTCTGGCTGAATATCAGAATGTAATCCAAGTAAACCACTACAAATGAGTTGGTGAATGGACACAAGATGTCATCCATCAACCTCATGAAGGTTGCGGGAGCATTCGTCAACCTGAAAGGCATGACGATCCATTCGAAAAGGCCCTCCTTGGCTTTGAAGGCAGTCTTCCACACATTAGAGGGTCTGATTGGTACCTGGTGATACCTAGACTTCAAGTTGATCTTGCTGAAATATTTTTTCCCTTTGAGTTGGTCCAGAAGGTCATCAATTCGTGGCATTGGGTACCTATTCCGGACAGTGATCTTGTTCAGCGCCAAATAGTCAATACAGAGTCTCCAAGTCCCATCCTTCTTCTGTACCAACATGATCGGGCTCCCACAGGGCGATGAACTTGGCCGGATGTGACCTTTCTGCAACAGCTCCTGAATCTACCTCTTGATTTCATCATTCTCCAAAACAGAGCGTCTATAGATCGGTCCATTAGGTAGCGACACACCTGGGGTCAGGTCAATGGGGTGTTTGACCTGACAGTGTAGAGGCACCCCTGTGGGTGAGGTGAAGATGTCCCCGTACTCCTCCACAACCTGGTCCATTTGTTTTTGTCGTGCAGAGGAGCCATGTCTGGAGGTTGTGGCCACAATATTCTTCTTGCCCTGGGGGCAGATCATCAAGAAAACAAATTTCCTGGTTTGGGAAATGAGCTTACTGCATTGTTTTGCAGTAACCAAAGAGATAGTGGGAGGCGGTGGTACCTCTGGTATCCTGTACAACTTATTTCCCAAAGTAACAATAACAGCGTGAGGCCGGGACTCATACACAACATGTCACTTCCACAAGTATGGTTGGCCTAATAATACATCAGAAACATCAATAGGAGCAATGTCACACAATACCTCATCCATGAAGGGCTTGATGCTATAGGGAAGGTGGCACTACTAGCTGACACGAAGATCCCGTCCTTGGTGAAGCCACCCGATGGTGTATTGTTGTGGGTGTGCTGTGGTAGGCAAGCCCAACCACTTCACGACATCTGCTGAAATGAGGTTCTTTTGGCTCCCATTGTCGAGAATGAACTGTAGTGGGGAACCCTTTACCCACATCTGGGAGTGGAAGAGATGCTTTGCCTCATCTGGATCTTATGGTTCCTCCTTCTGGATCTTTGTAGTGGCAACAGTGGCGTTGGGCTCTGCATCAATAATCTGCTTCCCTTTGTCATTCCCCTTGTCAGGTTCTGATTCAGAGTCAGAGCATGCATCTGATTCAGAAGTCATCATCTTTGCCACCAGCGACTTCTTGGCCCGAAACTCACTTGTGTCGTGAGTGGAGCTCTTATGGAACTCACACCACTTTCCCATGTCCTTCTTTGGCTTCGCAGTGTTTTTCTTTTCTTGTGGCTTTGGCAGGTTGTCTTGGGTCGCCATGCCTTGGATTTGTCCTTTGGTTTGTAGTTTGGGGGCACCTTTCCCTTGCTTTTGATTTGCAGATCCAAAGTCTCGCTTCTTCTGTTTGAATTTATGCTCAATCTTGGCAGCATACTGGTATGCCATACCAAGTGAGGAGATGTTGAGGAACTCCATTTCCTCCTAAATGTATCTGTGCAGAAAACCGCGATACTTTAGCACCCAATTTTTCTCTGAATCTTTGATACCAAAATTTGTGCGCAGGGTATGGAATATATTCGTCAACTCATGCACATCTTGATCCCTTTTTTGCCGCAACGTGGTCCATTGTATGTACTTATCCTCATAGCTCCCCACAAGATAGTATTGTTCCTTGATGGCATCTCGGAAATAATTCCAAATGGGTACGACTGAGAAGAGAGAGGGTTCTGTCTCATCCTTTTTCTCAGAGTAGGTTTCCCACCAGTCCTTGACATGAGGGGTAGCTTTGAGGAGTGCAAAAATAATCTTCTCCCGGTCAGAAAAGTCATGAATAGAGATATATCCTTCTAATAGATTCAACCATCTATCTACGACATCTGCATCTATTTAACCCTCAAATATGGGAATGTCAAAGTTTACTTGCAGCTTAAAGGGAGTCGCGCCTCTAGAGTGGCTGCTGGATGCAGATGCGCCACCCGGTGGGCAGTCGTTGAAGGATCTGGGCAAAGTTATCCATCATCGCGTTCCTTTGTTTTTCGAGGGCCTCCTCGAGCAATATTTTGATAGGATCTCCTGCTCCCTCATCTTTCTTTTCGCCCCCCATGGGCATTTGTCGGGGTTTGCGAGGCTGATCTTGCAAAGGTTCCACTAGATTGAGCCCTAACTCCTTATACCCCGACCTTGTTGGGGACATGCAAAGAAGGATCGAGAAAAAGCAGACCGCTTTGATACCACTGATCCAAATTTATGCAGGAACGCAATAGAATACACATATACCAAAAAATACAAAGATGGAATGGAATCATATTCTCCAAACAAACGATGCCCAAAAAATGTCATTTAGGGCCTCAAAACGGCTCCAGAAGTTCAGGATCCGAAAAACTGCCAAAAATAGTAAGTTGTGCCAAAAATGAAAAACTGAAAGAGACAATGGTGGGGCCCCAAGTGGAATAGGCGGGTGGCCACCAATATCCATCTGGATCAATTCAATTATAACTGAAGAATCATTGAAAATAATATAATATAATATAAAGCATGAATAAATTTGAAAATCAAATAAGTAATTTAAATTATAAGTATAATTTTAAGTGCTATATAAAATTAAGATAGATTTTTAATTTTTTTTGTTTTTTGTTTTAGTCATTTTAATTATTTTATTCAATAAAAAAATGAAATACTATTTGCGATATATATATATATATATATATATATATAATAAAACTATAAGAAAATTATTATATGTGAGACAATTAATTAATTAAAAATCAAAGCAAAATACTAATGAGATAAGGTGAAAGTTATGTGCACATAATCAATATTACTACGTTATTAATACGAAATTAAGTTTACAGGTCCTCCAAAACAATTTTTTTTTAATCAACTCACAATATTTCTCACTGAAAACCTGTCTTAGATCTACAATAAGTTATCCAAATACTGGTTCAATGGAGAGTTGAACAATAATTCTCCACAAATCTCAATTGATTATTTTTCAGATCAAACATAAAGTGTAAATTATGTTGATGTTATTTCCTACTGGATGGAAATTATTCTGCCCGGGAATGTCTAGCTTCTCCCCTCCTTAGAAATGGAAAGCTGGATTGGGAAACTTACGTGTATCTCTCCCGACACCTAATGTGTTAAAACATGGGATACTAAGGTTACCCATGGTCCTTAGGCCATGCACCAGAGGATAAGTCACATGTGACATAAAAGCCTTGTGGGTACGATTGGAAAGGACAACCATGATAGTGCCACTATCATTAATAGTTCCTCCGGGATGAATTGCAAACACTTTGGGAAGAATTGGCAAAATTTGACCACCGAGCCTGATTCCCATTACATCTAGATAATATAAGATATTTGAAGCTATGAAAGGCTATGGACCACATGTTTTCCATAGAGAGCTGCAGTACCTAAGAGCATTGAACTGGCATGTTCGTAACCAAATGAAGCGACCCAGATAGAAAACCTATAACCTATCCTGGGGACTAACTGAAAAACCAATGAATATGAACCCCTATCAAGCCCTATTGATCCAGGTGGATATTGGTGGCCACCTGTCTATTCCACTTGGACCACCACCGTTGTTTCTTTCGGTTTTATTTTATTTTATTTTAATTTTAATTTTTTCCATTTTCCTTAATTGTAGCACAATTTACTATTTTTTGTAATTTTTCGGGTCCTAAACTTCCAGAGCCATTTTGAGGCCCTAAACAAATTTTTTTTTGGGGAAACCACTTCTGGAAAATAATAGTCATCAACTTGATATTTTCTGTCAATAGTTGTATTCCTCAAATAGATATTTCTAACGATGTATCATGTGCGCAAACAAAGATAGTTTTCCAAAGTTACGACCCGAGATATTGATGTACCAATTTACCTCGACGGGGCCCATAATCTGGCGTTTCGTCTCCTAGGGTTAGGTTTTTGGATATTTAGGGTTTTCGTTGTTTCTCAATAATAAATGTACCTTCGAGCCTCAGTGTAACACAATTCATAGGCATGTAGCCGCCACATCGCTTCTCAGAGATAAGCTACCAACGCCCTATCTAGTTTATTTCCATTCTGTCTGTAAGCATATTTAATTTATGAGATATTAATGAAATTAAGTCTTGTTTCTGCTACATCTTTGTGTTTATGTGTATTTCTCTATTTTATTGCATTCCTGCATAGGTCCAGATCAGTGGTATCAAAGCGGTCTTCTCTTTCTCGATGTCGGGGTATAAGGAGTTAGGTCGCGATCTGGTTGAACCTTTGCAAGATCAGCCTCGCAAACCCTGATGGCCGCCCAAGGGAGACGAAAATAAATACGAGGGATTAGGATATCCTATCAAAATATTGCTTGAGGAGGCCCTCAAGAAACAAAGGAACAAGATGATATATCACTTTGCCCAAATTATTCAATGACCACCCATCGATGGTGCATATGCATCCAACAGCCACTCTGGAGGCGCAACTCCTTTTAAGGTACAAGTAAACTTTGACATTCCCATATTTGAGGGCCAAATAGATGAAGACATCGTAGATATATGGTTGAATCTATTAGAAGGGTATTTCTCGGTTCATGGCTTTTCCAATCGGTAAAAGATTAGTTCTGCACTCCTCAAATCTGCCCCCCATGTCAAGGAGCGGTGGGAAACCAACTATGCACAAAAGGACGAGAGGGAACCCTATATGTTTTTGGCCACACCCACTTGGAATTATTTTTGAGACGTCATTGATCCAGGTGGATATTGGTGGTCACCCGCCTATTCCACTTGGGGCTCCACCATTGTCTATTTCAGTTTTTCAGTTTCGGCACAGTTTACTATTTTTAGCAGTTTTTCAGGTCCTAAACTTCCGGAGTCGTTTTGAGGCCCTAAACGACGTTTTTTTGGAAAAACGGAGGGCAACATGGGTCCATGGACCGATGTTGCCCATTCCAAATTTGTAGTCCTCGGATAGATCTTTCTAACGAGGTATGGTACGCGTCAAACGAAGATCGTATGCCAAAGTTACGCCCCTGGGAAGTTGAAACACCAATTTACCCAAACGGGGCCCATAGTTTTGGCGCTTCATCTCCTAGGGTTAGGGTTTTGGCTGCTTAGGATTTCCCATTGTTTCTAAATGATAAATAGGCCCTCGAGCCTCATTGTAACTCAGTTCAGAGGCCTGTAGCCGCCACATCTATTCTCAGAGATAGCTACCAGCGCCCTAGCTAGTTTTATTTTCATTCTGTCTGTAAGCAAATTTCAGTTCTTTGATATTAATGAAATGAAGTGTTATTTCCGCTGCATCTCTGTATTTATGTTTATATGTTTATTCTGTTGCGTTCCTGCATAAATCCGGATCAGTGGTATCAGAGCGGTCTGTTTTTTCTCGATCCTTCTTTGCATGTCCCCAACGAGGTCGGGGTATAAGGAGCTAGGGCTCGATCTGGTGGAACCTTTGCAAGATCAGCCTCGCAAACCTCGACGGACGCCCATGGGGGATGAAAAGAAAGATGAGGGGGCAGGAGATCCTATCAAATATTGCTCGAGGAGGCCCTCGAAAGACAAAGGAACGTGATGATGGATAACTTTGCTCAGATCCTTCAACGGCTACCCACCGGCGGTGCATCTGCATCCAGCAGCCACTCTGGAGGCGCGACTCCTTTTAAGGTACAAGTAAATTTTGACATTCCCATATTTGAGGGTCAAATAGACGCAGATGCCGTAGATAGATGGTTGAATCTATTAGAAGGATATTTCTCGGTTCATGACTTTTCAGACCGGGAAAAGATTATTTTTGCACTCCTCAAAGCTACCCCGCATGTTAAGGACTGGTGGGAAACCTACTGTGAGAACAAGGACCAGACAGAACCCTCTCTGTTCTCGGCCGTACCAACTTAAAATTCTTTCCGAGACGCCGTCAAGGAACAGTACTATCCCGTGGGGAGCTATGAGGACAAGTACATACAATGGACCACGCTGCGACAACAAAGGGATCAAGATGTGCATGAGCTGACGAATCTGTTCCATACCCTGCGCACAAAGTTGGGTATCAAAGATTCAGAGAAACATCTGGTGCTAAAGTATCGCAGTTGTCTGCAAAAATACATTCAGGAGGAAATGGAGTTCCTTGACATCTCCTCGCTTGGTACGACATACCGGTATGCTGCCAAGATTGAGCAGAAATTCAAGCAGAAGAAGCGAGACTTTGGATCTGCGAATCAAAAGCAAGGGAAAGGTGCTTCCAAATCGCAGAACAAAGGACCAAGCCAAGGCATGGCGGCTAAAGACAACTCATCGAAGCCACAAGAAAAGAACAGCACCGCAAAGCCAAAGAAGGACACGGGAAAGTGGTGTGAGTTCCATAAGAGCTCCACTCACAACACAAGTGAGTGTCGGGCCAAGCAGTCGCTATTGGCCGAGATGAGGGCTTCTGAGTCAGATGCATGCTCCGACTCCGAATCAGAACCTGAAAAGGGGAATGAAAAAGGGAAACAGATTATTGATGCGGAGCCCAACGCCACCGTTGCCACTACAAAGGTCCAGAAGGAGGAACCGGAAGATCCAGAGGAGGAGGAACGTCTCTTCCACTCCCAGATGTGGGTAAAGGGCTCCCCTGTACAGTTCATTGCCGACAATGGGAGCCAAAAGAACCTCATTTCAGCAGACGCCGTGAAGCGGTTGGGCTTGCCGACCACAGCTCACCCACATCCATACACCATTGGGTGGCTTCACCAAGGACGAGATCTCCGCGTCAGCCAGCACGCTCCACATACATCGTTCTTCACGATGAGGAAGCAGGTGATTGTTCGACGATGTTTCGATGTATTGCTGACAAATCCATACTTGTAGCGCCAAGGCCGGGAAAGGAGTCCTCGGCCTGTCATTGTCACTAAAATAATGACAGAGGCCAGAGGTACCCACCTCCGCCGCTTATCTTCGGTTATCGCAAAACAATGTAGTGGGTCGATTTCCCAAACCAGGAATGCTTTTCCCCGATGATCCGCCCAGGCAAGAAGAAGATCAGGCCACGACCTCCAGACAGGGCTCCTCTGCACAACAACAACCAATGGATAAGGTTGTGGAGGAGTACGGGGACATATTCACCTCACCCACAGGGGTTCCTCTACACTGTCAGGTCAAGCACCCGATTGATCTGACCCCCGGTGCGCCGCTACCTAATGGACCGATCTATCGGCGCTCTGTTCTCGAGAATGATGAAATCAAGAGGCAGATTCAGGAGCTGTTGCAGAAAGGTCACATCAGACCAAGTTCATCGCCCTGTGGGAGCCCGATCGTGTTGGTACAGAAGAAGGATGGGACGTGGAGACTCTGTATTGACTATCGGGCGCTGAACAAGATCACTGTTCGGAATAGGTACCCAATCCCACGGATTGATGACCTTCTGGACCAACTCAAAGGTGCAAAATATTTCAGCAAGATCGACCTGAAGTCTGGGTATCACCAGGTACCAATTGAACCCTCTGATGTGTGGAAGATTGCCTTCAAAGCCAAGGAAGGCCTTTTCGAATGGCTGGTCATGCCTTTCGGGTCGACGAATGCTCCCGCCACCTTCATGAGGATGATGGATGACATCTTGCGGCCATTCACCAACTCATTTGTAGTGGTGTACTTGGATGACATTCTGATCTTCAGCCAGACTTGGGAAGAGCACTTTCACCACATCCGACAAGTCCTCCAAACACTGCGGCAACACAAGTTGTGTGCCAATTTGGAGAAGTGCACTTTTGGCATGACCCAGGTTCAATATCTGGGATACATTATTGATGAAAGGGGGTGCATGTGGATCCAGCCAAGATCCAAGTCATTCGGGATTGGCCAGCCCCAACCACTATAACAGAGCTTCGCAGCTTTCTGGGTCTTGCTAATTTCTATCTGAGGTTCGTGTTGGGATTCTCTCATATCACTTGGCCCTTGAGTCAAGTCACCAGGGAGGAGCGAGAGCAAATTTTTTTTGGTCGGAACCTCAACAGAAGGCGTTCATAGAACTGAAAAACCGCCTCTGTTCTGCCCCAGTGCTCACTTTACCAGACTTGCAACAGCCATTTGAGATCGAGACAGATGCCTCTGACTATGCTATTGGGGCAGTTCTTACTCAACAGGGACATCCAGTGGCATTTCACAGTGAGACATTGTCTGACACAGTTCGCAAGTACCACACATATGACAAAGAAATGTACTCCATTGTGCAAGCTTGTCGACAATGGAAGCATTACATTTTGGGGAAGGAAACAATCATCCACACAGACCACAGGCCCCTGCAGTTCATACAGACACAAGGGAAGTTGCAGAATGATCGCCATCAGAAGTGGTCTACATATCCGCAACAGTTTCATTTGAACATCAAGTATAAGAAGGGTAGCACCAATCATGTTGCAGACTGCCTCAGCCGACCACCGATCGTGGCGCTCACCACTGTGCTCAACTCTTGTGGGCACGAGACTTCTGATTGGCCGCTTCTCTATGAGAGTGACCCGGAATTCGGCCAAACTTACAAGGCACTCTTGGGGGGTACGCAAGTTCCAAATTTTCACCTCCAAGATGCACTTTTATGTCACATGGGACACCTTTGTGTTCCTTCAAGCGAGCGTGCTAAGATGATATGGGAAGCACACTACAGTCAAGTCGTTGGGCATTTCGGGGTCGAGAAAACAGTAGCAATACTACAGAAGTATTTCTATTGGCCGAACCTTCGAAAGGATGTCAAGAAGCACATCAGATCCTGCACTGCTTGTGCCATTGCCAAACCAACCATCAAGAAGCAAGGCCTATATACTTCACTACCTATCCCTAGTCGACCTTGGGAATCCATATCCATGGATTACATGTCGGGCCCGCCTTCTACTAAGAATGGAAAGGACTGTGTTTTCGTATTCGTTGATAGATTCTCGAAGATGGCCATTATGGCGGCTTGTAAGAAGAATATCACAGCAGAAGCCACTGCTAAACTCTTCTTTGAACGAGTGTGGGTGCACTTTGGGATCCCACAGTCTATCATATCAGATCGGGATAGCAGGTTCCTTAGCACATTTTGGTCCAGCCTCTGGTCGATGCTGGATACCAAGCTCACCAAGTCCACAGCTTTCCATCCCCAAACAGATGGCCAGACAGAGGTCGTCAACAGAATGATTGTACACATTCTGCGCATGTACAATTCAAAGCATCCTCGCACATGGGACGAGAGCCTCCCTTATGTACAACATATTTATAATCGAGCTCTCCATAGTTCAATCGGCCATAGCCCCTTTCAGGTGGGCTTGGGATTCCAGCCACTATGCCCCATTGACGTAGCCATGCCATTTGAAGCTGCTCAGGCCAATTCAGCTCATGTCCAGTCTGAAGTTGACAAAGCCAGTAGCTTCATCGAGCGCATTCAACACATCCGCCAACAGGTTCATGATATATTGGACAGAGCCAATGCCAAGTACAAGCAACGCCATGATCAACACCGGTGCCACACAACTTCCAGGTGGGTGACAAAGTATGGCTACATTTGCAGAAGGAGCGCCTCACTGGACCCCATCGCAAGCTTCGCCCGCTCCGATACGGGCCGTACACCATCACCAAGGCTGTAGGGAACAATGCATTCGAGCTCAGTATTCCACCATTCCTTGGTCTGCACCCAGTCTTCAATGTGGATCGCCTTCGTCCTTACTTCCCACCTCTACTGGACACCTCGGACATTGCAGAACATCTCACACCAACTGAGTTAAATCCAGACTGCATGGAACAGGCCACCACAGATTGCATCATGGACATGCAAATCAAGAACACTCGCTAGCAGAAGATCCAACTATATCGGGTTGTCAAATCTGGCCAACTCCTGCACCAAGGAAAGTGGTTCACCAGGGACCAAGTTCAGCAGAAATTTCCTCATCTCATGGAGGAACTTAACGCAATGGGGACCATTGCTTCCTAAGGGGGAAGGAATGATCCAGGTGGATATTGGTGGTCACCCGCCTATTCCACTTGGTGCTCCACCATTGTCTATTTCAGTTTTTCAGTTTCGGCACAGTTTACTATTTTTAGCAGTTTTTCGGGTCCTAAACTTCCGGAGTCGTTTTGAGGCCCTAAACGACGTTTTTTGGGAAAACGGAGGGCAACATGGGTCCATGGACCGATTTTGCCCGTTCCAAATTTGTAGTCCTCGGATAGATCTTTCTAACGAGGTATGGTACGCGTCAAACGGAGATCGTATGCCAAAGTTACACCCCTGGGAAGTTGAAACACCAATTTACCCAAACGGGGCCCATAGTTTTGGCGCTTCATCTCCTAGGGTTAGGGTTTTGGCTGTTTAGGATTTCCCATTGTTTCTAAATGATAAATAGGCCCTCGAGCCTCATTGTAACATAGTTCAGAGGCCTGTAGCCACCACATCTCTTCTCAGAGATAGCTACCAGCGCCCTAGCTAGTTTTATTTCCATTCTGTCTGTAAGCAAATTTCAGTTCTTTGATATTAATGAAATGAAGTGTTATTTCCGCTGCATCTCTGTCTTTATGTTTATATGTTTATTCTGTTGCGTTCCTGCATAAATCCGGATCAGTCATCAAGGAACAATATTATCTTGTTGAAAGCTATGAGGACAAGTACATACAATGGACTACATTGTGACAGCAAAGGGATCAATACGTGCATGAGCTGAGGAATCTGTTCCGTACCTTGTGCAAAAAATTGGGTATCAAAGATTTAGAGAAACATTTGTGCTAAAGTACCACAGCTTTATGCACAGATACATTTAGGAGGAAATGGAGTTCCTCAACATACCCTCGCTTGGTTCAACATACCGTTATGCTGCCAAGATTGAGCAGAAGTTCAAACAGAAGAAGTGAGACTTTGGATATGTGAATCAGAAGCAAGGGAAAGGTGCCCAGAAACCATAGAACAAAGGACAAAGCCAAGGTGGGCAGCCCAGGATAACCCACCAAAGCTGCAAGCAAAGAAAAAAATTACGAAGACAAAGAAGGACATGGGAAAGTGGTGTGAATTCCATAAGAGCTCCACTCACAACACAAGTAAGTGTCGGGCCAAGTAGTCACTGGTGGTCGAGATTAAGGCTTATGAATTGGGTGCATGCTTCGACTCTGAATCAAAAATTTATAAGGGGAGTGACCAAGGGAAGAAAATTATTGATGCGGAGCGCAACGCCACTGTTGTCACCATAAAGATCCAGAAGGAGGAACCGAAAGATCCATAGGAGGAGGATCGTCACTTCCATTCCCAAATGTGGGTAAAGGGTTCCCCGCTGTAGTTCATTATCGATAGCGGGAGCCAAAATAACCTCATTTTAGCACAGGTCATGAAGTGGATGGGCTTTCCAACCACAACACACCCACATCTGTACACCATCGGGTGGCTTCACCAAGGACGAGATCTCCAGGTCAGCCAACAATGTTGCCTTCCCTACAACATCACGCCCTTCACGGATGAGGTATTATGTGACATTGCCCCTCTTGATGTTTGTGACATATTATTAGGCCAACCATACTTGTGGAAGTGACATGTTGTATATGAGTCTTGGCCTCGCACTGTTATTATTACTTTTGGAAATAAGTTTTATAGGATACCTGAGGTAGCACTGCCTGCCACCATCTCTTTGGTTACTGCAAAACAATGCAATAAGCTCATTTCCAAAAATGGAAAATTTGTTTTCCTGATGATCCACCCTCAAGGCAAGAAGAATACTATGGCCACGACCTCCAGAGAGGGCTCCTCTGCATGACAACAAAAAATGGACAAGGTCGTGGAGGAGTACAGGGACATCTTCACCTCACCTGCAGGGGTGCCTCTGCACTATCAGGTCAAGCACCCCATATATCTAACCCCAGGTGCGATGCTTGCCAATGGACCAATCTATCAGCATTCTATTATGGAGAATGATGAAATCAAGAGGTAGAGAGTTGCTGCAGAAAGGTCACATCTAGCCTATTTCATCACGCTGCGGGAGCTCGATCATGTTGGTGCAGAAGAAGGACGGGACTTGGAGACTTTGTATGGAGTATGGGGCGTTGAACAAGATCAATGTATTGGATAGGTACCTGATCCCACAGATTTATGACCTTCTAGACCAACTCAAGGGGGGAAAATATTTTAGCAAGATCGACTTGAAGTTTTGGTATCACAAGGTAGCAATCGAACCCTTCGATGTGTGGAAGAGTGCCTTCAAATCCAAGGAGGGCCTGTTCGAATTGTTGGTCATGCCTTTCGAGTTGATGAATGCTCCTGCAACCTTCATGAGGCTGATGGATGACATCTTGTGACCATTCAACAACTTATTTGTAGTAGTATACTTAGATGACATCTTGATCTTCAACTAGACTTGGGAAGAGCACCTCCACCACATCCGAGAGGTCCTCCAAACACTACAGTAACACAAGTTGTGTGCCAATTTGGAGAAGTAAACTTTTGGCATGAGCTAGGTTCAGTATCTGGGATAAATTATTGATGAATGGGGGGTGCATGTGGATCCAGCCAAGATCCAAGTCATTCGGGATTGGCCAGCCCCAACCACTCTAATAGAAATCTGCAGCTTTCCGGGTCTTGCTAATTTCTACCGCACATTCGTGTCGGTATTCTCTCATATCACTTGGCCCTGGATTCAAGTCAACAAGGGAGGAGTGAAAGCAAAATTATTTTGGTCCAAATCTCAACAGAAGGCGTTCATAGAGTTAAAACATCACCTTTACTCTACCCGAGTGCTCACATTACTAGACTTGAACCAACCATTTGTGATTGAGACAGATGCCTCTCACTATGTTATTAGGGTAGTCATTACTCAACAGAGGCATCCCATGGCATATCATAGTGAGACACTATTTGACATAGTTAGGAAGTATCCCACTTACGATAAAGAGATGTATTCTTACATTTTGGGGAAGGAAACGGTCATCCGCACAGACCACCTACCCTTGTAGTGCATACAGACACAAGGTAAGTTGCAAAACGATCTCCATTAGAAGTGATCCACATATCTGCAACAATTTCATTTGAACATCAAGTACAAGAAGGGAAACACCAATAATGTTGCAGACTGCCTCAGCTGACCACTGATCGTGTTGCTAACCACCGTGCTAAACTCTTGTGGGCACGAGACTTCTGATTGGCCGCTTCTCTACAAGAGTGATCCAGAATTCGGCCACACATACAAGACACTCTTGGAGGGTAACCAAGTTCCAAATTTTCACCTCTAGGATGCACTGCTATGTCACCTGGGACACCTTTGTGTTCCTTCAAGCGAGTGTTTCAAGATGATTTTGGAAGCACACTACAGTCGGGTCGCTTGGCATTCCGGGGTCGAGAAAACATTGGCAGTACTGTAGAAGTATTTCTATTGGTCAAACCTTCGATAGGATGTCATGAAGTACATCATATCCTGCACTGCCTATGCCATATCCAAATCGACCATCATGAAGAAATGCCTCTATACTTCGCTGCCTACCCCTAGTCGACCTTGGGAATCCATATCCATGGATTACATGTTGATCCTTCCTTCTACTAAGCATGGCAACGACTGTGGCTTCGTGGTCGTCGACAGATTCTCGAAGATAGTCATAATGGCGGCCTGCAAGAAGAATATCATAGCATAAGCCATTGCTAAACTCTTCTTTGAACGACTGTGGGTACTCTTTGGGATCCCATAGTCTATCATCTCAGATCGGGACAACAAGTTCCTGAGTACATTTTTGTCTAGCCTCTGGTCAATACTGGACACCAAGCTCAAAAAGTCCACATCTTTCCATCCCCAAACTGATGGCTAGACAGAGGTCGTCAACAGGATGACCGTACACATTCTGTGTATTTACAACTCAAAGTATCCACACACATGGGATGAGAGTCTCTCCTATGTACAACACAACTATAACCAGGCCCTCCACATCTCAACCGAACCTAACACATTTCAGGTGGGCTTGGGATTCCAGCCACTATGTCCCATTGATGTAGCCATGCCATTTGCAACTACTCAGGTTGATTCGACTCATGTCCAGTCTAAAGCTTACAAGGCGACCAACTTCATTGAGTGTATTCAACACATCCACCAACAGGTTCATGACATATTGGACAGAGCCAATGCTAAGTACAAGCAGCGACAGGATCAACATCAGGTGCCACACAACTTCCAGGTGGGAGACAAAGTGTACTACATTTGGAGAAGGAGCGCCTCGGTCTACCCCACCGCAAGCTTTTCCCGCTCCGATATGGGCTATACACCATCACCAAGGTTGTAAGGGGATAATGCCTTCGAGCTCAGTATTCCACCATTCCTTGGTGTGCACCTAGTGTTCAATGTGGACTGCCTTCGGCCCTACTTTCCACCTCCACTTGACACATTCGACATGGCAGAACAAATCACACCAACAAACTTAAACCAAGAATGCATAGAAAAAGCCAAAATTGATCATATTATGGACACACAGATAAAAAACACCCGCTATTAGAGGATCCAGCTATATCGAGTTGTCAAAGAAGGTCAAATCCTTCACCAGGGCAAGTGGCTTAGCAGGGACCAAGTCCAATAGAAGTTTCCTCATCTCATGGAGGAACTCAACACAATAGGGACCATTGCTTCCTAAGGGGGGAGGAATCATCCATGTGGATATTGGTAGCCACCCGCCTATTTCACTTGGACCCCCACCATTGTTTCTTTCATATATATATATATAATTTTAGCACAATTTACTATTTTTGGCAGTTTTTCGGGTCCTGAACTTTCGGAGCCGTTTTGAGGCCATAAACGACATTTATTGGGGAAACGACATCCGAAAAATATGAGTCAAAGTCTCAATATTCATAGTTAGAAGTTTTATTCATTAGATAGATATTTTTAACGATGTATCATGTGTGTCAAACGGAGATATTATGCCAAAGTTACGACCCCGGGAAATTGATGTACCAATTTACCCCAACGGGGCACATAGTCTGGCGTTTCATCTCCTAGGTTTAGGTTTTTGAATGTTTAGGGTTTTCCATTGTTTTTGAAAAATAAATAGGCCTTTGAGCCTCATTGTAACATAGTTCAAAGGCATGTAGCCACCAGATATCCTCTCAGAGATAAGCTACGAACACCCTATCTAGTTTATTTCCATTGTCTGTAAGCATATTTCAGTTATAAGATATTAATGAAATGAAGCCTTATTTTTGCGCCATCTCTGCGTTTATTTCTATTTTTGTATTTTTATTGCGTTCCTGCATAGGTCTGGATCAGTGGTATCAGAACAATCTTCTCTTTTTCGATCCTTCTTTGCATGTCCCTAATGAGGTTGGGGTATAAGGAGTTATGGCTCGATCTGGTTGAACCTTTGCTCATGGGCCAATTTATGATATAGTTACATCAAAAATTTTACCTTTGCATTGTGCCCTCTAAGCATTGCGGGTGATTTAAAGAAGCATCATAAATAGGTGAAAGAGGTGAGTCCCTGTGAAACAATGGAGCTTTGAAACAATGCGTTCTTCTCGATGGCTAACTGAATAAAGAATGAGAAAAAACAATAACGTTAAAGGCAATAAACAGAACAAAGCACATCCGCAGTCAACCAAACGACACACGTACATTTTTTACTAGCGTGAGGAGGACGAAAATGGGTCGCTCCTATTGGATTGTATGAACAGTGTTTGGACATGAAAGTTAGTTAGATTGATTTACGAATACAATTTAACTACTAGAAATTTCACCGAGAGGTTCAAAGGAACGCTGATAAGAGGAGTGGGAGGAAACGCATTAAAAAGACAAAATTAAATCCAATTTAACATCATGTTGTAAAAAATTGCCTATCCTTGGCTTTGGAAACATATAATTTATCTACACCTCTGTGTCGATGGGTAAATGAGATGGTTGTTTCGAGCAGGTCCACAGTTCACTCTTTGTCCCATTATTTCCAATTTGAACAATCAATAAAATGATAGGTAAAAATCTCAAACCTATTATCATAGGTTGCGATTTAAATAAGCCTTGGAGAGGAGTTAACCTGCCATCTTGGGGATTAGTTAGGCATGATGTTCAAGGTTCATTTTTTTTCTGGACATATCAAGATATTTCAAATTGTTCAGACTTGGGAAATGTGACTTTGAGATTTCTCAACTCAAAGCGTTGTGAGTAAGAATGATAGAGGTCTGTTTAGAAAACGATCCTAGAGATAATGAGATAAGTCCTATTAATTTTTTGTATCTTAGGTATAGTTCAGTAAGTGTAGAAATTCTCTAACACAAATATAATACCATGTAGAAATTATATCAATGGAATCAATCCGATCATGCAATGTACTAAAGTAAGATACTGAATCCTTATACAATATTTGCGGAATATAAATCACGATCGCTCAATCACATGCAAGTAAGATAAAGAAGTAATCAATTCACAACACCAGATGTTCCTGGGAAAAGCAACTGCTCAAAACCCCTCGATCTTTATTGTATAATCAATCAAGGAATCATGAAACAATACAATGTATTTGTGATCACCACAACCTCATACAGTCTACCAATTTCTTCACACTGATCTAGGCAAAATTGGACAAACACATAGCCGATTATCAGCCTACCCTGCTTACGCAATCCCTAGAGAATTAAACCCCTATTAAATAGGAAATTCAACCTTTCTTGATTGCACAATTCATTATGGGATTCCTATGGTTATATAACTACATTTGGGCAGTTTGATAAAAATACAACTGATAGTTTACTTGCCTTGAACCTTTGTCTCAAATGGGTCTCCACCAGAATTAGCATGCATGCAAATATAAATAGTGAATCATCAGTTACTTGGTAGATCACTACTGGGAATTAAATCTATTTTAATTCACTTGATCTTCCACTAGCTCATCAAACAATTAGAACTAGTTAAACGGATTTTAACTCAATTAATGTGAGTTAATTGATCGCACTCACACTACACTAGTGCTACAATTGCAACTGGACCCTATTAATAGTAGAATCACTCTACATGTCTATCCTTTGACCCTCAACTCGAAATTCTTGAGTTAACTAAGTCTATCACACTTAGTTAACTATTACAAGTTGTTATGAGATAAGATTACAATTAATTTTCCAATTTATTTAAAGAATGGTTGCACACTAATGTGTTGCTAGGGTCCATCACTGTGTGACCTGTGATTCCACACCAGCGTGTTTGTGTTGTTTCTGGATGCCAATTTCATTGTTTCTTGTTGCAAATTTTGACAGTAAGAAAGTGGAAGAATCCCAGTGACTCTGGAATTGTTCCCCTCGGATTATTCTTCTTCAGTTTTACCACAATCAGAGGTGATAGAATTCCTACAGAAAATGGTATGGAGCCATACAAACTGTTGTTTGGCATCTGAAAAAAGGTCAGGATCTTCCACTAGCCCTAAAAAATTTGGGAAACATGGGTAGATAATTTATTATTTTCCAATGAAATCGATCATATTTGAGGCATCTGAGAGAGCTCAAACGGAAGAGATCCATTGAGATTTTCATTTCTCATCTATCAAACTAGTCATATTTGCTAACCAAGCACGAAATTCAGAATGAAAATTGTTTCTATCCAGACGGAGAGTTTTTAGTTTTCTGAGATTCTGCAGGGAAGGGGGAAGGAACCCTTCAGTACACAATTTGAAATTGTGACCTTTAAGAGATGGAAAAGATGACTTATTTACTGTCCCCATGAAGACAACGTTGCTGAGAGATCGAATCCATTGAGAGATATCTGTCAACGCAGTGAGTTTAGCAAGCCATGAGAGGACAACAATTGTCAACTTAGAAATAGGGGAAGAGAGATCAAGTCCTGCCAAGTTATTTAGATTTCCGAGCTACCATGGAACGGTACCTGCAAATCCAGCTGTGGAGAGAAGACGACAAAGGAGCGATTAAAATCAGCCATGTGTAAAATTTCAATAGGTGCAAGGACGACGAAATTTCTGCGATCTCATTTGCTGCAGTGAACAATGTTTGGACTTGAAAGTCCATAGAGAAAACGCCTCTGACGTGAATTTTTTTTTTTTAGTGTATGGATATTCATATAATAATTTAATTAATACATATGAGTACCCATATATTGATTTAAATAATATATGGATTACATGGTTAAATGTATTTCTTTAAATTAGTGTATGGATATTCATATAATAATTTAATTAATACATCCCATATATATGTATTTCTTTAAAATGTGTATGGATATTCATATAATAATTTAATTAATACATCTCATATATATTATTTTAACTAATGTATGCAGTGTTTGTTTGTCTAAAGTTCGCCGTTGATTGTGCACTGCTCAGAATTGTTTTTTCTCACCCTTAGTTTCATTCCCATGAAGTTCATCTTTAGTTTTTCTCCCTTACCCTAGTTTGGGTCACTTGAATTCTACTAAAAGTGATTGCCTTAGTGTTGGACATCTAATGTGTAAGGGTTGGCGTGTAAGAACTCCAATAGACATTGAAGTCCAAGAGACCTCTTGGAAGATGAAACCAATGGTTATGACATGTATTTATATGCAGATCCTTGTTAATAGAAGAATTCCACAGATATCTAAATTTTGTCCATCATTTTTTCTTTGTTTAACATGGTAATAGAGCATGTGCACTCCTGCCCAGCTCAAGGTGAGCCAGGTTGTGTGGCCTTTCCTCACCACTAGTTTTGTGGTCTAGTAATTTTTGGCATTTCAATTGCACACTTGTATCCTTGTTTTTTAGATTTCTGGTTGTCATTTTTTGTTGATTTCCTACATCCTTGCCATGTACAGTTTGTACAATTTGTAAAAGACATTTCACTATCTGATTGTCCCATTGCACATCAATTCTTTCACAGTTGTCAAAAATGTTTCCTCACATCTAATGTTACCTAATAATTATTGCATCATCATAGCCGTAATGTTTATGGGCTATCGCTATATCATCCAATTACTAGTTCTTATGGTTAAAATTTCCCATTGAAGCAACGCAAACCCAATTCCAAGTAGTAATAGTATCAATGTTTCCAATAAAATATTGTTCTCAAGAAGCCGAACATAGCTCCATTATAAATGTGAGGGGATTGCAACAACTTTCAGCCATAACTGTCTCAAAGTTTTCTCTTTTCCTTGGAAGTTTCATTGTCTTTCTTTGTTGAGAAGAATCCATGGATAAAATATTGGTCGCTATTATCATGTTCTAGTTCATTTGTTTGGAGGGAACAACTTTGCGACTTTCACTACATCATCGAATCCTTCACACTAATGGAGAAATATTGGCCTTCATTAGATCCTTTTGATGCTTCTCCAAGTTGATCAAAGCGTATCAGTTGAAAAATCATATGTATGTATTTATCTGCTATAAAACCAGACTTTTTGAGTGTTGGGATTGATTTAGAATGCATTTGAGGTATACAATTCAGAATCTATGCTCAAATAGGTGTTGTATAAAGGTGTGTCTCTATCATTCTTGACTGGAAACATTCTTTTTGTCATTAGAACCATTGTTCATAACGAAAGGCCTTCACCCAATGTGGAAACACATGGCTTAATATCCTAGAAGGCATTATGTTTATTATAGGGGGAATCATTTAATTTGGTTAAGGTGTTAAAAAACTATCACTTCATGACTTGTGGGAACATCTCAAGGTTCGATTTCAAGTTTTCATTGCCATCTCAAATCAAAGCTTCATATAACATCTCATGAGAAAAGTGGGGTCTTAAAGACGAGGTCTTGCCTTTTTTCCTAATACAACAAACTCCTCTTTGAAAATCATTCCTGTACAGTGACTCGAGGAAGGTCCTCAACAAATATTTGAGGGCACCTGATGAAAAATGCATAGTAAAAATCCTTAACTAGATTCTTTATGGTTTTGAACTCTTAAAATTTGGTTGATGACCCTATGCTGGCAGTCCAATATAATACAACATAGTTTACCATGTGATCCCTTCCACACCAAAAGTAATGCTTGTGAGATTCACTTGATTCATCACTAAGAGGATTTTTTCACTATTTTTGTAACAACCGCTGGTTGATTTGATATACAAAAAAAATAAAATAATAATAACCAAGGTCATGGGACATGTATTCGAAGCTCAATGTTGGGAAAAAACATAGTGATGGGGATCATTTGTGATTAATTAATGGCCATGGAAATTGGCAAAGACAAAGAGGTATTAATTGACATTTTATTTATAAAAATAATGGAAAATAGGAGAAAAGGGAGATGAAAGGTCACAAAATTTCATCAGGAGGAAAATTGAGGAAAATGAAGAAAATAGAGGTCTCAATGATAAAAGGATTCTAAGGAACAATTCTCAACCTTTTGTTAATTCAATTTTGGAGCTCTATCTCTATTCTCTATCTCTCTCATACTCTTGCACACTTAGATAAATCTTGGGGCATTGTTGGAGCAGGCTTAGAGCACACTTAGATAAATCTTGGGGCATTGTTGGAGCAGGCTTAGAGAACTATAGTTGTCATTGGATTTGAAGAAAAAAATGAAAAGGAGAGCAGGAAAGTGCAAGGGAATAGGTGGATCAACAACTACAACTGGATTTCTTTGCAGGTAACAAGTTGCATGTATGATTTTCCTTGTTGATTATGGGTGCAAGGTATATGTTTGTTAGTATTTGGTTATGATCTGTCATTGCCATGTAGGATTTCCTGGATTGACAGTGGTTTTTCCTAGCCTTGTCATTTCCTGAATATCCATGGTGTTGTGGGTTTTGTTACCACTCAAACCAGCAAGGGTCCTAGGAGGGGATCCTATAGGGAAAATCCTAGGTCAAGGGCAACAATGGACCAATAACTCACTCTCACCTCAGCTAAGGCTCCCTCTCTTTATGAATTTTCACTAATGGGAGGAGACCCAGTATGATGGAATCATGAGAATATATGGTCAATTATAAGATAAGGAGGTGATTCCTAGGCCTATTCGCAAGAGAGACTCAATTAGATGGGTTGCTTGCTTTAGAAGCAAGGTTATGGGCTCTCTAGGAAGGGCCAAGAGGATCCTTAGGGCTAGGTTTTGAGAGTATGATTTTTCAATATGGTTCCTATACCTAGAGGTATTTATGGAGGCTTGGATTTTATGTGATATTTGTGAAATTGGCGTCAATAGGTTGTGGGACCACACGGGGCAAAGCAAACCCAAAACTAGGTCAAGGGTTTGGAATTGGTCAGCCAAGGAGGGGATTGAACTAATTATGGAAAATAAGAGGTTCAATGGATAAATATTCTTGAAATAAAGTGAAATAATCCAAATGATGTCACTAGCCAAGGGAAACCTAGGGCAAGAGATGATCCTTGGTATAGGGCTTGCAATTTCTAAAGATACCACCATCGTAATTTCATGGAATTTTGAGGGCTTCTAGAGAAAATCTCAGTGCAATATAGGGCAAGAGATAGAAGTATCTTGATGGCTATAAAGTTATATATTTGATGTCATAGGTGACCTAATATGGCCAATCCTAGAGAGAAGGGTAGGTGAGAGAAATGAGGTTTCAAAGTGATCACCTATGGAGGATTAGTGCCTCGTCCTTAGGGAGAGATGGAGCCAAGGAGAATCTATTGTTTGGAAATATTTCACCTAATCAAGAAGGCCTTCAAACAACTTCACTTGGCATCGGGGCATGCAAGCAACTGCTTCAAGGTCTTTATACTTCGGTTTGCAATAATTGATGACTTATCGAGATGTATTTAACATAAATGATCTCTATGAACATTCACCTAGTCATACATGGCCCATGACATGATGCAACGCTATAAAAGATGACAATTTCCACCAATTCATATAGAGAAATAGTAAATTTCAGACTTGTATAGCGAAAATCCCAACAACATTCATGTGACAAAAGTAAATAACAAGAATAAGCATGGAAATAACACTTACATGTATAAAACAATATATCCAATCACTATATTATTACAATAATGAATCTCTAAGACACGAGAGAGAAATCCAAACATCAAGATTCATCCATATCATCCAAACTCGTCCTCCAAAAGGGTTAAGCGAAAATATCACAAGAGGTAATAATCAAATCCAAGTGATGATGCATGAGAGAGAATACCTCTCTTATATTTATATATTCCTATAAGATATTCAAATGGGCTAATTTGGACTAATAATGCCCTTAAAATAAAATAATGTGCATAATAACAATACTTTTGGTGAGAAACCCATCCAAAATAGCTCAATAACATAAGAATAAGGCTCTCAAGAGGGCAGGATGATCAATATAGGGAGTTTTTGGGCATTTGAGGAGGCCTAATGAAGTCCAAATGGTGCCATGATGAAGAAATGGACTCTAAACATAATGGAAAGTGGGTTGGTCCCTTGTTTTCCAAGCAAGAACCCGTGGTGCTCCCAAGTGTGTGTGGAGGAACAAGGACATCCTCATGGGTCTCAAAGTGGATAAAAAATGCCTGTAGATGATATGTAAGGGCTAGGATGATGAAATAATCCCTCCCTCTGTAGTGAGAGACACCTTATGTAGGTTGGAACATCTGTTAAGTGTGTGGTGCATGTGTTGAATAACCAAGGTCATGGGACACGTATTCCAAGTTGAATGTTGGGAAAAAACATAGTGATGGGGATCACTTGTGATTAATTAATGACTATGGAAATTGGCAAAGGCAAAGAGGCATTAATTGGAATTTTATTTATCAGAATAATGGAAAATAAGAGAAAAGGGAGATGAAAGGTCATAAAAAAATTGAAGGAAAATTGAGGAAAATGAAGAAAATAGAGGCCTCAATGATAAAAATGCTTATGATTATCAGCTCACAACCATTTATCAATTCATTTTTGGATCTCTTTCTCTATTCTCTCTCTCTCATACTTTGGAACACTTAGATAAATCTTGGGGCATTGTTGTAGCAGGCTTATAACACTCTAGTTTTCACTGGCTTTGCAGAAAGAAGTAAAAAGAGAGTAGGAAAGTGAAAGGGAATAGGTGGATCAAAAACTACAACTGGATTGATTTGCAGGTAACAAGTTGCATGTGTTATTTTCCTTGTAGATTATGGGTACATGGTATATGCATGATAATATCTAGTTATGATCTCTAATTGGCATGGAGGATTTTCTGGATTGACAGTGGTTTTGTCTGGCCTTATAATTTCCTGAATATCCATGGTGTTTTGGTTTTTGTTACCACTCAAACTAGCAGGGATCCTAGGATGGGATCATATAAGGAAGCTACTAGGTCGAGGGTAACAATGGAGCAATAAACCATTGTCACCTCAACTAAGGCTCCCTTATCTTTACGAACTTTCACTGATGGGAGGAGACCCGATATGATGAAATCACGAGAATATATGGTCAATGATAAGATAAGGATGTGATTCCTAGGCCTATTCACAAGAGAGACTCAATTATATGGGTTGCTTTCTTTAGAAGCAAGGAGATGGGCTCTTTTGGAAGGGCCAAGCAGATCCTTAGGGATAGGTTTTGAGAGTATGAATTGTCAAGATGGTTCCTAGACCTAAAGGTCTTTATGGAGACTTAGATTTTATGTGATCTTTGTGAATTGGCGTCAATAGGTTGTGGGACCACACGTGGCCAAGAAAACCCAAAAGTAGGTCAAGGGCATGGAATTGGTCAATTTAGTAGGGGTTTGACCTAATTGTGGAAAATAAGAGGATAAATGGACATATATTCTTGAAATAAAGTGCAATAATACAAATGAGGTCACTAGCCAAGGGAAACATAGGTTAAGAGACGATCCTTCGTCTAGGGCTTGCAATATATAGAGATCCGACCATCAAAATTTCGTGGAATTTTGAAGGCTTCTATAGAAAACCTTAGCGCAATAGAGAGAAAGAGAGAAGTCTTTTGATGGCTAGAACGTGATATATTTGATGCCATAGGTGACCTATGATGGCTAGGCCTAAAAAGAGAAGGGGAGAGAAATGATTTTTGAAAGTGATCACATATGGAGGATTAGTGCCTCGTCCCTAGGGAGAGATGAAGACAAGGATAATTTATGGTTTGGAAATAAGGCCTTCAAATAACTTCGCATGGCATCAGGGCATGAGAGCAGCTAATTCAAGGTCTTTATACTTCGATTTGAAATAAATGATGATTTTTTGAATTGTATTTAACATAAATTATCTCTATGAACATTCATACATGGCCCATGACATGATGCAACGCTATAAAAGATGACAATTTCCACCAATTCTTATAGAAAAGAAGTGAATTTTAGACTTGTATAGTGAAAATCCCAACAACATTCATGTGAAAAAAGTAAATAACAATAATAAGCATGGACATAACACTTACATGTATAAAATACTATATCCAATCATCATATTATGCCAATAATGAAGCTATAAGACAAAAGAGAGAAATCCAAACATCAAAATTCATCCATATCATCCAAAAGAATAGTGAAAATCTCATAAGAGCTAATAATCCAATCCAAGTGATGATGCATGAGAGAGAATACCTAGTTACATAATACTCTAAGGGATTCAAATAGTCCAATTTGGACTAATAATTCCCTTAAAATAGAATAATGTGCATAATAACAATACTTTTGGTGACAAGCCCATCCAAAATAGCTCAATAACATAATAATAAGCCTCTCAAGAGGGAAGTATGATAAATATAGTGAGTCTTTGGGCCTTTGAAGAGGCATAATGAAGTCGAAAGGGTGCCATGATGAAGAACTAGACTCTAAACATAGTGGAAAAGGGGTTGGCCCCTTGTTTTCCAAGCAAGAACCTGTGGTGCTCCTAAGTGGATGTGGGGGAAGAAGGACATCCTCATGGGTCTCCAAGTGGATCGAAAATGCCTATAGACCATCTATAAGGGTTAGGGTGATGACATAAGCCCTCCCTCTACACCAGGAGGAATCCTCTGTACCCTGGAACATCTGCCAAGTGTGTGGTGCATGTGCCAAGGTCATGGGACACATATTCCAAGCTGAATGTTGGAAAAAAACATAGTGATGGGGATCACGTGTGATTAATTAATGGTTATGGAAATTCACAAAGGAAAAGAGGCATTATTTGGCATTTTATATACCAAAAGAATGGAAAATAGGATAAAAGGGACATGAAAGGTCACAAAGTTGCATGAGGATGAAAAATGAAGGAAAATTGAGGAAAATGAAGAAGATAGAGACCTTAATGATAAAAAGGCTTATGAGGATCAATTCAAAACCTTTTGTCAATTCAATTTTGGAGATCTCTCTCTCTCTCATACTCTTACCCATTTAAAGGAATTTTGGCGCATTGTTGGAGCAGGCTTAAAGCACTCTAGTTTTCATTGCCTTTGGAAAAATAAGGCAAAGGAAAGCACGAAAGTTCAAGGGAATAGGTGGATCAACCGCTACAGTTGGATTTCTTTGCAAGTAACAAGTTGCATGTGTGGTTTTACTTGCTAATTATGGGTGCGTGGTATATGCATGTTAGTATCTGGTTATGATCTGTCATTGACACGAAGGATATCCTGGATTGATGGTGGTTTTTCCTAGCCTTTCCATTTATGAATAGCCATGGTGTTATCGGTTTTGTTACTGCTCAAACTAGTAGGGGATCCTATAGGGAAACTACTAGTTCAAGGGCAACAATGGAGCGATGACCCACTATAAAATCAACTAAGGCTCCCTTCTCTTTACGAACTTTCCCTGATGGGAGGAGACTTGGTATGAGAGAATTAGAAGAATATATGGATAGTGATAAGATGAGGAGGTTATTCCTAGGCCTATTCGTAAGAGAGACTCAATTAGATGGGTTGCTTTATTTGGAAGCAAGGTGATGGGATCTCTAGGAAGGTCAAAGAGGATCCTTAGGGCTAGTTTTTGAGAACATGCTTTATCAATATGGTTCCTATACCTAAAGGTCCTTATGGAGACTTTGATTTTAAGTGATATTTTTGAAATTGGCGTCAATAGGTTGTGGTACCACACATGGCCAAGTAGACCCAATACTAGGTCAAGGGTGTGGAATTAGTAAACCAAGGAGTCTGTTAACCTAATTGTGGAAAATAAGAGGATCAATGGAAAAATATTCTTGAAATAAAGTGAAATAATCCAAATGAGGTCACTAGCCAAGGGATACCTAGGGAAAGAGACGATCCTTGGTCTAGGGCTTGCAATATATAGAGATTCCGTTGTCGGAATTTTGTGGAATTTGGATGGCTTCTAGAGAAAACCTCAACGTAGTAGAGGGAAGGAGATTAAAGTATTTTGATGGATAGAACGTGAGATATTTGATGCCCTAGGTGACCTGTGATGGCCATACCTAGAAAGAGAAGGGGAGGTGAGAGAAATAAGGTTTGAAATTGATCACCTATGGAGGATTAGTGCCTCTTCCTTAGGGAGATATGGATTCAAGGAGAATTTTTGGTTTGGAAAGAGTTCGCCCAGTCAAGGAGGCCTTCAAACAACTTCACATGGCATCAGGGCACAAGAGCAACTGCTTCAAGGTATTTATACTTCGGTTTGCAATGATTGATGACTTGTCAAGATGTATTTAACATAAATGATCTCTATAAACATTCACCCATTCATACATGGCCCATGACATCATGTAACATTATAAAATATGACAATTTCCACCAATTCTTATAGAAAAGAAGTAAAATTTAGACTCGTATAGCAAAAATCCCAGCAACATTCATGTGACAAAAGTAAATAACAAGAATAAGCATGGAAATAACACTTACATGTATAAAACAATATATCCTATTCTTCAAAGTGTCCACCTTTACAAGCCACACCCTTTTGTCCTCTACCATATCCCTCACAAAGTGATATAAGACATGAATGTGCTTTGCCTTTTAATGATAAGCAAGGTTATTTGCCAAGAAAATTGCACTTTGGCTGTCATAGTCTATCCTTATAGCTTGTTGTACCAACCCCATACCCTAACACAAGCTCTATAACCAAAATGTTTCCTTGCTTACATGAGTGGATGTCATATATTCAACCTCTATAGTTGAAAGAGCCACTACAGACTGTCATTTACTCATCCAATTGACTGCTCCTCCAAATAGGTTAAAGACATACCCACTTGTAGATCTTCTATGATCTAGATATCCATCCCAGTCTACATCAACAAAGCCACAAATGTTCAAAAAGTTTGTCAAATCCCAGTCTTCCTTGGTAGCACAGACCATAATCACTGGTGCCACGTAAATACCTGAAAAACCACTTCACTGTTGTCCAATGCTTCTTCCCTGGTTTTTACATAAACATGCTCAATAATCCCACTGCATGTGCAATGCCTGGTCTAGTACAAACCATTGCATACATCACGATACCGACTACACTTGCATATGGAACAAGAGACATGTCCTCTTCCTCTTCTTATGTCTCGGGACACTATTCAACAGATAAATTTACACCTATAAGATTAGGAACCTTCACCAGTTTACTATCCTGCATATTAAACCTCTGCATTATTGTCTCGACATACTTCCTCTAGTTTAACCAAAGCTTCCTCTTTTCCCAATTTCGTTTAATTTCCATGCCCAAAATATAGTTTGCAACACCAATATCCTTCGTTTTGAATTTGGAGGACAATTGGGTCTTCAAATCCTAGATGATTTCTTTGTAATTTCCAATCAAAAACATATCATCCACATACAAGACCAAATAAATAACATGATCACCAATTAATTTAAAATACACACAATGATCCTCTTTGATTCTGGTGAAGCCAAGTTCCCGTATATATGTATCAAATTTCTGATACCACATCCTTGGTGACTATTTTAACCCATACAAATACTTTTTTAACTTGCATACCAGTTCCTTCTTATCTTTCACTGCAAAGCCTTTACGTTACTTCATGTAGATCTCTTGTTCCATATCCCTGTGAAGAAATTTTGTCTTCACATCCATTTATTCTACCTCAAAATCAAAAGCAACAACAATAGATAAAAGCAATCTAATAGAGGCTAACTTGGCAATAAGAGAAAACATATCACCAAAATCAATTCCCGACACCTGGGAATAACCTTTTTCTACCAACCAAGCTTTATATTTCTCCACCTTGCCTTCTGCATTCATATTCTTCTTAAACACCCATTTGTTTCCAATGGGTTTCGTTCCAGCCGGCAACTCCACCAGATCCCAAGCCTCATTTTTTGTCCAAATATTCCATTTTATCAACTAGGGCCTCTTTCCATAGTTTGCATCCTCTGAATCTATAGCCTCCATGAAAGTTTTGGGATCATCATCAGTAAGATAAAGAAAAATTTGAACATAAAGAAGATGGATTATACCTTTCTGGTTGCATTCTCTCTCGAATTGATATTCTCAAAGATAGAGTTTTTGGTTCTTCATCTTCTGATTCTTGTTCTGCTGTAAAGTCTGATTCTTACTCCTTTAGCTCAAACTATATTTTCTCAGGTTCCTTTGATAGGAATTCATGTTTAATAACATCTTTCACCACTGTAAACACCACATCTCTGTTGTACACAACCTTCCTTGGTTTTGGGTTCCAAATCTTATAACCTTTTAAACCATACTTATACCCACTAAAGATGCACCTTTCAAATTTACTATCCAACTTGGTTATTTTCTCCTTTGGAACATGTACATATACATCACAACAAAATACCCTCAGATGTGAAAGAGAGGGTTTCTTACCAGTCCATACCTCATGTGGAGTCTTATCCTCCAATGCTGATGAATGTGATCTATTAACAAGGTAACATTTAGTCTCCACCACCTCTGCCCATAATTCCGGTCCTAACCCGACACCACTGAGCATGCTCCTTGCCTTTTCCATCAACGTTCTGTTCATCTTTATGCAAATCCATTTTTTTTAGGTGTGTATGGAGTAGTATTTTATCGTGCTATACCACACTTCTTAAAGAACTCTTCAAATTCCTTCTTGCATAACTGTCCACCATTATTTGTCCTCAACACCTTTATCTTCTTCTCTGTCTAGTTTTCCACCAGAGCCTTACATTATTTAAACTTGTCAAAGAATTTAGATTTATTCGTGAGGAAATATATCCATGTATTCCTCGAGAAGTCATCTGTAAATGATACATAGTACAGATACTTACCTATGATGGAACTGACATAGGCCCAAACACATCACTCTGCACAAACTCTAATATCTCGTTCGCCATCTTAACACTAGAGGGTGAACTAACCACATTCTGCTTCCCATATATACAATGGTCACAGAAGTCAAAATACAGAGAGAAATTAGACATAATTACAACGCAGTATTCGAAGGCTCTCCCCTCCAATATTTATAAGCCTTTGATTCCATAACATGGTCTAGAGACCACTAAGTTTTCTGCTTCACTTTTAGGAACCACAGAACTATTGCACCCATCAATAATAGTGCTACCTAGAAGATTGTATAGAGTTCCAATATGAACTCCCATGCATCAATACTAGTGCTCCCCAAACCATCTTGCAAGTATATTTCTCAAACACTATTTTTACACCTGTGTCATTCGTCTTGCTTACAGAAATCATATTTATGGCCAATGCAGGAATATACAGAACACCAGGAAGTGTTCTAATCCTTCCACCTTGCAACTTCAAGTTGAATTTTCCGCGTCCGAAGATTATGGCCTTCCTTTCATTCCCTAAGAAGACATCACCACCATCATATTTCTCATATTTCTCATACTCCCAAAACCACTCCCTAAGGGGAGTGAAGTAAAAGGATTCACCTGAGTCAATCAACCATGCCTCATGATCTGCATGTGTACTTGAAGAAGAAGCCAAGTACACATCCACACCTTCATCTGAGGTGGTTTTCGCCTCTAGGTAAGGAACATCATCAGATCCCTTTCCTTTCTCAGGAGCTTTATATATACATTCATTTTTGTAGTGCCCTTCCTTTTCACATTTCCAACACATCTTTACAGGTTTTCCTAGAGATTTAGATATCCCATTAGAGGACTCGTTTTTTTTTTTTTTTTTCTTAGACCGTCATTGTATAGACAAGGCATCTTCATTTTGGCTCTAAATATTTTTCCGTCTCATCTCCTCCGACAACAAGGATGAGACTATTTCATTAAACTTAAAGGTAGGTGTATTGCTACCTATTACAACAACTAGACTATCCCATGTATCTAGTAGAGAACACAACAAAATGATGCACTTATATTCATCTAAATTTTATAATCAACACATAAAAACTGGCTTACCACAGTATTAAAGGCGTTCAGATGCTCTGTCACATAGTCTCCATCCTTCATCCTCAGGTTATATAACTTTTTCTATTTGAAAAATTTGTTCACCAGAGACTTAGATTGGTACAAAGTCCCTAACTTGTCCCACAAAGCCTTTGCCATAGCTTCCCTTGATACATTCAACAATACTGAATCTAAGATACACAACTGTATTGTGCTCTTTGCCTTCTGATCCAACTTCGCCCAGTCTTATGATGACATTGTCGCTGGCTTAGTACCCAGATCTACTGCGATCAACTAATCTTTATCCACCATCAAATCCTCCATCTTGAGTTTCCACAACTCAAAAATCTGACTATTAAATTTCTCGATCTCTATCTTTCCACTGCTCGCCATCTTCTTTCACCGTAATAATCGATCCCATAGATCTCCCACTGAACAAGGTCTACCACAGGCCTGAGAAAAACCCCTCAGTAGCAAAGGCATCAATTTGAAGCCAAAATAGCTCTGATACCAAATGTAGGTTTTAAAAATGTACAAAAATTACCTGCAAATGAATTCTTAAAACATAAAATAAATAATGGAAAGAACATAAAACAAATATACACAGATATTTTCCCTAGATCCAAAAACCAGTACTACTAGATTGATTTTTCATTATATTCCTTTCAATGTTACAATACATATATATACATGTCGAAGCATTCATAAACCCTAATCCATTAACCCTGGATTAGAACATAACCATAGTTCCCTTGACCGGATCTACAAAATACCATGGATGGAAAACCATCATGCCCGAAGCCATGTGAAAAACCCATGCACAAAACCATAGGTAGGTTCACCCACCTATTATAGTGTCGAAAAAAATCTCCGGGGGCGCTTCCCCACAGCCCGTGTAACGGGGCTACCACCCCCCTTGTGGCCCCCTTGCTACACCCGAAGCAACGAACTTGGGGGGCCATCGCCCCCCCCATGTGACCCCCCTCGCGCGTACGACTAGTCATGGAAAGAATATAACACACACCCAAAAATCTTATCGTGCTATTTGGTGGTTGTAAGCGGTTGCTGGTTGTCGATTGAGGACCACCTAGGATACAAGTTTTATCCTATATACCTACCAACATGTGGTGGGTGAAAAAATTTTCCACTCTTTTTTTTTATTGGTGCTTAGGTTCCTTATGGATGTGGGTGAAATTACTATTTCCTAGAGCTGTTGGTTGGAAAAAATGCTCTAGAGCCCTAAAACAACTTGTGGTTGAGTTACTAATCCTGGAGCCTTGGTTCGAAAATTGCTCTGGAGGCTTGGAAGGTTATGGGTTGAGTTATTAGTTGTTGGAGCCATGATTTGGACAAACACTCTGGTGCCTTGGGAAAATTTGGTATAGAAGAATCTGGTTGGTGTTAGTGATGTCCGACCGTGAGGTGGAACCACTTGTTGAGGGTTGAGGTGGTTTGGCATCTGGACGCCCAGGTTTAGTGTTGTTTGTTTATTCCATGAGATCCCAACAGCGTGGGGGTGATTGGATGAAAGAGAGATTTGGTTCAACCAAATCTATGGTCGGGTGGTATGTGGAAGTCCCTGACTTGGTTGGTATTTTCCTATGTTAATGAGAGCTATTTTTGTATTCATATTCATGTATATTTATTGGCAATGTGTTGGTGATATTATGACCAATTTTCCATGATTTATATTCTGGTTAGTTTATGATTATGTGTTGTTCATATGATGTGTATCTATTATGGATCTTGTCATGATTTGTTTAGATATTGATAAGTAATGGATGTATGGAATAATAAGTGGTGTTGCAGTGATGTGGAGAGGGAATAGGGCCTTATTAGTGATTCCCAGATGAATATCATACTTTTAAGATCAAATGTGCTCTTAGGACCTGTAGCTTACATGTTTGCAATGTGTTTGACGAATTTTTTGTTATGTTTTGGTCATTCTAGGTCAATTTCTTGGTGTGAGTTTGAATGTTTAGCTTTTTTGGCATGTCTATTATGATTTGGAAAGTTTCAGGAAGTTTTGGGCAGTTGCCTAGAGAGAGGCTTGAAAAGGTGGCTCAGAATCGGGGACCGCATGCTTAGAATTGGACATTTTAGGTCACAACTACTACCTAGTAGGATTATGCACGCGGTTGGAGGCCCTCAACCACATGGAGGCCTTGTTATGCATGTGGTTGGGAGCCCACGCCAGCAAAAAGGGTGACCAACTTAGTTTTTGGCCTTGGCCACCTGGGGTGGTTACTCAGTCTCTGAGTGATCTGTGGCCCCTGTAAAATGTTGTGAGGTGTCATTTTGTCTTCTGTAGTCAGCCCCATTTCCTTAATGGGTGCTAGTGTAGAAATATCTAACTAGATTCAATTGGACTTGTAATGTACTAAAAAAAAATACTAAATCGATTATAAAAATTGTGGAAACCAATAAAAATCGCATAATCACATGAACAAGAAGAAGAAATAATTTCAATCACACAACACAAAGATGTATATGGGGAAAGTCTCAGCTAAAAACCTCACTATCTGTATATTGCATAAAGTTAAGAACATTAAACAATACAATGCTATTTCCCTTCCTGAGAAACCTCTGCACTCTACTAATTGCCTCACCCTAATCCTAGAAATTTTGGTCCAATAGTTAACCACTTCCTTGCCTTTGCATGACCAGCCTTGCTCATGCATTCCCTGGACTAATTGAGCCCCTATTAATTAGGAAATTCCCATAAATAGATTGTGTAATACATCCAAGGCTTCCTAATGACCTCATGCATCACCTGTACAATTTTCTAATTCTACAAATGATATACCTCTTCCCTTAACTCCAATCTCAACTAGGCCTTCCTTAGAACTGACACGAAAAAAATATTTATAGCAAATTATTGGTTATTTTATTGATCACTGCATGTGAATTAAATCAAATTTAATTCAATGGACCTCTCACTAGTTCCTCCATTAGTTAGAACTAGTTAAACTGATTTTAAATCAAACAATTGAGTTAACTAATTACAAATAAAAATAAACTGCAATTGGACCCCCTAAAACTTACAGAGAACTCTACATGCCTCTAGTTTTACCCATGACTTGAATTGACTGATCTAACTAAGTCTTCCTGAATCAGTTAACACTTACAAATTTTCATGTGATGTGGAATTACAATTTACTTCTAATTTAATTAAGGGAAAATTAAACTAGAAGCTTCGTGGGTGCCATTTTAAATATTTCTTGTTGCCAATTTAAACACTCCCTTTCAACAAGAAAGGAATTCAACTCTATCCCCAGCTTGTAACTTTGGAATGTTCTGCATGCAACACTTCTCTAGTGTTTTTTGGTACTGCAACTTCTGAAACTGAAAAATCATCCAAATTAAATCAATATGATGCATCTGTCTCCAAAGTCTCTGACTGCTGCTAGCTACTGCACTATCTATTGAAATTTTTGCGTTGTTTATGACTCTTTATCTGTGCCATATGCACTACTGCCAACTCTGATATGAACTCTAGTATCTAACATCTGACTACATCAATTGCTATTGATACATCCTGCTACTATGTATTGTGGCCCCCTTGTATCTAGGTAATGATCCATGAGAAAAGACATCTCAATGGACCCTGTCCAAATTTATTTTCTTGGGATTATGACTTCACATTGCCCCACCTCTCACCTGGAGTTATGGCTGCATGTACTACCTCTACCCACCTGGCTCAAAATTCCCCCCTACTGGAGGTCTTTGCTTGAGTGGATGCCTCCACTCGGTCTCCTCTCTGATTCTCCAATTGTGGCTAATCCACAACCTTTTGTGGCTTCTTTCGAGGTTGCATGTTGAGAGGTAATTTATGCTCCCTCTCAACCACCAAGTCTCTAACCTTTGCTTTGCTCCTCAAATATTTGCATGCATCTTGTACCTCAAGTGCATAAAGGTTCTTGAATCGCACACCGATCTGTTTCATCTGTCCCGTGGCGATGTGTCTAAGGAAAAACTTTCCTTTTCTAAGTATCACATCATGGCCACGGTCTTCCAATACCGCTAGGGAAACAAGATTCTTCTTTAGTCCTGGAATAAACAAAAAATCTTCTTGTATGAGAGGGGATCTAGACTCCCTATAAAAGGTTATTGTTCTTATGTTGGTCGCGTTATACCTCTCGTCATCTCCAAAATATATGCTCTGTTGGAGGTCCTTCTCCTCCAAGTCACTGAAGAGATCTCTATTTCTAGTTGTATGGAATGAGGCACCACTGTCGAGATACCACATGCATCCCATTAAATTTTTTTCCATGAATGCAATGAGAGTAAAATCAAGCTCGAATTGTGAAGCTAGAGCTTCACCTACTGCTGCAACTACAGGCTCCTTCTTGCTTGCCTTCTGTGGACATTTCATGGCATAGTTCTTGTACTCGTGACAGTGAAAACAATTGATATTGGACAAGGCTCTCTTGCCCTCTTCACCTTGGGACTTATTTCCCTTGGATTTATTTCATTTTCTGAATAATTCAAAATCCTATTCTTTGTCTTTGGAAGAGGTCCAGTCTCTGGTGCTCCGCCTCATCTCTTATTGTACCAATTCTGACCACAATTTCTCCCACTCTGGTAACTTCTCCCTCCCATTTACTATTCCCAGTAGTTGTGCCAACTCTTGGGAAGGCCTATAAGTGCTAGGCTCACCAAATAATCCTCAATAAAGGTAACACCAACACTTCCAAGCTCATCTGGACATTGAGTGAACTTCATCAAGTATTTTGGTATTGTCTTGCCCTCCTCCATATTGATATTTTTGAGCTTGTACTTTAGCATCTGCTGCTGCGAGATTGGGAATATCAATGTCTATGAATTCCTTCAACCCATTTTCCTCCAACAATACCTCCATCATGTCCTTCCATGATATGTAATTTGAACTACCCTCAAGGGCATATTTGGGTCTCAATCTATAGAAAGACATCCTGTTCTGCTTCTGGTCTTGAAGAATAAATCTGCAAATTCGGTTCACTTGTTCAAAAAAAAAATTGGTTCTTATCTTCTATAGTGATTAATCCTATGATACCATGTATAAAAATCTAAATAGATTCAACTTATCTTGTAATTTACTAAAAAAAAATACTGAATCAATTCTACAAATTGTGGAAACCAATTTCGATCGCATAATCACATAAACAAAAAAGATAAAGAGTTTAAATCACACAACACAAAGATGTATCTGGGGAAAGACTCAGCTAAAAACCCTGCTATATTTATATTGCATAAAATCAAGAACATGAAATAATACAATGCTATTTCCCTTCCTAACAAACCTTTGCACTCTGCTGACCGTCTCACCCTGATCCTGGCAAGTTTGGTTCAATATTTAACCACTTCCTTGCCTCTTCCTGACCAAACTTGCTCACGAATTCCTGGGCTAATTTAGCCCCTATTAATTAGGAAATTCCCATCAATATATTGCACAATAAATCCAAGGATTCCTGATGAACTCATGCATGACCTGTACAATTTTATAATTATACGACTGATATATCTCTTCCCTTTAACTCCAATCGCAAGTGGGCCTTCCTTAGAACTAACATGAAACAACTATTTATAGCGAATTATCAGTTATCTGATTGATCACTACATGTGAATTAAATCACATTTAATTCACTGGACCTCTCACTAATTCCTCCATCAGTTAGAACTCGTTAAACTGATTTTAACTTAAAAAATTGAGTTAACTAAGTACAACTCAAAATAAACTGCAACTCGACCCCCTAAAACTTAGGGAGAACTCTACATGACTCTAGTTTGACCCTCAACTTGAATTTAATAAGCTGACTAAGTCTTTGTGATTCAATTAACACTTACAAGCTATCATGTGATGTGGAATTACAATTTGTTTTTGATTTAATTAAGTGAAAATTAAACTAGAAGCCTCTTGGATACCATTTTCAATGTTTCTTGTTGCCAATTTCAATACCTAGGAGGCTGAGTCATGTCACAGTAGCTATTCCTCTCATGTTTACCTCAACAGGTCGTTGAAACTGGGTAAATGTGGGAGGGGTGGTTACAATTTTCTTCGTAACCATTTTTTATACTTGCAACCTTCTCTTCTTATTAATTTGCTGAGAGTACAAGTGGGTGTCTTTTCTTCATTCTATCCTCATTTATTGTGTGTTAGTTGTTAACTAAATGGAAAAAATTATTGAGTTATTAGAGTTTCTACATAATATAATACTTTCCAGTATTGGGTCTGGTGTTGCCAAAATCAGTAAATCCTCTCCCTTTGATATTCATAGTTGTTTACAACATGCACATGAGAAATATCGAGTTTCTGCAACTTGAATTCCAGCTACAACAAGATTAACTACAACAAGATATTCATCATTGTGAACTAGCTTTTATTTAGAACAATTATTTATTTGAGTTTGAGACAAGCTCCCATCAACTGCTAGAAAGTGATCAAGTAAGTGAGTTTGAGGTTGATCCCAATCAAGATCCCATTTGAGGAGTAGTTTTGCATAAATATGAAAAATTTCAATATGAACCTCCCAAGTCGATCATCAGAATTTGGGAAGAATTTGTTAACAAAAGGAACATAATTGGTCTTGGATATGACAAGGATGTCTCCTTTCATATTCCAAATTATTCTAATCCAATCGCATTTCACAGTGTTAGATTTCTTCAATATGATTCATATTCACCTATTCTAGATCCTACTCCTCTTCCACAAAAACCACAAAATATTTTAAAATTCCAACATTGTGGCAAAGTTGGCTACGTGAAATATCAATGTTTTGATGTTCACTTATGTAAGAATTGTGGAAAACACACTCACTATTCATACAAATTCTCTAGACATAAGATTCATGCAAGAAAAGAAAGATTCACCTTAGATGGAATGCATCTTGGAAATGGGATTAAACAACCAAGAATATATTTTTGTTATACTTCAAATTTCATTCTCGAGTATTAACACGTTTTGCAGTTGAGATTTCTTCATCTTCTCACCTTATATCTGACAAGGGGGAATTGATGGTTAACTACTAGTTTCGAAGAACCTGGATCATAGCCAGAACCAAAACTAGAGCCTTAATCCTTAGCCAATATCAAAAGTGTACCCAGAATCAAATTTATTAGCATGATTCAGTTTGTGGTCATCTTCAAACCGACATTATTTTGCGGTTCTTCAAATTTCCATATGTAAACATGTCCAATCAACAGAAGATAGCAAATTCTTGATTGATTTGGAAATGTTTTGAGCACCATCGAGCCTTGGAGCCAAGTTCCAACAGTTTGTGATCAACTTCAAACCACCATTTTCAATAGTTTGTGGTTATATTTAAACCAACATCAGGGAGCACTTCCACTAACAGAATACTTTTTCTTCTAGAGAGATTCAAAATTTTTCTAGGAACAACATCAAGCTTTAGTTCCAGAGTTGGAGGTCAACATTAAGCTACCACCGGTTGAGACATCGAGTTCCCCACCTTTTTTGGTTTGTGGTATTCCTTAAAAAACCACCATTTCAGAGAGCACATCCAACTATTTACTACCACACATTTTTTTCATTTTTGTATTTTAGCTCTCTTCTTGGACTCATATACACCACTTTGGATTGGAGTGGGGAGGGGGGAGGGGGATGTTGGGCACATAATCCGTAAGGGTTTGCATGTAAGAAATCCAATACTTAAATTGAATTCCCTTGATTCTACTTGAATGGATTACCATGGTGGAGCTCAAACTAGTCCTACTCAAAAGGATTACCTTACTTTTCTCTACCAAAAGTGACAAATCTTCATTTCCTTCAACATTCCACTTATTTATTGGCCTATAAGTAATTAATATAACTAAGAACCTACTTATATTTCTAATTTTTTGTGTGTACCAATAGAGTCGTCCTATTCTTTAATTATTTTAGTTTTCAATCCATGTTAAAGAATGACCACCCCACCCATAATCCCATGAAAAGTGTAAAACCAAAATGACAATTATCAACTCAAAATCCATAACGTTCTATAAAGTGTAAAACCTTAATTATTTGTTTTTAGAGTAATTCACGTCACAATAGTCATCTTGATGTGATAAGAAGGAATATTTATGTTATCTATGAGCTCATATAATGTGTAAAACATGTATTGCCTGTTTATTAAGTAAATCATGTAACAACTTGTCTACTAACATTACAATTATAAATATCATTGTTGCCCATAATCTTGTACAATGTGTAAAACAAAAATTGTTTGTTTCATAGATGATACATGTCATGTTATTCATGTATGCATCATAGTGATAATATGTTTGCTAACCATAGTCTCGTGCAAGGTGTAAAACCCAAATTGTTTGCTTGTTAAGCAATTCATGATACCACAATAATGGCAACATTATAAAGAGAAAAAACCACTAAACATAGTTTTAATATCATTATGGTCATGTCGATATTTTGGCAAGATATGCATTTGTTCGGTGTGTTTTTTAACACAATTATTTTACTTGCAAATAGATTCCAAACACCAAAACTACAAATATTTATATCTATGTGTAGGGAATGACATCATGATCATGTTAACGCTCTGTGTTTAAAGGAAAACATGTAAACCTTTCTAAATTTGTTAAATTCCACTTACACTTGATTTTTTTTTAATTGTTGTGTTTTCCCCATATACAAATTGTGTGCAAGTTTGAAATGTTCAATGCTTCATGTTGAAATTTCACCCATCGCCGAGGACAACTGAAGCTTTAGAAAGATACACTAGAAAAGTATTGGGAAGTTGAATTTATAAAGAATTATAGTTGTTTTTGAGAGAAATTTGGAATGGAGTTTTAAGAGAAATTCATAATAACTTGAATATCTAAGAGTAAAACCTTGGGAAAATTAAATAAAATAAATAAGAGAGAAATCTATGTAGAAATAGGGGTTAACTAAGAAATAATTATACATAAAAAAGGTTTAAGAATTGAAAATGATCAGAATGAGAATAATAAGTGATACATATATATATATATATATATATATATATATATATATATATATATATATATATATAAGCAAGGAAATGTGAGCTAAAAGGGAAAGAATAATCAAAATAGAGAGGAAGGATAAAGGAAAGGGGGAAGAAAGATAGAGAAAAGAGAGACAAGGATAACAAGAATAATAAGAAACCTAAATGTGGAATGACCAAGGTGAAACAATTTTTTAAATTTCGAGGGACTTTTATTGATCGACCCAATGAATGATAGGTTTCCAAGATTCATTAAGTTTATAGTGTCATCACAATAAATTATTGGGATATTTTTAAATTTCAATTACTTTTCTAATGATGTAAGTGGAGTAATAATGTTAGGAGCTGACAATTTTGGTTTGAGAAAAACAGATAAGGTGTTTGGAGTTGTGAGAGTGCTTTGTTATAGCTAATTTGAAGATCTGAATATGGAAAGTGTTAGTTATATGCCTTTTTAGGCCAACTTTGAAATATATTATTGTTTTCCCAATGTAGGTTTTACCATAGGAGCATAGAATTTGGTATACCAACTGTTAGCACTCTGTAATTTTTGAGGTTGTGGGAGTAAACACAGAGGTAACATCAAATCCGCTTTTAAGTCTAGAAGCTAGCCCTTCTAAACTGAGAGAGGGATCTCTCTCTTAGATTTAATGTTGTTTTCTGTAAATTTCAGGCTAGTTATGATTGTGTAATTTTTTGTAATTGATTTGGTTGATTTAGTTGATTGAATGGTTATACTTCCTTTGGGATATGGAGTCTATAAAATAAACATGGACCTGTATCAAAATTTTAAGGAGTTTCACATGGAAAGATAGGTGAAATAGTTGGATCTTTTAGATTTAAATTGATATGTTATAGAATAAAAGTAAGATTAAGTTAAAGTTAAAGAACAATTAAGAATTCCTTAACTCGACATCAGAAGAAAACATTAAATTACTTACAGCCAAAACCAGGGTGTATTTCAACAAATCCCGTTCTTCACTATTTCTATAATGTAATTAAGATTTAAGAAAGTACATTAATGGAAACAATGAAATGGCACATAAATGATAAGAAGCACTTCACCAATTTGTCCAATACACGAACCCTGTGAACAAGTCCTTGTATTAATGATCAATCCATTGATTGGAAAAAGTACAATAGCTTACATAAAATAATAATCAACATTCAACCCATAATACTTTGAAGTGTGAAGTATTTATAATAATATTTACAAAAACTCCCGTCACAACCGAAATGGTATATTTAGAAAAATCTAAACAAATTATCTTTTTTGAAAATTAATAGGATAGGTGGAATTGCATCAAGAGGTGGCCCTGATTTGGAGGAAGTTGTTGTTGAGTTGTCCTTTCTATCTTTTTCACTTTGGCTGATCCTTTAACTGCATTTGGAGTTATCACTTACTCCAAGAACTCACACAACTTATCCCACCTATCTTCATCTAGAATTGTCAACTTTTTTTCCTTCCTATAAATTTAATCTACTTCAGTATATTTTGCAAAAGTAGGTTTTACCAAAAAAATGTGATTCACTTAATGCTATATGTAAAATTCATTTCCCATTTCTTCAAGGAAATGTTTTCCTGTCAAACTACCTATTATATTGGCAAACTTGGAGCTGTCTCTGGCCACTTCCTTCAACTTCTTATTGTAATATTCTTGTGTGATTAATTTGTCATTAATTACAAACACATTGGGTAATCCCTTTTGGTTCAAAACTTCAATCCTACTGAAAAACCTGTTCACCCCTATCTCTAGTCCCTCGCACTTATCTTCTAATTGCAGAATGAGGTTCCTTTTGGTTATAACCTTCTTTACTTCTAGAACAGTTTCAGTTCTGTCCTCAATTCCTATGTCCTCCAACTCATATTTATTCTTGGAATTGAGGAATTTGATGATATTAGTAGCTTCAGTAGGCTTGTCACCCAACTTCTCTCTGATGTCTGCAATAGCTTCTGTGGCTTTTTGTATTAGGTCTTTTTGCTCAAAAATGATTTAGATGGATGACCAAATCTCATTCATGGAGTTGAGGATGCTTATCCATATGCTTTCCTTGTCTTGGGCCAAGGTTTGGCCAATGGCTGACTCTCTTTCTACTTTCTGTATCCTTTCTAGTAGCCTCTGGGATATTTGTGCTTCAACTAAATGCGAGGCTTCACTTCTGTTTTTCTGTTCCTGCAAAGCTTTGACTTGGCCCTGTATTTTCTTTATGTCTTCTATTTGTATTGACATGTTCTCTACGACCTTAGTCAATTGTTCAACATCATCTGCAGGTTGGGCTGAAGGCATTGTTGATGTTGTAGCACCTGTAGTGGCAATTGTTGTGAGGTGTACTGCATCCAAAGGAACTATAGCCACCTGTGTATTTTCTTCCTTCTCCTTAATAAAATTCTCCATTGTCTTGTTTTGGGCATTTTTCTCCATGATTAATTTTAAAATATCTCCCTTCTGTGTTCTATAATATTTTATATCCTTTGTCCGAGGATCTTCTGTTACTGGCAGTTTGAGTTGTTTCCTCAATGCTGCAATATCATCATTCTTATTTTTAATTAATTCTTCTGCAAATTTCACATTTTCTGGATCATACCCCATTTTAACAACCAGATCTTCCAAATATTTGATCCTGGTGTCTTTATCTAGAGAGTAGATCTTTTCCATTTTCAACTGAGATTGGATATTTGAAAATGACACTTGCAATTTTGACACAGTCATGGTGGTATTCGTTAGTGTATAGAAACTCATCTCACCAGTTTGTTTATGCATCTCCATTTGATCAATGGGATGAATGTCCTTGGTGTCAAACTCAAAGGCTGTCTTTTTGTAGTCTGCTGCTATCTTTGGCCATGGAATTTGAGCCTCAATGAAGGCCATCTGCATCCTTCCTTTTTCTAAATCAAAGGATGATAGAAGCCTGCTCTGTGAACTGGAAGTTTGTTTCCAGAACTGTGTGTAGGTGTTTTTCTCGAGAATCTCATTCTTGAACTTAATTTCTTTGTATCTGTCAAAGATACTCTTCTCCTTTTTTGTCTTAAAAAGCTTAGAGGTTTGTGCAGTGTCCGGATGACCCTGTGACATTGATGACATTTCTGGAGATGTTACAAATTTACTACCTAATTGTGCTGCAGAAAGTGGTTCTTTGATGATCATGGCATCTCCTTGCTCTGCATTACTTTCTGAATCTATTTTAGGACTAAACTTGCTCCTCTTTTTGTAGATTATTTTGAACTCTTTACCTGCACTATCTGTAACTGAAGGTGATTCTTCCTCTCTTCGCCTCTTGCATGCTTTCTCTTGAGGAGTAAGAGTATGTGAAGTTGAAGTAGACACAAGTTGTTCTTCGACTTCTTGCAAAATGTTTTCTGTCCATGTTATTTGATTCACATACCTTTAAATCTATGGCCTCTGAGTGTGGGTATAAGGAGTGGTTTTGTGTTCCACCCTTAACTTGGAAATTAGGCTTAGAGGATCATATGACCATGTGAAATTGAGATTAAACTTCATTTCTTTAAGAAGCTTGTCTGCTTCTTCTCCTGCTGTCTTGTTGTTGCAAACAAAGGGGCCAACCTGTGTTGTAATCCTGAACTGGGATTTATTTTTGGCTGAAACAAAATGGATTTCATCAGAGTTAATCATCTGTCTTATGTACTTTAGGGAAAATACTCTCATTGGGAGGTATTTGGGCAACTTGTATGGTGGCAATTCACACCCATATACCCTGATCTCTATATAATTTTAATACATGTACCAATCACCAGCTTTAGCATGCTTCGTCAAATGCAAGACCTTCTTGATTTCTTCATTGATCCGTTGTTCTACATTACTGGTCAACATGCTCATCACTGGATGAATGAACTATTCAATATATTGCTTGAAAGTATATTCCTCTTAATATTTCATCACCAAGGAAGTCCAAAAGATCACAAACTGTGGATTTCCCTCCTCATCTAATTTCTATAGTGAAAACTTGAATTTGTCTGCCTGGTAATAAATGAACGTATAAACCAAAATTGAAGTATACCTGAATATTCCTTACGTTGGTAACTTAAGGAGTTGTTCATGTATACTATAAGCTAAGAACTGAATGAAATTGAAAATGACTGAAGGCTTATGGTTTATAGAGAAAATTGACAAGAAACCTAACAGGTGTTCATCTACCCATTCATGAGAGTAATAGCCTAAAAGGCAGGATAACACATATATGATTTGTTTGGCCTGATATGGGAACATGGAAGAGGGATAGTGTGGATTTTTCCTAGGAAATTGACTATGTTCAGGCAAGAAAATATAAAAAATCTATGCTCTTTTGGAGAATTCTAACTTCTGGTAGAGTTTATTCAAGCTTTCTATGGAAAAAGGAGTGCTTGTTTCCAAAACAACGGTCTTCATCATTTGATCAATGGTTTTAGAGGTGATGTTGAGTAATATTTCACCACTTGGGGCTATGATGGCTCTTTGGTTCGACACATAGTAGGCTTGGCATTTTCTAACAAATTTTGGTCAGTGAAAGGTCTGGGGAAAAATGTAATCAGGAAAATTGGACTCCTAGAGTCCAATCTCATCAGATTTGTCTATGAATTTATCCTCAAGCCAACAATAGAGTTTGAGAAGATCGAACTCACATCGAGTCTCAAAGATTTTATAATCTCTGTCTGCAAGTGGGATGTGATCAAGGTCTAGAGGGGGATGCAACATCGGGTTAACATAGTCTTCAATGTTTTTCTTCTTCAAAGGCATCCTATTAATGAGAAATCTAAAGAGATAAGAGGGAATGATGAATGATTACCAGGGATTTTGCTGGTTTGTAGCAGACTAGAAGTTGAGTTATGATTTTCTTGTGCTAGATCAGGTGCTTGGTCGATTGAAGAAAATAACTAAGATCATGAAACATGGAAGCAAAAGGTGAATTGAAACAACCTGAAAAAGAAAAGGGGACAAATGGTGATGCGAAAAATTTTTATGGTAATGGGGATGATCTGAAAATGAAATTATTTGTATCTGCTATTCAAAGTATTCATTTCCATTTAATTAAGTGTGCAAAGTGTTTGTAATGTCTTGCAAGTTAAACAAAGTGTTTTTGGTAACTGTTTTTGAGTTTATGTGTGAGGGAATGTTAATTAAAATTACTGTTTAAGATCTTGAATCTGAAAGACATAGCATAATAACATCACCATAACAACACAACAACATGATGAGGCATTTCACCCCTCCTGGGCTACATCTGTCGGGTCCAAGGCTCCCAATGGGCATGTCCTTTATATATTATGATGCTCAAATTGGTTTTACAGTGAGAGAGAAGATTAAACAGGCTGAAATAATTGTGAAAATGAATTCATAAGACAAAAATAAGCTAAGTATGGCCTTTATTTCACCTCAAACAATGAAGTATAGCCCATTGTAGCTCCATTTCCCTCATGGCCATGATGGCTCTCCAAGATTACCTAAAGAAAAAATGGCTAAAAAAAACCTCTGTTGGCTCTGCAACCTATTCCAATGGCTCCAGAATGCTCAGAATACTCAAAATTGACTAAAATTTTGTCTAGTTTGGTCGAATATGGTGAAAGTTATGATCCAAACAATATTTTTCCCAGTGGCACTAGAAATCCTCCACTAAATTTGGCTAACTCAAGTGAGCTCCACCAAAAAGGCAGAATATCCGAAATTATTGGAACCACACGCTAAATAAGGCGAAGACATAAATTTTAACTGTCAGTTTGATGGACGTGTTCACATGCGGATTTCCTGGACGGTTAGTTTAACTGGCGGATAAGGTTGAAGCAATGCCCTTGGACACCGCCTGCAGGTCATATGGTTGGGGCTAGCACCTGAGTGCTTAACCTAGATTTTTCCACATTGAATTGGCTTAAGCCATGGTTCCACATGATGGTCACGAAGTCTTCCCCCCTTAAGCCCCGTGGCTTAACTCGTTGCTCCATCGGCTTCAACAACGAACAACACGGCGACGACCCGACTGCTGACCCTTTTGCATGCAGGTCGGGTTGAACTCTTCCCAAATGACCCTTTTGTGTTCACTTTGCACGAGGCCGCTACAGACTGACCCATGAACGTTTGGGTCGGGTCGTGCCCGACTGACCCAAATGCGTTCAGCTCGGGTCAGTCTGCCCACCAACTCAAATTTAAACAGAGTTAAACCTTTGGCCTGGGCCACGTGGCAGCCTCTGGGTAGGCCACATGGCACCCTCTGATAGGCCATAATAAAACCATAAAAAATGAAATTTTTTGCCATAATTTTTTTTTTGAAGATGACAAAATTTCTGAGTTCAAAGGTCCTGTTTTGAAGGTTATTGGGTGTTTTAAAACTTCAATATATTCCTCATACGGCATCAGATTTGGGTCCCGTTCATGACACCAGAATCGCAGCGACGAGGCTTATCCGATCGTTCAGTTTGCAACCAATTCTGAGCAGTTCCAATTTTGAGCATTTTCTTTCCTCTTGGACATGATCACTTGATCACACCTCCCCATTAGGAAGCTTTTGGACCCCAAAAGCCTTCAATTACCTGTTAAGAAGATGAGGGTACAAATCCCTTACGTTTTCCACCTCAATCCACTTTTCCTTACTCGGTTTGCTGCCTTTAAGACCAACCCGAACATAATCAACATTTCCCCTCCTCGAAGTGCGTGTCCTTATGTCAAGGATAGCATCCTCTTTCAACTCATCCAAAAATTCTGGCGAGAAATCCTCTATGGATGGTAGCTTAATGTCACTTTCATAATCAGAAATTAAAGGAGGTTCATACAAACGTAAATTTTCCACATTCACAACAGAATACATTTTCATATATGAAGGAAAATCTAGTTGAAGAGAATTATTTCCAACTTGTTTAAGGATCTTGAATGGACCATAATGAATAGGCTTCAGCTTTTTACCTTCTCATTGCACTCTTTCCTTACTAATATGCAGTCATACCTCTTCTCCTTCTTGAAAATTATGATAAACTCTATGTTTATCATGCCTCTCCTTGTACTTGCCTTGACTTTTTTCAATCTGTTCTTCAACCTACTGATGTATGAGCTGAATTCTTTCAATGAACATGCGAGCTTTTTCAATGTCACTATGCCCATCAATGGCCACATCCTTCTCAAGAATGAAATCTAAAGGTGACTTAGGCAAATACCCAAAGCAAGCTTCAAAAGGTGAAGTATTTGTAGAAGAGTGATTGGCCCGGTTGTAAGCATGATGAATGTAACGCAAGTGCTCATCCAAAAGCTTGGGATGCTTGCTGCAATAACCTCTCAAAAGATGTGCAATGGTTCTGTTCACTACCTCTGTTTGGCCATCTGTTTGCGGATGGAAAGCAATACTCTTCTTCAACTTGGTGTCCATCATCTTCCATAGATTGGAGCAAAAATTCCCAACAAATCTGGAATCCATGTCACTAACAATAGAAGTATGAAAGCCATAATGAACCCATACATTTTGAAAATATAAATCAACATTTTGTTCAGTAGTTATAGATTTCTTACATGGCATAAGAATACACATCTTGCTGAATCTATCAACTACTACATAAAGATAACCATGCTGCTTTCTAGATAATGGTAGACCTCCAACAAAATCCGTAGAAACACTTTCCCATGGTCTAGAAGGTACCAAAAATGGCGTATATAAACCAAAATTCCTATTGCTAGGCTTTCTTGTAGCACATAATGAAGAACCTCTAATGAAACGTGAAACACTATCTACCATGCGAGGCCAATAACAATACCTCTGTAAATATGCCACCGTTTTTCTTACCTCTAAATGTCTAGCAATAAGAGAAGAATGAGCTTCTCTCATGATGCTTAGTCTCTCCCCCTGTGGTATACATAACTTGCCCATATGAAACAACAAATTATTATGAAAATGATAATCATTATCCTCAACATGATTCCCTTCACTCAAGTTAGCATACACATCCTTAAAATCAACATCTGATGCATATTGTTCTATGTAGCTCTCATATATAATAGAATCATTCTTAAGTAAAGTAGTAGCACTAATAATAGGCCTTGAAATAATATCAAAAAATTTATTGTAAATACCTTTCTTGTACCTTATTACCAAGTGAAATTTTACTAGGAAGCCCATCCATTTGAAATGTTGTGATTGCTGCAATTTACTTTGCGACTGCAAGTACTGTAAAAGCTGATGGTCAGTATGAACAACTATTTCTTTGGCCATAAAATAGTGTTTCCACTTTTTGATGCTTTTTACCAATGCATAAAACTCCTTATCATATGTAGGATAATTCACAACAGCACCATTAAATGGCTCAGAATGAAATGCGATAGGCTTACCATGCTGTAAGAGAACTACATCCATGGCGTAATCACTAGCATCAGTCTGAATCTCGAATGGCTGTCTCAAGTCTGGTAATGCAAGGAATGGAGCTGAAATTATCTTCTCTTTCAAAGACTCAAAATCTTTCTGTTTCTTTCCTCCACATTGGAAAACACGCTTCACACTTGTCACTGCATGCATAGGAGCTGTTATGGCAGAGAAGTTAGAAATAAACTTCCTCCAATACTGAGCTGCACCCAAAAAACTTCTTACCTATGTAATGGATTTGGGAGTAGGCCAATTCACAATGGCTTCTACCTTAGAAGGATCAATTCTCAAAGCATCTCCTCCTACTATGTGTCCCAAATAAACCAAAGAAGTCTTTCCAAATTCACACTTTGACATTTTAAGAAACAACTGATTTTTCTTCAAAATATCAAGTACTTTCTTAACATGCATGCCATGCTCTTCTCTAGTCTCGCTGAAAATTAAGATGTCATCTAAGTATAAAATAATGAAATCATCAAGAAAATGACGTAAGACATCATCCATTACCCGCATGAAAGTTACAGGTGCATTGCATAAACCAAACGACATAACAAGCCACTCAAAGAGTCCGTGTTTGGTTTTAAATGCTGCCTTCCAAATGTCACTTTCTGCAATTCTAACTTGATGATAACCACTATGTAAGTCTAACTTAGTGAAATATTTAGCATCTTTCAACTGCTCTAACAAACCATCTATAGTTGGGAGTGTGTAACGATTTTTTACCGTTATCTTGTTCAATGCCCTGAAGTCCACACAGATGCACCAAGTTCCATCTTTCTTTGGAATCAACACTATCGGTGACCCACATGGTGAAGTGCTTGGTATTATGAATACTTTGTCCAACAAGTCTTTAATTTGCCTCTTGATTTAAAAATTCTCCATGATAGAAATGCGGTACATGCCCATGTTAGGAAGAGGACAATCTTGATGTAAATGGATTTCATGTTGAATCTCCCTTTTAGAAGGTAAAGCTGTCGGTTCCTGAAACATCCCATGATGTGCATCAATTAAATCATATAAATCTGATTTAAGCTTGGAATCACAATTTTCAAATGGCTCATGTTTCACATCAACCTTGGGCTTAACCATAAGAAGTACAAAACTCTTACTAGAATTCACTAGCCTTTTTACCTGTCCCGCATTTACCATTGCTATATTTTCCTTCTTGCGATGTGCTCTGACAATGAACTCCTTGCCATCTTTAAAGAGATGATACTTATTTTCATGGTGATGGAAGATCTCTTTCTTGTCAAATAAGTAAGGATTTCCCAAAACAATTCCTGATATATCAAGAGGTACTACATCAAGTTCAACTGTGTCAATAAAGTGTGCAGTAATCGCGAATCGCAATATGCACTTTCTTGAGACTTGTGAGTTTGCATCCTTGCATATCCACCCAAGTGGATAAGGCTTTGGATGTGGAATGGTCTCAAGTTTAAGCTGTTTGACCAAGTCTTCTGATATGAGATTTTCTTGTGACCCACTGTCAAACAGTGTGTCAATTTTTGTATGTTTTGAGACTACCCTCACATGGAACAATTCAATTCTTTCTTCCTCATTTGGAGTTTGTACATGATAGTTTGAAGTACTAGTGCTTGGCTTAGTTTCAGTTTCCTTTCCCTTCATACTTTTCAAACCCATGGCTGCAATTTTGGTTTCATCACCTGAATCATCACCTAAGTCTTGTGGTGTAGTTGTAGTAGCTGCAGTGTTCTTCTTTCCTTTGTTTTTGTTAAATTGAGTTCTTTTTTTAGGATGTAATTTCCAATAGTTTTTCTCTTCATGGCCTTCTCTTGAAAAATGTTTACATATCACTTTTTCACCCTCTTGTTTGACAGATGCATTATTTTTGCCTTTTCCCTTAAAGGTTTTATCTTTGTTTTTCCCCTTAAAAGGCTTGTTTCTACCCTCATCAAAAGTGTTTTTTCCTCTAGCCTCTAAATGCGTAGCTTGTACACAAACTTCGTCTAGGCTAGAAGGATTGAAGATAAGGATAGTATGTTTAAGGTAGCTATGCAAACCACCTATATATTTCATCAAAGTATCTTGAATTTGTAAGTCTACCCCTAATAAGAGTGAAATTCTCCTAAACTCTTAGGTGTAGTCTTGTACATTTTGTCCCTTAAGCTGTTTGAAGTTTTGCCAGTTCATGATAGCCTTTTGTAAATGAACTAATGGATAAAATTGCTTTTAATTGCAGTAATAAATTCAGCCCATGATAAAGTGATCTTACCATGTTTTTTAATTTCATCCTTGGTCTTGGCTTCCCACCATACCAATGCTGCTCCATCCATTCTCAACGAAGCTAACTGTATCTTGGTGTCGTCATCATGAAGGTTATGTATCCTCAAGTAAACTTCCAACTGTCTGATCCAATTGTCTAGTTTCTCTGTATTGACTTCACTGTTAAACATAGGCAACTCAAATTTGACATCAAGCTTTAAAAATGGACTTTTACCAGTGGTTTTAGACTTGTGAGATTGATTCACCAAAGTTGAGGATGACGATGTAGAGGAAGAGGATGAAGATGGCGATGGTGGATCACCATTTCCACCGTGTCCTTTCTTTGAATTGTCATCACTTTTCTTTCCTCCTAAAGAACCCTCTCCTTCTTTCTGGTTTTTAGACCCTTCTCCAACAAGCCTATCATTCCTTTCTTGGTAGAGTATCCTCACCATCTCCGTCATATCCAAGAAAGCCTTTTGGAACACTCGTTCCTCTTCTTTGGGATCCATATCTTCAGGAGCTTATCCCTCTCTTGAAGACATGCTTGAAACTACTTCTATGGCTCTTGGAGGTGGCTCTATGACTCTTCTTGGTTGTGGATTACTTTGTACACTAACCAAATGTCCTTCACCTCTCTTGAGTTTAAGCCTAGTAAGCATCAAAACTTGCAAAAAATCAACTATATCTTTGCACAAAACAAATGCTGAGTAAAAATATAGATCCTAAGGCTCAAATCCTCAGCTTCGATACCATATAATCTGAAAATGAAATAATTTTTATCTGCTGTTCAAAGTATTAATTTCCATTTAATTAAGTGTGCAAAGTGTTTGCAATGTATTGCAAGTTAAACAAAGTGTTTTTGGTAACTGTTTTTGAGTTTATGTGTGAGGGAATGTTAATTAAAGTTATTGTTTAACATCTTGAATTTGAAATACACAGCAAAATAACTTCACCATAACAACACAACAACATGATGAGGCAGTTCACCCCTCCTGGGCTACATCTGCTTGGTCTAAGGCTCCCAATGGGCATGTCCTTGATATATTATGATGCTAAAATTGGTTTTACAATGAGAAAGAAGCCTAAACAGGTTGAAACAGTTGTGAAAATGAATTCAGAAGACAAAAATAAGTTAATTATGGCTTTTATTTCACCTCAAACAGTGAAGTATAGCCCAATGCAGCTCCATTTCCCTCATGGCCCTGATGGCTCTCCAAGCTTCCCTGAAGAAAAAATGGATGAAAAACACCTCTATTGGCTCTGAAACCTATTCCAATGGCTCTAGAATGCTCATAATACTCAAAATTGACTAAAATTTTGTCTAATTTGGTCGAATATGGTGAAATTTATGATCCAAACAGTATTTTGTCCAATGGCACTAGAAATCCTAAAATAAATTTGGCTAACTCCAGTTAGCTCCACCAAAAAGGCAGAATATCCGAAATTATCGAAACCACGCGCTAAATAAGGCAAATATCGCTTTATTGTCAAATAAGTAAGGACTTCCCAAAACAATTCCTGATATATTAAGCGGTACTACATCAAGTTCAACTGTGTCAATAAAGTGTGTAGTAATCACGAATCACAATATGCACTTCCCTGAGACTTGTAAGTTTGCATCCTTGCATATCTACCCAAGTGGATAAGGCTTTGGATGTGGAATGGTCTCAAGTTTACGCTATTTGACCAAGTCTTTTGATATGAGATTTGCTTGTGACCCACTGTCAAATAGTGTGTCAATTTTTGTATGTTTTGAGACTACCCTCACATGGAACAATTCAATTCTTTCTTCCTCATTTGGAGTTTATACATGACAGTTTGAAGTACTAGTGCTTGGCTTAGTTTCAATTTCCTTTCCCTTCATACTTTTCAAACCCATGGCTGCAATTTTGGTTTCATCACTTGAATCATCACCTAAGTCTTGTGGTGTAGTTGTAGTAGCTGCAGTTTTCTTCTTTCCTTTGTTTTTGTTAAACTGAGTTCTTTTTTTAGGATGTAATTCCAACAATTTTTCTTTTCATGGCCTTCTCTTGAAAAATGTTTACATATCAATTTTCACCCTCTTGTTTGACAGATGCATTCTTTTTTCCTTTTCCCTTAAAGGTTTTATCTTTGTTTTTCCCCTTAAAAGGCTTGTTTCTACCCTCATCAAAAGTGTTTTTTCCTCTAGCCTCTAAATGCGTAGCTTGTACACAAACTTCATCTAGACTAGTAGGATTTAACATAAGGATAGTATGTTTAAGGTAGCTGTGCAAACCACCTATATATTTCATCAAAGTATCTTGACTTTGTAAGTCTACCCCTAATAAGAGTGCTGTTCTCCTAAAATCTTGGGTGTAGTCTTGTACATTTTGTCCCTTAAGCTGTCTGAAGTTTTGCCAGTTCATGATAGCCTTTTGTAAATGAGATAATGCATAAAATTGATTTTTAATTGCAGTAATAAATTCAGCCCATGATAAAGTGATCTTACCATGTTTTTTAATTTCATCCTTGGTCTTGGATTCCCACCATACCAATGCTGCTCCATCCATTCTCAACGAGGCTAACTGTATCTTGGTGTTGTCATCATGAAGGTTCTGTATCCTTAAGTAAACTTCCAACTGTTTAATCCAATTGTCTATTTTCTCTGCATTGACTTCACCGTTAAACATAGGCAACTCAAATTTGACATCAAGATTTAAAAATGGACTTTTACCAGTGATTTTAGACTTGTGAGATTGATTCACCGAAGTTGAGGATGACGATGTAGAGGAAGAGGATGAAGATGGGGATGGTGTATAACCATTTCCTCCGTGTCCTTTCTTTGAATTGTCATCACTTTTCTTTCCTCCTGAAGAACCCTATCCTTCTTTCTGGTTTTTAGACCCTTCTCCAACAAGCCTATCATTCCTTTCTTGGTAGAGTATCCTCATCATCTCTTCATATCCAAGAAAGCCTTTCGGAACACTTGTTCCTCTTCTTTGGGATCCATATCTTTAGGAGCTTCTACCTCTCTTGAAGAAATTCTTGAAACTACTTCTATGGCTCTTGGAGGTGGCTCTCTGACTCTTCTTGGTTTTGGATTACTTTGTACACTAACCAAATTTCCTTCACCTCTCTTGAGTTTAAGCCTAGTAAGCATCAAAAATTGCAAACAATCAACTATATCTTTGCACAAAACAAATGCTGAGTAAAACTATAGCTCCTAAGGCTCAAATCCTTAGCTTTGATACCATTTGATCTGAAAAAAAACTATTTTTATCTGCTGTTCAAAGTATTCGTTTCCATTTAATTAAGTGTGCAAAGTGTTTGTAATGTCTTGCAATTTAAACAAAGTGTTTTTGGTAACTGTTTTTGAGTTTATGTGTGAGGGAATGTTAATTAAAATTACTGTTTAACATCTTGAATTTGAAATACACAACATAATAACTTCACCATAATAGCACAACAACATGATGAGGTAGCTCACCCCTCATGGGCTACATCTGCCGGGTCCAAGGCTCCCAATGGGCATGTCCTTGATATATTATGATGCTCAAATTGGTTTTACAATGAAAAAGAAGACTAAAAAAGCTGAAACAGCTGTGAAAATGAATTCAGAAGACAGAAATAAGCTAAGTATGGCTTTTATTTCACCTCAAACAATGAAGTATAGCCCAATGCAGCTCCATTTCCCTCATGGCCCTGATGGCTATCCAAGCTTCCCTGAAGCAAAAATGGTTGAAAAACACCTCTTTTGGCTCTGAAACCTATTCCAATGGCTCCAGAATGCTCATAATACTCAAAATTGACTAAAATTTTGTCTAATTTGGTCGAATATGGTGAAAGTTATGATCCAAACAATATTTTTCCCAGTGGCACTAGAAATCCTCCACTAAATTTGGCTCTCCAGTTAGCTCCACCAAAAAGGCGGAATCTCCGAAATTATCAGAATCACATGCTAAATAAGGCAGAGACATAAAGTTTAACTGTCATTTTGATGGACGTGTTCACATGCGGATTTCTAGGATGATTAGTTTAACTGGTGGATAAGGTTGAAGTCGTGCCCTTGGACACCACTTGCAGGTCATATGGTTGGCGCTAGCACCTGAGTGCTTAACCCAGATTTTTTTGCTGTTGAATTGGCTTAAGCCACAGTTCCACATGACATTCACGGAGTCTTCCTCCCTTAAGCCTTGGGGCTTAACTCCTTGCTCTGTCGGATTCAACAACGAACAACACGACGACAACCCGACTGCTGACCCTTTTGCGTGCAGGTCGGGTCGACCTCCGCCCAACTGACCCTTTTGCGTTCACTTTTCACGAGGCTGCTACAGGCTGACCCATGAACGTTCGGGTCGGGTCATGCCCGATTGACTCGAATGCATTCAACTCGGGTCGGTCTGCCCACCAACTCAAATTTAAAAAGACTTGAACCTTTGGCCTGGGGCCATGTGGCAGCCTCCGGCAGGCCACGTGGCACCCTCTGATAGGCCATCATTAAACCATAAAAAATGAAATTTTTTGCCATAATTTTTTTTTTGAAGATGACAAAATTTATGAGTTCAAAGGTCCTGTTTTGAAGGTTATTGGGCGTTTTAAAACTTCAATATCTTCCTCATACGACATCAGATTTGGGTCCCGTTTATGGTGCCAGAATCATAGCAACGAGGCCTATCTATTCGTTTAGTTTGCAACCAATTCTGAGTAGTTCCAATTTTGAGCATTTTTTCCTCTTGGACATGATCACCTAATCAGGGGATGTTTCCGTTAGGGGTGCGGGTTCGTTGGAGGTTCGAATGTTTACCCAAGAAAAAATTCAATGGACTAACAACTATCCTGGGAAAATATTTAAAAATCTAACGATTATAGCCACACGTCGGGATTAGAGTGGAGGGGAGTGCACGGGGAGGAGAGCGAGAAAGGAGGGTGGTTAGCTAGATTTCGGAGGGGGGTTTAAGTGATTTGCGGTATTATGAGGGGGGGTGCGAAATTTGGAGGGAGTGACACGTTGCGTGGGACCGACACGAGTAAAACTACTTTTAGGAAACCCCCCCCCCCCCCGTTGGCGGTAAAGGTAGGATGGTGAGGGGGGGGGGGGCGAAAAACATTTTGGGCTGTAGATCTGGCAGAGTGATAATCAGGCCATTGATTGGAGTGCCTGTCTTAACCAGAAATGACAAACACCTTTTGTCGTCTTGCCAAATTTATTACATAGTGGAAACTTTGGATAAAAACATAATGAACTTGAACGTAAGGCTAATAGCGCATATTTCATAATCTCTTTAAGACTTATGATAAAAGTGGAGTAATGAACCTTTCAAGTAGAATTAACCACATTTTATCCTTTTGAATTCAATTTTTATTCCTAACCTAGGTGTTGGGCCAGAATTGTAATCTACGGATAAATTACACTTCCCTAGGCAGGTGTTAGCCTAGAAAAATAGGTGAAAGACTATACTACCATTTCTCCTAACTCATAATAGATACATAGAGAGGATTGGATGCTTACTTGTTTTAGTCGCTTCCAAATGGCTCCTTTCTGTTGCTTCTGCTACAACTTCAAATTCAAGCAGTTTTGTTGGCTGAATGCTTCCCGCAAGAAAGAGCACTGAAACAACAGAAGATGCAATAATATAGATATCTATTCAAGCTAATTAGCTAAATCAATTAAGCATAAACTACATTCATCATCCAAGATCTTACAACATGGAAAATCAAAGTTAACATAGATGCATGTAGGGAAAAAAAAGAAGTACTCTTTATTGATGATATAAGGAGAGGTTACAACCTAGTGACTGATTTGAAGTGACCTTTCAGTAGAGTTCCCAAGTCTCATCACAGCATAAATCTCTCTAGCAGCAGCTCCACATATCAAACTCTCTATTGAAAATTCTCTAGCATTTCTCTACTCAAATTCTTCCTTCTCAAACACTTAGATCTGTGTTTAATTTATAGATGAACTGTAGTTTGTTTTTTAATCAATAACATTCCAAAAATAGTCAATACATGTTTCCATTCATGTAGATTTCAAATGGACACTTTGATCCGAAGCTTGACACATGTGAACCCTTCTAGAAGACACTGGCTAAGTGGAGATTCCAGAACAATGAGAATTTCGCTCCCAATGTGACCAACGCACCTTTGAATGTCGGGAAGTGCTTTGCAGAGTAGCCTTGAATGGGGCTACCTGCATATGCAACGCACTTAGGCCCCTTAGAGCCTGCGTTGGTGAGCTCTCATATGTTAAATAATAAGCTTCAAACCATGGAAACCCTTGCTTGATGAAAGTCTTGTTTGATTTATGTTGTTTCCTATCTTAGGGCATGTAGCAACTGAGATGATAGGGAATGATAGACCCTTGATCATCGGTCCTGGAGATGATGCCCAGTTAACCAGGTCAGTGGGAATGGTGCCCAAATTGACCTATAACAATTTCCCCCTAAAGCATGAGATCCAAATAATAAGAACATTTGATTGAGATGATTTACACTGTGATGAGCTTGGAAACAAAGCAGAGTGGTCACCTGCATCAATATTACAATACATTACATCATGATATATCCTCTATTGATCATAATTGTTGAGGGTAGGCATTCCCATAGTCAGCACATAAAACAATCTAATAACATGTACATAATTCAGAAAGTCGTCTACATTGGAATGTTGCCCAGATGCAGACACGCCTACAGATATAGGCCCATGTTTGGATGACAATTTGTATGTAAGGTCACTGTATAGATGATGTGTACAATAATCTTGAAATCGCAGCCCGGATGGATGAAACTAGATCCAGGGTCTTCTTATCTCGTTCACTTGATCATTCGAGTACAAGTCTAGCCATGCAAATATATGATTTGTCGTTGAAAATGGAAAGACATCATTTGATTACCAGCCAATGATGTGAGCTGTTAACAAACGTGAGAGAACCACCATTAATGTCAATGGCCCTCAAGGTACTGCAGTACATTTCATAAGGCGTGAATAGATGATTTGATGTCGAACACCAAACAAAATTTTTCGGTCAAAGGTCCAGAAGCGAGGATCTTGTCGATGCTGTAACAAGCCTCATGGTACTGGAATCTGATGTTTCTAAGTGAAATTCCTGGATTTTGATTTTTCGTCGACAGGAAGTCACCTTATTTCAAAATAGGAGTTACTGATTTCGGAGACAAGGGTATGACTTGATATAGAAATTTTTAGGGATGACGGTCATGAAAATGAAGGTTTATGAGTATTGCAGATGGATGAGTTTTTAATCATTGGATGAATTCTCTTGAACATATCGGTGACACTGTGATGATTTTGTAGCATTGACCCGAAACCGAAGTGAGGGTATGATGAACCATAGGTGTGAATGAACCGTCAAGATGATTACCCAACCCAAATAGTCATGGACATGGAGTGAAAGAAGTGTCATGTTCAAGAGCGACTTGCTACCAAAAAGAAACTTTACTTGCTTTTCCCAAATTTTCCTCGGTCTTTTGTCGACTAGTACCTATTTATTTTTTAACAAGCTTGAGGAGGATAACATTTGATTGATCTATAATTCAACCCTTCGGGCAAATAAAGTATCGCTATTTAATAATTTAACGAGTCTAGCGATGAATGAAACTCGATTCTTTCCATGATTGACAAGCCTGTCGCTATTTTATGTTTTAATGAGCTTAATGACAGTGATAGCCCGGTCCTTTTTCATATTTAGAGAGTCTAAAAAAGAGGACAAAAGAAAACTCCATAAGTAATTTTTCATAAATTTGTCACTCAGATCCGAAAAAGTGTAAAATGATATCTGAGAGAACCTATGTGGTCATATTAGGAATTTTTCTTCTGTGATCCATAACCTGCGTCTTATTTTGATTCTCAATCCGTGACGGTAGTTGAAGTTTCGTGTGAAGATTTGGGGTCTCCTCGGTCCCTTTTATCCAGAAGTTTGCAGTAAGATATGATACCACCCCTCCCCCCTCATTTGGAAGCTAATTCATCCAAGGTTAATCTTTCTCCCGCGTCCCAGATTCCATCCTTGATGGTAGCAGTTGCAGATGATCTGCCAGCGTCGCTAAGTCAGAATGGGGTTTAGAATTCCTCTCCAAGTTTGGTCTCTTCCTCCAGTTTGATAGGTATGGGTGTTCTTCCGATTTCAAACGTTCGAATTTCCGATGGTATGGATTCGGTTTTCCGTGATCCTCCTTTAATTTCTAATTGTGAACCCTCGATTTTTCATCTTTATAATTCCTTAAATAAAGGTAATAATAAAAAATATAATAACTTTAATATTAATAGTAACAAAATGGATCATATTTTTAACAAATTGAATAATAATAATAATAGTATTGATAGCCATAATAATAATGATAGTATTATTAAGAATAATATCCTCTATGGTTTTACTTATAATAATAATAGTAATGATGTAAATAACTGTAATAATAATAATAATAATAGAAACTATAATAATAATGAATATATTAAACTCAACATTAATAATTATAACAACAATAATAGTAATATCAAATCTTTTTCCTCCACCTAGAATAAGACTGTTATTAATCTCTCTAGTTTTTCCTTTGATCAACATGTCTTCAATTTGTTAGAGAAGGGTCTTAATTTTTCTCTTGCTCCTAGAAAAATCCCTAGTCTAGACATAATTTGTGATATTGAATACAGGATTAGGGATCTACCTGATACTACTAAAGACACTATCAGGCAAGACTGTGCCATGATCCTCAGAAAAGCTAAGCCCCCTAAGAGCAACATCAACAAACTAGAGTTTGAGGCTCTTAAATCCCTAAACAACAACCATAACATTGTTGTTCTTAAAGCTGATAAGGGAGGTGCTACGGTTATTTTAAACAAAGAGGATTATCGTAATAAGATGTTGGATCACCTTCTTAATAGTGGGAGCTACAAGAAGCTTGACAAAAATCCCCTAAAAAAAGTTTCTAAAGCAGTTGATTTGGCTATAAAATCGAGTAGCACTGTAGGATCTTTGAGTAAGAAGCTTATTGAGAGTAACCCCCTCACTCTGAGGATATATGGTCTTCCTAAGATTCATAAAGATGGAGTTCCCTTTCACCCTATTGTTAACACGATAGGTGGTCCGACTTATCTGCTCGCTAAATTTCTAGTCACTAAGCTTAAACCGCTTGTGGGTGAGACCTCTTCCTTTGTTAAAGACTCCTATTCTTTTATTAATGAATTGAAATATTTGAAGTTAGATCGTGATTATAGGTTTGTTAGTTTTGATGTTGTTTCCTTATACACTTGCATCCCCATTAGGGAAGTTGTCGATGTCATTTCTCGGGTCACGGATCCTGATACTGCTCATCTTGTTGAAATTTGTCTAACCTTGACTTTCTTTAGTTTCGAAGGTGAATTCTTTGAACACACTTGTGGTGTGGCCATGGGTTCCCCCCTTTCTCCTGTGGTAGCTAATCTGTTCATGGAAGACTTCGAATCTAGGGCCCTTTCCTCCTCCATTTTTCAACCTAAACTTTGGAAAATGTTTGTTGATGACACTTGTGTTGTTTGGCCTCATGGTAAGGAGAAATTGGACCTTTTCTCCCAACATCTTAATGATCAATCTGACTTCATTAATTTCACCATGGAATTTGAGGATAATGGTAGCTTGAATTTTCTTGATGTCCTCATTTCTAGGAATGAAGATGGTTCTTTCTCTCATCAAGTTTTTAGAAAGAAGACGCACACTGAGCAGTATTTACATGCTAGTTCTCACAATTTCCCTGCTCAGAATCTTGGGGTTCTCAGCACCCTAGCCACCAGAGCCTTTAGAATCTCTGATGAACACCACTTTGAAGGTGAAAAGGCTCATCTCCTTAAAGTTTTTAATAGAAATGGTTATAGCATAAGTCATTGTCTTAAAGCTTTTCAAAAAGCTGAAAAGGGTCCTAGAGGTAAGAAAGATCCAGGCGATTGGTTATTTGGAGTTAACCTTCCGTTTATCCAAGTTACTACGGATAAAATTGCCAGGATCATAAAGAAACATAATGTTTCCTCAACGTTCAAACCCTCCCGCACCATTCGGAGTTCGCTTAGATCGATTAAGGACCCGATTTTCCCTAAGGATGGTAAGGGTGTTTACTTGATTCCGTGCTTGGGTGGGACCCCTTAAATTGGTGAAACGAGTTGATCAATTAATCAAATAATTCATCAACATGTCGCTGAACTTAAGCATAATAGATCGTGCTCCTCGGCCCTAGCAGAGCATGCTGAGAAGACAAATCATCACATTTGCATTGAAGATGCTAAGGTTATTGCGAGGATTGACCATTTCCACCACCGAAAGTTGAGAGAAGACTTGGAAATCTAAAAGAGGTCGGTTAACCTCAATAGGGACGATGGGTGGATCATTAGCAGATGTTGGATTCCTGCTCTTCATTCCTAGTGTTTTTTTTTTACATAACTTATAATTGATGATGATGATGATGATGATGGTTAGTGTCCACTCAGACCAATATTTGGTCTATCGGACCTAAAGAAAAGAGTTATTTAGTTTGATTTAAAATTTTATTCCTATGCTCAAAAAGCTTGGAGAGAAGCCTTCCGAGCTCACTGTAATTTTGACATCTTAAAAGGCTAGGAAGGTCAGTGTTGTAACAAAGATTATGAAATTGAGCTCTAATGTGGTTGTACTCGAGGCACTCTAAGAGGAAGTGATTTTCATCCTTGATGTTCATATTCTCACAAAGATGGAAGATCCTTTCCATCCATGGTGTTTTAGGAACTGTCCAACGACCTGTTTCACTATGGAGCTCATGAGAGTTCGTTCTAATCTTGTCTATATTAATTTTATTCTTTGAGCTAGTTAAAATAGAGAGATACTTTTGATCTTCTAGGGTGGGGTTGATGACCTCCTTATAATATCTTAATTTTCTTTTACCTGCTAGATCTTTCTCACACCACATTTTTTCTTTGAACTTAGAAGTAACAATTTTTTTAATGTTATTAATGTTTTGAAATGCAACATTCTCGTCGATCTCCCAATGGTTTAACCACGCCCTGGTGTCTTTATACCAACCTCGTTTAAGCCTTAGGTGGTTTTGGCTGGAATTTAAAGCTATCTTAGGAAGTTTATGGTCTCCTATGTTATTGTGCTTGTACAACAGAAGCCTAGTCATAGCTAGGCTCTTGATAGGGGAAAGACCCAATTCTATAAGGAGAATAGGATAGGGTGTATTGATTTTAATTTTAAGGTTATAAGTTATAAAACGCTTCTGGATTTGCTCAATATTTCTCCAGGATTGTATTTTTATTTATTTATTTTTATTTTTATTTTTTAATCTTTTATTAAAATAAAATAAATAGAACAAAACAAATATATTAATTATGATTTTGAAATAAAAATAAATATATATAATAATAAATATTTATTTATTCTTCAAGAATATGTTGAATAATCCTTATTTTATTAAAAATAAAAATAAATAAAATTCAAATTATAAACATTAAGCATTTAATTTATTCCTATTAAAAAAGAAATTATTATTAATTTTTGATTTTATTGCCTAAGTTTAGTCAAACTAGCCGTTATTTTACAAACGGCTAGTTGGAGCTTTTCTTATATATTTAATTGGGTTACCTGATCATATTTTTCATCTTGTCCTGATGATGAACCACACTGGCTGGTTCGAAACGCGTCGACCAAATTTACTTTGATGTGATTTTTACCGAAAGATTTACTCACTCTTTGGTCATGTTTAACCAAGGTATTCCTTTTTCGTAAATAATCCATCTCAGTCCGGAAAAGGGTTAAACTTATATTGAGTAGATATCAATTCATTTACTTTAACGATCTCGAAATGACAAGTGCTCGAAAATATTTTCACATTATCGGAGTCTGAAAAGAGTTGAAAGAAGACTCCAGGGGTTCCTTTTTCTTCGTTATCGAAGCTCGAAAAAGAGATAAAAGTGCGCTTCAAATCCTTTTTCGTTTTTATCAAAGCTCGAAAAATAAGGAGAAAAAGTATGCTTTGAGGTCAATTCATTCTTTGAATAAATCTGCATGACTAATCTGTTCATCAATTGTATTTCTTGTTCACAACAACATCAAATGGATTAAAAATACCTGTTTCATGATAAAAACATAATAAAACTATATTCATAGCAATAAATTTAACTTGCAAATAATTAAATGACTATATAAAGCAGTTTCACTATTCATTTTTACCATTCCATAGTTACCATTTGCATTTTGGAGATCTGAACCTGATTTTGCCCTCGAACTGCAGTCGTTGATTGCGGTCGTTTCTATGGACGGATTTCGTCGTTGTTTGATCCAGGTTAGTAGCATGAACCTCCTCTTTCTTTCAGTATTCATTTCATTACCATTCTTTGCAATTTTTTAGGGTTTTGAGGCCCCTAGGGTAAATTCTGCCCAAATTGAGGGCAACACACCCCTGAATGTCGAAACCTGCGTTGCATAGCAGGTACAGTGAAGTGTACCTTCATGTGCAATCACTGTCTCAGCCCAGGGAGTGCGTTGGGCGCAGTTGAAGTTTTTTGTTTACATGCTGTGTCCAAAATTTGCCTAGTTTTTTGGAATGAATGGTATCTAATGGATTTTATGGTTTATTTTCAGGTTTCCATCGGATTATAATGACAATTACATGGAGAGAAAGAGAACATGAAGAACAAGATATGATTGCCTTGAATGATCCAGGTACTGTAAGAGCCTTAAGAGATTGTGGGCTGCTTAAGTATTTCAAATTGTCAGGAATGAGGCAACAGATACAACTCTTGGAATTTCTTGTTCGAGCATGGGATCCAGCGATAGAGGAATTTCACATAAAAACTCCAGTGTTTTCCATAACAGTTGAGGATGTTTATTTTCTCATAGGTTTGTCGAGGAGAGGTTTGCCCATTTCACTCACAGGATCTACCATTGGAGGAGAGACAGTGAGGGATTATGTTATGCAGTATTTCTATCCAGGGTCAGAACCTAGAAAAGATGGAAAAATAAACATCCGTGATGTTAGGGAATTGCCTTTGAGGACCATCCTTTTCACGATCGCTAAACTAGCTGGCACCGTTACACTCCATGTAGCGAACAGATCATATATGTAGTATGCGCTAGAGTGTTTAGAGCCAACAATCTTCAACTGGTCTGAAGCTATTCTATCTCAGATAAAGGAACAACTGAATAAAGAAAAGGGAGGAAGGAATACAAATTTCAACTATGGTTCCATCCTTCTCTCCTTCGCTTTGGAATGGATTCCACTGATGCAGCCACAACATGTAACATTGGATATATCTAGTCCTAGAGATCCTTGAATGCAGAGATGGGTAGTACTCATGGGTCGACATGCAGGCCAATCGACCGTTGTGTTCTTGACTGCATTCTTTCCCTGGTTCCGGCGACAAAACGTCGCCATCGATGAGTATGCATACGCAGGTGTCGACTTCCAAGGAGATCCAGATCTAGTTTTACCAGAAGGTGCTCAGTGGGGTGCAATAGGTAAGAATGTTTTGACCATGTTTTTTGATTTTTATAAGGTTTATGCAAATGTTTTTGTGTTTTTATTTCTTTCCAAGACTAAACAAAATGTTTAATGTAATGTAGATATTGGTCGCGTTCAACCAGTAGAGGAACCAGAGCGCGAGGCGGATGCACCAGCAGAGAGGAATGTCGAGAGAGTAGTCCTTTAGGAACTTGATATGGCTGAAACTCTTGCTGAGCTCCAGTAGCACATAGAGGGGTTGACCTTCGACATTCTGGATTGTTGGATCGAAGAGCTTCCCATGCGGCTGCAGCGACACACTATTGGGGTTCCTAACCATTGGATGCGGTTGCTCCGTAGGATTGCTAGATCTATAGCATGCTATCATGAGCACCACTAGTTTACTTGTGACTTTTTGCATACATTTTGAGGTCATATGAACCGTTGGATGCGGTTGCTCCGTAGGATTGCTAGATCTATAGCATGCTATCATGAGCACCACTAGTTTACTTGTGACTTTTTGCATTCATTTTGAGGTCATATGACCAACGTGTCTTGGGCACAAATTTTGTAAAAAACCTATAACTATCTATCTATGTGTTTTCAGAGTTTTTCCTATGTTTAATGCGCAATCCAATTCAATGATGTGAATGTTTTTCTTTATCTATGTCGCAAATGTCTGTTTAAAATTTGATTAGCTAATGAATCAGTTAAAGTGTTCAGATTTCGAGAAATGTGTTGATATTGAATGAAATCAAAATGTATTTCCAAAAGTCGAACTCTTAGGAACAGTATAAGAAGTTTTGGATTTCTAACATAATAAATACTAGTAAGTTGTAGTACCACAAGTTGTGAGTCTAACCTTATGATTATGTGGTTAATACCAAATGAAATGGCATCAGAGAGAAGTTCGGTCAAATCGATATACTCAGCGATATTATTCGTCAATCTACCAATACAAATCCCTTGAAAACTCACTAACTCGCCATTGAGAGTGAAAATGGCCCACACTGCAGAGGATAGATTCTGTGTACTACGACTAGCACCATCAGCATATCCAACAAATGGTTCCGAAGATTCAGACATCTGCCATAAAATGTAAAGCGGATTACTAACGTCAAGAAAACTCTAAAAAAACAAATTAAGATAGTGAATGCAAATCAACAGCATATATAATACAAACAATTACTACGCTCATGATTAAGCATACTAACGTTTTAAATACAACCCATTTCTAGGTTGTGCCAATGGAATTCCATCGTAATCAACTAACTCGTAGGCACCCTTAGCAAGAACTCTTTTGAAAATATAGGGGCCATGCCATAATGGTTCGAATTTCCCTATACCTATTACATCAGATTCTTGGTCATAAAGAAGGACCAAGTCACCCTCAAAGTAGATGCGAGGTTGGACATTTTTGTCGTATTGCGCCTTTATACGTCTCTTATGCGCTTTGTTGGCCAATTGGGCTCCACGAAGCGTTTCATGTAGATGGATGAGGTTAAGGAGACACACTTCTTCTTCTGAGGTGTTAGGCAGCAAGTCTATCGCGAGTTTTAAAAATGATATTTCACACTGGATTGGTAAGATAGCCTCTAGACCATACACCAATTGAAAAGGAGTAAATCTGGTCGCGTTTCTCACCGAGGTTCGATACGCCCACAAGGCGGAGTACAGGATCAAGTGCCAATTCCTTTTACGGACTCCTATCATTCGTTGAAGCATTCGTTTAAGAATTTTGTTAATAGCCTCAACTTGTCCATTTGATTGTGGATAATAAGGAGTAGAATTATCATGTGACAATCCTAACTTGGCTGTCAATTTAGACATCATATGATTGTGAAAATTCTTCCCATGATCCGTAACTATAGCCTGTGGGACCCCAAACCGTGCAATAACATGGTTGAAGAAAAAAAATGCAGCTGTTTGTCCTGTGTTGTTGAATGTAGGCATCGCTTCGACCAATTTGGTAAAATAGTCGACTGCGACAATAATATAACCATGCCCCCCAGATGAAGGAGGGTTACAAAAATCGATACCCCATTTCGTAAATGGTCCAGCAGAGACAACACGATGCATTGGCGTTGGCGGTTTGCGGATTTTACGTTCATAAATCTGGCATGCATGAAAAATTCTGACTATGAGGATACAATCTCGAAAAATAGTAGTCCAAAAGTAACTGGCGCATAGTATCTTTTGCGAGTTAGCATAACCAGATAAATGTCCACCACAAGCCCCAACATGGAAATCATTTAACACATTTTCGGCCTCCTCATGAGTGAGGCACCTCCTTAAGATGGTATCAACACCACGACGATAAATTGTATCGCCGACGATCAGATAATCTTTGGCTTAGTATTGAATACATTGCTGATCAGAGCGAGAGGTATTAGGTCAAAAAGTTTGGGTTTGGAGATAAATGATGAAATCTCCATACCAGGGATCAGATGATCTGATCAGAAACAAAGACTCGTTTGGAATAGATGGTTCCCACGTAGTTGCAGTACTATCACAGGGAAGGTCACAAAGAAGCTTAGCCAAAACTAAAGACTTCTTTGACTTGGATTTAATGAATTCCAAATCAAATTCCTGCAAAATGGAAATCCATTTTGAATATTTCCCCCCCAAAAATTGACATGATAAGATGTAAGTCATGGGGTTGCAATCCGAAACTATTGTTGTTTTTCAAAGCAAGATATAATGGCGAAATATTTGGACAACTTGAACGGCTGCCGAGGCAAGATTTTCCATGTACGAGTACTTAACTTCCGTATCATTGAGATTATGACTCAAATAATAGATCAGATGTTCAATTCCATCTTCTACTTGGACCAAAACCATAGCGATGGTCGTTTCAGCCACGATGATATATAGGAAATAATCATTTTGATAATTAGGAGGATACATTAATGACGCTTGGAAAAGATGGTCCTTGACATCATCAAAAGAAGCTTGCACAACCTGGTCCCAATGGAAGGGAACTCCCTTTTACAATAATCGAGTAAATCCTTTATCCATTTCGGCGTAGTTTGGAATGAACCTTCTCAGAAAGTTAGCCTTTCCTTGAAGTTTCTGTATCTGAAGTAAGTTTGATGGTGCAGGAAAATCAAGAATGGCCTGTACCTTCAGTGGGTCTATTCGAATTCCTTATTTTGAGACTACGAATCTGAGCAGTTGACCAGAACCAACACAAAACACACATTTGTGCGGATTGAGGCGTATCTTGTAGTGTCGGCATCGTAAGAAAATGGTTCTCAAATGCATCGGGTGATTAGTCTCTTTTCGTGAATTTGCTGGTAAATCATCTAGATATGGTTGAAAAATTTGCTTGATGTCATTGAAAGCATAATCCATTGCTCTCTGAAAAGTTGCCCCAACATTCTTTAAACCAAAAGGAAGTTTCCTATATGTGAATGTGCCCCAGGGACAGATAAATGCTGTCTTATGTTGGTCATCTGGGTGGATATTGATTTGATTGTAGCCGGAAAATCCATCCATGAATGAAAATATTTCGCATCCAGCACAATCGTCAATAATCTGGTCGATAAAGGGAGTAGGATAGTTGTCTTTTGGACAAGCCTGATTCACATCCCGATAATCGACGCACACTCTAATGGTTCCTTGTTTTTTCATAACAGGAATGATATTGGAAACCCACTCAGTTAGCGGAACAGGGTAAATGAAACCAACACACAAAAGTTTTTCAACTTCTGCTTTGATGGCAACGACTTTCTTAGGATGAACAGGTCGAAGCCGTTGACGCACCAGTTTGACATCAGGATACGTATTAATAGTGTGTTCAACTATACTAGTATCTATGCCTGGAAGTTCCTCGTAAGACCAAGCGAATACGTCACGAAATTCATGAATAATAGAGTGATATGAATCAAGTTCTGATGGAGAACAAGATACACCAACATGAATATTTTCTACAACGCTCGGTTTAGTCGAAATATCGATAGAAATCGTTTCTTCAATATTTGATAAATTTCGCTCAGATTCAATTGTATTAATAGGAAAAGAATTCGAAAAGAAATTTTGAATGGATGGGTGATATAGTTCACTAAGAGTATTTTCTTCATAATCTGGGAGAAGGGAACGATGATGATAATCTTCCCATGGTTCTCCTTCTGCCATCATAGCTTCCAAAATATTTTCATCTGTCAAAATTTTTGAGGAAAATGGATCAGATGGAGTACCAAAATCTAATGAATGATCAACCCAAACACTCGGCGACGCTGATTTCAAATTTGGTGCCCAAGATGAATAGATTGATTGCTATTGTAGCTCAATGGGGCTAAGCGGTAAAAAATCATCCAACGTAGAAATATCAGAAACATATGTACTCTCCCTTAAGCCAGATAGAGTGGAAGAGATCATGTAGCAAGTCTCTATGCTTGCAATTTCTGCCGAAGTCGCAGGCGGCGGTAACACAAAGGTTCCCATAAGAGTGGAATCCTTTAAAATTCCTACACCAATGTTATGGATTTCTAGTTGGGGTAAGTGAATATACGGAACACTTCCAGTTACCTGCGAAGCGGAGGAAAAGAAGGATAATTGATTTATGACTGTGATTGTACCTTTATGAGGAAAGGAAACCATTCTAAAATATGTAGAAACAATGACAGTCATCGCATATACCCATGGTCTTCCGAGTAAAATATTATAGTCAAGGGGTCCGTCAACAACCTCAACATCAATACTTACTATTTTTCCCCCTAATTCCACTTGCAAGTTATTGATAATTCCATAAGGTTTGTATGTTCTTCCATCAAAAGCCTTCAACGTCATTGATGATTGCGGTAATCACGACGAGCCAAGTGACTTCGAACAATTTAGAGACATAATGCACGTAGATGCTCCCTCATCAATAATAGTGCGATGAACAAGGTGATTGAGAACATTTACTTGGATGGAGAATGCCAATTCTGTTGGTAATTTTGGCACATAGCTCATATGATTAAAGATGACAAGATTATAACCAGTTGGATCAATTCCACCAATGGCTGAAAATAAAGCCTGCTTCTGGGAGGGACAATTTTGTAATACCTCAAGAGCAGACATAGCTAAAAAAGATTGAGCAAAATCTTCAACTATATTATAATTTTGTGCAGCTCTTGCTCAAGGATTATATGTCAATTTATGAATTACTCCCTTCGGTGGTTTAATCGTCAATTCAAGAATAACAGGAGGTGGTACCGATTCATTAGATGGATTCGTTGTCAAGGTAGTAGGTTGATCAGTGGCCGGATCACCATTGTATTTATTCTGTGTTGACACCAAAATATCTTGTGAAGGTTTTGTAGTGGATAACATTAACACTTGGGGAACTCGTAGCTAGATCTGTAACAACCAAATTTGTGTTTGGATTTGGAAATGGGCCTGTCAACACAACTGATGCATTTGAAGTCTTGATGATTTTTGAGACTTCAGCAAGGTGAGGACAATCCCTAACAAAATTTTCCTCATTACAAATTATGCATGGATAACGAGGTTTCCTTGGTCCTGACGTTTGATTAGACGATCGTTCCTGCGGGTTAGAAGTTTGTTTTTTCTTTGATTTCCCCTTTTTTCTTACTTCTTGGTTGCTTATCACTTTTGCCTTTGTTAAATGAGACAACATTAATTTCGGAAGTAGGAGCAGGATCAGATGTAGTAGTGTTGTGTGTGTTTGCAGTTCCTATCAAGCCGTCTCTGGTATTAGAGTCCTTTATTTGAGGAGGAACATTGAAATTAGATCACGGTGCATTTGGGATTTTCTCATAGAGCGTGCCAGACTGAGTATAAATCAAGTCTAAATACTGGGCACGAGCGATAAATTTCTCTTCTGTGATGACGCCACCTTTAGCCACATCCTCTGTTATAGATGGTAATAGGGATTTTATGAACCATTCAACAAGGAGCTAATCAGGAACAAATGTCTTAACCATTCGTTGACGGCGACGCCACTCATGAATATGATATGAAATGTGAGTCGCATTACTCTGTTTGAAGTTGGTCAAGAGTTCCGTTCCAGTTTCGTATCTGATTGGTAACTAGAAATGGGTCAAAAAGACAGTAGCTAAGGTAGTGAAATTATTGAAAGAAGCTCTAGGTAATTCAATGTACCATTTGGATGCTGGACCTGTGAGCGTTCGGTGGAAAAGACGTAATCGAATAGAATCATCATTTATGGAATTTGATGAACACCATAAATGATAAGTCATAACATGAGTTGATGGATCTTCTCTAGGGTTTCCATTGAATTTAGGAATGTCGAAGGGTAATTTATGTGGTATCACCGACCACCAAGGAGCATAATTGATAGGATCATTGGTTAACCAGTTTAAATCTGGTAATTTTAAGGTTGCAACAAAAGGAAACTGTCTATTAAGGTCAGGTTGAGCATAGCCAGGATAAAAGGGAATTGCTTGGGCAACATGTCTTTGAGCACTGGCATATGGAATTTGTTGCTGGTAACCCAGATAGGGGTTGATTTTCATAGCAAATGCTTGAGATTTCTATTGACCAAAACCTGGATATGTTACTTGTTGATATGAAGTTTGAGGAATTTGCGCCTGTGGCCACCAAGGGGTCTATCCACCAATGTTATAACCCAAATTAGTGTAAGTTGGATTCGGTTGATATGTATAACCAGGTTGCATTTGTGACATCCCATAAAATGGTACACCAACTTGTGAATAAATGATCCCTAATACAGGTTGTTGTAAATTAACCAAAGGATTTTGAGTCTGTTGACCCAACATTTGATGATATTTAGTTGAAGAACTTGCCTGATAAGGTTGATGTACAATATTTTGATTTTGTAACTAGGGTATAGATGTATTAACAAGTGGTATTGAAGTGGGTGTAACAGGTTGAACTGGTTGATACGAATGGACAACCGTTTGTGGTTGGATAGGCAGAATGGGCTGCCATTGACAAACATTCATGTCAACATTAATTTGACCGAAATGTACTGTCATATTGGGTGAGCATAGGTTTCCCCCAGCATAAGGAGGATAATAAAATGGAAAATATTGTTCCCCGAATGCTGGGAGTCTAGTTGATATGGTGCTTAAAAGAAATTAAACCATAAGGACCAACTTGATATTTCCCTAATGATGGATGTAATGATTCAAGTCGTTTAGTACTAACTATAGGAATACCAGTTAAAACACCAGATGATGACATTGGTAATGACCATGGTCTTGAAGATTGACCAGAGAAGGTGCCAGACAATGATTTGTAGCCTGTTGGGACCGAAGGGCCACCGTGCAAATATAACTCTGGTGAGGTTGTGAAAATCGACAGAGTAGCGAGGGTAAGAGCTGACGTAATTGGAACAACAGACCCAACCAAAGATGTTGGTTCAGGCATGGTTGTATGACCAAATTTATAATCTTTGAAATCAATGGGATATTGAATGGCAATAGGATCAACAAAAGAAGATGGAAATGATTGAGGAAAAGACTGGTACAGGTGAAGGTCTCCCCCAAAGTGGGTTTGACTTAAAGGTGTATCAGGTTGTGGGATTTCTTCAATCGCGATTATACCAGGAGGAAGAACTTCACCGTCAGGCCCAAAATATATTTTAGACGGTTGACTGTGTGATATAGGAGTTTTGGTGGCTACAGATATTTGTGGAGTGACCAAGGTAGGAACAACTTCCAATTGTTCAAGACTCGGATTTTCTGGCAAAGAAGAGACAGGATCTGGATCAATTTGTGATTGAAAAACGTTGGGTCCGGGAGGTATGGTCACAACGATTGAATGGATTGTGACCACGGGTAGCTGTGAAGACTTTGTTTCGACAACAGTAAACGAATCGGGATGTGTGGAATCAATTTGAGCTAACTCTGGTTTAGATGATGATGTTTTGCCAGAGGTACGAATTGTACTTGATTTGGCAGATCGTGATCGCCTTCGCCCACCAGAAATAACTTCGGGTGGTAAAGGTGGTTTCAAAGCTAATCTACGCGAATGAAGAGGGGTAGGATTGTGTTCTTCCACGATTATTGATTTATTTTATCCAAAAACAAATAAACAAAAAGAGGGTAATGCTAGGAAAAAGGGTTTACCAAGAAACTGTGAACTGTAGAATACCTCCTAGCGAACCAAGAAGTACGGGCAGGTAATCTCCCCAAATGCTATATTTGGTGTATCACAATTTCAGGGTGGCTGACTCGGTTCACTATGGATGGATAGCACCTAAAAGTTGTCCTCCCAAATATACCCGAAGGTATGTGGAGGCCCAAGTCCGTATTAGCACTGTCTGATGTGAAACCGCACAGTGAGAGCACCCCTTTATACTTATCGTACTGTAACACCGCCCAATATACCCGAAAGTACGTGGATGAGCTACAATATACTTACATACGTGGAGTGAGGTATCACACTCGGAATGTATCGCAGACAAGTTAACAACAACTGCTATGTTTCACAATGCCGGAACATGTCTCTAGACTAGACCTTCTAAATGTTATCGTTAAGGTTCTAATGCGTTGTTAAGTAAATTGAGATTTATTTTATGTTGATATTGCTTAACAATTTGCCTTTCAGGTTCACCATGATGATGTATATAATTCCTAAAATGCAAGCTAAGAATGATAAACACTTTTCAATTTCAGATTTTTCAATGAAGAACCTAGCTACTAAGGGAAGAGAACGCTAGTTGTTGGAAAAAGAGAAAATAATTTGTGAGCAAACAAATCAATGAACAAAAACAAAATCAATGAAACACAAACTAAATGCAGATTTCCCAATGCTCCTTTTGCAAAAAACACACAATCCTACATGCAAATGCAAGTTTTTCTTTTCAATTTCCTTAATATTATGAATGCAGAAAAGAAACTAGGTGCACTAGATCATTAATCAAAATGCTTTTTACTTTCGAGAAATGAAGAATACAAATAACAATTTCTCTTTTGAAGGAAAAAAGAGGATTTCAACAACAATTTCTCCTATCAAGGAAATGAAGATTTTACGACAATTTCCTATTTTGAGAGCAAATGATTCTTAATGCGACCATAAAAAGTACTTTGAAATCAACTTGTCAATGATAATGAATTTTTTTTTTTAAAACAACATTGAACAAATTTTCAGTCAAAGGAGGAAGAAATATATAGAGACACTGGTAAATTGAGCATCAAAATTTTTAGAACAAATCAACAAACAAAACTGAAGCAAAGTACAAAGTTAGATTCAAGGGAATTTGGTCCCTTTCAGGAGCCAACGCAGTCTCCAAGGGGAGACAGTGCTCTGCAATGCAGGCTTGGAAGGGAGACAATGCTCTGCAAAGCACTGTGCCCTGAATAAGGGTGCGTTGGGCGCAGTAATCAAAGAAAAAGCTACAGTTTGGCTCACTAAATTTGCAATTTAAGCTCTGAAAAAGTATAATATTTATGTGTAACAGCTACTGTGTGGATTATCAAAGCAAATCAGAGATAAAACACCTAAAACTAAGAGAAATTCTCCCTAGTGGAGTCACCAGTTTGTTGGGCCAGAATTGTAATCTACGGATAAATCACGCTTCCCTAGGAAGGTGTTAGCCTAAAACAACAGGTGAAAGACTATAATACCATTTCTCATAACTCAAAATAGATACACAGAGAGGATTGGATACTTACTTGTTTCAGTCGCTTCCAAATGGCTCATTTCTGTTGCTTCTACTACAGCTTCAGATTCAAGCGGTTTTGTTGGCTGAATGCTTCCTGCAAGAAAGAAAATTGAAACAACAGATGATCCGGATTTATGCAGGAACGCAAAAAAATACACATATAGCCATAGATATAGAGATGGAGCGGAAATAGTGCTTCATTTTATTAATAAAAGAATGACTGAAATAAGCTTATTAACATAATGGAAACAAGCTAGGGTGCTAGTAGCATATCTTTGAGAAGAGATGTGGCATACGCAGGCCTCTGAACTATGTTACATTGAGGCTCGAAGGCCTATTACAGACATAATGGAAATAGATGAGCTAGGGTACTGGTAGTGTATCCTTGAGAAGAGATGTGTCGGCTACCAGCCCCTGAACTGTGTTACAATGCAGACATGATGGAGATGTGGCGAGCTAGGGTACTGGAAGCGCTTATCTTTGAGAAGAGATGTGTCGGCTCCCAGCCCCCTAAACTGTATTAAAATGAGGCTCGAGGGCATATTTATTGTTTAGAAACAATGTAGAATCTGAAACGTCCAAAAACCTAACCCTAGGAGATGAAGCGCCAAAACTGTGGGCCCCGTTTGGGTAAATTGGTGGTTCAACTTCCCGAGGATGTAACTTTGGAATCCGATCTCCGTTTGACGCGCTCAATAGCTCGTTAAAAATATTTTTCCGAGGAGTACAACTTTTGAAAAAGCAACATTGGTCCATGGACTCATGTTGCTCTCCGTTTTCCCAAAAAATGTCGTTTAGGGCCTCAAAACGGCTTCGGAAGTTCAGGACCCAAAAAACTGCTAAAAATAGTAAGTTGTGCTGAAACTTACAAACTGAAATAAATAATGGTGGGGGTTAAAATGGACTTAGTGGGTGGCCACCAATATCCACCTAGATCATTAAGTCCCCAAAACAACTCTGGGTGTGCAGGACCCGAAAACCTGATAAAAATAGTAAGCTGTGCTGAAGCTGAAAAACTGAAAGAATTGATGCTGCGGGTCCAAATGGATGAGGTGGGTGGCCACCGATATCCACCTAGATCATTCATCCCTCCTTAAGAAGAAATGTTCTCCATTACGTTAAGTTCCTCCAAGGGGGGCGGGGGAAAATTCTGCTGAACTTGGTGTTGGATTTGTCAAGGATGTCGTAGACTTGTTGGCGGACGTGCTGGATGTAGATGTGCCGCCGGTGGGCAGCCGTTGAAGGATCTGGAAAAATTTGTCCATCATCGCATTCCTATGTTTCTCGAGGTCCTCCTTGAGCAATATTTTGATAGGATCTCCTGCTCCCTCGTCTTTCTTTCCTTCCACCATGGGGGGTCGTCGGGGTTGCGAGGTTGAACTCCTTATACCATGGCCGCGTTGGGGACATGAAGAGAAAAACAGAGAAAGAGCAGACCCGATCTGATACCACTTACAATACCATGGGTAAATCCCATGTGTGGATGAATACCATGGGTGGATACATACCATGGGTCACTTACAATACCATGGGCGAATAAATATCATGGGTGGATGAATACCATGGATCGATGCCATTTACAATAACATGGGTAAATTCCATGGGTGGATGGATAACATGGGTAGATGAATACCATGGGTTGATGCCATTTTCCATTCAGATCATTAAGTCCCCAAAACGGCTCCGAGTGTGTAGGACCCGAAAACCTGCTATAAATAGTAAGTTGTGTTGAAGATGAAAAACTGAAAGAATTGATGCTATTGGTCCAAATGGACGAGGTGGGTGGCCACCGATATCCACCTACATCAACAGAAGATGCAATAATATAGATATCTATTCAAGCTAATTAGCTAAATCGATTAAGCTTAAACTACATTCATCAACCAAGATCTTACAACATGGAAAATCGAAGTTAACATAGATGCATGTAGGGAAAAACAAGAAGTACTCTTTATTGATGATAGAAGGAGAGGTTACAACCTATTAACTGATTTGAAGTGACCTTCTAGAAGAGTTCCCAAGTCTCATCACAACATAAATCTCTCTAGCAGCAGCTCCACAAATCAAAATCTCTATTGAAAATTCTCCAGCATTTCTCTACTCAAATTATTCCTTCTCAAACACTTAGATCTGTGTTTAATTTATAGATGAACTGTAGTTTGTTTTGTAATCAATAACATTCCAAAAATAGGAAATACATGTTTCCATTCATGCAGATGTCAAATGGACACTTGGATCCGAAGCTTGACACATGTGAACCCTTCTAGAAGACACTGGCCAAGTGGAGATTCCAGAACAATGAGAATTTCGCTCCCAATGTGACAATGCACCTTTGAATGTCGGGAAGTGCTTTGCAGAGCAGCCTTGAATGGGGCTACCTGCATATGCAACACACTTAGGCCCCTTAGAGCCTGCGTTGGTGAGCTTTGATATGTTTAATAATAAGCTTCAAACCATGGAAACCCTTGCTTGATGAAAGTCTTGTTTGATTTATGTTGTTTCATGTCTTAGGGCATGTAGCAACTGAGATGATAGGGAATGATAGACCCTTGATCATCGGTCCTGGAGATGATGCCCAGTTCACCAGGTCATTGGGAATGGTGCCCAAATTGACCTATAACACTAGGAATAACTTTTTTAATCATTCCTAAGGGTGCATTTGGACTTGTAGACCCTTATTTGATTTCTTTTTGAGGAAACAAATACCTACTCTATACTATTTTTTTATTTCTTCATTGATTCAACTTAAACATTTGAATCAACCTTATTTATCTACCTAACTAACATTATCCAAGATTATATAGTTTGGCTAACTTTATTCTCTAATCTAATTGACAAAAATTTAAACTCGTTTGATCATGATTAAACTGTATGATCCAAACTAAAGACTAAGGGTTGTGGCATTTTGAACAAGCTGCACACAACTTTCATTTTATTTAACGGAATCAAACTATCTAACAAGTAGTGGCATTTAGATTTGCAACAATTTTAATCCTATCTTTTGTTTTTCTCTTATGGGGTTTTTCATCTTTATTTTTTATTCTTTCTCTATTTTTTTGTTTCTTTTCTTTTTCTTTTGTTCCTTTTATTCTATTTTTTAAATACCCTCTTTTCAATTTTATTTTATAATTTTTTTGTAAATCATTTGCAAATTGAAATATTATTTACAATTTCATATAACTGAGATAAAATATCCAATCACCTTGTGATCCCATAAATTATAGGACCCTAAAAGTGGCTCCAGCTGGGTATGACACTTTTTAAGAAGTGCCAAGAACGTTTGACCAGTAGCCTTGAATGTCCTATATTTCAGTTCTGTTTGTGTAACATATTTTTATTATATTTGGTGAAGAATTTGTATATATACTTCATCAATTGAAGTAATAGATGTTGGGATTTGTATTAATAAAGACTACCATTCAGTGTAAAGTTGTTCACTGAGTTCAAGTGAGCTTTTGCAGTAATACAAGACAAGTTGTTTCAAGATTCATTTGCCATATCTATGTGGTGAAGTGTTTCTTATTGTAATCTGTTTTCTCTGTTTTCATATGTGTTTCTTTTTTGAATTACTTTACAGAAACTGTGACGAACATAATTGCTGAAATATACACTTTGATTATGGCTGTAAGTGATTTTAATGTTTTCCTCTGATGCCAAGCTAAATAATTCTTAATTTTTCTGTAGCTTTAGCTGAATCTTTCTTTTTCTTCTGTTACATGTTATTTTAAATCGAAAGGATCCAGTAGTATGTCTACCTTTCCCTATTGCACTTAAGCTTGATTATTTATGCATTTGATCATATTAAGCTCTTCTGACTCCATTTCCCAATGGAATTCCCTTTCCATTCCAACAAAACCAATTCAAAAACCAAAATTTGATCCCATTAAATAGCCTAAATTTCCCAACAAACAAAGCTAAATCTCACAGAGAGATCCCTCTCTGAGTTTAGGAGGGCTAGATCCTAAACTCCAAAGTGGTTTTGATGTTACCTTCATAATTTTTTCTTCAACCTTAAAATTATGAAGTGATAAAAATTTGAAGGAAGCACTAATGTACCATTCAATTTTCACATCAACACCAAGTCTGGAAGTTTCCGGAATTTTATTTAACAACTTGTTAAATGTTGAGTTGAAATATTTTATTTTTTTGTTTGAATTGACCTTAAGATTTGAAAAATCATTAATTAAGATTGCAGTTGTTCGATCATCTCCAAATTTCATTAAAATTTTCTCTTCAAAAATATCCCAACTAGTAATTGATCCAGCAGGTAATGAGAAATACCAAGACCCTGCAGATCCTTCAAATGTGCAAGGAAAAATTCTGACAACACAATCTTCTTCTGTAACTCCATTCAAATTAATGGCTAACATGAAATTTTGAAGATGTTCCCTTGTAGGGAGGGCATGATCATGATTAATTTTGGGTAACCATCTCTTTGGATGTTTAGGAAGAGGATGTACTGGTGTTTCCATTTGAACTGTCCCTTGGTTATGGTCAATTAGCCATTCTTTGATAAGTGGGTCCAGTAGGGGAAGTACTTGAGCTAGGGGTTGTGGAAGGATTTAATGTTGAATATGATGACCTTGTAGTACTGGTTATTTGTGAAGGAAAGGATTGAGTGGAAATGAGAGAAAGAGGATGTTAAGAAGAAGTTAGAGGAGTTTTGGAAGAAACATGGTTGAGAGAGGAAGTTTGAGGTCGAGAAGTTAAAGTGATCTCGCTAGCTAAAGATTCTGCTTTTGAAGTGTCTTTTCTTCTTCGATGAGTGGGTAAAAGAAATTCAAAGGGTTGTATTCCAAGCTTCTCACTCTAGGATCTAGTCAAAACACCAGAATATTTAAAGGATGAAGAAATACGTCCTTTAGAAATATCAGATTGGACAACCGTTTCTCCAGATATGGAATTTCCTTCCAATCTTTGAATCAAAGTTTGCAACTCAGGTGTCTCTGAAACTTGATTTTTCTGAGGGGAAGTGTGTCCTTTTTGCTTTGGAACTGAGCTAGGAGATTGAGTGGCTGAGTGAACAAATTCAGATCTAAAGTCTGGAGATTTAGAATGTGATCTTGAAGTTGGTTGATATTTTGAGGGAGAATTACTCTTTGAATGGCCTTTAGATTTCATAGAAGACCTTGTTTCCAATCATAGTTTGGAGGCCCTCCTTCTAGCACCAAACATATTGATGGCTCGAAATGTTTGCCTCAACATCGAGGAAAACCAATTGGTCGGGACCTTAGAGAAAATCCTTTTCCGTTTGGATTGGTAGGTGCGACTGGGATTTTGGGACCAGTTTCCAGTTTAACCAAATTATAAAAGGACAGGATGGGTGTGTAACGGTTTTAATGTAGCTAAGATTTGAAATGAAATGAATACTTAAAACTAATTTCTATTCAGAGAAAGCTTATAAATACACATGTGATATAAAAAAAAATCATAAATAATATGACAATATAGATCATCAAACGATTATGAATTTAAAATAGAGAATGATAGCTAATTTTAATTCAATAGTTAATTAAATTTCATTGATAAAACTTATCTCTCTCTCTCACACACACACACACACACACACACACTCATATGATTTCATTATTTATACATATATCATATGATTTAAATCACACATAACAATAGTGAAAAATGTATGACTGCTTGCAAGACATATATGATAAATTGAAATCAAATAATCATTTTACTCTTAAGCAAAGTAAAACAAACAGATAATAGTACCCCTTATATTGTAACTCTGCTAATGAGAAAACGATAGTGGCTTAACCTTCTATTAAGATAACTTCTATTACAATAGTGCAAAAAAAAAGCTTTCTCTCCAAAATTCAGAACCCCTTCTCCATTCAAAATGAAGGGAATTTATAATTTTTCAAATAAATACAAATATAGCAAAGGAGAATAAAAGTGAAGTGGTTTTAACAAATATTAAAATAAAATGATAAGACAATTTTAGAATTTTGTTGTAACAATTTGGCTAATACTATGATGAAGGTTGTCTTCCCATACATTTCCTAAGATTGTAAATATATGTCATGGCTTCAATTCAGGCGGAGACCATGGATTTATCTGTATTCGACCAGTAAATATAACATCCCCGAGTGATGGTAGCATATGAGTGGTTGTGTTAGATAAGAATACCAACATTAACCATTGACTATGAGGTTTAACTAAGAGATTCCAATGGAATTCTAAGTCAATCTTTGATAGCTTTTCAATGTTCTCAGCCTTCTCCTTTGACAATTCCTACCATGTTTTGGTCAACAATTTGATATCTGGTAGAGTTCCTTCAGGACAGTCGGGTATAGTATTATCCTGCAATAAATTATCACTGATAGATTCAATGAGATCATTGGAGATGTCCCTTGCATTGAATATTTTTGTTTCAGAATGTTTAAGGCAGATTTCTAATTCTTGAAATACTATTTATTTCTGTGATTCCTATATCCTTGGGAGATCGAATGATTTCCCTTTAGTGTTGTCTTTCCATGCCATGTGGCCTGCAATTTTCTTTTCAATATATTCAAATTATGTCCTCAGGTCGGACAAGTGATCTACCAATGCATTGGTTGTTTGACATAAATCATAAATAATAAACAATTTCTGGTAGAAAGTGACCCATTTTTTAGCAAGGAGAGTATTTAATGCTCTCATTTCTCTTTTAAAATCGGCCAGTTCAGGATTAACTTTCAGATGTTCAATCATTTTTTTCAATTCCTAAATTTGAGCATCCCAGATTCTCAAATTAGAGTCATGTTTAAGTTTAAGGGCATCACAATTCTTCTAAAGCTCTACAAGTTGTTCTTGCCATTATTGAGCAATCATTTTCTTTCATTGTAAATACCCCGTTCCAACTGCATAATCCTGTCATATTTCTTCTTCAAAATCTATTGTACTTCAATGGCTTTATCTATAGTGGCAGTAGCATATACTCCTGCAAACTATGAGAGTCTTCCGAGATTCTCTACAGGGGTGGAATGTTTACCTTTCCATACTACCTCAAAAGAAGTGTCTCCAGGGACTAAGGCCTAGGATTGATCAATATTTATTCTCTTCCTCTATTTCTTGACAATGAATTTATGTTGAGGTCTGTCGAATATGTCAAGGGGAGGAATCTCTTCAACCATTAAAATGACCTCAGAGGTCGGGAATGATGGTATAATCTCTATATCATAAGTCTCCAAAGGCGCGTCCGAAGCCCCAATAGTAAGTGAGGTATTCTCTATAGTTTATAAGTATCTAAGAATTTTTCATGTGATGGAGTATTAAGATCCCGAGGCTTTGTTTCTTTGATAACCTGATTGAATTTATCCCAAATTTTTTCAAGCTTATTATTAGGGAAAATTTTTTCAGCTTGAGAAGAGAAGGAAGTGCTTGTCCCTTTAGTCCGAGCTATATAAACATTCTGTGTGTTACTAACAATTATAACATCCTCTTGCTCTGTGATTTGTTGAGGAAGTTTCAATAAATCCATAGGAAAATCAGAAATCATTTTCTCTCTGTACTGGTTGAATTGAGCTATCCCTTCTGGAGTCAACTATGTTGCTTGTTTCAGAACTAGTGAATAGGCAAAGGAATTTTTGAATAAGTCATCAAAATTATCAAGCTCATGAGAAAATTGCCTGATACTTGACTGTCCTGTAATCTTTTTGGAAGTTTGATTCAGATCATATTGCTTGTTAGGAATATTTGGGAATTTTAAACACATAATATTATCAATTTCAAGACCAACATGTTTGTAATTATCCAGAGCATATACACCACAATAAATAGGAAAAGTAGGCCACATTGTCTTTTTGGCATCTTTTAAGACATTTGAAAGAGCATGACCTACAATTTGATATGTTATCTCTTGAGCATGCAGTTTTTCTGGAACATATATAGGAAAAACATGGGGTTTTTCAAGACTTCCAAAGACGTGTATATAAGTAAAAGATTCTTCACCAAACCAGTTTCCAATTGATAATAGGTCATTTTTAAGCTTCTAAATAAACCCAGGAGATTTCTTTTCAAAGACACTTTGATGAATTGGAAACATTACTCCAAGAAAAATTATATATAAATGAGGTTGATATTTAGAGTCCCAAAGCATATCATGATAAATATGGATAGGGGTTGGGTCATTTATATTCCATTTCCATCCCATGGAGGTGAAATTAGAGGCAAAGCACAGGGCATCCATTTTTTAGGCACTCATTTAAAAAGGAGGAAATATCTTGTGTGAAAAAATACGCTTGCTCCTATAAGCTAGGATGTGAGAGGTTATGTTGTTAGATAATATATTTCCCAATCCATAATATAACCATCAGAGGCAACGTCAATGAGTGGTTCCCATTGGTTGAAGAATTTTTGTTAGTAGGGTAAGCTTAAATTATACATAACATAGCGAATATTTGACAATATGAGTTGACAAGGGAAGCAACATCATACATACCCTTTTCTTCTTGCTTGTGCTTGTTGGAATCTCTTCTCGAGTATTTGATGGCCTTTGATGGATGGGCATGTGCTTTCATGAACTCCTTTACAAAATTTTTGTCATATTTTTGTTGAGGATGTGGAAACTGATACATTATGCTCAAACCATTGCTTGTGAATGAACTGATGACTATTTCCCTCCGTGTCAAGAAATTCCTTTTAGGGATGTTTACATTGTCAATAACCAATCTCATTATGTCTGTGTAAGGAAGGATTTTGGGTCGGCACACAATCCTATGTAGAAATTAATTGGCTATATCGATGTATGTATAATTATAGGCCAAGGTAGAATCATCAGTTGTGACTATTATATTTGTTACCATGGGTCCTTAATCTTCAAAAATCGTATAGATAGCTTCCCAAGAGGAGCTCCCAGCATTTGGAGTACAAAATGTGTCGGAAAATAATGTAGGCATTTCAGTGTTTTCTGTCTGAGGGGAAACTGGTTGTTGTTGAACCATAGATTTGTTTCTTGCTTTAGTTGCCTTAGACATAGCCACTAATTTTTTTTTTATCGGGACTTACCTGCAATGGAAAACACAAGAATAATTGATACTTCTTTACTAGAGAGTTCTTAGCGCAAATAAAAAGTTTCCATAACAATTTATGTCTTTAATGAAAATCATGATGATATCAAGTTGTAATGATTAAGTCGTTTAGAACTTTAAAAAACCATAAATTCATTACCTTTTGGAAATTAAATGATAAACGTGCATTCACGTGGGCCCTTTACATGTCAGCATATTGAAAGATTTTTATTTGAGAAATCCTGTGGTCACACTTAAAAACTTCCGATATTCGGGACTTCTGATACATATTTTCCAAATATATAACAGTTATGAGAGTTGGCGGGAATCTATATCAATGGTTTCATATCGGGGAATGACATATCAAAGGTTTTAAGGAGTTCCATATGACATGAAAAATTCTGATGTGAATAGAGCGGGGAATATCAGAGGTGAGGAGTATCAGAGCTATCAGCTATCAGAGCATCGACTATCAAAGGATTGGTATATCAGATATTTTGTGATGGCGCTTGTTAAGAAATTACGATATTTCGGAGTTTTGATATGACACATGGAAGTATCTTGGGGCCAGCTATTCTTTAGAATCTTCAAGAGAAAGCACCTTTATATATTTATACTTGGATATTGGGAAAGTTTGATCAGGGAAATTCTTTTATCGTAACTTTCTTATAAGGAATGTTATGGTATTAAAGAGTTCCAATAATTCTTCTGATAATGAAATTTTTTAAATAATAAAGGCCTATCAGGTTTTATGAAGGATGAATCCTATGGGATTATTCTCCGATATGAAAGTTCCGATAAGGGATTTCTTCATGCGAAAAGCTATTTTATTTACAAAAAGTAAAAATATTCTTCTTTTATTGGAACTAAAGAATTTTATTAGGATTCAAAAGGGTCCCCATTATTTATTAGTTAAATAATATAAAAATAAATGGGGGGTTTTTGAGTACTACTGTAAGACCATACAAGGCTCTTCTGAGTCTATACACATGTTTCTCCCTATCATATGTCTCAAATCCATTTGGCTGCTCTATGTAAATTTCTTCCTCAATAACACCATTGAGGAAGGTAGTCTTCACATCCATCTGGTAGATCTTCCACCCCATCTACACAACTAATGTTAGAATGGTTATGATCGAGGAATATATTTCCACAAGGGAAAAATTTTCCTCATAGTCAAATCCCTCTACGTAAGAGAAGCCTTTGGCCACAAATATGGCCTTGTACTTCTTGAAGTTCCCATCAGGTGCATGCTTCACTTTGTAGATCCATATGGAATCAACCACTTAATTTTTATCTGGTCTTGAAACCACCTCACATACATTGTTCTTCATGATGGAGTTATACTCCTTGTTGGGTCCTTCATTTTAGGGGACATAATTTTGACAGATTTTGACCAAGTATGACTGAAAGGCAGTTGTGCAGGAAACCACTGAGGGAAAGAGAGAACATCCACCAAGATATGTTAGAAATTAAGGTTGGAAAGCATAAAACACAAGAAATTGTAGGTACAATGGTGTTCACAGAGGCCACCGAGGAGATATGGAGCAATTGTAGTTGTGTCATGAAATTCTCCAAAGAGGAATGCACATAGCATTTGAGGAAAAGACTAGAAGTTTAGGCAAGAGAAGCTTAAAAAATCAAAAGGAGAAGGAAATAGAAGGGAGGAGGAGAAGCTCTGTTGTGTAACTAGCTCCAAAAATAGAAGAAAAGAGATATCAACGCCTTAGAAATAAGCCACTTCGAGGGGGCAACCTCCAATACATTACATAAATGAACAATTCTTGGATGATACAATTTGCAAAACCTCATTTATATATATAGGAGTCCATGGGGCCATAATGTAATCCTAGTGGGGCCAAAATGTAATCCTAACCGACCTAAAAATAATAATTTAAGGGCACAATAATAACAATATGGGGGTTACAGGGGTACAATAATAACAATAAAGGGGTTACACTAACAACAATAAGGGACTATACTAGTAATATAGGGACCTAACATGCCCCTCTCCTTCAAAAAAGTGTTGTCCTCAACGCTTGAGTAGCTCTGGGTGCTTTTGTATAAAATTCTTATCCTCCCATGTAGAATCTTTAGTGGGTAAGTTCTTCCATCAAGGAGATACTTTGAAATTGATCGATTCCGTAGCTGTCGAGTTCTTGTTTCCGTGACCGCTTCAGGTTCCAATATGATTTTTCCTTCCTCATCAAGTTCAAGTTCTGGAAATATTGTTTGAACTGGAAGATTTTCGCCTATAACCTTCTTTAAGCATGAAACATGGAAAACTAGATGCACTCGCGAAGAAGCAGGAAGCTCCAATTTGTATGCCATAGTACCAATATTTTGCAACATCTTGTAAGGACCATAGTACTTTAGCGATAATTTATTATCCTTCTTAGCTTGCTTGAGGGAAATTTGTTTGTATGGTTGTAGCCGTAAAAATACCCAATATCCTACATCAAAACTTCTCTCGCTGCGATGTTGATCTGCCTGTTGTTTCATTCGGTTTTGTGCCAAATTCAGGTTATCCTTTAAGAGTTGGAGAAATTCTTGTTGATGCTTGATGTGATCTTCCATTGCTTGAACCCTTGAATTTTCCCTTAAATATGATGTGATGGATGGTGGATGATATCCATAAAGTTCCATAAATGGGGTCATTTTTGCTGCAGTATGGAAGGAAGTGTTATACCACCATTCAGCAAGAGGTAACCACTTGACCCATTGTGTTTGTTTATCAGATACAAAACAACGAAGATATCCTTCCAAACATTTATTTACTATCTCAGTTTGACCATCATATTGAGGATGATAAGATGAGCTATGAGCTAATTGAGTACCCAAACAAGAAAATAACTCCGTCCAAAAATTTCCAGTAAAAATGGGATCTCTGTCACTCACAATAACCCTTGGGCTTCCATGTAGCTTTTGGATTATGTCCATAAATGTAGTAGCAAATGTACTTGCTTTAAATGGACGAGATAATGCACAAAAGTGTGCATACTTGGTAAGTCTATCAACTACCACCATGATGACACTCTTTCCTTCGGACTTAGGTAAACCTGTGATAAAATCCATTGAAATTTCCTCCCAACGTTGACTTGGAATGGATAAAGGTTGTAGAAGTCACGGGGTCTTAATTGTCTCCACTTTATTCTGCTGGCAAACCAAACATTCCGCCACAAACTTTTGAATATCAGATTTAAGGCCATCCCAAAAAAATTCTTTCTTCACCCTGTGGTAAGTTTTTAAAAATCCTGAGTGTCCTCCTAAAGGAGAAGTGTGCAATTCCAGAAGAATCTTTTGTTTTATTTGGGAATTATTACAAAGATATAAGCGATCTTTGTACCATAAGGAATCATTTTTCCAACTAAATGTATCAGATGTACTAGGATCTTGCTGTAACTTTTGAATGAGTGTCCATACATATTTTTCCTTCTTCCATTCATCTCTTGCTTCGGTTATCCAATCTGGTTGGATAATATAAATGGCACAAAACAATGCTTCCACCTCTTCATTCTTTCTTGAGAGTGCATCTGCAACAACATTAAGATTTCCTTTTTGGTAGATTATTTCAAAGTCATAACCCAACATCTTTGTGACCCATTTTTACTGCTATTCTGAAGATAGTCTTTGTTCCAAAAAGTGTTTAAGACTATCATGATCAGTTTTACCTTGAAGTGTCTTCCCATTAGGTAAGTTCGCCATTTCTTTAGTGCATGCAGTATTGCTAACATTTCCTTCTCATAAATAGGTTTCTGTAAATACTTTCCTTCGATTGGACGACTTTCAAAAGCAATGGGTCTTCCTTCCTGCATTAAAACAACACCAATTCCATTTCCTGAGGCATCACATTCCACAATAAAGGTTTTTGTGAAGTCTGGCGTAGCTAAGACCGGTGCTAGGCACATTGCCTCTCTAAGATGTTCAAAGGCCTTAGTTGCTTCAGGAGTCCATGAAAATGCATCTTTCTTCAATAATGTTGTTAGAGGTGCTTCTATTCTCCCATAATTCTTAACAAACTTGTGATAATACCCTATTAACTCGAGAAATCCTCGCAACTTCTTTATGGTTGTTGGGACTTTCCATTCCTTAATGGCTTTAATTTTGTTAGGGTCTACCTTAACACCCTCGTGAGATACAATATGAATCAGATATTCCACCTCTTGTACTCCAAAGAAACATTTGGATGTTTTATAATTGTTTCTCCTGCAATAGTTTGAGCACCCTGTCAACATGTTCAACATGATCCTTCCATGACCTACTGTAGATTAGTATATCATCAAAAAATACTAGCACAAATTTTCTAAGGAAGGGTTTGAAAATGGAATTCATCAACCCTTGAAATGTAGAAGGTGCATTGGTAAGGCCAAAAGGCATGACCAAGAATTCATAATGACCCTCATGAGTTCGAAATGCTGTTTTTGGAATATCTTCAGTCTTCATTCTAATTTGATGATATCCTGAACGAAGATTCAACTTGGTAAAATAAATTGCTCCATGTAATTCATCCAATAATTCATCAATCACAGGAATGGGAAATTTATCTTTAATGGTGAGCTTATTGAGCTCCCTATAATCCAAACACATTCGCCATGATCCATCCTTCTTGTGTACCAATACTACAGGAGCAGAGAAGAACTTTGACTAGGTTGAATTATACCCGCCTCTAACATTTCTGCAATCATACGTTCAATTTCGCTCTTTTGGACGTAAGGATATCTATAAGGCCTGATGTTTGGAGGAACACTTCCTGGAATCAAATGAATAGCATGATAATGATCACGAATAGGTGGGAGTCCTTTGGGAGTTTCAAACACCTTGGAATGATTGTCCAAGACTTGTTGGAGATCTGCAGAAATAGATGATTTTGATGTCGGAACTTCTATTGAGCATAATTGTGCAATTACGCCTCGTTGTTCTTTCTTTATAAGCTTTGTCATGACATTAGAGCTTATTATCCTTCCTGGCTTCCCTTCAATACCCCGTAATTCGACTTCCTTTCCTTCTGAAAAAATTTTCAAGAAAAGTTCTTGAAAATTAAAAGCTACCTTCCCCAAAGATTGTAACCATTGTACTCCTAGTACAACATCAACACCTCCCATAGGAATGGAAAGCATTGGACTAGTCAATACATATTCCCCCATGGTTAGCTTGATATTATGGCATTTTCCAAAAGCAATTTATAGTTCCTCCATTTGCAACCATCACTTGACATTCTGGTGCTGGGTATAGGAAACAATTTAATTCCTTGGCTACCTTACAATGAATAAAATTATGGGTGCTACCTGAATCAATCAACACTATTGCCTTTCTCTTCTTGATTTGTCCTTTTATCTTGAGAGTTTGAGGAGTGGTAATTCCTGCCAGTGCATTACACGATATGGTTGGATTCATTTCTTCCTCTTCTGGGGCTGGTTCCTGGTGTATATCCTCTTCTCGTTCATTTTCTTCTTCCTCTTCACAATCTATGTAAAATAATTTCTTCTCAGCACACTTATGACCTTTAGTGTATTTGCTATCACAACTGTAGCAAAGCCCTTTTGCTCTTTTTTCTTCCAATTGTTGTGGTGTCAACCTTGTAGGTTGTGGAAATCTAGGCGTAGCAACACTTCCTTATTTATAGAAGTGAGTGGTAGGCTTCCTTGTCGCCATAATTTTACATTCAATTTTTCTTGCCAACCTGAATGCCTTCTCCAATGAATCAGGTTCCAAAATGCAAAATTCATGTTGGATGTTATCCTTTAAAGTGCCTATGAAGAGATCAATCCTGTGTTCCTCTGGAATATCAATTACCCTTATATTCAATTTTTTGCAGTCCTCAATGTGCTCCCCCACTAAGTCCTTTTGTTTGAGATTTATCAATTGGATAAAGAAGGTGTTGCTCTTTGTATCCTCATAATGTGCTATCATTTCCTCCGTAAAAATTTACCAAGTGACAATTTTTTTACGGGAGCAAAGCCATCGATACCATACAAATGTATTTTGTTCTAAATGTAAAGTTGCAATGCGTACCTCTTGTGTGTTTTGCACATTATGGAGATCAAAATATTGCTCCATCTGTAGTATCCATGTTACAGGATCATTTCCATCAAACTTCCTCATCTCCATTTTTGGAATATGGTGGTTCTTCCCTCCAACATTAGAATTATCTTTCAAATGCAACAGGTCTGACCTGATTTGGATTCTCCAAGACAAAGTTGTGTCCAATCTCCCACAATGACCTAATTATGGATTGGTTGAGTAGAGCGAACTTATACGACTTTCCACGTGTCACTGTTTCGTCCTTCAACTCTGAAATTGATAGCCAAGAAACTACAGTCCGTTTACTTGTGACCACTTTTTACGTCACTCCAATCTAATGCTCAGAGAGAGAGTTATGAATATTTTCCCACGATCACCTATTTGAGATGAAATTCAGTAGCCTGAAAAAGCACTACCTTCCACAGATCATATCTCCGAAAATGTTGTGAACCAAGCTCTGAAATTTTTTGACGAGTTTCCTCAGGATTTCGGCTTTGCACCCTAAAAATTTCAGATTCTGAACCTTCGTAGAAAAAACTTAATAGCGAAAATGCCACGATGACCTGTTTAGAGCAGCGAAACCATAGAATCCAAAGCTCTAATACCAAATGTTGTGTAACCAGCTCCAAAAATAGAAGAAAAGAGATATAAACGCCTTATAAATAAGCCACTTCGAGGGGGCAACCTCCAATACATTACATAAATGAACAATTCTTGGATACAAATTACAAACCCTCGTTTCTATATAGGAGTCCATGGGGCCACAATGTAATCCTAGTGGGGCCATAATGTAATCCTAGCCGACCTAACAATAATAATTTAAGGGCACAATAATAACAATATGGGGGTTACAGGGGTACAATAATAACAATAAGGGGGTTACACTAACAGCAATAAGGGACTATACTAGTAATATAGGGACCTAACAAGCTCATATGTCAAGATGATGTCGTTGAGTCTATTAGACTTGGTTCTATTCTTAGTTTATCTATTTTTGAGCTACATTGTATGGCGATTCCTCTGCTTCTACTAGAAGGGTCGGAGTGCCAGGATGTAATGATGTCTTAAGTTTAATGGAAATGAGTTGCGGGACTGTTATATGTTTTATAATGTGTTGGTTTTCATGGAATTATTTAAATTTTTCTTATGCATGAATGTCGATGTTATCTGTTTCTTTGGATGTGTTTCAAGTCACAATTTTCTCTGGTTATATATCAGATAATATGATTTCCTAGAGTATCTGTGAATGATAATCATTCCATAACTCTCCTTTATGCCTAGCTCTAGTTGATGTCCTAATAAGTTCGTGGCATGCCTTGGGTGAGATGATTTACTTCTTCTAAGTTGAAAATTTTGGCGTTGCGCTAGACTAAAGCAGGCTCTTTGTTGACCCCTGCGTCTGAACCTAGGGACCCTATCTTTTATAATTCTTCTTCCAAAAAATAATTCCGTTGTCAGGACCTGACGTTTCAAAAAGGGACATGCAACATGGTGTCAGGTATTTTTAAGAAGTATCTATAGGATCGGTTGGATGAGCAGGTAGAGCGGTTTATTTCTCAGTAAGCACAACTCCATCACAAAAGTGCGAAGCGAGTGAAGGAAGAATTTTTGTATGTGGAGCCTGCAAGCGATCAATACGAGATATTCTAGTGTAAGTTTCCAGAATATATTTATAATTAGTGGCGAAGGTTGCAAAAAAATGAAAGGACTGAAAATAAGAGTAGATATCCCTATACCTAGACTCAGGATGACCTAGTCAAGTTACACCAACTCGATACGGACCTAAGTTGGGCCGTTGATTTTTGGGTACAAGCTACTTTAGAAGGCTACATCATCGATTTTTTTGTAGAAGGCTATCTGTCCTTTTCCAAGGCTAAGGCCATGTTCAAGTTAGGGTTGCAGGGAAGGATATTAAAGGAGATTCTCTTGTGGGTTAAAGACTTAATGGTAGAAGAAAACCTACTTCCATTTCAGGGCCAATCCATGGCTACTTAAAGCCCTGGTATTGGGGGACGGGTATATGGGGAGAAACGTTACCTAGTTGTGAGCAATGAAAATGTTGGAGAGATGGAAACATATTACTCTCGAAGGGCTATAGATATAAGGGTATATCGAAGGGCACAAATAGATGAGGAGTGGTGGGAGAAGGCTTTACAAGATATCCATATACAACAAAGGGAGCTTCACTAAGTAGGATCAACATTGAGTAGCCCAGAAGCGTGAGAAGGAAGACTAATCTAGTTGGAGTTATAAAATGAAGGGGATAATTATAAAGAAAGTCTTGGCCTAGTAGGAGAGGCAGTGACTGCTACGATGATGTAGGTTAAAATAAGAAGTAGAGATTTGTTCCTGCTAGGAGAAATGGAGATGTCGGATGGAGCGGGCCCTATGGGCCAAGGGGAGGTCCCAGATGATGAAATGCACTTCGTGATGAGGAGGTTGTTTTTTGAAGATGATGTGTCTCCTGAGAATAGTAACTCCTTGCCCAAAATTCAGGTAGCACTTCCTCGACCTTCCCCTGGTACTTTATCAAAAACCTGTTTAGTTTCTTTCTAAGATAGTTAAAATCATAAAGGTTCACAAATTAGATATTAAATACAAGGATGGTATCTACGGTGGTACAAGTAGTAGTTTTCACTTAGGTCCCCAAGGGTCTATGCATCCCGGTTCATAGGGGTTCATACTTGTCTCGTTAGTTCAACTGTGTATGGCTAAAAACATGGACGGATATTTTACTTGGTATCCTGAGTTCTCTGGGAAGGGGAATGAGGATGTCGAACAACATTGGTACTTGCATGAGGCTATCTGGAGGGCTCGTCAATCTCCGGATGCCACCAAACTAATTTAATTTCATACCACTCTTCAGGATATAATGCTTATGTGGTTCATTAATGTTGAAAAGTATAACTAGTTCAGTCTTCATGTTGACTATGTAATTATGTAGTTATGTAAATAAGATGATAAAGATAATAAAATGTATTTTTGGTGTACTTGCTTCATGGGTTTCATGAGAAATATTTTCTTATGTAGATAGACTTCTTCTTGATGTCTACTAGGCTTGAGTCTTCTAGGTATATAATATAATTAAAGTGTCATGTATATATATGAAGGAACCTGTCATCAGTATATGCTCCAGATCCTGTCAAGAACCTTGTCTCATATCCAAGAATCTATGGAAGAAATACCTACAAACATACCTCTCTCCAATGCTGAAAGGGGAAGCTATTATAAGGTGTTAAAAGTCGGCCAACAAGTCTAATGACAGGTCGGCCTAAAATCTAAGAAATCACCTATATATATACCCCTATTATTGTGGATAATAGGCAACCAATTGAATGCGGATTCCTCTGGTATTGCGGACAAGTTTGAGTTAGTTCTGCGGACTGTTTTGGAAGGAGATAATCGGATAACACTAAAATTATAGTGCGAATACTAGAAGGACGTCAGGATAGATCAACCACAGGAAAGTTTTTGGATAACGTTAAAATTACAATGTGGATACTAGAAGGAAATCAGGAGATCAACCATAGGAAAGTTTGCGGATACACCACAACAAATAAGTGCGGAGAAGACAGAGAATTAGGGCAGCACATAAATGAAGATAAAGGATAACTTGTGAATGTGGATATGAAGGAAGTTTGCTGATAGAAAAAGCATAATCTACAGATAGTCAATGTCAGTTTTCAATAGCAAGGTACAATGAAGTTTAAGGAGAAGACTTAAGTGGCTGATATATATTGTTAAGGACTGTGATATCAAGATCAAATTAGCAAAGGTTGAGGCAATGATCATAAGGAGAAGAGGCAACAATAGTGAGGAAGGTAAATATACCTTCCCACATTTCAAGAAAGTTAAATACAAACATATACAAGGTGAATATCAAGGCATTGAAAGCATATCTAGGTCCAGGGTCTAAGTCTGGTTCATGGTACTTGTCATTTAAAGATCTACAAGAAGAATTATTTGTGGGTTTTCCTGTCCAAAAGGGAGAGGTTCTTCCCTGGCTCTAGGAGCCTAATTTTGTGTCTTGTGCATTTTGATAATTGACTTGATGAAAATTTAACTAAATTAAAAGAAGAGAAGACATAAGTATCACAAGTAAGGTCACAAGTAATTATCAAGAAGAGAATTTGTATTAACCTACAACCCTCCAAATTCTCAACATGGTATCAGAGCTAAGGTGCTGAACATAAGGGCTTCTTGTTACAAAGACACTTAAAGCAGCGAAGATCAAAGTTTGGGTTGGAAATTCAAATCAGTTTGCAAGGAAGAATATCTAACTACTTCAAGTGAGATCTCCTATCTCATTCAAAAGATCAACTCATTCAAGAAAATAATCGTTGCCATCAAATATTTGCACTCAAGACATTGTTTGAAGAGAACCTCAAATTCTAACGATAGTATTTATAATCAAGTGTTCAAGTACACCAACATTGAATAAAGGAAACACTTGACTTCATTCTCAATCATCATCAAGGAAGCTATAAGAAATATCACTCAAGTAAGTATTCATGACCCTATCAGTCAAGATGCCTTATTGTAAATAAAGCAACAAGCTGGTTGGGTCATCAAACTTTAGTGCATGGAAGAAAATAAAAGACTTGAATTTAATTGAAGATGAAGTAATGGACTATATCAAAGGATCTAATGTTCAAACCCCAAAAGAAGATGCTCCAGCCCATGCCAAGTAAATGAATAGAGAAATTAGAGCCCGGAGGATTCTCATAGAATCCATCAAAGACTCTCTGATTCCCTATGTATCCAAACTAAAGACTGAAAAACAAATATATGAGAAATTGGTGGAGCTATTCACTATGAGTAATGTTGGAGAAGAAATCTCTCTGAGACAAGAACTATACAAAATGAAAGTATCAAGGGAAGAAGGAATCATTCCATACTTCATGAGGATTTCTGAAATAAGAGATCAACTGTAGGAACTAGGAGAAGTGATGTCTAACATTGAGATGACTACAGTGGTGTTGAATCATCTACCAGAGGAATGGGGAAACTTCACTTTTATTCTATATGGGAAGAAAGAAGCCACCCCATTCCATGCTTTATGGTCTCTATGTAAAATAGAGGAAACAAGACTAAAGGCCAAAGATGATACAAGACCAAGTCAAGAGAATCATGCCTTTGCAACCTCATACAGGAAGAAAGGAAGATACAAAAAATTTGGCCCTCAGAATAAAAGAAGGAATATGGACAACGTACGATGCTTTGGATGTAATGAAATTGGGCATTATAAAAGAGATTGTCCTAAATATGGAAAGGACAAGAGGAAAAAAGAAGAAGTCCATGCCACTAATGAAAGAGAAGAAGCTGATGCTAAAAGATCCAAGAAGGAGGAAGAGAGAGATCTCTATTATGATTGAGATCATCTTTCTCTTTAAGTGATCTCTGATTGATTGTAAAAATTGTATAATAGAAAGAAATGTACATTAAGAAGCATCTCAATAGAAGCATGAAATGAGCTCTCGGTGAAACAACTTCTGAAAAATCTCTCTACTAAAGTAAAGCAGTCATCAGATCGAGGGTCATCATGGTAACATAATTATGGGATGTGATGACATATTGATGAAGCAGGCCAAAGGAATGAAGCTCTTCATTATAGTAAAATTGCTACAGGATGACTCAGGGAAATAGATACGAGGTATACAAACTGCCAGATATATATGCTGATATTGGATGCTGTGAAGTCATGTCATATGGTTGCTGGTAATAGACTTCCATATTTAGAAGTAAGAGCTATGAAGGAGGATCTCTTAGTGCACTAACAGATGAAATAAACATAACGTGTTCTTATAGAATATGAGGTGGTTGTACATAAAAAATAAATTGGAAAATTTGTAATGTCCTGGGAATGAAGAATGTGCAGAGAGGAAGAGATCCTGAAATGCAACCATGTCAAGAGGCAGTTATCATCGGGAGGCCAAGAAGATGTGACTAGGAGATCTCCTGGGAAGATATGTAGACTCTGACAGAAGTCTGGTAAAGAAGAATACCCTTAGCTAAACATATCATTAGGAGATGTGTCAATCTGTATGAAGGGTGTTGATTCCTACATGAAGATTTCATGGTGAAAGATCATCACTAAGGTAAATTTTGTTCTAAAAGTTCATATGTATATGTTTATCTATATGAATTTGTGCAGGGCTGCTAATCATGAGAAAGGATGTATGATCCTTGGAGATGATTCGAAGGAAAGCAACATGGCATAACTGTGGACCAGATAAGGAAGTCTGATGAATCACTTTCTGATAGCTGACATGACTTAGGATGAAAGTGATGGATTATCTGTGCCCTATGAAGCTAAAAGTTGAAGATTCCTCAATATCTAAATCCATGACATCAAGGACAGGAATTATTCATGAGCAGTTGAGTGTCTCACCATTGCTACTGGAGGTCCCTGGTTAAGAGGGAGCCTGATGATAAGTTTCTTACTTGGTAGAAACTTGGTAATTCCTAAGAATGAGCTTAGGTACATTCCTTGTATAGGAATGAGTACATTACCTTGTGGAATAGGTCCTCCCTGCTTGAGAGGGAGAGATAGACACATCATTCTGGTCTTCACTTGGGAAGACAGAATGGAGGATTGGGTAATCATCTGGCATTTGATACTCTTTGATAATGTATTAGGGAATTCAAGATAAGAGTAGTAGGGGACCAATATTATTTGAGGGCTAGCTACCAAAGAGAAGAATAGTCCAATAAGGTCATACTTTGGGAACACCTGGGTGGAGTATGTACCTTGGAGAGACAATGACGATGGTGTCTATAAGTCAAGTGTCTTGCCAAAATTGTAGCTCATTGTCTCGTTGAGAGATGTGGAAGTTAGTCAAAGACTTGCACTAGGACAATGCTGGTTGATATGATGCTATACATATGCGATTACCAATCCGATTCTTCTTATGAGATTCTTCAGTTTGAAAGTGACCATGTACATGTATGAATACCTCCCTAGTTAAGAGGGAAGTTGAAAAGTGTAACTAGGCCGGTCTTCATGTTGACTATGTAATTATGTATTTATGTAAAGAAGATGTCAAAGATAATAAAATGTATTTTTTGTGTACTTTCTTCATGTGTTTCATGAGCAAGATTTTATTATGTAGATAGAATTATTCTTGATGTCTACTAGGCTTCAGTCTTCTAGGTATAGAATATAATTAAAGTGTCATGTATATATATGAAGGAACCTGTCATCAGTATATGCTCCAGATCCTATCAAGAACCTTGTCTCACATCCAAGAATCTATGGAAGAGATGCCTACAAATAGACCTCTCTCCAACGCTGAAAGAATAAGCTATTATAAGGGGTTAAAAGTCGACCTACAATTCTAATGACAGATCGGACTAAAAGCTGAGAAATCACCCATATATATACCCCTGTTCGTGCGAATAATAGGCAACCAATTGAATGCAGATTCCTTTGCTATTGTGGACACATTTGAATTAGTTTTGCAGTCTGTTTTGGAAGGAGATAATCGGATAACACTAAAATTACAGTGTGAATACTAGAAGGATGTCAGGACAGATCAACCGCAGGAAATTTTTTAGATAACGCTGAAATTACAGTGCGGATACTAGAAGGACATCAGGACAGATCAACTGTAGGAAAGTTTACGGATACACCACAGGAAATAAGTGTGGACAAGACAGAAAAGTAGGGCAGCACATAAATGCATATAAAGGATAACTTGTGAATGCGGATCTGAAGGAATTTTGCGAAGAGAAAAAGGACAATATACGAATAGTCAATGATAATTTGCAATAGCAAGGTATAATGAAGTTTAAGGAGAAGAATTAAGTGGCTGATATACATTGTTAAGGATTGTGATATCAAGATCAAGTTAGCAAAGGTTGAGGCAGTGATCATAAGAAGAAGAGGCAACAATAATGAAGAAGGTAAATCTTTTATTTACCTTCCCACAGTTCAAGCAAGTTAAATACAAACAAGTTAAATACAAACATATACAAGGTGAAGATCAAGGTCTTGAAAGCATATCCAGGTCTAGGGTCTAAGTCTGGGTCATGGTACTTGTCATTTGAAGATATATAAGAAGAATTATTTGTGGGTTTTCCTCCTCAAAAGGGAGAGGTTTTGCCCTGGCTCTAGGAGCCTAATTTTGTGTCTTGGGAATTTTGATAATTGACTTGATGAAAAATTAACTAAACTAAAAGAAGAGAAGACATAAGTATCACAAGTAAGGTGAAAATTAATTATCAAGAAGAGAATTTGTATTAACCTACAACCCTCCAAATTCTCAACAATTAAGTGGTCTGCCTTGTAGGAAAATCCAGCTATAAATGAAGTTCGATGGGAATTCATTCAAGAACTCAAATTTCCAAAGACTAACCAACATGGGTTATTTGAACTTTGGGAAATATAAAAGTGAGAGGGAGAAACCACATGGGAAATGATGCAATGGTTTAAGGATGCCATTGGCAAGCTTAGTTACCCCATTGATACCAATCACTAGCGAGATTGGTTCATCAAATCACTGTTGCCACTCACCCACACACTGTTGACTTAGTAGAAGATTAACACCCTACAATACGTGCTTGAACAAGCATCCAAGATCGAGGCTATGGCAGGATATTCACATGAGCACCGAGGAGGATCAGTTTCCAATGATCCTACTCTCATAGGGTTGTAACATTAGATCGCTGATCTGAATGAGAAGCTAAGTGACATGCACCCATATCAACCTGCACGACCTCACATATGGTGTACAATTTTCCACATTGAAGGGAATCATGCCACAAAGTGGCCAAAACTGAGGGGGTCGAGCACTCCCTTTGTGCCAGTAGGGCCCTCCACATCCTTACCCACCACTAGAGATACGAAAATTGGTACGCAAGGTTTATATCCATCCCACACACAATTTCATGCCTTTCCCAACTAGTAGGGTGCATATTCGAACAAATACTGTGAAATATGCCAAACATATGGACATCTTCCATGACTCTATCCAATATCACAAAAATCTTCGAATGTCCTGAAAAATGTTTTCTGTGAATTTTGTGGTTTACTGACTCACCACATTGATTAGTGTAGGGGATTAGATGCTCTAGCTGACCAGTTGGATCGTTCTTCCTTTAGAATTAATGAATATCATGAGAGACAGATTAAGAGATCGCGGGGGGGGCGCATAGAACAAGAGGTAGAGGTATGATTCGTTGCTATAATTGTGATCAAGAGGGGCATGTTTCTAGAGACTACCCGCTACCGAGAAGACCCTCGTGCTCCTAGTGCAGAGTCAACACACACACAACAAAGGATTTTCCGGAGCTAATCGCTAGATGGGAGGAGTGCAATTGACATAGGGGATAAAATTTTATTAATTCAGAACCACGAGAACCTGAACCAAATTTGATATAAAGCATTAACATAATCACTCGGGGGGAGAGAAGACCAAAGATGACTTGAGGGCCACCGAGAAACCAAGAGTCATAAATATGGCCTCACCAAAACACTCTTATGATTTCAACTAGGAGAAGAAATACTATAAATATGCCACAAAGATATTCAAACAACTAGTTCTGAATGATGGCACCTAAGGGGAGCAACCAAAACTATTGAAGCCTAGAAGTCTAAGGCTGCTGCAAAACAATTCCCAAACTGTACTAGAATGGTTCAAGATGTTCTTGCACATCATGAATGATAGGAAGATGTTGGGGAAATTGTGTAAGATGCTTAAGGTTGTTGTCAAAGATGGGGAGCTCTTGGAAGGTCTCATCTCGGCTAATTTTCCCGAAAGGAATTCTAGGCGAGTGCGGAGGAACACGAAGAGGACAGGGAGGTAGTTTCATGTCGATGCCCAAATCGCAGGGTTCAAGATCAAGGACATTATGTTAGATTTGGGTTCATATGTGAACATCCTACCAAGGAAAGCCTGGGAATCCATGGGAAGCCTAAGCTGGAATTCTCCCCTATTCAACTGCACATGGCTAGTCAATATTGTATCCTTCTAGTTGGATGCCTAAAAGATGTGGAAGTAGAAATAACATCAGTAAAAATGTATGTATATTTTGAAGTCATATACATCTTGGGAGAGAAAGACCCCTATCCTACATTGTTGGGGATAAATTGGGCCTTCGAAAACTATGCAGTGATTTACCTAAAGAGGGAAACCATGACTTTTAAGGTGGATGGAGTCAGGGTAATTTAGCCCTTGGATCCCTATCAAGACCCCAAGTTCATTGTTTCAGTGGATGATAGAGAAAAACCTAAATTACTGGATCAATTATACCAGCTCAAAATAGGAAAGAGGGAGGACTACAAAAATCCTACAACGGATGGGTTGATTAGTTGGAGAAGTGTTCAAAGCTCCAAAGTTGGATCAAAAGTTGCATGGGATTGTTAGTAGTAAGGAGGCCATGATATCCACTCAAGGTGATGTGAAATTATCTTCTGAATCCACTGGTTTGGTACAGAGGTACATAATTTCCCTATTTTTAATGGTATGGGCTCTATTATTGATTTTATCGATGAAGTTGATTTGAATGTTTTGGAGGAAGATAAGGTACCCTTACTAGATGTTTCCTTTCAAGCGACATTGGTAAGGTGGTGGGGTTCCCATCATAACCACCTCCAAGGGTGGGAGGTGGTCAAGTCTGCATTGATATGCAGATTTTGGTATTCAAAAGACTACTCACCCAATCCCTTTAAGTATGAAGGGTACACCGATCCTCACCAGCATATCCAAAACTGTAAAGATAGGTGGACCAGGGAAGGAATTCCTGAGGGTATGTGGTTGCATAGCTTCGTCCACACTCTTGGAACATTACCTTGGGCTTGGTATCTCAAGGAAGAAATAAAGAGGTAGACAAGTGAGTGGGATCACAGGACTTCCCAATTCATTCGTGATTTCTCCTTTACTGATGATGATAAACATATAGCAATTTCCTTGAAATTAGTGAAGAGGGTCCTGCTCCCAACATGGGAGTTTATTGAAGACTATTGTGACCAATATGCCTTAAATCATACCTATGAATCCAGATTTCATGAGGTTGTGGCTTGCAGGAAGGTAAATCTTGATATTTATGGAGACGATTTAGAACGGTTAAGGCACTTGACCTTTGAAGAATCAGAGGGGGAACAAGACATAGAATATGGCCCTGTAACAACATCAAGATTGAAGAGAAACAAAAACAAACTTCCATTAGGGACTATTGGGATGAACAAACCACCAAGGAGACCTTCAATCTCCCGAAGGAGTACAAGGATCTTTTCCCTTCATCTGTTGTAGAGATTAAGGGGATAAAAGGGGAGTTGGTAGAAATGAAAATCGCATTGAAGCCATATGTGAGACCAATGAAACATTGATAGTATTGACTAAACCCAAGGGTCAAGGAGAAGGTGAAGAGAGAGATCGAAAATATGTTGGCAGCGTGCCTCATCTTCCTAGTTGATGAAGATGAGTGAGTTATTCCAATTGTCATTCAGATTAAGAAGGATTCTAAAGAGATTTGGGTCTATATATATTACAGGAGTGTGAAAAATGCTTGTGTTCATGATCCCTTCCCTACTCCATTAATCAACGAAGTCCTTGATAATGTTGCAGGTGAAGCCTATTCCTTCATGGATAGGTTATCTGGCTATCACCAAGTTTTCACTGTAGAGGATTATAAGACAAAAATCACCTTCACGACTGAATGAGGCTCTTATGCCTACCATGCCATGTCATTCAGGTTGAAGAATGCACCAATGGTGTTTCCAAGGATCGTGATTGCGGCCTTCCATGAATATATTCATAGATTCTTAGAGGTGTATATGGACGATTGGAAAATGTACAAATTATTGAAAATACACTGCAACTTTCTTAGGGTAATGTTTGATTGCTGCAAGAAACTACAAGTTTCCTTGAACTTGAAGAAATGGATTTTTGTTGTCCCTTTTGGAACGCTACTAGGGCATATAGTTTGCCAAGAAAGAGTGTGTGTCGACCTGAAAATGTTGCGGTAATTTTGAATATTCCTCTGCCAACCAGTGTTAAGAAGTTAAGATTGGTTCTCGGCCACACAAGATACTACCATAGGCTCATTCATAATTATGCATTGATTACTACACCATTGGAGAAGTCGTTGACGAAATAAGAGCGATTTTCTTGGACCGACGAATGCGAAGCTTCCTTTAATACGCTAAAAGAGAAGCTAGCAAGTGCACCAATCCTGCTCTACCCGGATTGGAATAAATAATTTCATGTCCATATTGTTGCGTACGAGATTTCTCTGGGAGCTATTTTGGCCTAGCCTGGAGACGGTAACCTAGAACACCCAATTTAATTTTCTAGCAGAAAACTTTCCATTGCAGAGAGGAACTACACCACTACTAAACGTGAAGCTCTTGCGATTATGTATTAATTGTAGAAATTCATGCACTATCTTCTAGGTGGTCCCTTTAAGTTTTTCACTAACCACTCTGTGTTGAAGTATTTGGTAAATAAGCTTTTGCTAGAAGGGAGGATTTACAGATGGCTCTTGTTGTTTCAGTAGTTTACATTAAAATTCATTGTGAAGTTAGGAAGGATGAATGTGGGGCCTGACCATCTCTCCCAACTAGAGTCGGGTGAAGCAAGGGGTCAATAGATGACCAACTGTCGGATGTTAATATGTTTCAGGTTGAGGCCATCCATGACTATTTGGAAGACACAACACTATTTTTAACCACTGGGAATTACGCGAAAGAGTACACGACAACCTAGAGAAGGAATATGGTGGTTTGAGCTGCAGATTACCAGTGGATCACATAACAATTGTACAAGATGGGTCTCAACCAAATATTGTAAATATGTGTCCTCAACCTTGAAAAGCTAGATGTGTTATGGGAATTCCACTCTGGAGTTGCGGGAGGACAGGTAGGGGGGAAACCTACCGCAAGAAAAGTACTGCAAGCAGGACTTTGGTGGCCCAGGATTTTCTGGGATGTGAAAGAATACGTCAAGAAATGTGAGTTTGTCAACGGGTCGGGTGACCATCACACAAGGATGAACTTCCTTTACAACCTGTACGTGCACTCTAGGCTTTCAAAAATTAGGATGTGGACTTTGTGGAGCTTATTAATCTGCTAGCGCATCAGTCACATGCTTGGTACTTTATTATTGCTACATACTATCTCACCTGTTGGGCCGAAGCCGCACCAGTTAAAGATTGCACTGTTGACACCATTGCCTATTTCATCTTCAAAAATATCATCACTCTATTTAGGTCCCCTAGAGCCTCAATAGTGACTATGGGACCCACTTCATTAATGAAACAATCACCACATTGCTGCAAAAATTCATGATCCAACATCATAAAAGCATCGCATATCATTCATAGGAAAACAACACCATCGAAGCTTTCAACAAGATCCTAGAGAAGGGCCTCACCAAGACCTACTCTGCCAATCGAGATGACTTGGATGAGTGGGTACCAGCTACCTTGTGGGCCTACTGTACCACCATGAAACGACTGCATAAATATACATCATTCCAACTTGTTTATGGATGAGAATTTGTAGTACCCGTTGAATTTATCATACCCAACCTCTTTATTGTGCATTCCACTCAAATGACAGAGGACAAGTCAATTGAAAAATGATTGAATGAACTATGGGAGTTGGATGAAGCCAAGTTTCTAGCTGATTTCCATCAAACTGTTTGCTACAGGTCATTTTGTCACATCCACTGAAATGGCTTGAAAGTCAGATCAATCAACATCCTTGAACACTTTATCATTATCCCTTTGCAAATCCCTAAACATCACCTCTCCTAAAGGTTCGAGTTTCTGGGTCAATAATCTCAAAAACCATGTATTTAGCCCCAACGCACCCTGCACTTCATTCCACCTGCAATGGTTGCAAGTTTCATAATTGAGCACCTGCCAACGCAGGTTGCTCTACTTTGAAGGTTCAATGGTTCTATAATTGCAGGAAAAATACAAAATATTTTTGAATCTTCTCTTTCCATAAGCTTCTAAGTGGTTTTAACCATTTACCATGGATAGAGATCTCAAATTCCTACTCTCGAGGTTATTCAAATACTATTATGCATTATAGTTAATTAGTCCATAGTTAAGATGGATCTAGGTTGTTTATAGAACATTTTATTCAAATACTATTATGCATTATAGTTAATGAGTCATCACAATGTGTACGTTAATCCTATGTTTAAATTTTTAGAGATAAAATTATATTAATATTGTTTTCTTATGATATTTAGATAATTTTAAATATATTTAAATAAATTACTAGTTGCATCGCTCACCAATCTAGTATGATAGAGATGTTATAATGTCCTATGTAATATTTTGACTTGGTCAAAATAAAATAAATAAAATAAAAATGAACTATTATAACTATAATTATTAATAAAACATTTTGATTCGATCAAATTACATAAAACTAAAAAATAAAATAAAATAGAAAACATAAACTTAATAATTATAATTATTGCATCTAGAGGCACTCTTCAATCCAGTATGGAAGAGATGTAAAATGTAAATTTAATAATTATAATTATTGCATTGAGAGAGTCTCTCCAATAAAGTATGGAAGAGATGTCCTGTCCGTGAAAAACCCAACACTACTTGATGTAAACTTGACTCACTACAAGGGGGATTTGAACCTAAATTACATTGTTTCCACGATTTCACAAACTTGAAATTGAAGTCCCCAATCTAGTATGGAAGAGATGTCATGTCCGCGAGAAACCCAACAACTACTTGATGTAAACCAAATTCACTACAAGGGGGATTTGAACCTAAATTACATTGTTTCCATGATTTCACAAACTTGAAATTAAACAATTGAACTGCCACTGAAACAACCTATAGTGCCACATTTACGTCGATAGGGGTTTCTTTTTGAAAATGACCAGGCTAGAAATAGTGTACCCTTTTATCCTTCTATGTCCGATCTACACTTTTTCCTTGCTCTGTCGGATCGATTAAAATAATTTGACATCTGTTTCACTACGTTACTATTGGTTTATTGAAATTTCCATAAGTATCATCGTGGATCTATTCGACTGAGACCACACCCGATATCATATCCTACCCTGCCGGTTTCTTCGATGGAACGACACAAAACAACTGTTGCGCATGTGGGGTTTGGCTCAAGATGGACTCAAATTGCCATTAAAAAATTTATTGGAATGGGGGGCATGTCACCAACACCCAAACTAAGGTACTTGCATTATGGGGGTTATTGTGCTTTTCAAAACAACTTTATATTGATGCCCTTTCTGTATTTGGGAACTCACATGTTTTTATCAACTACATGAAATATCACATTGGTTTCTCCCCCCCTCATCTCACACATTCATGGAAAAGATTTCCACTTTGGGGGACTCTTTCAATTATATTACCTTCCATCACATCTACTAGGAGAAAAATTTAGAGGCTGATCGACTTTCTATGATGGGGTTGGGAGAAATTTTTGGACATATGCATTATAGGCTCTATGAGGCTGGCACTATATGTGCACATGGTACTTTTCAAATTCATTGAGTTTTGCCGGATAGACCAACGTGGCATTTACATTGCATGAGCACACCTACTTATTTCCTCGGTCTTATTTTGTTTGATATTTTTTGCAAATTTTTGTACTTATCATATTTAGATATATTTCCGCATCGGCTGAGAGACAGAGAACTTTGGGTGGATGTACTTTCATTTTTGGAATATAGTAGTTGTTTTATGATGTATGCTTACCTCTCCTTTTTATTCCTTGCCCTAAGGCAGCAGGGACTCTAGTAATCTATTGCGCATGAATATTAATTCCATGTTATAAATTAAATGCCCAAATCCAAAGTTTCAAAATATTAAAGTTAAAATTTTGGTTTGGAATATTTCACTTCATTTTTTTGCAGCCTATTAAATACTAACAACATTTTTTATTAGCATATGAAAAAATTTAAGATCTTATTTGGCCTTTTCCTGAAGCAAGTGTGAAGAAAACTTAGTGTTAAAATACATATTCTGATTTTTAATTTTTTTTTTATTTAATGAACTAATGTTTTTTAAATTAACATTATTTATTTATTGAAATTTTTTTGAAAAATAGTTTCCAAATATGCGACAAGTTTATTAAAATACGGAAAATGTGCCACAAATTGAGAGGTCATGACAAGAGTTGATTTACTGAAATCCGCTAGTTTATTGAAATCCGTAGTGGTGCCTATAGTACGTATTCGCCATAGAAATGCGGGAATATTGGTATGGCATAGTACGTAGTTTGTAATTTATTTTAAGATGTTGTAGTAAGTATTAGCCATAGAAAGAAAAAAAAGTAATTTTGATGTCTACGAGGTTATAAATAGTTTAAGGGATAGATTTCTTTTCTATTTGTCGTAATCAGCCTTAGCCTTTTTCTGTAGAGTTTTACAATAAATGCTCTCATCTTCTTGACAAACTCTTAGCCAAATAGATTATCCTAGAAGCTAGAATACCTACATAATTTTCCCTACCCGGAAGATTTGTATGGCATAGTATGAATTGAACTGAATGATATTTTAATGTCCACGAGACTAAAAATAGTCTATGGGACCACCAACTTCCTTGTTTTTTGCCTTCTGCAATTCAATCATTTTCTTACTCAAATTGATGATGAGCTGACCCAACCTTATAACAGTTCCATCACCGAAAAGACAATGCCACGGAATTGATGCTAACATGCTTTGGTAATTGTCCCTGATGTCTCTGAAAGCGTCACATTCCAAAATAAAATGTTTTTCTGATTCCACTGCCCGAGAAGTGCAAAAAGTGCATACCCTTTCTTCCCAAGCTTCTTTAGGTCTCTTCCACCATTTCGTTTCACACCGAAGTTGATGTGAGTTAGTTCTTAATTGAGCTATAAGAACCTTTTCCCTCCATAGAATGCTAGCTCCAATGTATTCTTTTTGTTGGAGATCACAAGTGGGGTTGAATTCCTGAACATAATACTTCTTCTTTCTACCCAACTCTTTTCGCCATATACCCTTACGGAACTTCTCCAACACAAAATTATTTAATTCCTTGCTATTTGTGGGACATGCATTCAAGTAAATATTCCATTTTTGCATCCATTTGTTGTTTTGTCTCATCCATGATTTCTTTCTTTCACTCATACCTTCATTGAAGATAACTTTCGACTATCTACCTTCTCCCATTTGCTCCATTCTCTTTAGGTACCTTATAAGATGCACCATGGCAATTTCTTCGATGGCCGCTATCCCTGTTTCACTCAACATTATCTCATAGGGAACCAAAAATTTTAATTTGAACTTGCTCATGATCAAGCGTTTTTGAATGTTTTCAATTTGTTTCCATTTTGAAACAAAGATGTTGCTAGCCCACAATTCACACCCATATAATATCACTGGACAAACTAGGAGTCCAAAAAGTACTTTGATCGTGTTCCAATCCCATAACTCTGCCTCTCTACATCTATTTTGAAGTTCATATAATGCTTTCCACCCTCCTAAAATTCTTTTATTTCTGCAATCCTCCCAATTAAGCTTGTTGTTGAAATCGATCCCGAGGTACTTGTATTCATTTACTTCTTCAAGAATGTTGTCTTGAAAGAAGAACGTATGCTGGCTTTGCTTCCTTTTATTAGAGAAAATCATTATCTTGGTCTTACTGGTATTGACTTGCATCCCCACTGCTTTACAAAAATGCTCAAGGGCATATAAGTGCATCTGCAATCCATGGGCCGATTTAGCAACCAACACAAGATCATCGGCATATAGAAGAAGCTTTATCACAAACTCCCCCAATCGAACACACTCCCCACCTTGCAAATTTAGCCACTCTTCTAATTTGTCAATATATAAACCAAAAAGGGTAGGGGATAAAGGGCAACCTTGCTTGACTCTGATGTCACTTCTAAAACTTTCTGAAATGCCTGTTGAAGTTCTAATCTTGACTTTCACCTCTTCATAAAGCCTATGGACAGCAGCTCTATATTGTAAAGGAATTTCAATTTCTTCCATTCTACGCCACAACTTATCTCTAGGGACCATATCAAATGCCTTTTTGAAGTCAACAAAGCAGCAAAATACTTCTTCTTTTCTCCCCCAAACCTTTTCAACAATGTGTCTCAGTGTGATACCATGATCTACTTTAGAATGCTTCGGCCTAAAACCTGCTTGCCCTTTTGCCCTCTTTTCTTTTACTTCTGCCCAATTACTGATTCTATTTTCTACCATGCAACTGAAAAGCTTTGCAAACAAAGGATTAATCATAATGGTTCTATAGTTGGAAGGTTTATTAATGTCTCCGCTTTTAAAAAGGGGAATTGCTAGACTAGTTGTCCAATCCCTTGGGAACCCTTGCTGAATGACATTGTTGAATATTTCCATGATGTGGGGTGCCAAAATGTTCATTCCCCACTTTAGATATTTTGCTTGAATTTCAATCAAGTCCCTTGCCTTCCCTACTTTCAACTTTTTAATTCCTGCCTCCACCTCCTGTACTGTGAAAAGATTTGTAGATGTGTTGATACTGGGAGGAGGCTCAACCTCTACTTCTCTTTCATAGAGTTTCCTTGCATATTCAAACCACTGATTGGCTGTAATATGATTTTCAATTTTCTTCTTCCTTGGTTGAACTGCCTGCCAAAAAAGTTTTGGGTTATTCATGCCTAGATATATCAGCTCTTCCCGCCTTGTTTGCATGAACTCATATTTTTTCTTTTTTAAAATCTACTTATATAACTTTACATTCATCTTCCTCTCTCCTTCCTTTTTCAAGGTTCTCCTTGCCATTTTGCATTCATCATCGAACCATGCATTCACAGGAAAACAATTTGATTTTGATTTTCTATTTTTTGATCTTTTGCACTTCTCAAGCGCACCCTGGATTATATTTGTTAACTCATGGCTATTGAGGCTTTGGGGACCAATTTTCTCCTTCTGAATTGATCTCCTCAACATTGCTTTGAAGATAGTGCAATTTTCTTGTGTTAGAAGAATTTTTCCCCTTGATGCTGGTTGTTGAGAACATTGGGTTTTCCTCCTATTATGTCTTTCTTCTAACTAGGATCACTTTATATAAATTGGGTTATGATCTGATTTTAAATCCAAAATATGCGCTCCAATATTAACTTCGGCTATTCTTTATATTAGGCTTTGTGACTCAATAACATAGTCAACTACACTTGCCCCATTGTATGTGTTGCAAGTGAAGTTCCCAAACTTTTTCCATCTCTCTTGACCATTTCAGATAATTAAGTTGAAAGCACCACACAACGTAAGCAACTCCTCTCCAAAATGATTACTAACTTTGTCATCTTCTGAACATATCACCCATCGAGAATTCTCCTCTTCAATGAGCCAGATAGGATTGTGATCCTCTTTGCAGCAAAGAATACTAGCTTGTTGATTTGTTGTTCTAGCATTGAAATCTCCCACTAAAATAACTTCTCCCTGTTGAGAATATGCGGCAATATCTTTCTTTAAAGCTGCATACTGATCTTTGCTATCCAATCCCTTATTTTTGTAAGTTTTTGATACTTGAGGCGCAAAATAACATGCTGCGATTCTTATGTCGTTCTCATTTTTTGTTATTGTGAACCATAAATACTGCTTATTTGTATCTTCTTTCACTAACTGAATGTGATGACCTTATTTTTCTTTCACTAAAACCAATATTCCTCCGTACCCTTTGCCATTTTATGCTACCTTGTTCCAAACTGTTGACTTCAAATAGCCATCAAACATAGGAGTTTTGCAACCATCATTTTCATGAGTTTCTGTGAGACAGATTATGTCTCTACCTTGTGCAATAGGCCCTATCCTAGGTCCCCTCCTCCAGGGGTAACCTCTATAGTTCCAACAAATTAGACTTATTTAGACCTGTGTAGGATTTGGTTGCTATGCGGTTTGGCACACAAGACTCGAATTTGAGTCTTCACCCCTTTTCATCCATGTTGATCCTATTGTTTTCCTCCCTATTATAGACTTACCTGCTTTTTGTTCATTGTCAACTTGCTTCCCTGCTTTGCCATGAGGCCCAAACACTGCAATAACCACTTTACCATTGTAAAACCATGCTCTTTTCCCTTAATATTTACAATGAATGACTATTTTAACTATGAGAATTTAAAATATTGGTACACTTTACACATTTTTTAACCCAAATGAGAAAATGATCAAAACTTCAAAAGAGTGCCATTTACAAACCGGTTGACCAAATGAAGTGAAACAAGCATCGTTGGAAAGCTTATAAAAAACCAGATTCAATGAAGCATTCAAAACAAAATTCCGAGGAAGATGAAAAAATGACAAAAAATGTAGGATAATTAATTTAATGAAAATTCCTAAAAGGTGCTTAGTCAAAAATTTTGTAGAAAGGGTCCCCATTATTTGAAGTACATAAATAAAAATGGGGGGGTTGTGTTTTACCACAACAATGGCGACATGTGGTAGAAGAACCAGTTATCTTTGATTAAAGGTAATGAACTTAAATTTACCAAAAGGTTAAAAATAATGGAAATCACGAAATCTTCTAACAGTAAAACATTTCCATAGGTCCCACAAAAATAGATTAAGAAATGTGATTTTGTAAAGATAAGTGCTTAAAACAGACTTGAGTAAAAGTGATGAATTCAAATTTGGGGAAATTTGTTTTTTAAATTTTCCTCTTGTGAAAAATAGAAGAAGGTAGAGATAGGAGTTTTTGATAAAGCATATATTAATTTTGTAATTGTCTCTGACATCGCTTCGCTGCCAACGAACCTGAATAGTACCCCGATGAAGTTGTCTTTTATGCCATACATGCCTACTCCCGCTGCCAGCGAGCGTCCATAGCCCCGACGGGTTTACTTGCATTCTCCATGCTTCCTCTTTTTATCACTCTTTTGATAAGCACATTTGCAAGATTTTTATTTATGATGTATTTGAGTGAAAGAGGTGGGATGGTAATAGAGATTTTATGTTTAATGGACATAGTACTTTCATAAGGTTTGCTCCAAATTATTTCCCTGCAACTATCAATCAGAGGATTTTTATGTGGAGGGGTGGGAAGGATTCATTGAATTAAACTCAAATCAGTTCTTTCCTTGGAAAAGTAAACTCAATTCCTTTAAAAAGGATGTTTGTTCCTCCACGAAAAATATTTTAAACCAAAATGGCTTTATGGTTCCATAAATATATGTCTATAATGATAAATGAAATTCACTTAAATGGATAGAGTGAAAGATTTCTCATATATGTCAACAACTGTAAGGTAAGAAAAATTCCTTCCACATAAATCATGACAAATTCACAAAAATAAAATTGAAACTAAAAACAAAAGGAAAATAATTCCTAAACTAAAGTAAGAAAAGAAATCAGCAAATAAAAATGAAGAAAGAAAAAACTAAAAGAAAAAAAAAAATTAAAAGCTAAACTCTAACAAGATCACTTATATGAATTTCTCAACAAAGGATTATAAAAGAAAATAAACATATGTACGTTCATTCCTATGTTGAGATTTTTAAAATTTTTATCTTGCAGAGTTATATAAAAATGAGGCTCTCAAAATGTAGAGAGTGAATAGCAATGATGATAGATGATATGTTGAATAAGAAGTCTCTGTCTGTTGCAAATTTTCTTTTTGAAGACAAAACCTACATAAAAGCATCTTAACTATTTTATAATGAAAACAATTCTTAAAGCAACAGACTAAAGGTTTAGAAACTCCCCAGTCTAGCTGATTCAATGAGGATCATTATTGCTTCTCTCAAGAATGTCAAAGAGCAAAAATAAATTTTTGAAAACTGATCTGGTAGAGGTGCGAATGGTTAATGAATACTTGTAAAAACATAGTTCAAGATCAGCAAAGACTACAACAAAAATGAAGAAATGTAAATAAATAAAAGTGGGTACATGAAACTTACCATTGGAGAACTGCATTTAAACTTACCTAAGAAAGATGATTTTTTTCCAGTGCAAGTTAACTTCTTTCTTTAATTAGAATTAATAGCATGAAGAATTTTATTGACACAAAATCATTATTTATTAAATCTAAAGTAAAACAAACAGTTAACTAAAAAGAAATCAATGTTTCATGTTCAAGGAATCAGAAATAAATTGAATCCATAAAAAATGAAGATAAATTTATGCTCTTTTATTAATTGTAACAATGAATGTTCTTTTTCCTTCTTTCATTCTGAATTTCTATCAGCCACAAAGTATTGAAATTGATTCAGAATCCCGAATAATGTAACAATATATAAAGAAGATTTGAATCTCTATATGATAAGTATGTAGAAAAATTCAAAATAAAATAAAATTAAAAATATAAATTAATCATCGGTACATTACCTTGCTAAATTTTTCGCATCACGAGATTCTTTGTCATGCATAACTTAAAATCTTCAACTTAAACTTTTGTCGATATGTGATTGAACTATTTCCATAATAATTTAAAAGATAATGGTGGAAAGTCAAATATCGAAATTTATCGCATCAAAGGATCTTGAAGCCAAAGCTTCATTTGAGTTAGCAATGCCATGTAATTATTGTGATGGAAATGTCGCGAGCTGAGCATGGGCGATGGGAAACTGCAAAGGGATGAATGCGATATCGAAGAGTAGTCATATCAGAAGATTAAAACTTGTGAATGAACTGAAACGCCGATATAATTCTTGTGATAATTAAAATGTGATAAATGACTGATGCAATGTGACTGCAAATACCAAAATATATGCGCAAAACATTGGTTAAAGTTTTGCGGCCCATACAAACGGTGATCAATCACACATAGTTTCACTTCGCACCTTTTATAACTTACCTTCCTGTAGATTGCATAACTTAGCACTTTTGCTATTTTGCGATTTTGTGATTTCGCAATTCGCAACGAATTCCACATCACTCATTGCAACTTTTATATTTTAACATATTACTTATCTCGTGTGATATGCGATATGTGTATCATCGCATCGGAATATCCTTACATTGTCTTTTATTGCATCGCAACTAATATAATTTACCGAGTGAGGTCGTAATAATAACCACTAAAGTTTCCAATATGCAAAACCTTGCTGGATGCGATTTAAACTCCACTGTTGATTTTACTCAGATCTAACGGTCCTCATTGCTCCCTTATTCTTTTGCTTCGCATCGAAATTTCAATAACTTATTGTGTGTTAATATGCTAATTGAGAATGGACCCAATATTTTTATTATATGGATTTAATCTCATATCGGGTCCAGAACATCGATACTTTTTAAACCTATGCCCCTACCATTATTGTGATTGAATGGATGCGATATTTTTATGAACTTGATTTAAATTTTATATTGGGTCCAGAATGGTGTGGTCATCGCAATATTTGTAGAAATCAACTATCGGATATATGAAATGCGAAATGCGATATGCGAGAGAATGAGTGAAAAAGAATATCAAAGGTATTGTATCATCAATTTTTATGAGTAAACGCTAAGAGTCGCTTCCGATGTAATATTGCGATACAAATAGTTGTGATATAGAAGATGTGATATCAGACGGAAAGATCATCGAAAATCGGAGGGAATGAGAATATCGGGAGATCGGAGATATTTGGTGTATGCTCATTTCATACCCTCCGATATGTGATTTGTGATATACAATGAGCCATACATGGGGTCGATGATTTATTTAAAGTATTCAATTCAAAAAAGAAAGTGAGTAATTTAACTTTTCTTTAAAATAAATAACCCTTTAATAATTTAATTAACTGTCGAAATTTTTTTAATTGGAAATTAATTTTATCAGAACTTTTTATAAAGAGAGTTGTAAAAAAAAAATGATCTGATATGATTATTCTGACAATTATTTACGACTTATCAGGATTTCAATATTAGCAAAATTTAGATATCCTTCAAATTTCAGGTGAAATCATAAATAGTTCCCTGAACATGTTGCATATTTTGGAAACAATGGTTAGTTGCTTGCTTATATTAGATCTACATAATCAAATTAATGAAGATCTGCACACAAAACAAAATAGAAATGAGAAACAACCTTTGAAAGAAAAATAAACAATAGATGATGATGAACCTGTAAACACATACCTGGAAGATAATTTACTGTAAATTTTACCTCTTTCAAGCTTCAAGTTCTCCCAAATTTTCTCAAAATTTGCATAAGTTCAACATCACCTTCTTATTTTAATCTAAAATGCTAAGTAATGAATTTTTTCGAATTACATCATTTCCAAAATTAAATCAGAAGACAAAAGTGGTAAAAACAAGTTCTTAGAATTACTTGTGAATAAAAAATTGTCAAGTAGTAGAAGATTCTTCGAATTTCTTCATGTATGATCAATATTATGAATTTTGAAAAACAAGAAAGTTTAAGGCTTGAAAAATAAGTATGATCAGATAATTCAAGAGCTTCTCAAATGCTCTAGACTGCTTAAAATTGATATGGGATGCTTCAAAGAAATTGGATTCATGACCTGTTTTATTGAAAATATGAAATAATGAAATAAATGCAAACAAAAAAGAAAATTAATCTATTCATATTTCTAACTTAATGAAGGAAACATGACTAGGTATAGTCATATTTCCAATGAAACCATGTAAGAATTTTAATTCCTACATGTATGTACATGTCAAACATTAGTAAAAATGTGAATATAATTAATCTAAGAAAACTAAATTTGAAAACAGAATGTATCTTTATTGTGAGTAGCTTATTCACCATTACCTTCTCTCGAAATTTCCTTTCCAACTAAATTTCAATTGGATCATAGAAATCTGGATGGATTTCCATTATTGAGTGGGAGATGTGTGAAAGAGAAGATGATAGGCCAGGTTGTAGAAATGATCTTTCAGCAGCAACGGCCTGAGTGATTTTGTTAGCGTTATGTTTAAGTGCTAATTTATTAACGATATTCCGTGAAGTAAAAATTTCCAAATCTCTTTCAAATTGATTAATGAAAAATGGATGGAAGTCCGATAGATGAAACAGAATATTATTAGTTGAATTACATTGCTGGTCATATTGTGAAAATATATTCTCTTGTTGACATTGCTCTTGAGAAGTAAGAAGTAATTGATAAGGAATGAACATAAATTGAAATTAGAAGTTTAATAACTTTTGATGTTCACAACTATAATTTGAAACTTCATTTTCTCGTTGATACAATGCATCAATTGAGTGTTTGATATTGAGTTGTTCAATATGCCAGCACAAAGTATCTAAAAATCTAGGAATTAAAAAAAAAAAAAATCTGAAGTTAATATTAAATGTTGAAAATATAACAAAATTGAATCATAGTTTACACTAGTGTTACAATTATTGTTACAATACAATTGGGACTAATTTAAAGCAATTTCCTCTTCACAAGAATTGGGTAGAATAATTCAATTAGAATGGCTGTTGATACCCATTTTTGAATTAGAGAAAAGGCTATGACTATGAATGGGAATGTGAGCTTGATCATCATATAAATCATAGATTGGAATAGTTTCTTGAATGTTGAAATCATGATTATTTGTTTAAAAAAGAGAACTATTTCGAATAATTTCTAAATTAGATTGTTCTTCATTTTCACATGTGATTAGACTTTGATCATGAGGGTTCAATTGTAAAGAAGGCAAATCAATATCCTAAAAGTCAAAGTAACTATCATAAATAATCTCAAGACATTCATTAGAATTCCCTTCGATTTTATTCGATGTATCAAAAAAAGAAAAAATATTTAGCTCATGTTCATTAATGCCAGAAGAATGATCATTAATTAACTCTCTATCCTGATAAAAACTAATTGGAAATTCATTTAGATCAACCTCTCTGTTTTCTGAAATATCTTTAATGTGAAGAGAGGTTAAATTACTATTAGAAAAATTATTAGGATAAAGAGAAAAATATGAATTCGAAACAATGCATTTGAAAATATCTCTATTTGAAAACTCTTGTGCATTTTCTTCATCACAAATTTCAAATTTCAGATCATTTACTTGGGTAATTATTCTTTCTTGAAGAACGTTGCTTTGTTAATTTGAATTTGAAATTTTCTCATCATGAAATAATTCAGAAATTTGTACAGAAAATTGCTTTTTATTGGAAACTTTAATCGTTGCTAGTACTTGATGAATTATGATCTAATTTTCTGATTCTAACTCATACTTATTTTCATATTTTAAAACGGTATTTTCTTCAAGAGTGTTGCTAATATCTTCTTGTGGTTGATTAGTGAAATTTTCCAAGCTTTGTGATTGAAATTCATTAACATGTGAAGATGCACCTTGATCTTTCTCAATACTGTAAGAAATGTGTAGAAATTGAAGGAATTGATAATACAAAATAGAGGCCATTTCATCATCATTTGTTTGTACCTTCATTTTGGAATTCTTACTTATGTCAATGAAATTAGAAGGATATTGATCAAAGTTTGAAATAATTTCACATGGATTATGAATGGAAGGAAGGTTTCAAATATGTTCAAACCAATCTAATAATTCTTTTTCTGAAGGTTTATCTTCAATTTTAAATTTTAAATAATTTAAACGAAACCTAATGGTAAAATCAATTAAAGACTCACCTTCAATCCTCTGTAGATTTTCAAAATTGTCACATACTTGTTCGTAGATATATCCATCAAATTTACAAAGGAAGATTGTAATAAATTGTTCCCAAGTGTGGATTGAAGCAACTGGAAGTAATTTACACTAGTTTCTGGCTTTTGCCAAGAATGTAAGAGTAAAATTCTTGTATAAAATATCTTCATCAATTTCATGAAAAGTAGAATTTGAAAATTTTTGAATGAATTGTAAAGCATTATTAAATGTATAAGTATTCCTTTTACCATTAAACTTTACTTGAGACAAGAGTCTTACCATTTCTGGTGGAGTATTGGAAGATGCTCGTCCAGAAATACAACTCCAAATTGGAAGTTTTAAAGGAGCCATTGTAATAAAAATAAAATATTAGAATACAAAGACTCTTAAAGGAAAACAAGTCTTAGGCCCTCCTTCTAGCGCCAAAATGTTGAGGCCTCGAAATTCGCTGCAACAACATGGGGGATGACCACCCGGTCTAGACCTTAAAGCAGTTCCTTTTCCGTTTGGAATGGTGGCTCCAACTAGTTTAACTAGGTCCAGTTATCTTCTCTCATTCTCCATTGGCTTAAAATATGAATTTAATATATCAATGGGAAAGAGACATCAGATCATTTCTCTTGCTGATCGGACAAGAAAAGTTATCCTTAAGCTAATTTCGACTTAGCCAAGCCACAACTAAAACTTTGCCTCTTTGGAAAGAGGATTTTTTGGGATGTAGAATTTAATCTATATGAAAATACTATTCTAAGATGCAAGCAAAAGAAAATTTTTTAATCCTATCTCAATTAGGCAGATATAGATCTAGATCCCAACTGAGAGCAAGATGTTTTAAATAATTGAGATTTAAATATGTTTATTTTAAATGTATCAAGTTAACGAAGTAGTTCAATTAACTGATATTGTGAATACCAAACACATTCTATCTAGAGACCTCTTAACTGAAATAATCAATCAAGAACACTCAGGAAGTAATTCTCAAAATGATATTGATTATTTAATCAGTAACTTTAATAATTAAACAATAACATGGGGAAATAGTTCACAACATATCACTATTCAATAAATTTGTTTTATAAGACATATTTCTGAGTAAATATTTACTCAGAAATCAGAATTCAACCTATAAGAGTAGAGACAAATAATAACATAAATTGAGGCAAATTACTCATACCAACAGAAGTGCACAAGTATGCGAGTAAATTGACACATTCTTGTTATCATAAAATGAAACCAACATTTAAAATAATTGTATTATAAATACCAATTTATTAAGTCCATTTCTTTAGGTCCAGTCTCTAACAATCTTTTACAATGCTTGAACTTTTGCTTTCAAAATCAGAGCTACAGCAGTGCAAGACTCTGTTCATTATGCATAACTCAGAATTTTAAAGAAAAACCTCAATAATCTCCAGATCTGAGATTCCTCTCCTCTCACCCTACACCTCTAAATTCTCTAGACAATAGTTCCATCAAGGATTTCATAATTGCAGAGGAGAGAAGCCCCAATCTACCTTCTACAATATGTTATTTATAATATTTACAAAAGAATTCTCAATAAGAAAGTTTGTTGAAGAGTGGTTCTGCTCAATCAATTTCCATTGGCTCAAAATCATATTCTTCAATTGTTGGAGCCTTCTCATTGAATGAGATCTTTTTCTCCTCATTTCTTCAACTATTTTCCTGCAAAAACAAATCAAAACAAAATTAAAATGTAAAAATAAAATCAAAATGAAAAATATAGAAATTAAAATAAATTCAATCAAAACTTAATTAAATAAATAATTGAAAAATGAAATATAAGCTTTCTTTTGATTTATGTGTTGATATAATTGGCCAAGGATATCATTGATGAATGGATCTGTATTTAAAAGAAGTTGTGGGAAAATTAAAATGCAGAAAATAAAACTCAAAAAATTTATTTTGTTAAAAATTCGGAGCATGATCTTATGCTAAATTTTAGACCCAATAAATGATCAAATCTGGAAATGAAACAACTTCAGAAATTTTCTCCATGATTTTATCTATCTAATGAGCCATCCTGGGCCTCATTTGGCCTAGTAAAACTTCATTTATGAGCTTTCAAAGTTTGTATATTAAAATTTCCAGAATTCTGGAATTTTTGTTGCTTGGGCTAAAAATCAGAATTTTTTAATTAAATTCTAATCTTAATTAGATTATAATTTTTTAATTAATTAATGCTAATTATATTATTAATATAATTCAGTGACAATCTAATTCTAAATTAAGTTAGCATTATCAATTAATTAATTATAATTACATTATTAATTTTAATAAAAACTAATTGAAAAATACAATTAAACTAATTAAAAAATGATTTATTGATATATTAAAATATTAAGATATTATATTAATATTATAATTTAAATTATATTAAAATTATAACAAAAAAATATTATAATTAAAATATAATATTAATTATAATATTATATAATATTATATATTTTAATTATTAATTCAAAATATGGTAAGATGCACACCACATGAGAGGGAGAGAAGAGAGGAGGAGAGGTGAGTGAATGGGAGTTATAAGGGTGAGAGAGATTATTACATGTGGAGAGATAAGGAGTGGAGGGTGATGTGAGCGGGATTCATAAGAAGTTTTAGAACTTTATGATAAAGATTTTAACACCTCACATAAAACCCTCTTCAAATCGCGTATCGCGTTCACATGAAAATTATTTTCAGGCTTTTTTGAAACATAACATTGTGTAATATTTGCGATAAAACGCAGCAAGTGGATGCGATATTTTTTTATTATTTTTTGTATATTATATTGAGGTTCGAGATTTTTAAAGTTTAGTTAAGTTAAAAATATAAAGCAAAGTGTGGACTATTTATAACGAGTTTTTCCAATTCTAAACTAGAGCCACTAATTTGGTAATTAATAATTCTAAAAAAATGAACTATAGCAACTTTGGCATTATGAAATTTTGAGTTTGGCATTTCGTTTTAAAAAAAATGGTAATTATGATAAATTACCAAAATCTCGAAAAGCGTGTTTTATAAATGCTCTATAATTTGGCTGGGTCATTTAGTAGAATCATTCGTGAAAAAAGAAAAATGTTAGTAATACCTAACTAAGAGTTAATATTTACAATGAATGACTATTTTAACTACAAGAATTTAAAATATTGGTAAACTTTATATATTTTTTAACTCAAACGAGAAAATGATCAAAACTTCAAAAGAGTGCCATTTACAAACCGGTTGACCAAATGAAGTGAAACAAGTATCGTTGGAAAGCTTATAAAAAACCAGATTCAATGAAGCATTCAAAATAAAATTCCGAGGAAGATGAAAAAATGACAAAAAAAATGTAGGATAATTAACTTAATGAAAATTCCTAAAAGGTGCTTAGCCAAAAATTTTGTAGAAAGTGTCCCCATTATATGAAGTACATAAGTAAAAAATGGGAGGGTTGTGTTTTACCACAACATAACCCTAGACTTAGTTGTTATAGAGAAACCATCTTAGACTTAAAAATATGTTTCCTAGACTGACTTTGTTGTCATTCCAAGAAATCAGAATATGCAAGCACATAGCTTGGCCACTTTTGCTAGCACATGCAAGTTACCCTTTCAACCAAATCATCAGTACACGGCTGACGTAAGACATAGGCCAACCATACCTGATAATTTGAAGTATTGGAAAATATTTTCTCAAGACTCACAAATTTATGATTTTATGAATTCTGAAGGAGAATTTCAGAACTGTAATATAGACATTGACTGTATATTTGATTATACCATAAATAATGAAATAGATGTAAATGATGTAAATAAGATAGAACCAACTAAATTCACTAAATTAGAAATAGAACAATTAGAAATAGTGGAAATTGACGAATCAATCAATGATGAATCATAAATTTTAAACCTCAAAGACAACATTTTTCCTAAAGGATTAGCCCCACTAGAATACCTCTTTGACTCCAATGATGTAGCTAGAAAACCTAAAATGGAGCCTCTAAGGTTAGATATAGAGGAATATAACATAGGAGCAAAGGAAAATCCAAGATTATCAAGATATCTAAGAAATTACCTCGAGCTGAAAAGTTGAAGTACATTAGCTTGTTTAAAGAGTTCCAAGACATATTTGCCTGGAGTTATGAAGACCTCAAGTCTTATTATACCAGCATTATCCAGCATAAGATACCAATTAAAGAAAATCAGAAGCCCTTTAAACAAAAGCTAAGTAGAATTAACCCTGTTCTTGTGCCATTAATAGAGAAAGAATTTAAAAGGATGTACGATGCTCAAATTATAGCACCCATCAGATATTCTGATTGGGTATCTAATTTAGTCCCCACTAGAAAGAAAACAATAGAAATCAGAATTTGTGTTGATTTCAGAAACTTGAAAAAAATATCATTGAAGGATAACTATCCCCTCCCTAAAATGGACCACATTCTCCAGAGGGTAGTAGGGTCATCCAGAATTTCATTACTTGATGGATTCTGGATACAACCAACTCCTAGTCCAACCTAAAGATCAACCTAACACTGCATCCACCACTCCTTGGGGAAATTTCATGTATTTAAAAATGCCCTTTGGCTTGATGAATGCTGGAGAAACATTCCAAAGATCTATGTACATAGAATTTGCAAAGGAAATCCATGACTTTTTAGTCATTTACCTAGAAGATATCACAGTGTTTTCCAAGTCAGATAATGAACATCTAGATCATCTAAGAAGAGTATTCATAAAATGCATAAAGTTTGGTATATCCTTAAATCCTAAAAATTCACTTTTTGGATTAGAAGAAGGAAAACTTCTGGGACACATCATTTCAAAAGAGGGCATTAGAATTTATCCAGCTAGAATAGAATCAATCTTAAATATCAGTCATCCTAGGAACGTTAGAGAATTACAAGCATTTATAGGCAAAATAATTTTTCTTATCAGATTCATCCCTAACTTAGCAGAATTAATTAGAGATTTAAACAACATGTTAAAAAAGGATTCAATACTTAAGTGGATAGTAGAGGCTAAACCGTCTTTTGAAGCAGTCAAAGAAGCCCTTACTAAAACACTTGTCCTCATAAGTCTTAATTTTGATAGAGATTGCATATTTTTTTCATTTGCTTCATAACACACCATTGCAGCAGTCTTGTGGCAAAAGAATGATGAAGGCCTTGAACAACCCATTGCTTTCTTCAGTAAAACTTTGAGAGATGCAACACTAAAGTATAATATCATAGAGAAACAAGCTCTTGATTCAGTGAAAGCCATAAAATATTTCAGAGTATACATTCTATACTCTCACATAATATCATACATTCCAAACTCAGTTGTAAAGGGCATTCTAACTCAGAATGGGCCTGATGGAAAAAGAAGCAAATGGATTTCCACAATACTATAATATGACATTGAAATCAAGCCTACAAAATTAATCAAAGGCCAAGGTTTAGACAAAATCATGGTTGAATCGAACTGTCAAGCCTTAGACATAAATTTCATTGCTGCCATAGATGATCAGGAAGAGATGGTGACTCCATAAATTAGTGAAGCTTTTATAGATTCACCATGGTATGCATACCTTACATTTGTTTTAATCAACTTACAAGCTCCTCCTGGTTTATCTAGAACCAAAAGTATATTCTTAAAAATAAAAGAAACGAAATATTTTATCTTAGATAATGTTTTATTTTGGAAAGATCATGGTGACATCCTATTAAATTGTTTATTAAAAGATGAAGCTGACAAAGTCATGCGGGAATTTCATGCAGGAGATTGTAGAGGACACCTATACTGGAAAACAACTGCTAAAAAAATTTTGAGGGCAGGTTTTTATTGGCCCACCCTTTTTGCAGATGTCCTAAAGTATGTGACCTCCTGTCACAAATGTCAAATATTTGAAGGGAAGGAGAAACTCTTACCATTACTCCTCAAACCTATCTCAGTAGAAATGCCATTTATATAATGGTTTTAGACTTCATTGGTGAAATTCACCCACCCTTATTTGCCCAACATAAATGGATATTGACAGACACTGATTATTTTACCAAGTGGATAGAAGCCATCCCTTTTAGACAAGCCATAGAATCTGTCGTTATTTCATTTTTTGAGAACAACATCCTTTCTAGATTTGGATGCCCACAAAATCTCATCACTGATAATGATGTTGCCTTCAAATCCAAGAAACCATATCACCCTATGCCTGATAATGATAGATTTTTGTAATAGATACCATATCACCATAGGCCATTCCACTGCCTATTACCCTCAAGGTAATGGACTAGCAGAATCTTCAAATAAAATCCTAGTCAACATCATTAAGAAGATATTAGAAGATAACAAGAAAACCTGGAATAAAGGTTGGTGAATGCCCTATGGGCAGAAAAACTAACTACTAAGAAATCTATTGGTACATCTCCCTATCAATTGGTATATGGGATGGATGTTGTTTTTCCATCTTCATTAGGAGTGTCAATAATGAAAATGATTCAAGAGCTACAAGCAGAACCAAATAACATCTAAAGGAGGATAAACCAAACAATTCATTTACATCAAATCCTAAGTAATTCAAGACAAAATCAAGAAGATATTTGATAAGAAAACTAAAGTAGATGATTTCTTCATAGGTAATCAAGTACTAAAATGGGATTCCAAAAGGGAAGACAAAGGAAAACATGGGAAATTTTACTTTCTCTGGAAGGGCTCATACATTATTTATGGTTACAGAGGCAACCATGCCCTTTTCTTGAAAGAATTAAATGGAATATATCTACAAGGTGGACCAGTCAATGGTCGAATGTTGAAGCACTATTTTTCACCAGACTAATCAGTAGTTCATTTTTTCTATTTTACTCATTGTAAATATCATAGAAAAGTTTAGATTGGAGTGGATGATTATCTTGTAAAGTTGAAGCCTGAAGAGGAAATCTTAAAGCTTTAAAAGATATAACATCATATGTTTGAATAAAGGAGATCACAGAAAGCAGTTCCAAGCAAAGCAAAGTCAAAGTTCCAAGGCCACTGATCAGAAAATTCTTGACATCTCACAAGGATATGTCATCCCCAAGTGGAGCCATTGTTAGGGTCTTATAATAATAGGGATCATAATTTTGAATTGGCTATGTTAAGTCTTGTGATATTGTACATACCTTTGCATTTCTTCAAATGTTTTCTATATTAAAAAATGAAAAGAGGGTATGTCCTAAAAGAATAATCAAAGTACCAAAAGAAAGAAAGATAAAAAAAGATATAAAATGTGAACCCCATAAAAAGAAGAAAAAATTAATTCTGAAAGTGTTGCACATTCAAATGTCACTACTCTTAGTTTAGTTTACCTTTACAAATAAATTGTGTGTAGATTGTTCAAAATGCCACAATTCATGATGATCATGCAGTCTAATTTTGATCATTCATGCCTTTAAATTTTATGTTATGATAGTTAGTGAATAAAGATCTGACCAAACCATTTAATCTCGGTAGATCAGTAGTTAGGTAGAGAATAAAAATGAGCTCATAAGTTTAATTTGAGCCATTGGAAGATATAAGGTTAGAAATAAGTCAGTTTTCTTATTAGAAGAAAATAAAAGGGTTAGTAAGCTCAAATGCACCCAATAAAGGAAAGGAAAAAATGTTAGGATGAATAAAAGGGCAGGTAGAATACTTTTCAAAAGTTATATAAGCATCATTTCCAAACCATGTGATAAACCACCCAAGTCTCAAAAATAAATAAAACCCCGTTATTCCGTCATTCCCTATCTTTGTCAAACTTGCAGAAAACACTGAAGCCCACTCACCTCCCTGCAAACCCATTTTTTCATTACAGGTAGTTTTATTTTTGTTGTGCAAGTGATTAACGAAACCAAGAGATGGAGGAATAGCTTGATACTAGTTCCATCATGCTTACTCCAGACCCACATGATAGGAATTCGAAATAGAGAAGGAGTTGTCATTAACAAAGGCCTTAGCCCAAGAAAAACAACTTCAAACTCTAGAAAAATTCTTTTACCTCCAAAACGAGTTAAATCACTTTTTTTAAATAAGCCTACGTTTGCCAAATATTCAGAGGCATATGAGATTTACCGCAGGATGATGAAAATCAAAACCCCAGATGAAGAAACGTGGGAGAAGTGGTGTGATTTACTATAAAGGGTGAAAGAAAGACAGATGAAATACCATACAGGTGAAAGAAAGACAGATGAAAGAAACAAATAGATAACAAAAAACAAAGAATCAGTTCCAGATTTCAATCAGTGGAAAGGTGTCACTATTTTTTTGCATAAAGATATTTTATTTTCCTAGAATAAATCCTAGTCAGTTGACAGGATATTTTTGTAATATGTTGTATAAATATGTCATCATTTGAAGTATCATTGGTCGGTCAAGTGTGGATTTATGAATATTTCGTTAGCTGACTGATCTCTTTCCAAAGGGTTATTGTACCAATTTCCAGTCAACAAACTGAACAAGTTATAAAGAAACTTCTTTACAGGATTCATGTGTTGAGTTATCTCAGTGAAGTATAAAATTTCAATTCTTCATGTTCTTTTTCTAAGTATCCCATAAACTTTTATGTGTTCTAAATTTGAATGTTATAACAGGAATATTACTGTAGAATTTTCTTAAATATTACACTCTGCTTTTAACTGTTATACATTTTTATGTTTTTTTCTGATATCTGGTTTAGAGAATTCTTAATTTCCATCTGATCCCGATTGACTTCTTCACCCTTCTACATTATCTGGTTTAAATAATTCTTAATTTCTTCTTGATAATGATTGAAAAATCACTTCATCATTCAGACTTGAGAAATCATTAGGGGAATTTTGAGGTCTAAAATGGGCCTCCTAAGGAAATAATAAAATAATAGCTAAACCAATAAAATAATATTCATGGATTTTCAATTCACTTTTCGCACCACAATCCATGTAACCATAGTTAAATTCAATTCAAAAGTTGTACCAAAATAAAATTAATAAAAAAATTGTATTGATGTGACTATAAATAAGAATGAACTTTTCAAGAATAAGTAATTTGCATTGAACAACTAATGCATTTGTCCTTTGTACTTAAATAACTTAAAATAAAATATAAATATAAATTTATAAATTCTTAATTATATTATATTCTATTAATTAAAATTATATTATTAAAATTGTATAATAACATGTAATTAATATACTATATAAAAATAATATAATATAATATAATAAATGTATAGGGATATGCATTGTTTCTTTCAAGAAATATGAAATGAAAATAATATATCTTTATTCAAAAGTGTGAAATGACATTTATATGAGTACTTTACTTTGACTTTAAAAGTACTTAGAGCACTACCATGGTTAACCATGAGTTTTTATCCACCATTGAGAATGTGACAAGTAAGTACCTTCAACTCAAGAAATGCCACCTCAACCATAAGGGATGATGTCATCTCCTAAAATTTGATTGGTTCTCATAAAGTGAATTTTGATTGTACATTTTCCTTAGGAGGCCCATTTTAGACCTCAAAATTCCCCTAATGGATATTGCTCACCTATCTTTCCCTGTAACACTTTCCTTATAATTTGATTCAGTTATGTTTCAAAGCACATTGACTCCATAACCCAATGGAAATTTGATAAACACCTATTCATCTAAATCATTAATTACACCAACCAACCAAAACCAATCAAAAGCCAACCCAACCAAGCATACATAACTAGCCTAATATCCATTGATTAAACAAAGCTAAATCATATAGAGAGAGCCCTCTCTGAGTTTAGGAAGGCTAAATCCTAAGCTCCAAAAGTGGTTTGTAGTTACCTCTGATATTTCTTTTTAACGCAAGAACAACTTTTAGAAATTTCAGAGTGATAACTTAACGAAATTGGTTTTTTGGAAATTCAAAATGAGAGCATATATGTAGTCACTTGGAGATGATGTCTGGGAAATCGTTCAAGGAGGCTATCAATATCCATTCTCCATTCCCCTAGATAAGGCATGAAAGAAAAAATATGATACTAATGCAAAGGTTGTCAATGCTCTTTTGGGAAACTTGACAAAATCAAAATTTGTGAAGGTCATGCAGTTGAATACATCAAAGACTATATGGGACAAATTCATCCAAAGCTATGAAGGTGACACGAATGTAAAGAGATTTAAACTTCAAATGTTTAGAAATCAATATGAAACTATCAAAACGCATAGTGATGAAAGTATTGCAACTTTATTTCTTAGGGTAGATGAGATCGTTAACTCAATAAGAAATATTAGTGATGATGTAAAATATTCAATGCTTGTTGAGAAAATCCTAAGATCTCTAACCCCAAAATTCGATTCAAAAGTCTTTGTCATTGAAGAAATGTGAGATTTGAAGAATCTTACAATTGAACAACTTCATGGGATCTTAAAAACTTATGAAATGAGAAAAGGGGGTCCATTAGAGATCAGAGAAGCAACATTCAAAGCTACTTATAAAGGAAAATAAAAGGAGGAGCTTAAGGAATCAGGTTACATATCAGTTGAAGAAGAGGTGAATTTCATAAATAACTCCAAGTAGGAACTGCCAAATTTAGCGGTAAGCTTCCTTTCATATGTTTTTCTTGTGGAAGATTTGGTCATTATGCTACTAAATTCCCTTATAAATAAAACCATGAGAAAGGGAAGAATTTTGCAAAAGTGAATGTTAGAGGAAGGTTTGAAAACAAGAAAAGTTTTGATACATCACTAGTAAAAAATGATGAAATTAATGACCGGGTGACTAAAAAAGTTAGTCACCGCTATTATTTCAAGTGAATTACTACTAAATTTGAGCAATTTTAAGTAGCCGAACTAAAAATGACTAACTTAAATGACTAATTTAGTCTAGGAATAAAATATACGACTAGATAATAAGTGACTAAAATAGAAACAACTAACTTAAATGACTAATTTAGTCCAGGGATAAAATATATGACTAGATAATAAGTGACTAAACTAAAAGTGACTAACTTAAATGAATAATTTAGTCTAGGATTAAAATATATGACAAGATAGTAATTGACAAAATTAATAATGATTAATGTAAATGACCATTATAGTTCAAGAATAAGAATATGACCAGTACAACAAGTATATGAATTATTCATTTATGCCAATAATTTTTAATTGTGTCACACCATAAATGGAAAATTACAATTTTGATATCGAAGTGTTACATTTCACTACAAGATTCTCTGAATCCATCTGCAGTGTTAAAATTCTCTCATCTATGTCCAATACTCTTTCCATTAGGTTTTTGATAAGTATTGGATGACAGTTCTCCAAGAAACATTAATGCTGGATACCCTGCCCCTCATTTACCTTAGAGCGATCATACCCATGATTCCCCTTGCCACCACAGGTTCCTGATCCGCCCTGATAACTGATCGGCCGCCCGCGCCCTATCCTGCCTAGCTCGCCCAATTGCTACACAACACTCTCGTATCAATGAACACACTCACCAACATGACTTCGCCCGATGCTTTTGACTCGTCCGCCCGCTATGGGGCACACACCCATTTGACGTTGTCGCTCGTCGTGTTTGCAAAAACACATGACTCACACACCGCTACACAACGCGCCCAAGGTGGGCGTTCGCTAATATGGCACGGATATTGCACATCGTCGTCGCACATACCCAAGTTGGGCGCCCATCGTGCCAAGGTGCACCCCCCCACCACTCGGTCGTCGCGACACTAAGTTGAGGATGTGACACTCCCTCATCCTCGCTCCACTTGTATTTACTCATGCGAGACTCCTTCCACGTGTTGCTCAAACCTCACTCCCATTGGAGAGTGTATGAACCTTTGTTATAACAATAATAATAATAATAATAATCTAATTTTAAGGTCACGGCTAAGCCAGACACCAAATTGGTGTATGAGACCCCCTTGTTTGTGGGACAAGGGACCCACCTCCACGTAGCAATTTGACTGCTAAGTCTACGAAGCCATACATACTCTACCCCCTTTGGTTTTGAACCTATGACCTCTTAGGAGGAAACACATGCTCTGAACCATTAGACCCACTCAAGCTGTGAATACTTACAAACATATAAAATTTATTTCTAATATGTTTGACATAGATATATTGTGTGACACCAATTTAATATATATTATTTGATATGAACCTTAATTAATTTATTAAAATAATAATTATCAATATTTATATTTTATTTGTTTTAATAAATTTTAAATATATTGTGGTTTTATATTTAATTAATAATTAAAATAACAAATATTAATATTAATATTTTAATTATTTAAAAAAAAAATATTTGAAGATTTGTAAAGTACATGGCACATTCGAAGTCTATCAAAGTCGAATTCGGGGGAGGGCATGGGTGGATTTCATTCAAAATATATCAAATCAAAATGAAAGTCAAAGTTGTCACTCATCTGGAAGCCCAATAACAAGCCCAAGAACAGAGAGAAACTTGTTGTTCTTACCCGAACGAACTAGTTCACGGAGACGATGTTCTCAGTCTTTGGTGCCCAAAGTCGAAGTCGAGGGAGGGCATGGGTGTATTTCATTCAAAATATATCAAATCCGTATGAAAGTCAAAGTTTTCACTCGTCTGGAAGCCCAATAACAAGCCCAAGAACAGAGAGAAACTTGTTGTTCTTACCTGAACTGGTTCACGGAGACGATGTTCTCAGTCTTTGGCGCCCAATTTTTGTAGACAGTTCTAAAATTTAGATAAAAACTGGATGAAAAGTGCATGTGGCGCCAATTTTTTGTTGTTTGTGGGAGGATTTTTGCTATTGGCGGGAGGGTTTTGATATATTTCGAGAGAAATTGATAATGTGATTAAATTTTTTTAGGGTTAGCAAATTCTTATATATAAAGACACATTAAAAAGAAATTGGAGGCTTTTGAAGAGGCGGGCAGCAGCAAATTCACAATTGAAGTTTGCATACTTGGAGTCACAGGTTAGTTGGATTTATAATATTATATTTTTTTATTTCCTACATTTGTATTTGCTCTGTTTGTTTTGAGATGTTGTTGATTCATACGATTTTTTTGGGGTAAGGATCGACTGGAAATGTTTTTTTTTTTTTCATTTGTTCTATGATGCTGTTGGTTTTAGGATTTTTGTTTTTGATGTTGTTGGTTCTCTGATTTTTTTTTCAAGTACTCACTAGCTAATCAATGGATTCAACCGAATCGCTTCCTCCATCGAGCAGTCCAACTTAAGTAGCCGCATCATTAAAGGAATCGAATCACTATAATTTCCATCATTTCCAGGTGAAGACGATATGTTTGGTCCCGAATCTTCCCCCAAATTATGGTTGAGCTTTCCCGTCATTCATAGGTTAGGCCTTCCCATTTGAAACCTCTCTAGTTGGTTCAACATGAGCAAGATCGGATAAAAAACTGACTTTAATAGGTCCTAGTCCAACTGAGGAGTGAAATCAGGAAATAGTTATTAATGTCGCTGGCTAGGATTCCTTTGATGGTATCATCCATATTTATCTCATCCTATCCAATGTCCAGGCTCACATTTGAAGCAAAATATAGAATAAGTGGTAGGACCTGTAGACGAATGAAATGATGTGTCTGAGAAATCAGAAATAAAACAACAAGTTAATAGTTCTGTAGATCTCTTTTTTTTAGGTGGTAGCACCCATTCCCCACATTCAGCCACCCATTACAAGTTGCCACTAGACCAGAGTGAAGTCCGCCAGACTGCTAATGAATTCTTACTGCGACTTCGAGAAGACCTATTAGGAGTGGAAGGAGGCTATAACCGAGGAGTAGACTCTATCCTATAGAATGATGTTTGGGAGATTTGTACGAGACCAGAGGGGAACCATTGATCTATTTCAAGCGGTTGCACGAAGTAAAAACCCAGTTGATGGGTTGATGGTCATATTTAGAAATACAAGGAAACATTTGTTGCAATGAATTCTTACTGCTCAATCTATTGTTATTAATGGTGATTTAAACTGTTGGATTGTTGTTGGGGCTAAATGATAATAAACCATCCTTATCCACTTAGTATTGAGATTAGCCTCAAGTGTTGGGAATAGAAATTTAGCAGCAAGGTCAATTTCCTGGTAACCTTTGATGGGTGATTCCTTACGATCCAGCTATCCATCTGTTCTTGGAATTTATTTGACTAATTTTGAATAGAGCAATGAGCCTAGGCACAAGCCTTGTAGCCTGAACACAGGCCTTGTAGCATCATCTTGAACTGCTGATTCAATGATTCTTCATTGTTGAACATTTGGAAAATTTAATGGCGATTTAAACTGTTGCATCCCTGCTTTCATTTTTTGCAATTTCCAGACTTTAGTTTTGATTCTTTTTTGTTATAGCAACTCTGCCAAAACCTTTTTCTGTTAAGCCAGTCCATAATGTAAACAATTACTTAGTTAAGTTATTCAAGCTCATTATCTAAATTGAGTTCCCTCATTCCCTCATGGAATTCCATAGTAAGCTATTAGAAGAGAATGAGAGCTCTAATGATGTGTTCACCAAGTTTTCTCTCTTCTCTTTATAGGATCTATCTACTCTTCAAGTCAAGCAAATTGGCTCCTTGAACCCAAGTCCAACTGCCTCACCGAACTCAAGCCTAACTGACTTCTAGAACTCAAGCGAACTGGCCTTTTAAATTCGAGTCAAACTGCCTCACTGAAATTAAGTCTTAGTGAGATAAAATCTCCATGCATGCTCAGTTATATTTTCTATATTTACTATTTTTGACCATTTAGAGAATTTTCTTAAGTCAACATTAAGAGAAAGTGAGATTGCCCCTTTTCTTCAGATGTGGGTTTTTTTTTTCCAAACTGCTAAATTTAGCATAACCCTTCCATCTCTAACTTCAATTAATGGATCTTTCTACAGTTAAGCCTTAGTACTGTTTATTTTTTGATCAGGTGTGGGTGGTTCTATGTATATGTTGATTTCACACTTGAAATATTGAATATAAAGCTTTTTTCTTGGAAAAGAAATTCCTTGTTTGGCTCTTCCAAAAGACTAGTCACTCTGCTTCTTCCAATAATAACTAAAGCGAAAAAAGAGCATGCCTATAAAATTCCATCTTTACATTCATCCAAAGAACCATGGCGAAAGGAGCCAGGTTTGTAAATGAAAAAAGAGTTGTTTGAAAATGGAAACCTACAGAAAATTTCTTATCTTCTTCCACATAAAATTTTCCTCATTTCTATGTCTTTTTTCTTCCAAGAAAACAAATGTATATTTGGCATCTGTTATTTCAAGTAGAAATTAAAGTATACATTGACTGTGCCTACGCATAAGAGCTCCTTTCAGACAACTTCCTGATTATCATCAGATTTTTCAAAACATCCTTCTAATAAACGTTGAACATCAAAATGACATTTCCACCTATAGTGCTAACATTGTAGACAACCCAAAATAATATCTTAAAACTGCCTGTAAAATTCTTTTAAAACAATATTTCTGTGAAAGATGAAACAAAAACCCTCCCTCTAATTTTCCATGCATAATCCATTTGCTGATTGCAATGGGATCCTTTGAAAAATGATCTGCCTGAGAATTAAATTCTCTATGAACATGTTGAATAGAAACCGAATGAAAAGCTTCCTGGAGTTCCTTAACTTAGTGTTGTCAGTGAGAGAGAACCAGACTATCGAATGGCAGATAACCTTTAAAACTCTCATTACCACTTTCGAGTCTCCAGCAACCTGAAGATTTTGAACACCTTTAACCATAACAAATTTTAATAGGGCCCAAAGAGCTACTAAACTTGCACGAATACTAGTACCACTACCAGTTCCAATCTTCAGTTAGAATTAATGATCATAATTGTAATGAAGGACAATACCATCAACATAATCACCAAAAATTTGACATGCACAATAGAAATAATTCCAAGTAATATTAGGATTGAAAGAGGGCACATGTCTAAGGTTGAACCTAGAAGCCCCTGCTTTACGCAATTAGTTACACTTGTTATCATTAGCTTATTTTCGTAAGTCTTCTCATCTTTGTTTGTAAGAACATATAAGATATTGGGAAAAATCTTGCCATCTTCTAGAGACATTCTGATCTATTTTCAAGTGATTAGCACAAGCTAATGTGCACCTTTGACCCATCCAAGCTAATGTGAGTTGGGATGATCTGAGTTTGGTAACTTGAGTTCCTTTTCCAATTAAAGCAAGAGAAGGTTATTCTGGTTTCCATTATCAATGACCATATATGCTAGTTTGTGTTTGATTTTACAGTTCTATGTACAAAGAGCTTCCTTGTTGCTGGAAAGGCTATCTTTGGGCATTAGCATAAAGTGTGGATCAATGTAGATGGGATTGTTGAAATCAACCTCTAAGTCTCCAACCTCTCAATAATTCTTAGAAATGAAGTGAGCATTGCATTTAGGGTTGAGTTCATCTTATTCATTGTTGGTCAAGTTCATCTCAAGGAAGAACAAGTTTAGTATTGTGAACGAGGCTGAAATCCTTTGTTCCATGGGTCAAGTTCAGTTTTTGCAAGGGGTCGAGTTGCCACTCAAGAGGGCCGTATTCAATCTTACACTCATCTGGTCGAATTCTGTAACAAAGAAAGTACAATAACCAGTTACAAGGGAGCTCGAATCTGGTCTTTGTCTTGTGGGCGTGTTTCTGGAAGGCGGGATTGATATTTTTCTCATTTGCTGAAGTTCGAAATTCGTACCTCCTGAGAGTGACATTGTGTTGAAGGAAGAGTTGCTAGTCAAATTTCCTTGCTAGTTGTAGCATTATTGTGGGTCAATTTAACCTCTTTTGGCTACTATCACAATCTTTGTGCGTGGGTTATGGAGATGCCTTAATTACATGTGTGCAGAGGGTGTAATTTAGGAGAAAAAGGGGGCCATAAATGTTGTTGAGTTTGTACAATGAGGAAGAGCTGGTTGTACTCCAGAAATTAATCTCATAATTCAATGGGTCAAAGTTGGTCCACTTCTGCCTTCAGAACTGATATTTGTCACTTATTTATAAGCCTCCAAACTAGGTTCGATTGCCCTTATTCTCTCACTGTATATGTTGATTTTGATCTAAGAAATGGACAGTTTATGACTTGGCACTATCTTCATATTTCCTTATATCAGTAATGTACAGTGAATGGTTCAATTGAAAACAATGTATCACACTGAGTTCCATTTCACTACTATAGAATCTAGATTCTGACAACATTTGGGCAAACTCATTCACTATTCATAAATAGTTCTTCATGATTGTAGAATTAAACATCATAGTTTCCCATTGCTTCTTTAACAGAATCCTTCTTTGTGAAAAGAGACTCCTCCATCTAACTTGTTTTGTGAGGAGACTCTTGAAAGGCTAATTTGCAGCATTCTCTATTGTGCCTTTCTAGTAATATTTGAATTTCAACTATTCATTTAAGCCACTTCTACATTCAATACTTTCTTTTCCATAATGACTTCAAAGTTGAAGAAGGCTAGGCTTCCAACATTGCCAGGTTCTCGTATGGTTACCTTGCATGGGACTTTGGATAATAATTAGCACTTGCCTAAAAAATTGGGCCAAGGTTTGACCATACTATCATAAGCCACCATATAAATCCCACAATTTGGGCACATCATACATTGTCATGGAAACTATGATGTGGCTAAGCTTTCACTAGATTATCATAAGCCACCATATAAATCCCACAATATGGGCACATCATAAATTTTCATGTAACCATGGTGTCAAATACATTGTGGCTGATTTGTTGTATTTTTTTTTTACATTACTTTTCCTCATCATAGTATGGGAATTTGGGCACTTGTGCAATTTGTCTCAACTAGTCAGCTTTCCAAGCTTGAGTGGCCACATTCCTGTTGCAGCACACCTTCTTGTTTGACAGTGTTTGCAAGTGCAATGGCCTAGTGGAATTTTGGATTGTGATGATTGGTGGCTACCGCTGTCCACTAGTAGTAAATGAAACCTTCGTTCTTAGTTGTTTCTCTGGGTTTTATAATTTACATCAAACATATGCGATTTTAACATTTTTTTTATTTGTGATTTAATAATTTTTGTTTTCTATGTTTTCCGATCCTAACCTTGCCACCTTTTTCCAGTTGTTGCGAGCTTCAATACTAAACTTTGAAATAATGATCTACAAAATCACTAAAGTTTCACTTAGTTTTACTTCATTAGTGGTTGAGCATGATCTCGTAACAAAATGTAGGTGCAAAAGAGAGCTCCCGAACTTCTGGCCTATAAACCAACACTTAGGCTACCATTGGCAGAGTAAAAAACTCTTCTCAAATAAATAAAGAGGATGACATGTCATGATATGCATTGGTATCAATTGAGTATCTGCAGTTACTGTAGTCAATATATATAAAAAAAACTCTAGAAAATTGAATATTAATAGATCAGATATGTTATGACTATAGACAACTGCAAGAAAGTGTGAAATAGCCACAAGAGACCTTTATAATGATACAACTATTTTTACGCTAGAGGCATTCTCTTTTTTGGCTTGGGGTGAGCAAACACTGTTCACCCCAGCCAATGAGAAGCCTTTCTTATCGCCCTTCCAGCCAATAAAATTTGGACATGTGACACTTCCTCCAACCAATTAAAATCCTCCATTTGGCCCTGTTACCACTTGTTATTTTGTTTTTCATTTTTATGTGCCCTGACACCTATGTAGCTTTGTGGCTCTGCCTGACTCCGGGCCACACCACTTTAACACGCCTAAGGGAAAAAAAGAGTCGCAACATTTTTCTGTGCCCTGACTGCTTTGTAGCTTCGCAGCTCTGCCTAACTCCTAGCCGCACCACTGCAAGACACCTAAGGGAAAAAAAGAGTTGTAGGAGCCCAACCACAATGCCCGATCGTGATAGATCCCGCACGGTTCTGTTGGCATGGCTGGTGCGAGAAAGATAAATTTCAAATGTGGCTTCGAGTTTGGGTTTTAGCCATGTGGCTATCGAGGTGAGGGCTTCAAATATCTCTGAGGGTTTGGAAAAACTTGGGAGCTCAAGGTTTTTTTATCGTAGTGAGGGCTTTGTTACACAGTTTTTATTCTAGCAGAAGCTAAGGTGCGCAGAGGAGTAGAAGGAGAAACCATGGCGGTTGTTTTACCATAGCTCGAAGTAAAAATTTTCAATCGCTGGACATTTGAGGATGTAGAGGTATTTTTAATTTTACTCTTGGGTGCTGGCTGTCCTGGTGTTGTTAGTTGGGGTTCTAATTTTTTTTTAGAGTTTTATTCAGAAGTTTTGTAGCTAAAATGTTCTGGGTGGGTTGGGATATTGAGAACCCTCTGACAGGGCAAAGTGTCTGCACAAACTGAAAAATCCCCTGGGAAGAAAATGCTAGAATTGAAGGAAAGTCCCATGCAGTGCAGCTGTCTTGGACTATAAAATAACCTTGACCTAAACTTTTGGAGTTGGTTTTATTTTGTATAATTTGTCTGTTGATTTAATTTTTTCTGAGGTCGCTTTCGACCCATTTATATTTCACTCTGGGCCTGTGAGGAACATTAAATTGCTTTGGCCACTAACTGGAAAGCTTTGGCAGGAGTAACCCTAATTTGAAAATGCAGAGGACCGAAGGATGGACATGGGCAAAGGTTTATTTCATTTTAATCTTCCTCTGATCTTTAACACATAAATCCCACTCTTCTCTCCAACATGTTCGATATGCAAAGAAAGCTAGAGATTCACTTAATTTTTTGGTAGCTGGAGATTGGGGTAGAAAAGGACTTTACAACCAGTGTAGAGTGGTTGCTCAGGTTAGACCTACTCTTTTTCAATTTTTCATCATTTGTTTCTTATTTCAAAAGGAATTTGTGAATGAATAAACAAAACGGTTTAATAAGAACTTCACAAAGTTCGCTTAAAATGGCCATTATTTTTTGTTAAAATTTGTATTCCACTATGTGTGGTTGAATCATTTTATATATGGCAAGAATAGGAGAGGAGCTAGGAATCGATTTCGTCATTTCTATGTGTCATTTTTTATAGCAATTTTATGAACACATTCGATCACTTGACAATTTTCGAACTTCACAAGTATGGTCTTCAGACCTTGCAGATGACAAATGATTATTTCTACATTTTCACTTAGCACATTAGATTGGCAAGCATTGTCAAGATTTGAAATGTTGAAATATGTTAAGATTTACAACCAATTCACTTCTCATCAATGTTGCATTTTCATCTAGGTTTTTTCCAGTTTTAGTCTTGTTCACTATTTTTGGCATCGGCAGTTTTGGGCTGGTTAAAGGATTTGGTTTTCTCCAGTTCTGGTCCTGTTCAAGATTTTAGGTTTTCCATTTCCAGTTCTCATAAGATTGGGCTGCACATCGAAAGGCTAATTTTATGTGTCAAAAGTAGACATGTATAGAAAGAATGAGAAGATAAAAACTCTTTGGAATACCATGCGAATTTGTCCTTGATTTTAAAGGAAAAAGGGTGAAAACACATGTGACATTGAACAATATGCTATAATATGAAATAATGTTTCAGATTTCTGTCAGGAGTCTTCTTAACCAACAGAACATCCCCACAAAATAGAAAGACGACCTGCAGCAATACTAATAAAAGAAAATATTACAATGCTGTGAGTTATAGAATGCATCACCTAATGGGTGAATAATTCTTAGGAGCAATGGTGGTGTCCGGCCTCTCCTTGTCGATGACGTTGGGCTGCCAAAGGAAAAATCATGTTATCAGACTGAAGTGTGCTGTGTACAAACACACAAAGAGCAGCTACAATATATTGAGAAACAAAGGAAATTAGAATAATGGATATATTGTATACATGAATTCCATCGTCGTAGTGTAAATAATGGTTTTCCCTTCTTAACCTTTTTCAAAAAGTGATTGATATTCTCCATGTATTTTGCCTCTCTTAAAAAATCAAAATCATAATGAACATGTTTCTCCATTTCTTGAAGAAGAGGATGTTTGAGGTGCAATCGATCTTGTAAAACATGGCTTTCAACCCTAGATAAAGTAGGTAGAGTGAGACCAAGATCATCGAGGGAAGGTTTTTGAAACAAATGGTATTAATAACTAGGCAGATTGAAGGTACTTAGTAGAATTTATTGCTACTATTGTAGATTATCATTACAGAAATTCATTTTGTCCTTCTCTTGGAGAAATTAATGAGACCTTTGACAACATTATGGGCAGAGTTGGTGTTGCCCATCCATTAGAGGGACCCTTCAATAGAGTTTTAAGCACAAAAATTCTAATGTATCATACAGAGACGGTGGGTTAGAATGAACACGTCACTTTACTTTGTTGCATATGCACTTGATACTAAATGGTATGTGAAGAGACCTTGGAGAGTGACCTCTATGGGTATTTAGGAGGTGAAAGAGGTATTCGTAAAAGCTAATTCGAAGATGTTCAAAATTGAGAAGTGTAAACTTGGGAGCTCAAGGTTTTGTTATCACGGTGAGAGCTTTGTTACGCAGCTTTTTATTCTCGCAGAAGCTAAGGTGCGTAGAGGAGTAGAAGGAGAAACCATGGACGTTCGCTTTTACCATAGCCCGAAGTAAAACTTTTCAATCGTCGGACGTTTGAGGACGTAGAGGTATTTTTAATTTTACTCTTGGGCACTCGGTTGTCCCTGGGTGTTGTTAGTTGGGGTTCTAACTTTTTGTTAGAGTTTTATTGAGAAGTGTTGTAGCTCAAATGTTCCAGGGGGGTTGGGATATAGAGAACCCCACCGACAAGGCAAAGTGTCTACACAAACCGAAAAATCCCCACGGGAAGCAAATGCCGTAATTGAAGGCAAGTCCCATGCGAGCAGCAGTGTCTTGGATCAGTAAAATAACCTTGACCTCAACTTTTGGAGTTGGTTCTATTTTGTATAATTTGTCTCGTTGATTTAATTGTGTCTCGAGGTCACTTTCGACTCGTTGATATTTCACCGTGGGCTTTTCTTTTTGTGTCCATCTGGAAGGTTGAAGCAACTAATCTTGATGGGGTATTGAATCGTGGTTCGTAAGTTTTATGAATCGTAGATTACTTTGTTGAGTTAGATGGCTTGTCAAAAATGAGTATGATCTTTAAATTAAAATTATATCAGTGTTCTGCAATGTATTGATCTATTGCTCTATTGGGTAGACTTACATTAACATCGTTGTTAAAATGAGATCTTGTTTGAGGAATTTTCTGAATCGTAGCATACTTTGTTGAGTTAGAGGTTTTTTTTTTACATATAATTTTTAAATAAACAACTATTGTTAATATCTATATATATATATATATATATATATATATATATATATATATATATATATATATATATATATATATATATATATATATATATATATATATATATATATAATTTTTTATCTTATAATGTATGTGTAGGTTGTAGGTTGGCCTTTTCATCACGCTATCAAAAATTTACATCTCGATATGTCGTTGTGTTACTTTAGGTGCCCTCGATTGATTTGCCTGATGGGAAACCAGACTAGTAGAACAAATTTATAGTCTTCAGATTGCTAAGATTTTGCGTTACAAGAGCATCTAACATGACAAAGACTGTTGAGGATAGGCACGCAGGCCTTCTCTTACTGATTTCCCTTCCATGATATGCTTTGACACAAAAATTGAGTGCTTAAGACCTAAGACTATAGAGTTGACTATAAAAGCCATGCTTTTATGGTTCAACGCCCTTGGCTGGTGTTCCCATCATCGTTGTATCCCCAAGCGCATTAGAGGGCTTGTTAAAATTGAGTATGATCTTTAAATTAAAATTATAGAAATGTTCTGCAATGTATTTTTATGTTACTCTATTGGGTAAACCTACATTAACATAGCAAACTAAAAGGGGTATTTCTAAGCGAGCATTGCATCAACAAATTTGAGAATCACATGGCTATGTTCAAAATATTATTATAATTTTAATGCCTCATTACATTGTTTCTCAAACATAGAAATCCTCTGCAGTCTACAATCTATGTATCGAGTTCCATATTCTAGATGATCCGAAGGAATGAGAAATGATTAGTGCATTGATTGATTGGATTTTTACGTGCATAAGATGTATGTCGCTATTATTTGATTTTATTAGTAGTCTCTTTCAAATCGGGCCTTGTTTTAAACGTGGTGTTCATTCACTCGGTGATATTTGTTGAAGTATTAAGCGATGGCTTTGGATATCGTCGTTATCTCTTCCCTATCTAAATGAAATGAGTTTCAAAGGGGTGAATATGTTTGCAAGCAGGTCCCAAGTCCATGTTTACATCCTAAAACTCGGCGTGCACCGTATGGAAACACTTACAAAAATAAAATAAACCAGGCTATTAAATTGTCATTTTGGCAAGAGTCTGGATTTTGAAATCTCAAGGTGGCCTTATTCTATTGTAGTGTAAAACACCTAGAACTGGTTTCAAAACATTCTGGTATTTTCTTGTTCCTTCTTGTTTTTTCATATCCTCCAATGGTAGTAGGTCCAATACGAGTGATTTCTATAGGATGGGCTATGTTTTCTCAAAGACTCGACACTTTGGGTATAAGTTATTGTGGTGTAAAGACTTCCCAAGCTTCAATGGGAATATGAGTGCTCAAACACTAAGGCATACCGCTTTGCATTTTCCCCGAGCATCTTCAACTCAATATAAATATAGGGGCCTACCAGTGTCACAAAAAATTCAATATGTATTTGTGACAACTATATATTGCTTGCTAATAAGTTAAAAGACAATACTTCTATCACGCAAGTGTGCACTAAGAATGCTCTGTTGGTTTGGTCTATTAGATTGCAATTATACGAGAATATGACTCGAATCGTTTCTTCAACTCCATTTATTCACTCTTTAGATAGTGGTACCACAACTATATAGATGCAATAATCCACTGGATTTTATCTTGTAAAAAATTGAAATAACTACTTATTTTTACATTAATGATTAGGTATGTGCATATAGCATGTCCATTTCATATGTTTTCCTCTTCAATGTGAGATTTTTTCACCCCATAAGTTTACATTCATTATGTACCTTTACATGTAGCACAACATCATTCACAGCCTCCTCCTTTCGGCATTCCCTTGTACCCCTGGGTGCAATTGCTAGTTATTTTACCTTGGAATTTTATACCAATGCTTATTCCCCAAACTGATGGTAGCATATTAAATATATTGCATGAAACAGGTCAGTTACTTTAAGGTTTTTCCTTTCCGTTGTATGATTTTTCAGCTTGTCTTGTTCTCATTGTTTTGCCCCAACCAAAACCATCTGATCATAACAGGGATCTACTCTTAAGTTCTTTACAATGATATCCTCATTCGTCCCTTTACGATTAGGAGGGTGGTGGAAACTAAAGCTTAAATTTGGGCATTGATTGTATTAACTCTAAGTTTCCTACCTCTAGTTTGTCAACAATTATTTTTTTCTAATTGTATGAATACAAGATGCTACTTCACAAGTTCTTGAGATCTTGCCTCGAGAAAGTAATTCTCTTTATAGCATAGTGTGCCTTTAGTTCCTTCTCAAAAATATATCTTCCTCTAATGTGTTAAGAAAACACTGGTAAAAGCATAATAGAGCTCTCATTCTCTCCTAATATCTTACGCATCAAGATGGCTAGTGTTTAGTGATATGTATCAAGTCTTGTGCTATAATCATAACTCCATTAAAGTTGTATGACAGCCCAAAGCCCCTCTATCTACTAGAATAAGTTTCCTCATCTAATAATCACATTTAACACTAGAAGAGAACCATGAATTGTAAGTTATACATATCCTTAGTCACATTGAAAAAATTTTGCCAATATGGGATTTACAAAGAAGTTGGCAATGATTGAGATATATTCTAGCATACTCATGAGATCTTGGAAGAAAATTTTACTTATGACAAGTTCAATTCTTCAAATGATATATAATGAGTATATTATCTTATGTTTATGTTTTAATTTCATTCAAATCAGACATAGTTCAACTTTGACCATTCATCTTTGTAAGAATAGAAACCGCTAGCACATTGGACATTAATTTCTTGTGCAACGATGTTGGAGGTAAAGTTAGTGGCGTAAAAGCTAGCTAGAACATGATAATATTCTTGAAAATCTAGATAGAGCTTCCCTTTCATGTGCTAACAAGCTTGAAGGCCATGGCTAAAACAAGTGAAACATCAAATCCATCTTTGTTACACGTTGTTCATCAATCCACTTCAAAATGTCCAGCTTGAGATACATGAGTGTTCTCTATAACAACAAAGCTCGTCTAGTCTTACACACTGTCTTGAGCTATGCCTGAATTTGTTAAATGTGTCTATGACTCATCTCTAGATGTTACAACTCTAGTCCAAGTCGTTGTGGGCCAAATAGCATCAACATTATTTTGTGCCTTCTTGGTCATCACATTATTTTCGAGAAAAACATGGATTTGACAATATTGGATGATTGCCAATCTCATCTACTTTGTATCCTCCACAAAACCGTGTTTCTTCTTTTGAGAGGAAGGTTTGGGATTTTCTTTTCATTTACATAATATGAATATTTGTTCATATATGATTCTTCCATAATGGTAATTGGAGAAAAAATTTCCCGCTCAATATTCACACATCTATTGAAGGAAATGTGGGATAATTTTGAGTATATTGTGACAAATCAATTGTTTGAGACACATACAAGGTGTCTCACTTCAACAATAAGATAATTCCCATTATATTAAGTCAACTTGTGGTGTTTCTACTCAGATCATTAGTTAGAAAAATATGGGTAATATTTTCATGCATGCAGTGTCTTCTGGATCATATTTGTGTTAATGTTGTTTTCTAGATATGAATTTTATTTCAGTGTGCTCTTTAGCTCTTCAATTCACGTCTCGTACAATTTTAATGCCCTAATTAATTTTGTGGTTTATCTTTGATCTCTCATGTTGACAAGTGAATGGTTGATTAGTTTTTAGCTCGTGCTCGACTGAATATGCATAAAAAATCTTACCGTCAACTTTGTTCCTGTACACGTTTGTCTTTCCATCCTTTACATGATTTTTGATGGAATAAAAGCAGCTTCTACCATTAGATAGTTTGTTAAACTTTTCTCTATTAAACATATTTGAGTTATGACTAGTTTCAATTTTTATATTGGAGGAAATAAATAAACTAATTACATTATCCATATTCTGAAAAAATAAATATGAAAACATGAGGCTCATCATCTCATCAAATATGACTTATTATCTATGTGGACCAAATACTTAGCTTTGCAAAGTTTTTTTTCCCCTTCCACCATCACAATGGCAATCCCACCCTTAGCCCGGAGGATTAGCTCAATTGGTTGAGTCACCCTCAATTGGTCAAGTCCCCCGTAGTTAAAACACGTTTATCATAAGATTCAAGGTTCAAACCTTATTGGATCAAGTCCAAGAAAAAAAAATCCCAACATAAAATATCAATTGATATATCTTCCCAAACATTGGAACCTACCCTATGCAAAGACCTGCCACTAGTTACCATATATTCTTGGTTCATAGACAGATTAGCAAAGCGGGTGGCTCATTTCCTCTTCAGCCTCACTACAACATGGATATCTTCAGAGGGACCTTGTAGGCCTCTTTTTTTGGTGTTGATTAAAACGACTTGCGTTTCACAAAAGACTTTGAATATATTGTTGTTTGTTTCTATTAAAAACTTGAAGATGATATTGTTGTATGTATTGGTTGGGATAGAGGCTTTATAATGGTCATACTTTGTACCATAGATTAGCTTAGGGAATTTAAGTTAGGAGTACTTTATCTTATTGTTGAGTCCCGAATTTGTCTCTCTTCCATACACTTTTCCATATCTCTTTCACTCACCTAAACCTCCAAAATTGTCAAATATCATGTGCAAAAGGGTATCTAACATGGTTTTTAATTATGTTTGTGTGTTTTCTATTTGATTTAGATTTTGTTCATACAAATGCGGAAACTTGTCACTTTCCTTGACACTCGTAACTTTCCATGACTATTTTGTGGGAAAATCAATGTTGACAGTGTCAACGAAGGAAACGAGCCACATGGGCGAAAGCTAGGAATGACAAGGACATGGTTCGTGTCCTATTGGTTCAAGTAAATTCAGTCAAGGAAAGCCGCGGTCAAATCCATCCACGTGGAAGTCAACTGTGAGTTCTATATGGTCGGACTACATGTTCTAGGTGGCATAGAAACATCCATACAGCCGTTTCCAAGCTTACGGAGGTTAATTGACATCCAGGCAAAGTTCGAGTTGAATTTAAGCGCCCACCTTCCATAGATCCGTTTTTCCAACATGGCCATACTCCTAAATCCGTGGCCTTAGTGGTCCTACGTGCTCGGGGCTGCTATCATAAACTTCGAGAGCAGTTACATTTTATTGCTTTATAAAGAGCGTTTGCATACGCACTGAGAGTTAGTGAATAGGAGTTGATAGTTGTTAGTTGATATATCTCGTTAAGTTGATGTGCGTACTTTCTGTTATGTGGTGATTACTGCCGCCTTGAGCCGTAATACCACCAGACTGTAATGACTTTCTTTTAATGTGAAGAACTACTCGTTTCATAACTTAATTCGTGTTTGAAGATCATACCGTAGTCACGTAGAGAGGGCCTGCTTTCACTAGAGGTTACGTGTATTAATGTATATATTTTTCATTTCATTTCTTTAGCTGATCATTGTATCATAACCCATTACATGTTCATATTTCATAGTTGTTTTATTTCTGTTCATACATTTTTCGCAATTTCCATTGCATTCTCGTCTTTTATGTTTTTATGATTGTTAAAATACTGATCAGTTTTCTTGTGCGGGTTTTAGGTAGATAGCCGGCATTTTCATAGTATTTTTGCTAATGATATGAAACCCGATATTATTCTCTGCTAGTTTTTCTTTCACGAGTCTTTGTTTAACTTTCGCTTTGTTTTGTGCACTTCAGTTTTGTTTATCCGATTCGTAGTTAAAATTAGACATATTAAGCTACTCATAGTGTCTTATCTACCTCCGAAAGCCACAGCTGGGCGATGGTGAGGGGGCTGCATGATGAGATGTGTAGTTTAGTATTAGTTTCCTTCTGCAAAATTAGATATATTAAGTCGCTCATAGCGTCTTGGCTTTCCTCCGAAAGCCACAAATTGACCGATGGTGAGGGGCCGCATGATGAAGTGTGTAGTTTAGTATTAGTTTCTTTTTCCCGCAAACTTAGATATATTGAATCATGTATGACATCTTCAATTGCCTCCAAAAGCCACAGCTCGGACCGATGGCGAGGGATTGAATCATGTGTGTATGGTTTAGTATTAGTTTACTTTTCGCAAAATTAAATATCGATTACACAAGTTGTTTATGATTACTTCCGCAAGTCATAGCTTGTCTAATGATGAAGGGTCGTAAAATGAATTGATGTAATCTGATTTAGATTTCTTTCTATCGCAATTTTGAATTTCCATAGTGTAGTTTCTTTTGTGTTCGATTAGCAAGTAAGAATAGTTTAGTTTTCATATTCACTAGTTTCTTGTTTTGATTCATTAGATTAACAACACTTTCCATTTCAGGTAGTTTACTTTCTTTTGTCATTTGTAATTTCAATTTGCTTTTTAAAGTTTTCGAGATTGGTAAATTATTATAGGGGATATCACTTCCTTGAACAATTATAACCAAGCTTGTTTTTTCACTTTAGAATTTCCATTTTACCTTAGAAAGACCATAAACGACAAAAAGTTAAGAAAGAGGTTATCTTGCACATATAGTGCGCCGCACTTCATCGACTTTACGATTCCGATTGACAATTAAATGCAGCAATTTAGGACACACTAAATTGACCAAACATTTTGGCGCCATTGCTGGGGAAGTGTAACTAGGTAGCCAATTTCTTAAAAAAAACACATAAAATCATAAAAGAAGGGAAAAACTTGATAACTTCTTGAAGTATGCTCTCCTCTTGCACCTAGTGTGATCCGGAGGATCGAGAAAAGAGAGTTATTGGTTTAGTAATTTCTTAAGTATGCTCTCTTCTTGCACCTAGTGTGATTTGGAAGATCGAAAAGAGAATTATTAGCCCAACTTTTATTAAAAAAATATAAAAAAAATGACATGCATAGAGCAAGAGATTCTAGGGGAAGGTTTATAAGCTAAAGCCAAGAGTTCGATTTTTTACAACTCCATCTTCTTCAAGGCATAGACCAGATTCACCATCATCTATCCCTAGCCTTAAGATTTTTGGAAGCCAAAGAACATTGAATTAAGAGGATTCTCCTACACCACCTACTAAAGCCTACTTAGAAAACAAAGAAACTTTCTCTCATCCTTCCTTGATAGAAGAACTAGAGGACTATAAGGACTCTAAAGAAACTATCATGGCGGAAGAAGTAATAAATAGAGGTGGAGGTAGAGGAGGAGGAGATAATGAAGATAACAATGGTGAAGGAAATAATGGTAGAAATAGGGACGATTTTCTTGGATTCCCTATAGTTGATGAGGAAACTCATGCAACAATGAAAAAATATTTCACCATCTCATTCTCCCTAACTTTTATGGATTACGAAGTGAAGATCCCTGAAACATTTCTCGCTTTGAGTTTGAAGTAGTGTGCCGAACTTATGACTATATGGAAGATTCTCAAAAAACTCAAACTCAGCTTTCCTTCAACTTTGAAGGGATCTCGCTTTGAAATGGTTCATGGGATTAGCCACTCAATCTATCAGACTTGGAATGATATGAAACAAACATTTTTTGGATAGATACTTGGACTATTGTATGCCCACCAATCATAAGGATGAGGTATTCAAAATGATGCAAAAAGAAGATGAAAATTTGGAAGACTTAATTGAAAGATTTCAATACAACTTGAAAAGAGCAAAGATGAGCAACTTAGATAATGAAACCTTGAAAGCCCTCCTATTAAAAAGCCATTAGAGATGAATGGATAGACATTTTAAACATGATGGGTAAAGGAGACATTTCTCAACTCCCATTTCATGATATAACGTAACTATGTATCCAATTCTCAAGGGGGAAGATCTAGCTGGAAAAGGGCCTAGGGATTCTTCTCTTATTAGGGCTAACAAATCTGCAACTGGATCGATGAAGTAGGGCGAAGATTGGTAATATGCTTGATGAGTTTAAAACTGATATCTTAGGGGGTCTTAGTGAACAACTAGACACCCTTAAAATCCAAAACAAGCGTAGAAGCGTGAAATGTATGCTTTAGCCATCTTTTGTCCGAAATGTAGAAAGAAACATGCTTTAAGGGAATGTCCCTTGGATGCAAAAGTTGTAGAAACATGTATGATTTGCTCGAGAAAATCATGAAATCAAGGATTGTCCTTCAATCCCTCGGACTCAAAAGTCTGTTTTTCAAGAAGATCCAAATTCAATAGAATCTCTCTCTGCTTTTGTCGCAAGGAGACCTGTGGCGGGACAACAATCTCAAGGCTTTAATAACCCTATGAATCTTCAAACCCCACCAAATTGGACTCCTTGGCAACAACCTTGGCCCCAACATCAAAACTCATATCAGCCATGGGTACAAGGGATGCAAAATCCTTATGGGAGATTTGCTCAATTTTATCAATATCCTCCATCTTTTTCAAAACCAACAAGTTCCACAATTTCCAAGCCAAAATCCACAACAACTTTCATTGCCATTTCCACAACATCAACCTTCTCAACAAAATACAAATCCTCAACTCATGCTCCCATACCAACAAAAGACAAATCAACTTCATTTCACCCATTGCCAAATCCTAACAATAAGAATCCTCAAACTACTTATATGGTAGAAGGACAACAATTTCCTACCTATATGATTGTTCCTCTCAACGATGCTACAACTCGGATCCGGTAGAGTTTTAGAAAAACCTTCTATAGACATTCAAGAGCAAGATACCTCACGAGGAGGACTCTCTTCAAGTCAATAAGGGTTACTAGGAAGAATCTCTTCAAAATTCAAAAATTCAAAAAGAAAAAGAAAAGCTAGCATCCACAACTCCTATAGTTGAGCAACATGTATCTTCATCTACACCTCCTTTTCCGGAAAGACTACAAATTGATAAGGGTGGAAAAACAAATTTTGTTGCCTAACTATGACTTTCTAGATGAATTGAAGAATGTTTGTATCAAGATTCCATTGCTACAAGCCATTCGAGAAATTCCTATTCTAGCAAAAACCATAAAGGAGTTGAGTTTCAAAAGACTGGGAAGAAAGCTAAAGGACACAAGAAGAATCCACCTGGTAGGAAAGATTGCGACATTATGATGGGAAAAAATTGCCATGCGTAAGTATGTAGATCCTGAAGTCCAATTGTCAAGACACATATAAATGGGATAGAAATTCCAAACACATTGATTGACTTAGGAGCTGCTATCAACATTATGAGTAGACAGACTATGGAGCAGTTAAAACTTCCTAACCTTCTTTTACACCTACTTTATTGCAACTTGCAGATCGATCGGTTATTAAACCAGATGGTGTATTAGAAGATATTTCGAGTCTCCTTAGATTCTTGGGAATATCCAGGAGAACTTTATGATTTTGACTCCCAAAAGCAATCTAGGAGGACATCCAATTATCTTAGGAAGACCTTGGCTGGCCACACGTGATGCTTTTATTAGTTGTAGATCCGGAGACATGTACATTTCTAATGGTAATTCGACAAAGAAATTCAATTTGTATCCTCCCACAAGAGCAATTACGAAATAGGAGACAATGAATGGGTCGATGATGAGAACACTATACAACCTGTCTTACCATTTCGAGATTAGTGAGGATAGTCAAATTCGAACACATTAGAAAATTTTGAGATAACTTCGAATATGACCCCACACAATTTCAGTTGGAATCGACATAGAATATTTATCATCAAGACAAATGTCTCTTTACTCTATGGAAGAATTTGGTAATCTGCTTTTTGAGATTTTTCAGGAAAAGACATTAAATATCAACAAACATCCGGAGAAGTCACAACAAGAAGAACTAACAGAATCTTGCAAAAACATTCTACTCGCATTTGCATGGGAGTATACTCGACATGAAGGGGAGTATTGATCCTAAGACTTGCATCCATCATATCTATATTGAGGAAAAGCAGTGAGACCAATCGTAAAAACCTCAAAGAAGGATGAATCCAAATCTTAGGGAGATAGTAGAAAGAAGAGCTCCAAAAACTTCTCAATGTAAACTTCATTTATCCAATTTCGGATAGCCGATGGGTTTCTCCTTTGGTTATAGTACCTAAAAATAATGGTAAATGGAGAGTATGCATTGATTACGAGGGAGTTGAACAAAGCAACTTTGAAGGATCACTTTCCTTTGCCTTTTTATTGATCGGGTATTAGATACATTAGCAGTAAAAAAGTACTTTTCATTTTTGGATGGTTTTAGTGGCTATAATCAAATTCGTAGCACCTGAAGATCAAGATAAGACCACATTTACTTGTCCATGGGGAACTTTTGCCTACCGAGTGCTTCCTTTTGGGTTATGTAATGCACCAACAACATTCCAAAGAGCGATGACTAGAATTTTTTTCTCGATCTAATCCATGATTGTGTAGAGGTTTATATGGATGATTTTACAGTTTATGGTAATTCATTTGAAGAGGCATTAGAAAATTTGGAAAAAGTTCTCATAAGATGTAAAGAAACAAACCTTTCATTAAGCCATGAAAAAATGTGCTTTATGATGTTTATCGAAGGGGATTGTTTTAGGACATCATATTTCGAGAGATGGAATTAAAGTTGATAGATCAAAAGTTGAAGTCATCTCCAAGTTGCCTATTCCAAATTGTCAAAGAGATGTTAGAAGTTTTCTAGGATTTCTTGGTTACTATAGAAGATTTATAGAAAACTTCACTAAAATAGCATCTCCACTCTTCAAGTTGCTTACAAAAGACTCGTGAATTTAAATGGGATCCCGATTGTCAATCCGCTTTTGAAACTTTGAAAACAAGAATATCCTAAGCACCTATCTTGAGAGGACCAAATTGGAAACTTCCTTTCCATATTTCTACGGATAAGCTTGAGATCATGACTCTTGGAGGCTGTGTTGGGTCAAAAATATTTAATTCCTTATGCCATTTATTACACCAATAGAGAAAATTTGACTCCCACGTAGTTGAATTATACCGTGTATGTAAAAAGAATTCTTAGGTCATTGTTCATGCAATTAATAAGTTTAGACATTACATAACAGGCTATGAAACTTTTATTCATACTTGACCATTCTGCAATTAGATATTTAATGAACAAACCCTGTTACTAATGGCGAGTGACAAGATGGCTTTTACTTTTTGCAAGAATTCAATATTCATTGTGTTAGATAGACCAGGAAAACGAATCACGAGTAGCTGATTTCTTGTCTAGAATTCAAAATACTAAAGAAGATTCTCCCTGTAGAAGATAAGTTTCCCTGATGAATATTTGTTTTGCATGAACTATTAAGACCCCCTTGGTATGCGAGATATTGCTAACTATTTGGTTACGTGGAAACTACCTTCACATTTATTTCCAAGAGAAAACTGAAAAAATTGTCAGGAGAGTTCAAGATATTCATGGATTTCTAAATCTAATTGTTTAAAACAGAGCTGGATCTTGTGATGCGAAGATGTATGGGGAAGATGAAATGCCTGATATTCTTAAGGCATGTCATGATGAACCATGCGCGACACTGTGGACAAAAGGACGGCCTATAAAATCCTTTCCTTGGGATATTATTGGCCTTCTCTCTTCAAAGATGCAAAACAATATGTCAAAAGGTGTGATAGCCGCCAAAGAGTAGGGAAACCTACCCTTTCAAATGAAATGCCATTGCAAACACTGTACTCATTTGAACCCTTTGAAAAATGGGCTTTAGATTTCATTGGACGATTAATCCACCATCGAAAGCAAAAGAAGTATATATTGGTTTGCCACGATTATGTTACTAAATGGGTAGAAGCTAAAGCATTAGTATACTCATCGAAAATTCGCTTGTTCATTTTCTTTATGAGGATATTTTTACTCGCTTTGGTGTTCCAAGAGAAATTGTAACAGATCAGAGGGAGCCAATTCACATCAAATTTGGTGGAGAAGTTGATGGAAGAATACAAAATCAAGCACGGAAAATCTACTCCTTACCATCCACAAGCAAATGGTCAAGTGGAGTCCACAAACAAAGTTCTTGAAAGTATCATCACCAAAGCTGCTTCATCTACATAGAAGAGATTGATGTGATAGGCTTCAGTAAGCCTTGTGGGCCCGCTGGAGACTACATGGAGGAATACAACGGACATTCTCCCTATGAACTTGTTTATGGGAAAGAAGTCTTGTTCCCCATTGAGTTCCAAGTCAAGACCTTCAAGATAGCGGTTCAGACTTTGGGAATGGACTTATCGGAAGCTCAAAAAGCATAGAATGGAGCAATTGAATGAGCTAGATGAGATCGACAAGAAGCAATTCTAAGAACCTGATCTAGTTCAATATCGAAAGAACTAAGTGGCATGACAAATATATCAAAGAGAAGAAGTTTCAAGAAGGAGATTGGGCTTTGTTATTTGACTCCAAGTTTAAAGACTTTCAAGGGAAATTTCGAGACTCATTGGCTTGGGCCATATGAGATTGACAAGGTCTTTAACAATGGAGAGTCGTAAGAATCAAGACCATTGATGAGTTTCAAACTCCTCTTTTAGTGAATGGCCATAGATTGAAAGTTTATCATAAGCCACTCTCTAAAGAGGATTTTTGTCAAGTTGTTTCAAGAAAGTTTTGCAATCGTAGTGCATTGAAGAATCCTTCTTCTCTACCAAGCTAGTTTTTTGTTTTTCAAGTTAGAGAGAAAAAAAAGAAAGAAAAAAATGGTATAAGCCCGAAAACCAATCATCGATTGTGGTCTTATACGTAAAATATGGGGTGAAAATCAGGGACACGACACTCTATATTTTCCAAAAAATTCGTCTTTTTATTTCATTTTATCTCACCACCCACTCCATTTCATTTCACTTCATTTCATTTCATTTCATTTCATTTCACTTCATTCCACTTCATCTCATCCATTCCATCAATAAAATCTTTTTATGACCATTTCCATCTCGGTCATTTGTCATTTGTTCATTTCTATTTCAGCCAAGTAATAGGCGTCGGTGTTCCGCTGCCTCGACATCACATTCCCTGCATCGCTCCGACTTACAATGTATAGCATGATTCACTGCCACTACTTCGTTTTCAAAAAGAATGTACGATTAGTTGTTGTTTTCATAAAATCATGAAATAAAATGCAGGAGAGGATCAATGGGACATTCAAGACACTAATGAAGATCAAACTAGTTGAAGACCAAGGGCAAAAGCAAGATTCCAAAGGTATGAATAAAGTTTATTTCAAATAGTATAAAAGACACATTTTTATGTAATTTTAAACTATGAGCTCTACCCATAACGCGCAATGATTATATTGACAAAACCGTAACCCTCCACGATCTCTATGTTATCCTCTTGCATTTATTCACAAACAGCTTCATTATTGAAATTCCGACTCTTACTCATGTTCAAATAGCCCACCGAAGATAATGATACGTATTTGAGTTGACAAAGTGACTCTTACAAAGCGCATAACTCCATAATCATTGATTGAAACGTGTTCATATTTATGACACAGCCCACCAAAAATTCAAAATGCGGTCGAATGCATTACACTTTGTTAACTTCTTTTTCGAGCTCGTCGTGTTACAAAACCTCACTCTACTCATTCTCATTCCCTCGTTTCACTCCATTCCGTTCCTTTTACTCACTCTCATTCCCGTATATTCACCCACGATTCTTATTCCATTTTGTGTATGGTGCTCATTTCCGCTTTTGTGATAACATCCCACGACATTGTGCTCGACTCCGTGTATTCCATCGCTCTCCACTTCCGTTTAAAACCCTCACGGAGGCAAGCCGTGCAGCACGAGAGAAGTAAATGGGAAAATTATTAAGGGCGAGAGCTCAAGGACCGAAGTTCATAGAGGAGGTTTCCACAAGCCAAAGATGTTGAGAAAAGCTAAATGGTCGTATCGAGAAATTCCGAGTTACCACAGAGAAATTACCAAAGCGTTTGCAAGATCATTTGATGGCTCGGAGTAGTGGGAGACCTCAAGTTTTTGGTTAATGAAGCATCAATAGCGTGCAGCCTACGTAGTCTTCAGAAGGAGAACGGTGGTTCAAAAACAAAAGTATCGTTGATGAGGCATGGAGAACAATCCTCCGAAATCAAGGTATGGATATCAATGTTTTCAAAAGAGGAATTCCAGTGCATGCAATAAAAGATGAATGGGCCACTTTATTACTCATTGTTCGAGAAATTTATCACATGTGAAGGCCGCTCTGGCTCTATGTACATGTATCATACTAGGATATTGATGAATTTCTTGAAAAACCAAACTCTCAATCTTCCTTATTTCCTATTCAATAGCTTGAAGAAAATGGGTGCGACTATACAGAAAAACACCTAGGAGATGTAGAGCCTCATTTATATCATCATGGGCTTATAAAAATTTTGATTGAAAAGGAGCTAAAAGAAAGAAAAAGATACATGGGAACAATTCTTAGTAAGAAACTTCTTTCGAAGAACCTTAGGAAATTCCCAAGGTAATCCAATTAGAAGAGGAGAAGAAAGAAAATGGATGTTGAAACCCAAGTTGCTCCTACACGAAGTTCCCCAGCCTAGCACAACAAAAAGAAGTAGAAGGAAAAGAACAATAGATGAAATCCAAGATACTTCTACTATTACTATGAAGAAAAATGATAGAGAAGAGATTGGTAAAAAGGAAAAAGAAGGAAATCAAAATTAAGAAGCCAATAATATCAAAAGGGAAAGAAATTGTTGAGGCTCGTCCATAAAAACTCCTTCTTCAAGAAGAAGATCACCAAATTCTATCCGAGAGATTAACTTTCTTCAAAAAACAGGTCATCTCTATCTAAAAAGGCAAAAACAGAAAACAAGAACAAAAGGGTAATGTACCACGAGCAGGAGAAGCAAAGAGCTTAGGGAAAAAATCGAGAAAAACACAAATTAAGGGGTCCTCATTTCATTGATTTGGGTGAAGAGACATCACAATGTTTCCAACCGACCATAGTCCATTTAGCCGCTTAGCGAAACTCGACTCCTTTCACTCCCAATCGTACAATGAGCGTATCTATCTTATTCTCAGCAAAAATATTGATGAAAGTTCTCCTCACGCATTTTGAACATAATTCTCCCTTACAAAAGATTTTGAGACAAATCAATGAAAAAAGACACCGGAAGTAGACCCCAAACAAGCAGGAGGTCTATGACTATATAGAATCCCCTCGGGAGAAGGCACGACAGTCCAAGCACCTCTTCTATCTGACTCTGCTACATTGCAGGATAACTTGGTCTACCATTAAACAGAGATTTTGAGCTTGAGCTTTTGAATCGAAAGCATATCAAAAAATGAAAAATGAAACACTCAAAGAGCAAGGCAAATTGGACAAGATTATCCATACAATATCTATGTTACATTTGGGCATTTGGAAAAGAAAAAAATAAGAAGCTAAAAAGGAAATGCCAAAAATTGAGCAAGAAAGCACTTGTGAGTATCAAATTCAGGTGCCTCATGAAGAAACCCGGAATGATGTGCGTGACTAAAGAAGAAGAGAAGGGGGTTAGATGTGTTGGCTCAAGTATCAAGGCACATGAATTGAACAAAGAGTGTCAAAAATTTTGGTTGCATGAGGACATGCAACACCTTCGACGATGGGGGGTATGTTGAGTCCCAATTTGTCTTCTTCCATACACTTTTCCATATCTCTTTCACTCACCTAAACCTCCAAAATTGTCAAAATATCATGTGCAAAAGGGTATCTAACATGGTTTTTAATTATGTTTGTGTGTTTTTCTATTTGATTTAGATTTTTTTCATACAGCTGCGGAAACTTGTCACTTTCTCGCAGCCGCTGTAACTTTCCGCACTTATTTTGTGGAAATCAATGTTACAGGTGTCAACGAAGGAAACGAGCCACATGGGCAAAGTTAGGAATGACAAGGACATGGTTCGTGTCCTATTGGTTCAAGTAAATTCACTCAAGGAAAGCCGCGATCAAAGCCATCCACGTGGGTCAACCTGAGTTCTATGTCGCTGGACTGTTTGATCAGGCATAGAAACATCCATACGGCCGTTTCCAAGCTTACGATGAGGTTAATTGACATCCGTGGCAAGTTCCTGGAGTTGAATTTAAGCGCCCCACCTTCCATAGATCCGTTTTCCAACATGGCCATACTCCTAAATCCGTGGCCTTAGTGGTCTACGTGGCCGGGTCGGCTATCATAAACTTCAGGGAGATAGCTTTACATTTTATTGCTTTATAAAGAGCGTTTGCATACGCACGTAGAGTTAGTGAATAGGAGTTGATAGTTGTTAGTTGATATATCTCGTTAAGTTGATGTGCGTACTCGTGATGTGGTGATTACTGCCGCCTTGAGCAGTAATACCACCAAACTGTAATGACTTTCTTTTTAATGTGAAGAACTCGTTCATAACTTAATTCGTGTTTGAAGATCATACCTAGTCGCGTAGAGGGCCCTCGCCACCGTAGGGTTCCGTGTATTAATGTATATATTTTTCATTTCATTTCTTTAAGCAGCCCATTGTATCATAACCCATTACATGTTCATATTTCATAGTTGTTTTATTTCCTGTTCATACATTTCGCAATTTCCATCTGCATCCCTCGTCTTTTATGTTTTTTATGATTGTTAAAATATTCGATCATTGCTAGGTGTTTTAGGTAGACGACATGTGCGGCATTTTCATAGTATTTTTGCTAATGATATGAAACTGATATTATTCCTTGCCATAGTTTTCTTTCACGCTCTTTGTTTAACTTCGGCTTTGTTTTGTACTTTTGGGTTTGTTTATCCGATCTGCGAGTAGTTAAAATTAGAGCATAGTTAACACTATAGTGTCTTCACCATCGAAAAAGCCACAAATTTGGATCGATGGTGAGGAGCTGCTGCATGATGAGATGTGTAGTTTAGTATTAGTTTCCTTTCTCGCAAAATTAGATATATTAAGCGTGCTCATAGCGTCTTCAGCTTCTCCGAAAGCCACACTGACTGATGGTGAGGGGTCGTATGATGAAGTGTGTAGTTTAGTATTAGTTTCTTTTCCGCAAACTTAGATATATTGAATCATGTATGACATCTTTAATTAGCTCCGAAAGCCACACCGGACCGATGGCGTAGGGATTGAATCATGTGTGTATGGTTTAGTATTAGTTTACTTTCCGCAAAATTAAATATCGCTTACACAAGTTGTTTATGATTACTTCCGCGAAGTCATAGCTGGTCTAATGATGAAGGGTCGATGAATTGATGTAATCAGTTTTTGATTTCTTTCATTGCAATTTTGAATTTCCATAAGCGTAGTTTCTTTTGTGTCTGGGTTAGCGATGCTAAGAATAGTTTAGTTTTCATATTCACTAGTTTCTTGTTTTGATTCATTAGATTAACATAAAGCACTTTCCATTTCACTAGTTTACTTTCTTTTGTCATTTGTAATTTCAATTTGCTGAAAGTTTTCGTAGATTGGTAAATTATTATAGGGGATATCACTTCCTTGAACAATTATAATACAAGCTTTGTTTTTTCACTTAGAATTTCCATTTTACCTTAGAAAGACCATAGCAAAAAAGTTAAGAAAGAGGTTATCTTGCACATATAGTGCGCCGCACTTCATCAGCTTACGATTCCCGGATTGACAATTAAATGCAGCAATTTAGGACACACTAAATTGACCAAACACTTATAGAGTTGTGTTATGATGTAATAAAGTTAAGCTACAATGGTTAAAATTAATTAAGTCACATGTTGGTGGTTGGGCGTTGAAGGTTTTATGTAACTTGTGTCTCCTTCATTTAGATGAAGGCTATGTAATGTTTCTCATGCCCTATGCTTAATGAATCATGTTTTATTTATCCCTTCTATCTGCAACTTTGTGAATATGTGTATATGTGTGTAATTATATAGGAACTAGTGAAATCTTTGTGTGTTTTCATGGCGAATCAAGTAATGTAGTAGGCCTTTGATTTTCCTATTTCGAGGGATTTCGTTGTTTTAATTAGAATGTTCTCCAATATCACAAACTGAAGGGCTACCTCTAAAAATTCAAGATGCCAAAGGCATGGAGTGTATCTTTCAGCTTCAATTTTGGCCTAATAATAACAAAGCAGGATGTATGCTCTCGAAGGGGTGACACCATGTATTCAATCGATGCAATTGCAAGTCTGTGACACAGTGTATATGCCAGCTACTTGTTAAGTTTCGTTCAAGACAGCTCTAAGAGGTTTACAAATGGTTTTCCAAAGTAATTAATACTAAGACTAGGAAGAAGTGAAGGGAAGGAGATTTTGTAGTGTTTAAAGAAATTCCAAAACCCCACAAGATAGGCTTATCCGATCGTTACTATCTGTTTTATTTAAACACGAGCATGCATGGCCACACAGGGAGGGTAAGATAGAGCAAAAGTAAAACCACCCCCGCAATCAATCAACCATGGAGTTACAAGCAGCCCCCCATTTCCAGTTATTCTCCAAGCAACCTTATTAAAGTTTGCATAGGTTACTTTATAGTGAATAATTTCCTTAGTGGAAGCTATTCCTATGGAGCTTGGCATATGTCACAAATTGAAAATATTAAATCTAGCAAGAAACATGCAAAATGGGTCAATTCCCCCAAGTCTTGGGTCAAACCCATGAAGCAAGTAAACAAAAAAATTCATTTTATTATTATTGACTTCATCTTTACACAAGTACATAATTACATAGTCATTATAATGAAGACCTACCTAGTTACATAGTTAGATATGATTTATTATACCTTCAAACTAGTTCTTTCTTTTAGTTGGTTCTTGCATTGTCAACTTCATAGGAAAGAATTCAGATTCTTTCAAACTCAATGTAAGTAGCTATTCCAAGATCCTCGAATGTACTATTTCATTGTGTATACATATTACTTTTTTGACCTTATTTTGTGCTTTGATTGTAAATACTTCACTGTACATGTCTCTGACTTCTGTTGACCATTTCTGTGAGACCCTATGTGATACCATCAAACTGAAATGGCATACTTCTCATCAAGCTGTGATGGCACTGAACCAGTGAGACCTTTCTCACTGTGGTAGCATGAAACAGTGATAGTTTTTTTACTGTGGTAGTTCCAAATTGTAGTGTCATACTTATCATGTGTTTGATTATACCGAGACTGTAGTTGACCTGTGATTATAACACTGAAGATCTTCACTGTAATACAGATTATACTGATATCTTTTTGTCACACCGAGCCTTAATTGTAAATACACCTTTATAACTCATTCTCCTCACTGATGTGGTATCTAAATAATCTTATAATATTAGTACTAAATTGAGGCAGAGGTAATTTCAACACTGTGATGTCATTGAGATTGCGATGTTACCGAGATCCTTCTTTTCATAGTGACATAGATTGACCTTTCTTGTGAACTTGCACCCAGCTTAATTATTGGACTATCTTACTATGATTTGAGCCCTTTTTACATAGGTCCTTTTAGAATTTTGAATTCGGCTCAAATAGGTCTTGTAGAATGTTGATATGAGTCTATATGTATCCTACACCTAAAATAGAAAACTACATTTTGGCCATGGGATTAGCCAAATGGTTGTATCAAATGAAAACTAATTTTTAGGGAATATTTATAGCTCCCTTTTTGCTTCATAACTGATATTTCAGAGCTTTGCCTTGAATTCCAGGGCAATCAAATATCAAGGGAAATTCCTGCAGAGGTACTAGGGAATTATAAATCATTGAAGTGCTTAGAGACCTCACATAATCAAATTAAAGGATCAATATCATTCACCCTTGGGAATATAACTTCATGAATGCCCTTTTCCATATGCCATGAGTGCTCTAGCATATATTCCACCATTCACATAGCTTCTAATAATTGAAATGTGGGAGCTCATACATTTTCTCATTATATAAATCTCAGCGACTTTTTAGCTCTGGATTCCTCAAAAGTTATAAATTGTTAACCCACTAGTTGAGTAATAATGTAAAATTAAAGTGTTACCCATTTCAGTAACAATGAAAATTATTGACTGTTTTAGAATTTGGCAGTTACATCAATATGTTGTTAATGCTTACATTTTTTTAAGTGATAGCCCTTGAAGAATGGCGGACGAAAAAGCTTGAAGAAGCTAAGAAACGTGAAGCAATGAAAGCCAGTGTGAATTCCTCCACAGAAGCCAAAGATACTGGTATGCAATTTTTCTATTCATCTTATGTGTGACTTCAACTGATGGCTTGTCCGTTAGTTGTGATGGCATAGTATTTTTTTGTGACATCAGGTTCTTTTCCTCCCTGCTCCTTTTGGTCCACAGCTCCCAAATTTGGGCGTGTGTTTATACATTGTGTATTGGGGTTCCCATGAACAGAGATGGTGGCAAATGTATTGGAGACTCACTAGGGCCCTGTGTTGGAGGAAGCTGGATTCTCATTGCCTCCCAAAGCTTCAAGCGAGGATAGTGGAAAGATGCTGGAGGATGGAACTGAGATCAGTAATGAATATATGGGCAATCTTAGTTTGGTGTTTTCGCTTTTGATTTCTTGGGATTTTGACTACTAGGTTAGCATCACCAAATTATTTTGTCCTCTTCACTGCATTATGTCTTGAGAGTGTGTTTTACCAAGTATTCATGTAGCAGTCTTATCTATTTTTAAGTTTATGACTTGAGGATTATGGTTTCCTGACAATTTATCTAGGTTCTTTTTTTCAGCATATTTAATATTATTGTTATGTTGCTAAATTTAACAATTTGATTACTTACATGCGGGAGAATGGAATTTAGAAATTTGTAGTGAAGAACTGTTAAAATTCAAATTATTTTGTTTTAACATTTATTTTCTTTTCCACCTTTTCCCAGGTGTGTTATTTTTGAATGAGTTATATTGTTTCTTTGTTCAATTTGTCCAAGGGCAGCAAGGGTTTGGAGAATCCTAGCTTAAAATGGTGCAATTAAAGCTTGATGCATAGTTTGATATTATTTCTACAGAAGATGGAATCATACCTGGCAGGCCACTTCCTTCTGAATGCCATGCAGAACCACATACAGACTATGACGGAGTGGCAGTTAAATGGGGTCTGAAGCACCATAAATAAAGTGTTGCAGATTGTTGTCAGGCTTGCTTAGACCAAGAAAAAGGTGAAAAGAAGTGTAACATTTGGGTTTACTGTCCATTTGAACCTGGTTTCTATTCTCCAGATATATATCAACACAAGCATCAAGAATGTTGGCTAAAGCAGGTAGAATTCTCATGCTTCCTCCAAAACTCCATTTATAAATTTTAAAATTGTATATTTATTTTTAAAATTGAAATATGTTAAAACATATTAACATGACTGTTTATTCAATATCTCAATCTTGCAAATGTTCGACTGTTTAGTCAATATCTCAATCTTCCAGTTACTTCAGCAATTACTAACTTTTAGCTGCTTCTGTAGAATACGTCCTTCAGTTACCTTGGAAGTTGTATCATTCAGTTCTTCCTTTAGATAGGTCTACAATCAAAACTGTTCTTGTATTTGATATCTTTCAAATGTTGTCACCTTTAGACTTATACATAGACAATCTTGTCCTTAGATCTGATTTTTTGTACCTTTAAACTAGTTCTTTCTTTTAGTTGGTTCTTGCACTGTCAACTTCATAGGAAAGAATTCAGATTCTTTCAAACACAATTTAAGCAGCTATTCCGAGATCCTCGAATGTACTATTTCACTGTGTATACATATTACTGTTTTGACCTTATTTTGTGCTTCGATTGTAAATACTTCACTGTACATGTCTCTAACTTCTGTTGACCATTTCTATGAGACCTTATGTGATATCATCAAACTGAAATGGCATACTTCTCATCAAGTTGTGATGACACCGAACCAGTGAGATCTTTCTCATTGTGGTAGCATGAAACAGTGATGGATTTTTCAATGTGGTAGTTCCAAATTGTAGTGTCATACTTATCATGTGATTTATTATACCGAGAATGTAGTTGACTTGTGATTATAACACTAAATATGTTCACTGTAATACACATTATACTGATATCTTTTTGTCACACCGAGCCTTAACTGTAAATACACCTTTATAACTCATTCTCCTCACTGTTGTGGTATCGAAATAATCTTATAAGAGTAGTACTGAATTGAGGCAGAGGTAATTTCAACACTGTGATGTCATTGAGATTGAGATGTTACCGAGATCCTTCTTTTCATAGTGACAGAGATTGACCTTTCTTGTGAACTTGCACCTAGCTTAATTATTGGACTTTCTTACTATTATGTGAGCCCTTTAGTCAATATCTCAATCTTCCAGTTACTTCAACAATTACTAACCTTTAGCTGCTTCTGTAGAATACGTCCTTCAGTTACCTTGGAAGTTGTATCATTCAGTTCTTCCTTTAGATAAGTCTGCAATCAAAACTGTTCTTGTATTTGCTATCTTTCAAACGTTGTCACCTTTATCAAACAACGAAAGATTGGAGCTGCAAAGTTGGGGAATTTTTCTAGACTTAGTTTCATTTCCCTGTTTCCAAATATTTTAGATGGAGTTATCCCAATAGAGATTGGCAAACAATCCATGCTTGAAATGCTAGATGTTTTAAGGAACTCCCTCACTCATGAGATTCACAAGGACCTGGGAAATTTCCATGAGCATTATGTACTTGTGTTCAAAAATCCGTTGGACTACACCCTTGGAAAAAATTATATTGATTCTGAGCCTACTAGTGGTTTATCAAACAGTGAAAATTTGGAGCTCAACTATTTTCAAGGAGATATTCCTGCCGATCTTATCACACTTCATCGTGTTAAGATTATTTGGGTTCTACATAAAACTCAAAATGGAACCTTCCTTGAGGGTTGGGGTGAATGTTTAATTTGTGTCAAAATATTTTGACTAGTCAAATTCTTATAGTTTTAAGTAGATGCAGGAACTTGCATTTCTAGCTTGAGAGGCAATCAACTTAGAGGGATGATTCCTGAATTTCCAGTTTCTTTTATGCTTTTATTTAATGTTAGTGGAAACAAATTATCTAGCAACATTTCAACTTGCTCGAATAATAGCTTCACCAAACCACCACTGCTTTCAATAAATGAGTTTTTCGATAGTTCGCAAGCTCAGGTCACCTTTGCTGCTCTTTATTCATCTCTCTTTATGTGTGGTCTTGGGGAAGAAATCCAGATAATTCCATTCTATCTAATCTCTTTATGTGTGGTCTTGGGGAAGCAATCCAGATACTTCCATTCTATCTAATCTCTTTATGTGTGGTCTTTGGGGAAGCAATCTAGTCACTTCCATTCTATCTAAGGGTCTGACGGTGCTTCATGATTTCAAACAGTACCAACTTCACTGGTTTGCTTTCTCCACCACTAATAGATGAAGGGACAATGAAAGAACAACCATCTTATGGATTATTATTAAATGACAACCAATTTTTAGGGAATATTTATAGCTCCCTTTTTGCTTCATAACAGAGATTTCAGAGCTTTGCCTTGAATTCTAGGGCAATCAAATATCAGGGGAAATTCCTGCAGAGGTACTAGGGAATTATAAATCATTAAAGTGCTTAGAGACCTCACATAATCAAATTAAAGGATCAATATCATTCACCCTTGGGAATATAACATCATGAACGCCCTCTGCCATATGTTATGAGTGCTCTACCATATATTCCACCATTCACATAGCTTCTAAAAATTGACATGTGGGAGCTCATACACTTGCTCATTATATAAATCTCAGCGACTTTTTAGCTTTGGATTCCTCAAAAGTTAGAAATTTTTAACCCACTAGTTGAGTAATAATGTAAAATTAAAGTGTTACCTAGTTCAGTAACAATGCAAACTATTGACTGTTAAATATTGATTGTTTTAGAATTTGGTAGTTACATCAATATGTTGTTAATGCTTACATTTTTTTAAGTGATAGCCCTTGAAGAATGGCGGACGAAAAAGCTTGAAGAAGCTAAGAAACGTGAAGCAATGAAAGCCAGTGTGAATTTGTTGGGGCCCTTGTTTTGGAAAAATCTTGTTTTGAATGTTTTGAATTTGGAACAAAGGCTAGATTTTGGGGTTGCGGAACAAGGACACACGGCAGCCGCAACCAAGTCGCAACCACATCAAATGGCGGAGCTACCAAGGTTGCGACGGAACAGGAACATAGCGGAGGAAACTAGATGCATAAGTGCAGATAAGGAGAAGATACAGCAGAAAGAACACAAGTGGAACACACAGATAATCAGAGAAAAGCTAGAAGCAGCTGCAGAAGGACATACAAAGAACTAACAGTCGCGACAGCGGGTGAATAAATAGCAGTCACCCAGATGAAAGAAAGAGAATGACAAGGATCACACAGCAGAAGAAAGAAGAGAGCGACAAAAGGTGAGAAAACGCATGCTGCAGCAGGAATCCAGAGGATGGATGAGGTCTCTGTGGTTCCTAGGGTCTATGGATGTAGAATCTCTGTTCCACAAGATATGTGTATCAAATTTGTAAGATCATTGCAAAGCTATGTAACCGGGAGTTGGCCAAGAGCTTAATACAATTGCATGTTGCTATCTATTTGTGTGGTTCACATGCATGTGTGTTGATTGAGATGCTTTAAAATTTTCATTTGCTTAATATCTGTATGTTCTCTGAACGATGTCGCGTACGTAATTATATCCATGCGATTTAACCAATGATGAGAATGGGTTGCGAATCTGTTCCTTGCCCCTGGTCTATTCCCCTCCTGCATGTGGTCGCGGCATGCCTCGGGTGAGACTCTCTACTCTCCGAAGTAGGGTGATAATGCCGGCGTAATCCTAGACTACAGCGGATTCTTTTGCTGGCCACAATCCCTGAACCTGGGTCTTGCCCGCGAGACCTGATCCCTCGCCAAAAAATGGTTCCGTTGCCGGGACCCGCATGATATGAGGGGATCCAGACCATGGTATCGCGGATCTTCGAAGGGGAGATACGGCGATGGTGGGATAACCATTTAGACCATTTCATCGCTCAGCAAGCGGAGTTGATTAAGAAAGGGGAGGCAGCGATCAAGGAGCTCGTCCTCTTCTCAGATTTAGCTGGTGATACGTACGAAATTTTCTGGGGAAGGTTCCCCACCGACCTTTACAATTGGTTGCGGAGGTTACAGACGAAGGTACCTAGGGATAGCTCGCGGAAGATAAACCGCAGGTGGGCGCATGGAGATCTGGTGGCTCTGCATCGGTTGAACACCGAGTTGACCCGCGCGGTGGACTTTTGGGTGGAGACCACGGTGGAAGGATACATTGTGGAGTTTGCTGCTGAGTGCTATCAGTCCTTCTCGAAGGCCGAGGCTACCTTCCGCTCCGGGCTCAGAGGGAAGCTGCTTAAGGAGATTCCGCTGTGGATCAAAGCTCTGATGGTGGATGAAGGGTTGATAGAACTCCGCAAGACAAGTATGAAAGCGTAAACCACCGGTGCTGGGGGAAGGGTTGAATGGATCGATGCTACGTAGAGCGTGACGTGGGGAGTGGGGAATGGATGTTGAGGCCGCAAGGACGCTAAGGGAGCGACGTGCACATCGGCGGGCGCAGATTGCTGATAGGTGGCGAAGAAGGGTGATGCGAGATTTGAAGAGATGAGAGATCGAGAGGAAAAATCGGAAGGAGGCGCCTCAGAGAGTAGGAAGTATGGACACGGATACTCAGGAACGAGAAGGGACCACTGTGGGAGTACGATGGGTGCATGGAAGCCCAGCCAAGCAAGCACGCGAGACGGTGACTGACGAAGATGATGGAGATGCGCAGCCCGAGGAAAGTTCCGATGGTGAATGGTACGTTGTGATGCAGCAGTTGTTTCAAGAGCGGACGACATTCAGTTCTCCAGCCTGCCATACTCATCCTAATCTGCATGGCCAAGATCCCTACCTTCCCCTGGTACTTTATCAACCTTTGAGCAATATTTTCGTTAAATTACAAGCATTAAGTCAATTGCAGAGTAGTTCAGTGTTGACGGCAACACCCGTTAGTAGGAGTAACACTGGTAGCATTGTGTTTCCGAGTGGAACAGTCACGCAACCAGGACCCGGGGGATTTATCCTGGTCAACCCGCCGCAAGTGAACATGGCTGGGTCTTTTACCCGATATCCCGAGTTCTCGGGCCGGGGTAATGATGACGTAGAGCAACACTGGTATCTGTGCGAAGCCATTTGGAGGGCTCGGCAGACGCCGGACGCAGGGAAACTAATAGAATTCCAGACCACGCTCAGAAAGAGGGCTCTGTGATGGTTCATCAAGTGGTCTGAAGCCCACCCGAATCCTGTCATCACGGACGTAAAGCGGGATTTTGTACGAGAATTTAAGCTTCCCCAGACGGACCAACAGGGTCTGTCCGAGCTCTGGGAAATTAAAAAGAAAGAAGGAGAAACCGCATGGGAGCTAATGCGGCGATTCAAGGACGCGATCGGGAAACTCAGTTACCCGATCGACCCGAACCATCAGAGGGACTGGTTCATCAAGGCTCTGCTTCCCTTGACGTGAACCCCCCTCACCCAACAGAAGATTGACAATCTGCAGGACACTCTAGAGCAGGCCATGAAGATCGAGGCCATGGCGGGCTACCCTCAGGAATATAGGGGAGGGTCGGCCCCACAGGATCCCTCCTTGGTGGGATTACAGCATCAGATAGCTAGCCTGACCGAGAAGCTCAAGGAGATACAGCCAGGCCGAACGTTTGGTGCACTCACTGCCTGGTCGAAGGCCATGTCGCAACTGAGTGTCCTTGGTTGCGTGGCGCGGGGGTGGGACCCTCGGTCGCGGCAATTCAAGGGGGGCCACCCACAGGTGGTGGCGTGGCATTAAATTCGCAGGGGGTATACCAGCCGCAACAGCCTTATGCGGGGTTCCCCTCCCAGCTCAACCCAGCCGCCACAGAGTATTGTGAGATTTGCCGGACGGTGGGACATCCGCCTCGGATGTGCTCGATCCTACAAAAGTATTCCAACGTGCCAAACAATGTATATTGTGAGTTTTGCACTTCCACGACTCACAACACGGAGCAATTCCGGGCTCTCAACGCACTCGCGGACCGGTTGGATCGACCCTCCTACAAGGTGAATGAGGCTCCTAGAGGAAGAGGGGGCGGGGCGCGCGGAGGCCGCGCTGGGGGCCGAGGGCCGGTGAAATGCTATAACTGTGACCAGGAGGGCCACGTGGCTCACGAATGTCCCCTCCCTCGCCGTCCGTGGTGTTCCCAGTGCCGAGTAAACACCCATGCGACAGAATATTGTCCCGAGCTCATCAAAAAATGAGAAGAACGTGCATGACAGAGGGGCACGAACCTGGTAAACGCCGAGCCCCGAGTGGCCGCGACTCCGGCTATGCAGAACGTCGCTATTGTGACGAGGGGCAGTAAGAAAACGGGGGAGGATGCTCGCGGGCAGGAGCCGGCACCAGTTGTCAGGCCAGCCTCCCCGCACCGGGTAATCAGACCAGAGGCGCATAAGAAGTATTTTCAGGAGGCGGTTGAAGCATTTTCTCAGCTGCGCGAAGCGGAAGGCCTGGAGGCACCCCTGCCGACACATCTTGGGCCACAGCACGCCCCAGGAACCCTGATGGAAGAATGGCTCTAGCTATTCCTCAATATTGTTGACAGCGCTGCTCTGCGGCAGCATCTCAAGTGTACCTTGGAAGGGGCATTGCAGGGGAGGACAGGACTGGGGGAACCGGTGGACCCAGCCGCCCAATCGGTGCAACGCATCAAGTGAAATAAGCGACGAACGGGTAAAGAGTTCTGGCTCAATACACAGGTTGGGGGATTCCAAATCAGTGACACCATGCTTGATTTAGGGTCTGACGTCAACATCCTGCCACGCAAGACGTGGGAGGCTCTCGGGAAGCCACGGCTGGCCTACTCGCCCATCCAACTCAGGATGGCGAACCAGTACTGCATTATGCCGATTGGCCGACTCGAAGGTGTCGAGGTCTACATTGCAGGGGTAAAGACTTACAACGATTTTGAGGTCATTGATATTATGGAAGACAAGGATCCTTACCCCGCCCTGCTGGGCATTGATTGGGCCTTTGAGAACTATGTTATCATCGAACTCAAAAAGGAGCTGATGATCTTTGAAGATGGGGAGGTCCGGGTCACTCAGCCTCTCAACCCATATCAAGGCCCGAGGTATACCGAAACGGTGGATAACCAGGAGGATGCTCCGATAATGGACCACCTCTACAAGATGACTGCAGGAAAGCGGGAAGACTATATTAACCCGATCACGACTGGCTCTGTCAGTTGGCGGAGTGTCCAGAGCTCAGAGCTGGGATCCGAACTCGCGTGGGAAGACTGGCAGCAGGGGGGGTACGAGACTAGCACGCGGAGATGTGCCCATGTTGGTCGAGTCAGCTGGATTGGCGCTGAGTTCAAAAAATACCCCACCCTGTCAAACATGCAAGCTATCAATACCTTTATCACCAAGGTTGAAGACATCGTGCCGGAAGGGAGCAGACTACCCCTTTTAGACGTCGCACTACAGTCTACAGCAGCCCGGTGGTAGAAAAATCACCGCAACACCTTGTCACGGTGGAGTAGTGTGGCGGACGCATTGAGGGCACGGTTCAAAGAAGACGAAGGCCCTCGCAGCAGGCAGCGGTACTCTGGGGCTTCCGATCGAAGGGACCACTTGCGGACTTGTGAGGAGCAGTGGCGAAGTATAGGATACCCGGAAGATCTGTGGGTTCATCGGTTTGTCCACTCTTTAGACACCATCCCCCACGCATGGTACTTGGAGGAAGAACGAAAATGAGGGACTAGTTCTTGATTGGAAGTCGCGCGTAAATTTGTGCGGTGCTTCTCTTTCGCGGGAGACACAGAGTTGGAATCTCAGGCCTTGCATGCTATCAGGGCGGTACTTTTTTTCCGCGGTCTGCAATTCGACTGCTGCACACTACCCGCCCATCCCGAGGCTGCGCGAGAGTTGGTTTGCCAAAGGATTGACGGCGATCTGGAGGACGATGGTCTGGAAGACCTTAGGCACCTGTACTTCGAAGAGAAGGAAGGCAAGCGGAACGTTAACAAAGAGCCGGCCACCGAAGGGGTCCATTTACGACTGCTGAAGACAAAGAAGCTAAAGATCGGTACAGAGGAGAAGCCTAAGTTGGCTACGGTGGGCGATTACTGGGACGAGGAGACGACCAAAGAGATCTTCAACCTCCTCTAGGAATATGAGGATTTGTTCCCCTCGTCAGTCGCAGATCTAAAGGGCATCAAAGGCGATCTAGGCGAAATGCGCATCGTGCTGAAACCGGGTGCCAGGCTTGTGAAGCACCGGCCCTACCGGTTGAACCCGCGAGTTAAAGAGAAGGTTAAGATGGAAATCGATAAGATGTTGGCCGCGGGCCTAATCTTTCCCATGGAGGAAGCAGAGTGGGTGAGCCCTATCGTCATCCAGAATAAGAAGGACAAGGCAGAGATACGGGTTTGTGTCGATTATCGCAGTCTGAACAATGTCTACATTCATGATCCGTTCCCCACCCCTTTCAGCGACGAAGTATTGGACCATGTTGCGGGGAACGAAGCCTACTCCTTCACTGATGGATTTTCGGGCTACCATCAAGTGTGTATCGCGGAAGAAGATAAGTCCAAGACAACCTTCACCACCGAATGGGGGTCGTTCACATACCATGTCATGTCGTTCGGCTTGAAGAATGCTCCAGCCGTGTTTTCCCGGATTGTCATAGCCGCCTTCCGGGAGTACCTTCACAAGTTCCTGGAAGTCTACATGGACGACTGGACTGTCTACAGTTTATTGAAGAAACACGCTACCCTGTTGCGGATTATGTTTGATCGGTGCCGCCAGCTGCAGATTTCCTTGAACTTAAAGAAATGTATTTTTGCTGTTCCGTTCGGCACGTTGTTGGGACATGTGGTATGCAAGCAAGGGGTCTGCGTCGACCCCGCCAAGGTTGCGGTGATCTTACACATGGAAGCCCCCGAGACGGTGAAACAGTTGCGAGCATTGCTCGGGCACACGGGATACTACAGGAGGTTTATCTGCAACTATGCCAGGATCACTGCTCCGTTAGAACAACTTCTACGGAACAGTCTTCCAGTGGACGGAGGAGTGTTAGGTAGCCCTGGACACCCTGAAGGAAAAGCTGGCGTCGACGCCTATTCTAGTTCATCCCGATTAGGATAAGCAGTTCCATGTGCACATCGACGCTTCCTGTATTGCACTTGGAGCTATCTTGGCACAACCAGGCGATACGACAGTTGACCACCGGGTATACTTCGCCAGCTGCAAATTGTCCAGTGCAGAGAAGAATTACACCACGACTCAAAGGGAGGCGCTGGCGATGGTTTACTCTCTTCAGAAGTTCCGCCACTATCTTCTAGGGGGCAAGTTCAAGTTCTTCACGGACCATTCTGCCTTGAAGTATCTGGTCAATAAGCCTGTTTTGGAAGGACGGATTTGACGTTGGCTTTTGCTATTTCAAGAATTCACGTTTGAGGTAATCGTTAAGCCCAGGAGGTTGAATGTCGGGCCCGATCACCTATCCAGGTTGGAGACGGGGGAGAATGACGGCTCCCTCGATGATCAGCTGCCCGACGCTGACCTCTTCCGAGTCGAAGCTGTACCAGATTATTTGGCCGACATTGCCGCCTATCTGACCACGGGGCAATGCCCTCAGGATTACACCCTGCTGCAGAAACGGCATTTGGTCATCCGTGCCGCCGACTACCAATTGATCGCAGGGCAGCTATAAAAACTGGGCCTCGATGAGGTTTTGCGCAGATGCGTCCTTGACCATGAACGAGAAGCGGTGATGTGGGAATGTCACAGCGGTGTTGCAGGAGGGCATGTGGGTGTGAAACCCACCGCAAGGAAGGTGCTCCAAGCTGGCCTGTGGTGGCCGACAGTACATACCGATTGTAAGGCCTATGTGAAGTGGTGCGACGTCTACCAGCGGACGGGCAGGCCCTCTCACCGGGACGAGCTTCCATTACACCCAGTGCATGTGTTGCGGCCATTCGAGAAGTGGGTTGTCGACTTTGTGGGGCCCATAGATCCGGTCGCTAGACACTCCAAGGCCCGGTACATCATTACCGCCACGGATTACCTCACCAGGTGGGCTGAGGCAGCCGCGGTACGCGACTGCATAGCGGATACCGCCACCCGGTTCATTTTTTAGCACATCATTTGCCGGTTTGGCTTCCCGCGGAGTTTAACCAGTGATCAGGGTACGCACTTCATTAATGACGCAGTCAAAACACTACTGAACACCTTCATGGTTCAGCATCACAAAAGTAGCCCGTATCACCCACAGGCTAATGGTACAGTGGAAGCCTTCAATAAGATTCTTGAGAAAGGCTTGACTAAGATTTGCAATGCCAAGCGTGATGATTGGGATGAACGCCTACCAGCGGCCCTGTGGGCCTATCGGACTACAGTGAAGCGCCTGACCAATCAAACGCCATTCCAGCTCATGTACGGCCGGGAGGCCATGATCCCCGCCGAGTTTATAGTACCAAGCCTGTTGATCGCCATGAATTTGAATTTTTCGGAAGAGGCCTCCCTCCAGGAGCGCCTCCATGAATTACAGGAAATGGATGAAGCCCGCTTCATGGCCGAATTTCACCAGAAGATTCAGAAGGACCGGCAGAAAGCGTGGCACGACCGCCACATTAAGAAAAAAACCTTCCAAGTTGGCGGCAAAGTTATTTTATATGACAGTAGGTTCCAGAAGTTCCCTGGAAAGCTACATATGCACTGGTTGGGACCCTACTTCGTTATTGAGATTCGGGACTCCGGAGCTGTTCGGTTGGCACAACTGGACGGTACGGTTCTGCCTGGGTGGGTGAATGGCGCACGCCTGAAGCCCTACCAGGAGTAAGTACCTTTCATTTCTCATCAATAACTCTCGCACCCGAGAGCACCCATAGTGTAGCGTAGTTGAATAACTCTCCCGCAACCGGGATGAGAGTAGGGCGTATTCTCTGTTCATAGGTAGCGTGTCAATAACTGCTCAGTTGCGAGGTCCGCACTGCAACCGACTGTGGTCGGGGCGGCGCCGTTCCAGCGTGTCATCCCTGTAGGATCCATCCCAGTTTCCACGTCAGTCCAGCTCAGTCCACCCACGTACTTGTGTCAGTCCATAGGTTCGCTTAGATCTGCAACATTAATTACCATACTTAGCAGCGACCACGCCGCCATCATTTGGCCATCACCCTCAGTAACCTCAGCTGTCGCATCCACCCATTTCCCCATGCCACCGTCAGCAACTGTCACAGCACTCATTGACATGAGATTGATCGCACGATTTTCGCAGAAAGAATTCCAGCAGGAATTAATTCGTTAGGGAGTCTCATCGACTCCACTCGTGCCAGGTGCTGACATAACTTGCATGAACACCAAAAGCACGAGAATGCCGGACCCGTTCGAATTAGCAAGTGCAGCTGCACCAGAGCCATTGCATTCTTAGAACGCATTGCACCAGGAAAGGCACCCAAGGAAAATTTTACAGGTCTATCAGCGCCGGGCCAAAATGCCGAAGGTCGTTCCAGCCGTCGTTGAACCAGAGCTCGACACCCGGATTCACAAGATCGAGTCCCTGGTGGGAAAGTATGATAACACAGCCTTGATTGACACCAACCTCTCAAATGCTGCCAAATTTCCGTCCCTCCAGCGGCAGGCATACATGGAGCAATACTGCACTACAGCCGGAAATCCCGCCAGCCGCCTGTTGCCCGAGTTCAGGGGCCTTCAGACTTCGTCCCTGATGAACTTGAGAAATCTTCCGGTCTTTGGCACCACCGGACCAGTTCTGCAGTGTACATGCTTCCTCCTCAGCCGAATTCAGAATGGGTCCCTGTGGCTGACCTGGGAAATTCCCATTCATGCCGAAGACATTCATCGCCTCACAGGGCTTTCGCAGATGGGTGCCGACGTCTCAACGGCCGGCCAGACCTCCTCCAAGCGTGCATGGAAATCGGGCGATGCGGACTTCTATACCAAGTATGGCACTCGCAGGGGGGGAAAGGGAGCCAAGATCGACCTCATTAACAAGCCCGAGATTCGCTTCGCCTGTTACCTCATTGCCAGCAAGACAATGAGGCATTACACCAAGGGCGAATGCACTCTTGATACTATTTCAATTGCTGAACATTATGTCCAAGGCACCAGACTGAATTGGTGTTCATTCTTGTTAAAGGAGTTGTTCGATGCGTGCGAGGATAATTATAAGCGCGCAACTACTTTTATTTATGGTTATTTGATTATTGATTTTGCCATGTGGAAATGGCACACTCCACACATTCGGTTCCCAGCAGAGATCCCCGAGGGCTAGCCCCTCGCGATGAAATTCACTTCATGGCAGGTCTCAAATGACCCCAGTACCAAGCTGGTGAATGCAAATGCGTTTCGGTCATGGTACCGACTAATGACGGATGTGGTGGCATGCCAGCAACGGGTGCCCAGGAACCTGTTGGACGACTATAGTGAGCAAGTATGGTTTGGGGTAAGCCACAAGCACACTTACCTCCGACCCGCTTGCGTTCCGGCAGATACCTTCTGAATGATGCCACTGAAATTTCAGTTGGACGATGCTACCTTCCATCGTGAAATCTGCTCATGGCAGGGGGTCACGAAGCACATGCGGGACGGGCTCCCCAGATACAATTTTGATAGGATGGCACCGGTGCAACAGCCTGCTGAGACGGCGGTGGCAACACCATCACAGGAACTCCCCGAACCACTCATCCTCGTCGTCCGCCACTTCAACAATCAGGTATGAAATCTCAACGCGGTGGCTCAGGTTATGTCTAGCGGTGCTACCCCATTTCCTTTATTTTCTGAATTTCAGCTCACTCGCTCCACTTCGCACCCCCGTACCGCTCCGCTCACCTCCCCCATCCCCACTGTCATGTTTACCTCTGCTGATCCACTCACGACCCCGATGGGCGAGACGAGTGGGCCTAGAGATTCACCCGAGGCCCCCCAAGCTAAGAGGGCCCGCACCACCGAGGCAAATCCGGTGGTGGACCTCACTGCTGATGATCCACCACCGCCCCCAAGCACCGGGGTGCTGATTACTGAAGAACCCCTCATTGACCCATCCGAATTCATCAACATGCGCTTTCCATACACCCCCACCACACTCTCCACGGCTCCATCCACCTTTCCTCCACCTGCCACCTCATCCGCCCCGTCTAATTCCTCAGCTACGGTGTCTGACCCCATTATCCGGGAACTCATGAGTGGGGACCGCGGGGCCGAGGTTGACTCTGGTGCTGCCACAGTGATACCACTGATCGACCCAGTGGTCGAACCCCACCCTCCTGTCATTGATATATTCACACAGCAGCTGCACACCGGGTCTGATTCTACCGGGGTTCCGCCTGATGCCACAATTCCTTCACATCCGGCTCACCTTGATTAGCAAGAACCGTCGGATCTAAATATGGTTGACACTGCACATCCAGCGGCCACGCCCTTCTCACCTCCTGGGCATGTCAATGGCATAGTTGCCGGTGGCCAACCGTTGCAGGAGCAAATGCCGGCGCAGAGCCCTTCTGGGACCACCACCTTCTAGCCTGAAAATCCCGCTTAGCTGTATCTGCTGATTCAAAGGGTGGCCTAGCAGGTCGAAAGATTGAATTTGGGACTCCAGCGGAAGTATGCCGAGCAGCAACACCAACTTGCCGCGCTTATTGAACAGCGCGACCACCTTCAAACAGCACGGGAGCAGATGGAAGCCATTATCACCAATGTCACCCGGATGTTCTCCGAGTTCTGGCCCGCCCTCGGGCCTCATTACCCCCTGCTGCCTCCCGAAATTGCTGCGGCTAGCCTCTCGGAGCAAGCTATCCACCTCTGCATCGCTGTTCAGGAATTACACCAGGAGTATCATGAGCTTCGGGCAGCGTTGGCAGCCCGTTCCGCGCTGGCCGAGCCCGAGGTCGACTATTCAGCCCAAGTGGCCGCCAAGCAGAGCCAGGCAGCTCAGATGCAGGAAGCACTTCAATCTACGGCACGAGAGGCCCGTGACCTCCTGAAGGGCCTTCAGAAATGCTCCTTGGCCCTCACTGTCAAAACCCAGCCGATTTCAGCCCAACTCCAGCAGGTTTCTAAGGAAATTCAAGAGGCTAATGACCCCGCCCGCCTGGATCAATTATACGCCCAGGCCGATGAGCTTGAGGCACAGCTCCATCACACAGAGGCCTATTCGGCGGAGGCCAAATGCGTCATTCGTGAGCTCCGGCCGCCGCTTCAAACTAGCACTCGGGCCATCCAACAGCTCGCAGCAGTAGCCGAGACACAGATCAGCACGATGTTTGGTGTTGTCCCCACGCCCATTGAGGAAGCTGCTGTCACCAAGCTCTCTAAGGACACGGACTCGCTCATCCAGGGGTGGCAGCACGCCGTGTCGGAGTTTACTGAGCTCCGAGCTACAACGTTCCAAAGGGTTCCGGAGTTGGGGCCCTTGTTTGAACAGCCGTCCGACGCAGCACGGCAAGGACAGGAACAAGCTGAAGATGCACAGCAGGGACGGGCACAAGATCAAAGCACACAGGGCGAACAGGGCATGGGGTCAAGCAGGGCAATGGAGATAGAGACCGTAATTTGTGATTGACTCGAGGACGAGTCAAAGAACTGTGGTCGGGGCCTGTTGGGGCCCTTGTTTTGGAAAAATCTTGTTTTGAATGTTTTGAATTTGGAACAACGGCTAGATTTTGGGGTTGCGGAACAAGGACACACGGCAGCCGCAACCAAGTCGCAACCACATCAAACGGCGGAGCTACCAAGGTTGCGACAGAACAGGCACATAGCGGAGGAAACTAGATGCATAAGTGTAGATAAGGAGAAGATACAACAGAAAGAACGCAAGTGGAACACACAGATAATCAGAGAAAAGCTAGAAGTAGCTGCAGAAGGACATACAGAGAACTAACAGTCGCGACAGCGGGTGAATAAATAGCAGTCACATGGATGAAAGAAAGAGAATGACAAGGATCACACAGCAGAAGAAAGAAGAGAGCGACAAAAGGTGAGAAAACGCATGCTGCAGCAGGAATCCGGAGGATGGATGAGGTCTCTGTGGTTCCTAGGGTCTATGGATGTAGAATCTCTGTTCCACAAGATATGTGTATCAAATCTGTAAGATCATTGCAAAGCTATGTAACCGGGAGTTGGCCAAGAGCTTAATACAATTGCATGTTGCTATCTATTTGTGTGGTTCACATGCAAGTGTGTTGATTGAGATGCTTTAAAATTTTCATTTGCTTAATATCTGTATGTTCTTTGAACGATGTCGCGTACGTAATTCTATCCATGCGATTTAACCACTGATGAGAATGGGTTGCGAATCTGTTCCTTGCCCCTGGTATATTCCCCTCCTGGATGTGGTCACGGCACACCTCGGGTGAGACTCTCTACTCTCCGAAGTAGGGTGATAATGCTGGCG